>CM053580.1:15224694-15269005 GCA_028627135.1 Pseudochirops cupreus | reverse complement strand
TGGGACCATAATCTAGTGAAGGCCAAAGTTGCTGCCTAGAAGGCTGCCTGGAAGGCTGAGGTTTCTTCTGGGTCCTAAGGCCAGCCTAACTGCTGGAGGACTGAAGAAGCATGACCAGGATAAGGCTTTGTTTGTGGCTTGGTTGATCCTTGAGTTCTCAGCAACAGAAGTTGTGAAGGTTTTGAGATGTGCTGGACCCTGTGAACTTCAGTGTGTAACAAGAACTGCCCGGAGGACTGGACAAGAACCTGGGAGCTGTCTGCCTCTGAATCCAGGTGACTGTTTGGTGGATTCAGGTAGGAGCTGGGACCATGGAAAGGGATCCAGGGAATGTGAGAGACCACCCCAAGTCAAGATGAGGAAAAGGCCTCCCCTTGGATATTGAATGCTGTAATGAAATTGAAGTTTACTAGACACTGAAGGGTGTGTGTGTGTGTGTGTGTGTGTGTGTGTGTGTGTGTGTGTGTGTGTGTGTGCGTGTGTGTGTGTGTGTGTGTGTGTGTGTGTGTGTGTGTAATTTTTTAATGATTGTATTTAGTGAGTAATGAAACTTAGTGACTGATTGCTAGATAAGTGACTGATTAAGTTAAAATATGATTGCCCCATGAGTGGAAGACTGACTATTGTATTGTGAGATGACTGAATGACTAAGTAAGGAGGCAAACCTCCTTAGGGATACTAGATGATTATTCTTTCATTCTTTGTTCTAAATATTGTGACCACTTTGGTGAAAACTATGTGGCCATTCTGATGTTAAGCTGTTGTGAATGCTATATTGTGATTCTCTGTGATAAGATGTAATGTTGTGAATATTATATTGTGATTTGTTGTGAATGTTTGCCTTGATTTGTTATGGAATAAATGGAGTGTTCACTATACTGTGTAATTAGGACCTTAAAAGCTGTTCACAGTAGCACTCTTTTGGGAAGCTGCTCATGCATGGCATTACCATATGCCTAAAATTTCAACCATCTTATACCCCAGTTCATTGGATAACTCATCTCCCTGGAGCCCAGCCCCCTGGAAATCTGACTATCCAAAGCCACACTGCTCTGTTGACAAGATTTTCCCTGCTTCTCTTGCTTACCCACATTCCAACAAACTACAAGAATAATAAGGGCAAGTTAAGGACACAAAGACCTCTCTGGGTTTTCCCTACTTTCCAATGGAATCTACGAGCAGCCTCAGAAATGCCTTTGGGAGGGCTTTTAGAAGCAGCTCTGCCATTCTGCTCTAACATCTCTGCTTTCCTAATCCTGCTTAATCGACAATAACTGAGGGTTCTCTTACTTCCCAGAAGTATACAGCTCAAATCAGCTTGCATTGTTTTTCTTACTTTCAGCTAAATCTTCCTCCTAGAAATTTGTCTCCATTGCCAGCACAAATTTTGCCCTCTAGGGTCAAGGCAAACAAATCTAACATTTCTTCCCCAGCTTGCACTTCTAGTTCTTACCCACACCATAAGTCATAGAATTGTAGAAGGGGGTAGTTGGGGGGAAGTTCAATGGCTATATTTTCCTACCTATTCCTAAAAGGAATCTCCACTATCATATAGCAGAAAAATGGTTATCCATCTTCTGCTGGAAGATATCCAAGGAAAGGACCCACCCACTACTTCCCCCAACAGCCCATACCAATCAAGGGTAGGGCACATCTCATTCTTAGCAAGTTTCTCCTGCCATCCCACCCAAAGTGTCCTGTCTTCAGCTTCTGCCTTTGTGGGGTCAAGCAAAATAATTTTAATCCCTCTTCCTTCCAAATGGCATCTCCTCAAGTCTTTGAACACAGTCATCATGCCCCCCAACCCTTGAATTTTCTCTAAATACACCCCTCCCCCCATACACACACAGTTCCTTCAACCGTCCATCCTGCCACAGGCTCAAGGCCCCTTCGATGTCCTGCTTGCCCATCCCTGGACACTGTGCAACTCTTCTTTAACTGTGGCCCCCAGAACTGAACATAATCCTCTTAACGCCATCTGTGTGAAACAGTCCTATCTTAATGTGGACCCAGACATTCCCCTTTTCAGTAGCCTCATCACACCACAAACTCACATTGAAAAACCTCAAATCATTTTCAGATAGATGGCCATCCACATACATCTCCCCTGTCTTGTATTTATAACATTGATTTTTTTTTCTATCCAAGTATATAAGACTTTAATAATTCTCCCCATTGAATTGTATCTTATTAGATTCAACTCAATCCTCTAACACAGGGGTTCTTCCTCTCCCATTGGTGAGTTCCTCCATTTTATGATGAAACCCAGACTAGCCACCAAATAGAAACTCCACAAGGAACTGACCGATAGGAAAAGGGGGCAGGTCTGAAGAGGCATATTCCTTGGTAAGTAGTTGGCAATGGTAGTGGGATGTTCCAGCATGAGAAGGCCCCACGTGATGAGGGGAATTTCAGGAGGAGACAGTAGGAGAGGTATGGTTTTGAAGTCCAGAAAGTTGAGAACAGGGCCAAGAGAGAGGTTGAGAAACCTTAGTCTAGCTCTAGCCTCTCAAGATCAGTTTGGAATACTATTCTTCTCTAAGCTAGTGTAAGCGCAAGCAAGGTGAGATTTTTGTTGTTTTCTTTTTGGAGTTCAGTTTCCCAAACTCAGGCTAAATTATAATCATCTGAAGGATTAATATCCTATGAACGTTGATAATTTACTTCTGTACTAAGTCATATAGGTTTCATGCCTTCTGACTCTGAACTAATCAGGGGCCGAGTATTATATATTCTGGGAGGCCGGCATTTTGCATGGGGGTTTCACTTATGAGAAGGATCTTTTGATTCCCTGGACAAGACTCTGAGTAACCATTTGTTAAGAGCTCCCACCCCCTTCCCCCTCCCCACTATTCAGAGGTTTGTGCTCTCCCCATCCGGTGGTATGTATAGGTAGCTGTATTACTTTCTTCAGACAGTAGGAGCCCTGTCTGTTGAATCTCTGTGTTAATTTCTCGGCTTGTATTTTCTCCTTATCTGTAACTAAAGTAAGATTGCTGATTCCTTTAAAAGTTGTCTTTCCTTTAGCAAAGCAGATCAAAGAACCTGTGCTAGCAGGCCACCCTGGGTGTGCTAGAGTGCTTGTTATTACAGCTAGACATCTCCATTTTCTTCAAATGATCTAGTACAACCTGATTTTGGGTCCCTTCTCTAGTCACATCACCAGCTTTTGGACATGTTCCTGTAAATTTCCTTACAATGTGGTAACCAGAATCAAGCACAATACCCTAGGGTATGGTCTGACTGAGCAACTATCGGTCCTATTCACTCCTTCATTCTGGATACTTTAACATGGTGAAAACAGCCTCATTAGCTGTTCTGGCTGCCATAGCACAGTGTTGACTTCATATGGAGCTTCTAAATCCCCTAACCCTCCCATGTCATAGAAGGGTAACTTTCTGAGCACCAATGCTACCCAACCACCATTTTTATCTATTTCTCCTAAATAAAGGATGCCCTTCAATTATATAAATTCTGTAAATGGAATTCTTTCTTTGAAAGTCATCAATCAGTAGCAAGGTGGTGTGGTGGATAGAGCACTGAGCCTGTAGTCAGGAATGCTCATTTTCTTGATTCAAATCTGGCACTTACTAGCTGTGTGGCCCTGGACAAGTCACTTAACCCTGTTTGCCTTAGTTTCCTCATGTACAAAATGAACTAGAGAAGGAAATGGCAAACCACTCCAGTATCTGTCAGAAAAACCCTAAATGGGGTCACAAAGAGTTGGACATGACTGAAAAACAACTTCATTTATATTATATCCCACAAAAGTTAGAAGTAGAATATACAAATCACCAAATCCAGTACTATTTTGTAGAGGAAAGAAACTGAAGCCAAGGGAAGTCAGATGACTTACCCATGCTCCCAAGAAATAAATGGCAGAACTAGCCAGTTCTTTATCTTTGCTACATTCACCTTCTTACAACCAACAGCTCTAGTTCATTTGGTCTATTCACACTCTGAATGTATGTACACAGACATCTGAATTCCTGAGTTCTACTGGGGTCTCTCTTATTGGATATTGTCTCCTGTGAATAACTGGGAGATTCTGACAATAATCTTCTTCCTATTGTAACTATTACTCTCTGTGGCATCTGTTTTATTAGTTGTAAATAGACAACATCTAAATGATTAGCTCCTTGATTTTCTAACTATCCCTTGAGGAAGTGTGGTATAATGGAGCACTAGATTTGAAATCTATAAGATCTGGGTTTGAATCCTGCTTTAGACACTAACAGCATGACCCTGAAAACTCACTGAACCCGTGTCTCAGCTTCATCATCTGTAAAATGAGAAGGGTGAACTAGGTGGCCTCTGAGGTCCTTTTTGGCTCAAAACCCATGAGCTTATGATTCTCCCTCTCATGTCACTAGCCTCTTTTCCCTTTCTAAGCCTATAATAGGTGCTGCTTCCTTTTCTCTCCCCTACTAAAAGGATAGTGTATCTTGTAAAAGCAGGCTTCCTATTTTCATTTTCCCCATAGACTCAAAGACTGTTAGAGCTGGAAGGAACCTCAAGTTTAATATGGCCATAGAATCACACAGGAAGAGCTGGAGGGAAGTTTAGGGCCCATCAAATACAAGCCCTCATTTTACAGATGAGAAGACTGAGCCCCAGTTATCCACAGGCAGAAAAGAGCAGAGCTAGGAATCCAGCCTAATTCCTCTGACTCTTAATCTGTCTTCCCTCTACACAATGCTGCCCAACACTTCCCTCTTACAGATGTTCTATATTTCTACATTATTTTTTGTATGGGTGGAAACATCTGGCCAATGTGCTTCTTATTTTGTAGTCAGGAGGAAATGTCTTTTATTTTTGGTTGTGTTTCCATTTTTCCCCTTTGTTTATGGTTACTAAGTTGAAAAAGCAGAAAAAGAAGTAAATGTTTCCTTTTAATATTTGTCTCTATTGATGGTTACTACGGTTAGCTCTTAGAAGTGCCTCTTTCTTCCTCTTACTTGTGTATATGAATTTTTACTGGTGTTGCCATTGATAGTAACTATGTTTGAGCTTTTTTTTTTAAAGACCATGTCTAATATAAGATCAATCATGTTGAGAAGCATCTTTTTGCAAGATCTCCATCTACTCTCCACAGCACTTACTTAGTTCCACATTATGGACTCTCACCTGGAACTTCATCGTTCTGAAGAAGTAATTTTTTTTTTTTTGCTTTGTCTAGACCTCTTACCTTTCATCTGTATAGGGGACACCCTCTACCAATGCAGATAGATGGAGCTGGTTTGTAGGGTGCTGTCTTAGAACAATTGTCTAAGGGCCAGAAAAATGACACTAGCCTAGTAGAGTCACAGAGTCACTATGTATCAGAGGAAGAACTTGAACTCAAGTCTTCCTGGCTAGTTTTTGGATATTGTTACTCTTAAGCCTTTGTTACAAATACACATGTAATCTTTCTTCTTCTGATACAGTTTCTAAAACAACACACACTCAGGTCCTGCACTGCTATATCTGTGTCTCCATCGCTTCTCCCTCTCCCTCCCTTCCTTCCTCCCCCTCCATTTGTCTACTTCCTGTTATGATTACCAAATACATCCCCCTCCCCCAACAAACGCCCTCGCCCCTTTGGCCCACGTGATGGTGCTACTTCTCCAAATCGACTAAGAATTAAGAGGTGACAGAGATTCTTTCCTTGAAAGGCAGGAAATATTTGTGGTATTGACATAAAAGGCCCAGTTTTCAAAAAGGCTTATTGTTTGAACATTTTTTACAGTAGATAGGAAGAAAGGGTGACGTCACGGGGAGAGAGAGACAGACACAGGCCATGACGTCATCGGTCTGATAGGGTGGCCACGGTTAGGCGGTTTCAGAGGCCGGACTTGACCCCAGCACCGGCGGCCTTTGGCCCGGCGTGGTCCGGACATGGCCTCTGACCCTGACTTTGCTTTTATTAAGCGCTTACTGTATGCCTCGTTTCTTCTCGGAGTGGACTTTGAAAGGTTTCCTGCCCCCCCTTCCCCACGGGGGTAGAAGTGGGGCAAAAGGGAGGGGGGGTCAAGAGGCCCTCGGGGTAACTGGTAGCGTGACCCCGACCCGGGCCCTCAGCCTCCCTGGGCCTCAGCTTCATGCGCAGTACGTAAGGGCGGGTGGGGGAGTCATTGGTCTGGACCACTCCTGAGGGCGCCTCCCAAGCCCCAGCATTCGACCTTCGGTTCGCCCTCTGTGACTGAGGCCCAACAGCCAATCAGCGCGCCCCGCCTCGGCTGAAAAGGCCGCTTCTGCTTGCTGCGTCACGAGCAGCTGGAAAAGAGCGCGAGGCCCCGGGCGTGGAGAGCGGGAAGGGAAGGGAGGGGGACTTCCGGAATGGGAAGGGAGGGGGAGGGGAAGGAGGGAATCTAGTGCCGGCGGCGGAACTGCCCGGCGGAGGAAGACGTAGCAGTCACCAATGACGTTGCTTTACGCATGGGGGCGGGGCCTTGCACAGGGGCCAGAGACCTTGTGGAGTGGGAGACACGCCCTCTCAGGGCGGAGGCAGAGGGGAAGTGGGAGGGTCAGGGTATTCCCAGCCCCACTCCTGGAGCGGAAACGTACCGAGCCGGCTCCGGCCTGGCCACCCAGGCCACCCTAACTGCGATCGACCCCCAGCCGGCTCCGCCTCCTCTCCGAGGCCGCCTGCGCGCTCGGGTTCTGAGCCTGCGCGCCAGGTCGTATGGCCTCTGCGGCTTCCGTAGCCGAGCTGTACCTGGGCCATGTGAGCTGGAGAAAGTGGGGTCGGCAGACCGTGGGGGTGGGGCTGGAAGGCTGAGGAAGAAACCCGGGGGAACCCGGGGCGGAGAGCGGCCTAAGCAGGTAGCGACCCCTGAAGTGACCAGGCCCCAAAGCCGGCGACCCCGCTTCTCAGTCGTTTATAATCTTAGATACGAACCGCGCTTTGGCCCCAAATGCTGGCGACCAGCTTCGCTTAAGAGCTGGGGGGCTCCCCTGGCCGCGGCACGGGAGGCAGCGGGGCCAGACAGAACCATTTCACCGAAGTCTCCCTCCCCCCTTTCTCCTTCCTCCTTTCTCTTCTCTCTCCCTCCCTCCTCTCGTACCCATCATCTGGCAGAGCTGCTGGGTTACATAATTACGTGTTCTTGTTTTCTTGAATCTTTGTTGCAAAGTACCTAGTATAAACACTATACTCCATACTTGAACGTAGTAGGTACTCGTTATTGTATTCGGTAACATGTTCTTAATTCTACTTTTTATAAACATAGAATCCCAACTCTTCGTGCACATGTACCAAAACAGTTTATTACGTAACATTTTATTTTCTGATTCTTAGTTTTATCAAGAAGACTTTGGAGCATAGATATTCCCGGATTGATTCCTGAACTGTGAAATAGCAAAAAGCTTTTTATGGTAGCTCTAAAGTGTGTGCCAAATCAACAACATTCCTGTTGCACAAGTTTATGAATAACTATTAGGAAACATTTCCCTGAGGGAACATCATACTAGTTCCGTAGGTCCTTGAACTTATTGAAAGATTTTTTTTTAACTATGCAGATGAACCTAAATTAACATTCTGTAATATGATAGTAAAACTATGATAAAATGTCTTGTCATAACCATATTTAGACAAAGCATATACATAATGACTGAGATTTCAGGACTGGAACACAAAGATGCTTAAATATGTGTCAGTTTTATTGAATTTCAAAGCAAAGTATTCTTCCATTGGGATTATATCTTTTACAGGGAATATTATTTTCAAAGTGTGAAAAAAGTACAAATTAATTTCTCTGATTTGTCTCTTGTTTTTCCTGGACTTGGCTAGGTTAAGCTATGATAAAATAGACATTTGAGAAAGCTTAAAAGTATGTTATGAAATGTGTATATTTGTATATAGTTATATATGCATACATATATAGCTTTCATATTTGATATCTGATGAACATATTTCAGAACCAGCTCTCTGATTTGACAGACATTGCATGATGCTTTTTTCCCCTATGAGAGCTTAAATATGGGTTCTACTTGTAATAACAGTTTTAAAAATACTGTAAATTAAATATTTTAAGACATTGTCTCTGTTCATTCAGATAACCTGCCTGGGTTCAAAGTTCTGCCCTGAGTAGTATGACATGCAACATATGTAAGTTTAGCCTGTAAAAGAGAAACACAAAGAATCCCTGCTGGTCTAGTAGTTCAAAATCAAGTTACTTTACTGTCAGATGGGTATTAGAGTAATAAATTATAATATCTTGTCAAAGTTAGGATTGTTTGGGTAACCATTGTCTCTACGTAGCAATGAAAAATCTTATCCAGACCCCTGAACTAAACCAATTGGAACCTTCTTTCATTAGGACTGTATTAATATTACTACATTAGGTAACACCTCAAAAACAAAAATAAGATAAACTTCAGTATCTGAAAATAAGGATTTTTGTTTTGAATCTCCATGTGGTTACATGGTCCCTTTGTGACCTACTCTGAAGTGATGGATCTTTAATTGACCCTTTCTAGACAAATCCAAAGAATGTCTTTAATATTGAAGATTTGGGGGCTAGCCCCTAAACTTTGGCAGGTTGGTGCCCTGGGCAGATAAGTGCCTTTCAGTTCTCTAAATTAGTCACATCAGGCCTGTTATTTCTGCATATAGGATCAGTTTGGATTCAAAATCAAAAGTGGATTTTTTAGACTCAAATTTTCAGGCCATCTATGTTGACTAAATTACCTGAATGATTGCCAAGTCTTCACAGTGCTATAAGAACACATTCTACAAGTCTGCCACCTGGGTAAGTTTTCTATTGAAGGGGGTCTGAGCTAGTGCCAGGGCCTAAATAGATAAGTTATAAAGTAGGCAAAAGTTTATGTCAACCCAGAAGTCTCAACTCCTTCCAAAGCCTTGCCAACTTGAGGGAATGATTTCTATTCTGCCCAATGGTTCACACTAGACCACATAAAAACCATGAAAACTAAATTTAGTTTGTTTATCTAGAACTGCTCCAATAAAGTTGCTTAAGTTTGCTAGCCTTCCAAGTTCCTTAAAGCAACCCCTTCACAAACACTGTCTTTGTGAGCTTATGAATGGGCCCAAATTTAGCTGGCCAGTCCTGACACTAAATACTATTAAACGTACTATAAAGTAGCTCAGGAAATATTTTGGGTGAATCAATAATTGTGTCAAATCAACAAATATTCTTTATTGTCTTTTGGACTAAGTAAACTCTGAGGTCTCTCCCAGCTCTAAAAACTCTCTATATAATTTTTTTCTATGATGCAGCCAGTCAGCTTTCTATAATAAGCCTTACTCAGTCAATATACATACCACTCATATCCTAGCCACTCCTCCAGAAAGTACACCCAGACACCACATGCAGATATAAATTTCACTGTCCTTGGTGGTCTACCCTGTCCCACCCACCACTTATCTGGTCCCAACAACTGTGTCAATGTGATATTTGCCATCCTAGATACACCCTGCCTGTGTGTATCAGAAAATGTGGGGCATTCGGCTAGTGCCCATCACTTTAAGAAATAAATAGAATAAAATAGTAGTGACAGTGTGGTCTGTCTCTTGGAAGGGTGAGTGGACAGAGAAGCCTTTTGGAAACAGCATCATACTTGAGCATGTTTGCTGTGAGAAAAGATAGGAAGGCTTGGAGGCACCAGATATGCTGCTAAACCAGAGAAGGATGAAGTTTATGCAACAAGTGGATATGGAAATTCACAGGACAGAGGTGATATAACTAGGAAACAGAGCCTGAACCCTACTTTAGAAGACTAGATGTACATACCTGAAAGAGTTAGGTGATTATGTGAAGTAATATTTGCCTAAGTGCCAAACGAGAGATACAAATATAATCCCAAAACAGCAGAGGTGAGAAGGACTTGAGAGCCACCAGGTCCAACCTGTACCTGCACAGGGCCTTCCTGTTGACAACATCCCCAATGAATCATCTGGCCTCTGCTTAAAGGATCCCATAGTAACAGGACCCATAACCTGAAATAAAGCACAGAATGCTGAGGTCCTTAGTATCTGACTCTGGACAACTCACTGATCTTCAGCCTAGGTCTTTTCATCAGTAAAAGAAGTGCCTCCTCAAAAGATGGTTGCCAGGATCAGATGAGATACAACATAAAAGGTGCTTCCTGAGCTAAATAAATAGCAGCTGTTTCACATCAAAACTAAACATACCTCCTTGCAGCTCCCATTTATTGCTCCTAATTCTATCCTCACAGGTCAAGAAGAACAAATCTGAGGCTCCCTCTTCTAAGAGACAAGCTTGAAAAGAACAGTCCTACCACCCCAAATCTTTTCTTTTCCAAGCAAACACTCAATTTCTTTAACCATTCCCCAAATAGCAGTATTCTCTCTAGGCCCCTCATTAGGAATCCTGACTCTCCTCCATTACCCCATAATGAGGGGAGAAAATAGGCTCCTATCACTTCCCTAGGCCTGGATATTAGACCCTACTTAAAGTAGCCTAAGGTGACATCAGCATTTTTGGATGCCATGTTACAACCTTTACTAAGATTCGAACTTACAAAGTCCATTAGAACCCAAGACCTTTCTGGATGATCCACTATTAGTACTTTTTCAGTCTTGTGTTTAAAAAAGTGCTGTTTTGAACCCAAGGTAAAACTTCCTATTCGTGCATATTAAGTTTTATTTATTAGAGTCATACCAATGTTTGTTCTAGTGTGTTGAGATTTTTTTTTTTGGATCCTAATTGTGTCATCCAACATATTCCCTATTCCTCTTAGCTTTGTTCCATCTACAAATTTGATAAGCATGCCATATATGTCTTTATCTAAATTAAGTAACACAGGCCAGGGCCAATTGTAGATCCCTGGGGCATCTCACTAGAAGCATTTCTTCAAGTTGGATAACATACAACCACTGAGAAAAAATTACTCTGAGAACAAACATTCAACTGACTTTTACTCCACTTCAGTGGTAATTGTGTCCACAAGAATAGCATGAGACACTTTATCAAGTGCTTTGCTAAAATGTAGGGAAGGACATTGATGTCATCCAATTTAGTTAACTGTCCAAAAAAGAACAAGAAATAAGATTCCGTGGGCATGAACCGTTTTCTATGCAGGGTGTTTTGTTTTTGTTCTTGGGGCTTCTTTTCCTAATAACTAACTGTACTTTGAGTGTATTTTAGAATTTTGTTGGGAACTCACTGAGTTTGTAAACTCCATAAACTTTGGGGAAATGGGTATATTTGCCCTCTTCTGATCCTTGTATGGTCTCTCAAAAATCACATTCACGAGCATAACCATCTCTCGGATCTCTCAAAAAACATCGATGTTTCTTCGATCACACCTTCTCTTAAGCAGGCGTGTGAATGCAGAGAGGTGGGTGAAAAGGAGACGGTGTGCAGGCGGAATATGGGTGTCAGGAGTGGGATATCGCCGAGGCTCACCTCCTTGGCCGCAGCACGGGAGATGGCCGGCTGGGCTGGGGGCAGGGGACTTAGATGGAGGTGTTTGGAAGACACTGAACTGGAGGTGCCCGAGCCGGGTCAGATCTGGCCCCCAGATAGTTGGAGACGAGGCCAGAAGCGCGTGGCTGTTTTAACCAGGGAAGGGACGAGATGAAAATGACCAGCTGGCGTCTGTGGGGCTGCGAGGGTCTCCGGACCCTAGCCCCAAATGCCCAGTGCTCTGCGCTGCTCCAACGCAGGTCTAGAGGGGAACCGCACCCCACAGGAACTCGGCCGGCCCCCCACAGGCCTGAGGGCTCCCGGGGCCCCACCCAGACGGCTCGCGAGAGGCGGCCGGGAAAGGGCGGTTGAGCAGGGACTACTTTCCGCGCTGCGTGATGACGTTGCGGCGGAGGCGGCGGAGACGGCGGGACGTAACGCGTCCGGCACCTGGCAGCGGCGGGAGGAGCCGAGCGGCCGCCGAGCACTCTGGTTATTCTAGCCGCGGGTTCCGGCTGCGTTGGGCGTGCGCGGAGCTCGCTGCGACGATGGCGTCCGGGCCTCACCCGATCCCGGCCGCGGCCTCGGCCTCCTCGGCCTCTTCCTCGTCGGCTTCGGCCCCCGCGTCTTCCTCCTCAGCCGCCTCCTCCTCGTCGGCCCCGGCGGCGACGGCGGCCTCGGGGGGCCCGGCCTCGGCGGCCTCCGGCTGCGGGCCCGCGGCCGGGATCCTCATCGGCGACCGGCTCTACTCGGAGGTGTCACTGACCATTGACCACTCGCTGATCCCGGAGGAGCGGCTGTCTCCCACGCCGTCCATGCAGGACGGCCTCGACCTGCCCAGCGAGACGGACCTGCGCATCCTGGGCTGCGAGCTCATCCAGGCCGCCGGCATCCTTCTTCGGCTGCCCCAGGTGGGGCCCCGGGGGCCAGAGGGGGAGCCGCGGGAGGACGGGGGGGGGGGAGGGGCGCGGCCGGCCCGGGCCGCACAAAATGGCGGCGGCGCCGGGGCCCGGCTCGAGGCTGACCCCGGCGCTTCCGGTCTCTCCCTATTGCAGGTGGCGATGGCGACGGGGCAGGTGCTGTTCCACCGCTTTTTCTACTCCAAGTCGTTCGTCAAACACAGCTTCGAGGTAAGGCCGCCGGCCGGGACGCCCCGCCCCCACCCTTCCGCCCTGGCGGGGCCCGGTGCGGCAACCCTAGTGCTCGCCGCACCGGGCGGGCTCGGCCGCAGGGGCAGCCCTGGGGGTCAAGGTCACACAGGTAGCGAGGGCAAGGGACTGGAGCGGGGACCCTTCTTTGTCCTGCGTGGCGGTGCGCATTTTACTGAGAGAGCTCCCAAAGCGCCCCTTCCCCCCCCCCCCCCCGCTGAGTTTAAGGGGAGAACCTACACTTTTCCTAGCTTGGACCGATGGTTCTTACTCTTAACCTCCTGTCTGTAATCAGCACTTGTCGGGCCGAGGGATCACCACGGACTGCTTCTCAGAATGACTTTAAACGGCATAGAGTGAAATTTGTGGTCTTACAAAAAGAAACCAAAGTTAGAGAGCTGATCCAAGTGCAGGTCTCCCTGTACCACTTTTTGCACTCCAGGTTAAAAACCCCTGATTTAGATAGGTAGGAAAATTGGTATCCTGAGGTAACGGTCTGTAAGAGAGAAATAGCACCGACTACCTTAGTTCTGTCAAAGATGGGTGGCCATTTTTACTTTGTGAGATTTAAGCACCGTGTAGGGGAAAAGTTAGCCAGGTTTGGGTTCCTTTTTTTGCTCCCCTCCCCTAAACCCCCCCCCTTCTCCTAATCTAGTATATCTGTCTGATCTTCTTGGGGAATGGTTCTTTTCAGATTGTTGCCATGGCTTGTATCAATCTCGCTTCCAAAATTGAAGAAGCACCTCGTAGGATAAGAGATGTGATAAATGTTTTTCACCATTTACGGCAGTTAAGAGGAAAAAGGTAAGATTGATATCTTTGGAAATGATATCTGTACTGTGTACCGGTGCCATCAGGTTTAATTTTTTTTTTTTAATTCTCATTTCCCATCAGGATAAAATTGTCTGACATAAGAAAATTTTTAAAAAGTTGTTTAGGTAGTAAAAGTTCACGGGGATACTTACCACAATGTAACATGAAGATTAAATTGGAGAAACAGTAATAAAAAGTAGTTACTTTTTGGTAACAAGTTGTTCAGACAGATTCACTTAGAGTTGACTGTATAGTATTGGGGGCCAGTTATGGCTTAAAGAATTGAAAGGGCTTGGACTCTGCTCAGAGATGATGAGCACACCCTGTTCCTTTGTTTTGAAGACAAAGTTGCAAGTGTAAACAATGTAGTAAGTTAAATTTTGCAGCAAAGTTATTTCTGTAGTTTATGTATATCTCCCTGAAGTCTAGTTAATTCTTTATCAATTGAGGTTGGCTTTTGTTAGAATACTTCTCCACATTCAACTACCGATATATCGCATAATACCGGATCTGAAAGGACTGCAGGATGATAAAGGTTGAAGTTGAAGTCAAAGGGATTAAACAGGTATTTTGTTCTGGTTAGATACAGTGTCAGGAGTGGGGTAGAAAAATAATTCTTTAAAGTTTGGGTTGAATTATAGTGAGGCATGGGAGTCGGATCTTATAAGTTACAGTGCAGAGACTGAAAAGGTTTTATCGAGTTTACACAGTTAAACTTAAGTTGTCTTTTTATGTTCTTATTTAAGGAAAAGTTTTCTTTTCAGACCTTTTCTTCATTTGTAGGTGAATTTAGCATACCCTGCAGAGGGATGCTCTTGGCATAGTTTAGATCTTAAGCTTCATTCTTATGGAATGCTGATAATTGGTAGACAAACTTGTTACTACTTTGAAAGGAAGTTACAAAAGGCTAGTAATCCTGAGATGGTGCCTCCTTTTTTTGGCTGGGGATTGGGAGCTAGTTCTTGAATCAGTTACCCTTTGTTTTCTTTAGTCTTGGCTGAATCCAGAAGTTGGCAGTGGTGGGGCTCTTCTGTGGGACAGTCCCGTAAATGAATAGTGTAATTAATAATAAATTATCTTGAATATTGCTATCATAAGGTATTTTTCAAAAAAAAAATTCCACACATTCATTTTCTCTCCCTTCTCCTCCCCCCCTCCATCCTTTTTCCCACCACATCTTACCATAATCAGTGAAAGTAAGTTTTTAGAGAAGGAAATTCTAAAAAATTTTTAACTTCTGTGACATTTAAAATAGTTGAAAATTGAATTTTCTAGGTTAATGCTGTGTTATTCTCTTACTAAAATGTAGCCAGTTGTACAGCTGTATTGTGTGGATTCTTTTTAGTTCTATGCCTTTTAAATTTTTCCAAAATCAAAAAAATGTATAATTTACCTGAGTTAATTTAGCTGATCGGTGGAAGTGATTTGTTTACCTAGATCTTTGAACTATTAATTTTAAGGCAGAGTTATGTAATCACAGTGAAGATGAAAGAATTCTCTTTTCCTAGAAAACCTTTTCTGTTAGACTTAATTGATATTTTAAAGAGTAAGGCCAGAAATTAGACGTATCTGCACAGATTTTCAGACATAAAATATTCCCTACCTCAGTGTCATCGGTGTATGTTAATGGTGTGGCGTTAATGGTATGGCAGAAGGAAAGAAGAAACAGCAATGCTTTCTTTTGTCATTAAAACACTGTTGATTCATTTATGGTGAAATTACTTTTCTCCATACAATCTGACAAGTGAATTTGCATGACATTTAAAGAAATATTAATCACACAGAAATCTTTTTTTTAAGCAAGCAGGATGTAAAAGTTTCTATGCATTTTTACAAGTTTACAAGCATGTAACTTGTATGTGTTATTAACTTCAACTCTTTTTTCCCTTGCAACCGACTATACAGCGACCAGCTACATTTACCAAAGCCTGGGTGATGTGGAGTGGTACATAGAGATGAAGCTGTCGTCATGGCAACAGTGAGTGAAGTATCGAAAATCCCCAAGGAGAAGCCAGTGCTCTGAGAATAGGTCACTGGAATCGGGGACTAACAGGTTGGCCACTGGTGAACCATTTGGAAAAACTCCTGTTTCTTGTTAAAAGCTTTTGTCTTTGCTGTCCAAGTTGTTAGTATTGGAGTTTGGTAAAAACATATATGTATGGGGAACTCACATAGCTGTTTAGGTTACTAGAAAAGGAATATTTCAGTAAAATCATGTAAAATACATTATTGCTTACTTTTCCAAGGCTCAACTTTTGTGGCACCTCCGAGAAGTATTTCCTGGTTCTACATTCCCACCTCAAGTTATTAGTAGTCTCTCCCTTAATTTTCCTGTTAAGTTTATATTTGTCCGTGTTCTGTTTCCCACCCCCCACTGCCACCAGTTGGACAGAAGGTCTCTGAGGGCTAGAACCATTTCATTTCTGGTTTTGTGTACCTGGTACCCTGGATAGAATTGCCAGTTAATAAAGGTAGACTTAATGAGTCTGCTTAAGCACCCTTTTACTTTATAAGGTGTTTCTAAAAAGGGCCCTCAGCCTTGTGGTGGTTTTGTCATAATGTAATGAGCCCTGGATTTGGCATCAGAAAACTTCGGCTCTAATCTAGTCACTGTGAGCTTTAGTTTTACTCATGTAAAGTGGGCATCTTGATGTATTTCTTATCCCACTGTTTGTGAGGAAAGCTGGCTTTGCAAATTTTATTTGTCAATAATATGAGCCCCATCTGGCTCCCATCCTCAGGAAGTACGGTGGGGTCTTGCTACACCAAAGGTGTGGGTCTAGCGCTTCAAGGCCCCCAAGGCTCGAGATCTATCTGTCCTTTAAAGATCATAGTTTATCATGAATGACCTGCCAGTAGAAGGTTGTCTCTGCTTTTCAAGGGGAAGCATAAAATATTCAGGAATATGAATTTAAGCTTTTGTACTAAAGGTCGGAGCATGAGTGTAAAGCTCAGCTGCTGTCCTGAGGCTGGGGGTCATGAGGTGAATGTATTTTTATGGGAGGAATTAAGCTAAGTAAGGCCAGCTGGTGCTCTGGGCCGGCTGAAAAGTTTATTAATAATAGGTTTTTAAGAGTTGGGAGAGGCCTTGGAGCTCCTCTGGCACAGACTCCCACTCGGGGAAGCCCCCGATGAGGTCAGTGACCTCCATCATTGGACTGTGAGAGAGAGTAAAGATGTCGGTGATTTGTTTGCAGTTTCTTCCCATTGAGTCTAATTTGGTACCAGAATGAGACTTAACATTTTGGGAACCACAAGTGAGAAATTAAATGCTCTAAAACTGTTTTGATTAAAACAAATCTAGTATGATTGTTCTTAAATCTCCCCATAATACCCTGCATAAGGTTCTTAATAAAATTGATTGGATTCATTAGGAAGACTTTTTTGAGATACTGGTGGGGTTTCTCACCTGATATGCGTGTTTTCATGGTTAGAACTAAAACAGGAAACTGAGATAGGCAAATTTAGTGCTTAGTGTCTTTTAAAAATGTAAGTAAATCAGTAATTCAAAAACAAACTATAGACACTAAGATACTCCTTCAGAGATTACACTTTGAAAATTGCTCTTTGAAAATACTAATTATTTTAAAGACTTGAAAATAGACTTTTTAGTATATGCTTATAGGTTGCTTTCTGCTTTTTGTCTCAGAAAGTGTTGGAAACTTGGGGGGGAATGACTGTTAAACATTTGTGTCATTTATCAGTCTTAAATTTCTGTGTGAATTAAAAGATTTTAAGTTTTTTCTGCTTTGGACAACCAGTTTTTCAGTAGGAGAAGCCACTTTTTCAATTTTTACTGGCTCCTTGGGAAGGAAGATTTGATTATAGTTTCCAGAAAGTTATTAATTGATGTTATAAAGTGTTAATGGTCACAAGTAGGTGATTTATAGTTAATTTCAGTAAAAAAAAAATGCTGCCTCATTTTCTGAGATGTTTGTGTATATATAACACAGTCTTGTGTTAGTGACCCTTTCTGTGGGCACACGTTTCTGTTTGCTTAAGTACTTGCTGTAGTAAAACAGCAGTACTTTATACCTCATTAAACCCTTCCCCTTAAAGAGACTCTGGAATAATGCTCAGACCTACTCCTCAAACTAGTGGATCTGGTCCTTTTCTAACAAAGGGGAAGGATTAAATGGGAACTGGATTAGCTTGTTAGCTTTTGTTTGGAATCCTGATGATAAGGAAGCATGAGATAAAGCATTCCTCTAAAAAGGCCAAAACTTGCATCTAGTTTGTTGATCAGATGAGGGTGGGCCAAACTTGGGCCTGGACCCATTTGGCGTTAGTGTTGCCACCCACTTGAAGATTTAAGAAGGCTATTGTGCTTTACTGCTTGTGGAAATGAGGAGTGACTGTCCTTGGGGCAGGTGTAGTGACTCCTCTAGTTCTTAACAAGTTTCAAATTCAGTAGCTAGTTATAAAATAACTAGCTGGCTAGTTAAATAGAAACCATGAGGGGCTTCCTGTTTTGAGGAAGGCAATTAAAATTAAAATTTTATCCAATTAGTCATGTGTCCATTATCTTATCAGAGTTGGGCACTATTTCAGTCCAACAAAGAACCCTGTTTTTAAATGGCCTACTTTTTTTATAGGGGGTGAATCTTTCCAGAAATGTTATCTCAAAGTAGAAACTTTATA
The DNA here is from genome assembly GCA_028627135.1 of Pseudochirops cupreus. NCBI lineage: Eukaryota > Metazoa > Chordata > Mammalia > Diprotodontia > Pseudocheiridae > Pseudochirops > Pseudochirops cupreus. The sequence goes on along the minus strand of CM053580.1, from coordinate 15,251,031 downwards.
TATTCTCCAATACCAGCCTAATAGGGGAGATTAATTTTATTAATGTTGTGTAAGAACACAAGACTGAGTTTCTTATTACCACTGTCCCCTGACCAAAAAGAAGAGAATCCCAGCAGTGGAAAACAGTTTACCCCTATGGTTTTGTTTTGAGCTTTAAATATCTGGGAGTTTTTCCTATATAACCATGATGACTTTGTACTGCTTTACTTATTTTGAAGAAATAATAAACTTTATTTTCTTTTAACCTGCCCAAAAGAATTTAGTACAACTGGCTCCATCTCATCTGGGAGCCAGTTTCCCTATTCACACCAAGTCATTACCAAATTTAATTTTCAGCATATATAGGCTGGAGAGAACTTGGATGATGTTTTCATCGTTATAAAATAAAAATTGAAGAGTGTATATGTTGTCAGTTGTCACTTGGGATAAATTTATTACTAGTGATAATTTCTCTTTGTTACTTCAGAATGTGACTAACAGACCTTTGTAATGTTGGGCAATGAACTTCGTTTGGCTGGGCCCAAGTTACCTAACCTTTGAAAGGAAATGAGTGCACTCAACCCACCTAAGGTTCCTTCACACTTGAGTCTGTGAAACTTGTGGAGGTGGCAGAGAGAACACTGGATTTAAGGTTGGACTCACTGCCCTGATACCATAGGCAAATCACCTTTCTCTGAGACTCATTGTCCTCATTTTAAAAATAGTGCTGGATTAGATCATCTCAAATGAAGGTCTCTTCCAGTTGTAAATCTGTTATCCTGTCTTGATTGGTAATAAGTATGTGGGCATTTTTAAGTGCACAGGTTAGTAGGAAAACACTTTGCTTCCAAGGAATTGAGATTATGATCCTCCGTCTATCTTCTTGGTGAATGAGTCTTCACTAATATAAGAGGGAGATCAACAGATGGTCTCCCATTGACTTGGGTGGGATCCATGTACTGCAACAGAAGGATTCATACCATATCAGACCAAGAAATGACTTCTCTACAGTAAGACAGTTTTTTCCCCTTAAATCTGCTAGAAATATGTGTTCAGTACCTGACAGTTTTTTAGTGCCAATATTCATGATGAAAGAACCAAAAACCTAAACATATTCATTTTAATTGTGAAAATTACTTGCCTAATTTAGGGCAGCATCAATATTCCTGTAGTAGAAAAAACTCAATCTTGAATGTATAGTGATGGGGGTGTGGGGTGGGGAATGCTTGATTCCCACTGCTTTTGGGTATCTTGTCTTTTAAAAGTAAGTATGTAAATAGGGAGGAGTATCAGTTCATTTTGCCCAGCATTATTAAGTCACTGACATTTAAACATCTTCCTTTATCCAACTTAAGAGAACTTGATGTTCTGCCTTTCTGTTTATTTTATATCAAGTGACATTTTATCTCATGCTTACTACAATTTGCTTCAATTTAATAAAGCTTGCTTCTTGGCTGAATTCTGATGAATTTCCTAACAAATGGTCTGAATGTAGTCATTTACTCTTGACTTTTCAGATTGTTAGTTTTTGGGAGATGGAGGAGCTTTTGGGAAGATCTCTATTAAGTAGGTCAACAAGTGATCATCTAGGCAGTCTGAGACCTCTTAAAAAGAGTAGTTGGACTGATTGTTAACTTGCTCACACTTCTTTATCTGCTGTTTAATTCTGCATTAAGGTCTGCCATATTAGGGGGGCTTGGAATTGATATAGATCAATCTACATTAATTTTTCCACATATTTGTGCTTTTCACTTTGCAGAAGTACATCAGTGGATACTTATTTAATCTCTAAAACTATTGAAAATAATTTTGTTGGGAAGCATATGAAAAGGAAATTTCAGAATAAAAATAATTTATATCACAAATGTCGTTAAGCTGTTAAAATGTCTGAGATTTTGTCTTAGGAGAATGAATTAATTGCTTTTGACGTTGAGAAGCATGGAGTTTTTGTTTAGAAACTTACAACCAGGATGTATTTGTAAATGAATATTAAGATCATTTTCATTATTAGCAGTCATTCTTAGAACATAAAAGGATTAAGTGATTTAAACAAAGTCACTTTTGGAATGAATATAAACTTGATGTGTATGTTTGATTAGCCTAACTTGGACAGCACAAGATCAATGCTTTAACTTGTTTGCAGGAGTTTAAAAAGCTGGTTTCTGTTGCCAATAGTTGGTTGGAAGGGAAAATGGAGATGCCACAAATAAACTTGTTTGGATGTGCAAAACAGTTGTGATTTTATTTCTTACAAACTAGGACACCAAGCCCCCTGATCCTTGATCAGAACTACATAAACACCAAAAATCAAGTAATCAAGGCAGAGAGAAGGGTACTGAAGGAGTTGGGATTTTGTGTTCATGTCAAGCATCCGCACAAGGTGAGTCACAGGGATGCATCTGATGAAGTTGGGCTGTCAGTTTGGTAGTAAACGGGTTTTCATCATCGCCGTGCAGGCGTTGAGATCGTTGGTCAGACTGGTCAGTGCCTCTGAACTCCTGTAGAAGTGATTACGCCGCCAACTGACCAGCTCGTCTCAGCTGTGTTTTCACAGACTAAATTGCAGCAGTGTCTTAGGATAATTGTAAAAACTGTTGTGTAGTCATTGCTTTTTACTATGCAAATGAGGATCAATTAATTGGTTCCTAAAGTGTTGACATTGGCATTAATTTTTTTAGTTTACCAAGTTATGCAGTCTATCCCGTTTGACTGAATTAACTGGTGGAGCAGGACACTTGATGTGTAATTGTTCTGTGTCTCTTCCTTTCCCCTAGATCATTGTTATGTATTTACAAGTCTTAGAATGTGAACGGAATCAAACCCTGGTTCAGACAGCCTGGTAAGTCATCCTTTGCACACTCTTACCTAGCCAGGAAAACAGTAGCAGAAATAACGTAAGTTTTGTTTTCTATTTTCAAAACAATGAGATGTAAGCTACTTTCAAAATGAGTTATTTTGGGCAAAAAAGGTAAATGATGCTTATTTCTGCTTACTGTTTTCTTGGTTTGACTAATTACTTTTTATGGAGAACTCAATTTAACTTTGTTCTTTTTTCTACTCTTTAATTAAAGGGTAGTCCATGATGGTAAGTCATAGAACTCTGCCCTCTGCACCTCAGCCCATGACCTCAGGATGGCCTGATTGGCTGCCCTTCTCTCCAGCCAATCCAGTGCAAGCTCTCATCCGAGATTCACTGAAGTGGTCCATATCCATCTGGCAGCATCTTCTAGTTCTGTCGGGGTGTCAAAAGGATTTGTATATTTGTTTCTAGAAGTAACTATTCAACATGCATATGTATTTAATGTATACCTGTTACTATCAAAATGAACAGCTCATTTTTGATAGACTTGTTGTCCAGCCATTATGAATTAAATTGATTTTATTAGTAGTTTGACTAAATTTGGATCATTAGTATGTACAGCGTGCTAATACTGCCGAAGGAAGCGACAGTGGGCGCCATTTTATCCTACAACTGTTAGCAGTTGGGCTATTGGATTTCAGATTTACATTTCAGGCAATGTCAAATTTAGAGAATTGTCAGGCCTTCCCTTGTTTTAAGGGAAGTCTTAATATTGCTTGGAGACACTTTAAGCAACACACTTTTGAGATGCTGATTTTCTGCGTGGAGTGCTGGCTTATTTAAAGGTAAAATGAGTGCTATTTTGGTGAATTGTTACAGTTGTTTCTCTACTGTCCTTTATTCTAGAACCTAAATCATGTACAGGGAGTAGTTATTGGCAGTAGCAAGTATTTTGCATATGCAAACAAAAATAATTCCCATGCACCTACTCGGCTTTCATTAAAGAATACTGTCTTGTGTACCGGTCTTATTAAATCTAGGTAATGTTTGTCTTATGTCTGTTTTGTGAAATCACATTTCGTGGATCAGTTTTCTTGACTAAATATTAAAGATGCTGATTCCAATTTTAGTGTGATAGCTTGAAATAATTTACACAGATTGTTTATAAACATTTTGTATGGAAGAACACAAATGTCCAGCATTTAATTTTGAGTGATTGGAATACGTTTTCAGTCTGTTTAATTGCTGCATAAACATTAAATAAATATTTGCTTTAAGTCTTCTCCATTACCTTTACAAGGTTTGCAGTTAAAGATACTTTCCCAGGCAGCAAACTTCATTTTCTTCCTATTTGAGCTAAATATCAATCAGCAAACACTTTGAAGAGTATATAATTATTTTACCCTACCATATTTCTGTGGTTTTTTTCTTCCAGAAGAAAGTTCTTGTGAGATTGTTTTGTACATAAAACAGAATTACTAAAATTCCAGACCTGCAGTTTGTTGGAAAGGGTTTATAAATTCTGAGACACCGTATGAAGAATGGTCAAAAGCAAAGTTGTAAAGCGTTGCTTTTAAGGAAAGATACTGTTATTTAAAAAGTTTTCTCCGAAAATAACAAATAATGCTTTTTTTTTTTCTTCCTTTGTTGGGCAGAGACTGGGGGGAGGCTTTTGGTTTTTTTACTTTTTTTTTTTTTTAAGCAGAGGGACAGGTTCAAATTGTTAAAATTCTTATCTCTGGAATTTTAAGATAAGAATGTTACATGCTAGAATCCTATATGATAAATATAACTAAAGAGAAGGAAAAAGAATAAAGTAGATTGAGTCTCCAATTAAGTTTAAATTCCAGAAGAAACATTTGTTCACCCATAAAACTTAGAGTTATAATGTTTTCCAGGAATTACATGAATGACAGCCTTCGAACCAATGTTTTTGTTCGATTTCAACCAGAGACAATAGCATGTGCTTGTATCTACCTTGCAGCTAGAGCGCTTCAGGTGAGCATATCATGTGTGTCCCACCTCTGACACCAAGTAGACCAAAGCACAAAAGTAAGACAATACCAGAATTCTGTCTAAATTCACCTATTAATTTGTTGTTTAGATTCCACTGCCAACTCGTCCTCATTGGTTTCTGCTCTTTGGTACCACAGAGGAAGACATTCAGGATATCTGCATAGAAACACTTAGGCTTTATACCAGAAAGAAGGTAAGGTCCTTGGTTCCCACCCTGCTGCATAATTGTTGTGTGACATCACATGTACTGTAACGTAACACTGGAAACACCTTTCTCATTCCTTTCAATAGCCAAACTATGAATTGCTGGAAAAAGAAGTAGAAAAGAGGAAAGTAGCCCTACAAGAAGCTAAATTAAAAGCGAAAGGATTGAATCCTGATGGAACTCCAGCCCTCTCAACACTGGGTGGCTTTTCTCCAGCTTCTAAACCGTGTAAGATTTATTTATTTAATTTTTGTTAAGGGCTATCTGGAGCAAATTTTGTCGGTTAAGAAAAATTCAGAGCCATGTGGCCATGTTCACTTTGGAGCATTTTTTGGTTTTCATTTAAATATGATACATTTTAACATGGACATTTTTTTTAAAGCATCACCAAGAGAAGTAAAACCAGAAGAGAAAACGCCTATATCAGCCAGCACGAAGACCATCAAAAAAGAACCTGAAGATAGACCTCAGGCATCCAAGAGTCCTTACAACGGGTGAGTATTGCAGTCAGGAGACAGTTCTGTCACATGTGCAGGTTTGGGAGGAAGGCATTCTGACCCCTTTCTCCACCTGCCCCTTCATTTTAGTGTTCGGAAGGACAGCAAGAGAAGTAGAAACAGTAGAAGCGCAAGTCGGTCGAGGTCACGAACAAGGTCACGGTCTCGATCTCATACACCGAGAAGGCAGTAAGTAACTATCTCCTTGGGGCTGTGAGAAATTTTAAGTTAACTATAATTTACCTAAGAGGACAAAAGGGGAACGTGAGGATGATGGATTTAACATTGAGGTATCCCTCCCCTTGGTATGTGTGGCCTTTTCTTTATTTTACATTTTTGCTTTTTGGAGGGGGGAAGGCAGGGCAATTGAGGGGGAGTGACTTGCCCAGGGTCACACAGCTAGTGAGTCTTAAGAGTCTGAAGCTGGATTTGAACTCAGGTCCTCCTGACTCCAGGGCTGGTGCTCTATTCACTGCACCACCTAGCCGCCTATGTAGCCTTCTCTTTAGAGCCCTTTGTCCCATCTTTTCTTTCTTTTGAGAACAGGAACACAGATCAAATTTGTATAACTTAATTAATGACTAAAGAAGAACAATTAGGAAATGGGTTTGTTGTCCTTTTAGAAAAACTTACTGTATTAACTAGGCCCTATAAACAGCTTTCTAAGGAGATTGGAATGACAAAACCCACATAGCCCTAGGACTGCAGAGGGCACCTAATGTGATCTCGGTAGACTTGCCCTCTCTTTGCTGCTTAGAATTGAGTCTGAACAAGAGTAGTGGAGTGGGGGAAGCTATACTTTGGGTGGGTTTGTACCTCTGAACAATCATCTGTTCTTTGTGAAAAGCCAAATCTAACCTCCAAAATTCTCCTTTCAGTTATAATAACAGGCGAAGTCGGTCTGGAACGTACAGCTCGAGGTCGAGAAGTCGATCCCGCAGTCACAGCGAAAGTCCTCGGAGACATCACAACCACGGCTCTCCACACTTGAAAGCCAAGCATGCCAGGGAGGATTTAAAAAGCTCCAACAGACATGGTCATAAAAGGAAAAAATCACGCTCTCGTTCCCAGAGCAAATCTCGGGATCATTCCGATGCTGCCAAGAAGCACAGGCATGAACGGGGACATCACCGTGAGAGGCGTGAGAGGTCGCGGTCCTTTGAGCGCACACACAAAGGCAAGCACCACGGTGGTAACCGCTCAGGACATGGCAGGCACAGGCGCTGATCGTTGTCTGTGAGCCTGCATCATTCCTTAGTAGTTATGCCTATCTACGTTATGGTGTATGGACTCCTAATGGAAATAGTAGAAACGGACTGATTAGGAATTGATTTATCAAACCCTCTAGGTTTTTAGGAACATTGAGGACATTTTCTTTGGAAAGAACTATGTTAATTTTTTGCACATTAAAATGCCCTAGCAGTATCTAATTGAAAACCATGGTCAAGTTCAATTGTACCTATTATTAGAGATGTGTATTGTTTATCAATATAAGAACTGGAGAGTGGTCTTCTGTAAAAATGTATCTTATTTTTATACGGATAAATTGCAGACATTATACTATTTAAGTATGGTTATTTGTTTAAATGATGGCGGATACTTTCTTACACTGGTTTGTCTGCATGTGTAAAGATTTTTACAAGGAAATAAAAATATAAATCTTGGGTTTTTTTTAAACTGCCTCTTCAAATATCTTATTTAAATAAATTATTAAACTGAAATTTGAACATTGAATAGTTAAGTAGTTGGACTGATTTCTAATGAACATCTTTTGTTTCTGCTACTTGAAAACATCATGACTAAATGATCAGAATAAGTGATGTACTAACTGTACCTGAGTTTAATGTTCCATCTCTCTAGGCTTTTTATGACAAAATGGAGCCAGGTTTTTAGCTTGTTGAAGTTTTTACAGAAAAGGTTAGAGTTCAGAGACCCAGGTAAATGACTTGTTGGTGATGTGGCCATTTGGACTACCAGAGCCCAAAGTCACTCCTTTATGACATTGTGGAATTGGTGCTGGATTAGGAGATGGGTTCTGACTGTGCTGTGTACATAAGGAAAGCCGAGTACCTGGAGGTGGGTGCCCCCTACATCTCAAGCATCATTTCATTTGTATTGGCACAGACTAGGAACCCTTGTCATGTCATGTGAGAGTCATGAGGCTGAAAATTTGGTTCCTGAGCACTGAAGTCACTACTCCTTGTCTCGAGTTTTCTCATGCAAAATGCCCACTTCAGAGAAAGTCAATCTTAAAAGCCCTGTATGAATGCTAGGTCTTGTCATTGCGTACCTGGAATACTTCCTTTCATTCTGTCTTCAGTTAGGTGTGTCCTCATTTCACAGTTTAGGAAGGAGTCACCAGAGGGTAACGTGGGGTCAGTCATAGGGCTAATTATGTAAGTGGGATTTTAACCCAGCTCTGATCTCTTTGATGCGCAAGATCATTCTTGAAGTAATTGTTTACTCCTCGAGTTACAGAGCACCCAGGATAATAATAGGGCAGATTTTTTTTCCATTGAGAATGGAAGAGAGTCCAATCCCCTGTTTTAGAGGTGAGGGAAAGGGCCCAGAAAGCATCTGTCAGGCAGAACTTTCCTATCTTGAATGGGTCTGCTTTGTTCTTGAATGCTTAGGAGCTTGCTTCTACCTCCTACATCCTTCAGAAACCCCTTGTCTGCTGTCCTTCCAGCTGTCTTGAGTCTTTCCATTTTTATAACCAGGCTCCTAGATTGTTTCCTCAGCTTCCACTCCTCCAGAGCTTGACTGGAATGTCCCAGGATTACCAGTTGTCTCAATGCTGAAGTACAACCGCTACCACTCTTGCTCAGTGTTCTTGACTTCTGTGCCATTGACATTATCAGTACTGGCTCTGCCTCTATGATCTTTCTTGAGTCTGATGTATTGCATCATTGTCCTTAAAAGTGGGGCACTGCGCCAGGCCTGTTTCTCCACACTCCCACTCCCACTAAGTGGAAGTGATCGCTGTTGAGGTCTCGCATTCTCCTGAACCCCAGTCCCACGTCCCGACTACCAGTTGCATCTCCATTTCAGCAAGCGCAGAATAACTTGTGTGTACCCCCAAAATTCCTCTTTGTGCCAAATTTAGCCAGTGAATTATTTAGCCTTTTGTTAATTGTGAGTGTGGAGTGTGTGGATAAAGAATGGCAACTTGGGACGGGGTGACAAGATTCTGGATTCAGTTGTGTGATTTTGGACAAGTCATGTCAGCTGAGGCACTTCTCTGAATCCCATTCCACTCCACAAGTGCCTGTTTGTATGTCACTGTGATAGGTAGGGGCTTTAGGATCCACAGGGAAAAAAACCCCACAACTTTTTTGGCTTATATTACACTGAGCAGCTGGAGAGCAGCACATGCCCCAGAAGTATAATACAATGTAATCTCCAGGTGAATGTTGGACACCTGGGATGAACAGAGAGGTCTTCACAGAGCTTCTGTCTGAGGAGTCTTGAAGGAAAAGTGGGAAATGGTGAGATGTGAGATAAAATTGGAAAGATAGTAGATGGTGGAGAACCTTATATGTTGGGTGCTGGGAGTACCCGAGGGAGGGGAAGGTCACAGGCCTGTGCTTGGGAACATTGCTTGGGCAGCTCTGTGGAAGGTGGATTTGAGAGGGTAGAGACAGGAAGCAAGGAAACCAGTTAGGAGGCATCCTGGACCAGCGGGAGTGGAGCTGGGATGGGGGAAGAAGTTTGGCGAGCCATTGGATGCGTACGGGAATGAGGTTGAGCAAGGGAAGAGGTAAGTCCAAAGAGCATCTGAGAGTTTGGAGTCTGGGACAACCAACTTTAGGTTCCAGGGAACTGGCCAGCTGGTGGTCCTGGGCAGTGGGCAGTTGTAGATGTGAAGGCTGAGATTGGGTGGAAGGTCTCGAGTGGCCTAGAGATGACAATAGCCTTCACTGGAATCAGTGAGAGTGGAGTCAGGATGCCTGGACCTGCCAAGTGACGGGAGGGAGAGCTCTGTGCCACACCTAGTGGGATGGCTTGGCTGTCCTAGCCATGCACGCATGCTATTTGTAAAGTCATCAAATGTCAGCTCTGAACCGTGTCTGTGTTGTATCCCACGTAGCACTGAGCTAAACCCACACCCCAGGAGTTTAGCACACTCTGTGTGTGTGTGTGTGTGTGTGTGTGTGTGTGTGTGTGTGTGTGTGTGTGTGTATGTGTGTGTGTGTGTGCATAATGTATATGCATGTGGTTGTATGCATCATGCATGTCTATGTGTCTGCATTATATGTATACGCATACATACTAGCTGTGAACAGACGTGTGTGTTTGTGGTTACAACAGACGTGTGTGTATGTGGTTACAAACATGGGTGCACATGTACTTGTATGTATTGTCTGTATTGGGCTTGTATGTACGCACATGAGTGTAGGAACATTTCTATTGCCTATACACAAACACACGGGTGTGTGTGTAGTCTGCATGTACATGAATACATGGGTATGTGTGTGTATCTACACACATGTGAAAGTGATGCATGTGACCATGCACACATGCATATGCATGTAGGTTGCACATGTTAGGCACACATGTATATGTGTGCATGCATGTGTGTGTAGGTATGTGGGGTTATGCCTATATCTGCATGTGTGCACGGATATATATTATGTATATGGTTATATATATGTGGGGGTATATGTATACACGTAGCGCACACATGTGTAATATATGTGTATGTAATATATTACATATGCACATATACATAATACCGTTTGAGGAGCTGTGGAAGTTTTTCAGGGATCCAGGGCTCCTGAACTGGCAGATAGGGAGAGACTGAAGGTGAGGGTCCTTGGTACAGGGGGAGCATGAGCTCAATGGCGCAGCTTAGCTTGAGCTTGAGAAGGGCCTTAACCTTTGTGGCCAGAGCACAGGAAGAAGGGAAAGATGCAGAAATGTTTTGAGGTGTAGAGTAAGTGAAATAAGAGGAAGGGTGGCCTCAGTTTACCTGTTGCTTTTTAAGTACAGACATGCATGTGTGCACAGCCTCATAGACTTAGAACCAGCAGGTACCTTAGAAATCCTTCAGTCTAGGATTTCTTAGACCCCCTACGGTTGTCAGTTTGGTGAAGCCCTAGTTAGTGTTTTTCTCTGCATCTTCTGCCCGGTGCTCAGTACATAGTGGCTGGTTAATAAATAGACTTAGGGGTGCTTTGATTGGAGAAGCCTCTCTCAGGAGTGTGAATGTGAATTAATTGTTATCATAAGAAAATATTAGGTGTATTGAGAGGTCCTGGCATCTGAGTGGAAAATGACACAAAAGATGTGATGAAAGATGAGCGCACACATGCTCACACACCCACTTGTGTGCGTACTCCACTCGTATACACAGATGTGTCCCATGCCCCTGAGAGCCGTGTCTGCTGATGTGGGCAATGTTACCCTGGGTCAGAGTTGCCCTTAAAAGGGGGCTGAGTCCCATGAGGACACATGAGCTGGACACGTGAGCTGGACACGTGAGCTGGACACATGAGCTGACCATGCTGCCTCTGTTGATTTTTTTTCCCTTGCCCTGCTCGCCTTATTCATACAATCAGGATTCAGAGCCGGAACCAGCCTTAGAGACGAACAATGGACAGCCCCTTCCTTTTCCAGATTAGGTACGGAAAAGTACAGTAGCTCCTCTTCTCCTCCTCCTCATCCTCCAAGGTCACACAGCAAAGTCGAGGTTTAAAGAACTCTTGGGCTGAAATAATAAGGGCTTCCATGCAGGAGAAGGGAACAAGCATTTGCTAAGAGCCTATGATGTGCCAAGCCCCATGCTGAGGGCTTTACAAATGTCCCATCTGATCCTCACAACAACCCTGGGGGAGGGGGGTGGTGCTATTATCGTCATCATTTCACAGATGAAAAAACTGAGGTAGATGGGGTTAAGTGACTTGCCCAGGCTTATATAGCTAGTGTCTCAAGCTGAATTTGAACTCAGATCTTCCTTGCTCCAGGCCCAGGGTACCACCTGTCAGGTGCTGGGATGCAGTGACACACCTCTGTTCTTCAGGGTTTACAATCCAAAGTTTAGCTTGATTCCTGACTTTTGGCTGATTTCAGAAATGAAATCCAGCCTCCAAGCTTTGTTATAATTCTGTCTAGATTTTAAGTAAAGGGTACATAAGTAAATCAGAGGGTCACAATATCTGCTAAGTTTGCTCTTTGTGATGCTTGGTGTAACTCAATTTCCTCATCAGTTAGTCCCTCTTATATGACTTAGGCAAGCTTCTTTACATTGCTGGGTCTCAGGTTCCTCACCTGCAAGATGAGTTCAAGCTAGATGACTTCTACGGCCCTTTCCAACCTCATGATCTAGGTGGGCACCAACTCTTCTGAAGAAAATGCATGGGCTTTCTGATAGCTGTTTGCTGCTCAGGGAGAGATCAGGGAAGTCTTCATGAAGCAAAGGGGGCACCTGCAATAAGTGAAATAAAACTGGGCAGCTTGTAGGTTGGAGCCAGAATGTAGAGGGTCATGCATGTCAAAGCTCAAGTGATGTTTGTTTTTTACCTTATAAGCAAGTGGGAACTCCTGAAGACTTCTGAGCAGGCAAGTGACAGACCTACCTATGCCTTATTTTGGCAGCAGAGTGAGGAGACGGGACAACTGGAGGTGGGGAGTTCACGCTTGAGGCTATTGCCGCAGTCTAGGTGAGAGGATTGAAGGCCTGAAGGGTGGGGGGCAGGCATGCGGAGAGAAGGGGACAGAGGAGAGATGCTGTGGAGAGAGAATCCAGAAAATTCCCACTGATTAGAGATGGGGAGTGAGGGACAGGAGAGTAAAAGATGCCTGGGATTATGGACCTTTCATTCTTTTTTGTTTCCAAATTTTTGATATTTTTATATTATGTTAATTTTGGGATCTCTCTCTTTCTCTGTCTCTCTCTGTCTCTCTGTCTCTCTCTCTCTCTGTCTCTCTCTGTCTTTTTCTCTGTCTCTCTTCCTTCTCCTCCTCTATCCCAGCAAGGCAGCCCTTGTACAAAGAAAAAAGCAATTTAACAGAGATCATCAATGATGACGATCTACATCAGTGTTTCTCAACCTTCCTAATGCCACGACCCTTTAATACAGCTCCTCATGTTGTGGTAACCCCCAACCATAACGTTATTTCTGTTGCTGCTTCATAACTGTAATTTTGCTACTGTTGTGAATTGTAATGTAAATATCTGATATGCAGGATGTATTTTCATTGTTACAAATTGAACATAACCCACAGGTTGAGAACTGCTGATCTACATAATTCTCCACACCCGTAGTCCCCCACCTCCACGAAAAGGGAATAAGATACATTTCCTCACCTCTCCTTTCGGGCTATACTTAGTCATTATTATAATACAGAACTCAATTTCTTTTCCCCCCTCCCCAAACATTTTCATAAGCCCACTCCCTTTTGGACAGGTTTCCTAGGCTGGTTGATGCAGGGAGCCTCTTGCTATAGCAAGAGTGTACCTAGATTTGTCTTTCATGTTTTCTGTGTGAACAAGATGCAGGTCGAGGGCCTTGCATAGGTTTTTGGTAAGATGGCTTCAGAGTTGTTTGATGTCAGAATGACCAGCCCCCCAAAAAGGAGGCCAAGATAAGTGGTCCCTAGTGGAACTCTTCAGGGAATGGCTCTCAGCTAGTCAGCTTAAAAAAAAAAATCAGTGAGGATTTTGCTATTTTATACATTTTACTATGAGCCAGGCACTGCCAAGGGACTGGGGGGGATAGAAAGACAGCCACCCAGCAACCACCACCCTCTAGAGTCTCCATCGTCTCAGGAAAGACACCCTATACACATACAGAGTATGTGCTGAGGAGATACAAAGCAACTACGTGCTTCTCTCTCTTCTCTCTGTCTCTCTCTCTCTGTCTCTCTTTGTCTCTGTCTCTGTCTCTCTCTCCCTCTCTGTCTCTGTTTCTCACTATCTCTGTCTCTCTCCCACAAATCTGCTTCTGTTAACTGATAAATCAATGAATAAAAAACATTCTAAAAATCCCAGCCGTGTGCCAGGCACTAAGTGCTCAGGGTCCACATCCCCAGTGTAAGACACTTCCTGCCCTCTAACAGAAGGAGAGGACACGTTTATTGAGAAGATGGGAGAGAATCTTCTGGGCAGGCCCACGACGTCTGTGTTTCTTTCCCCTTCTCTGCCCCTTACCTGCCCAAACTCCACATACACACTCCTCTTCTCAAGGAATCACCAAGGGGCGTCTCTTTCCATACAGGTTTACCTGGCTGGTCCCTTTGCAACTCATTTTGAGATTCTGTGTATCTGGGACTCTCCGATTCTGCCCCATCCTCCCCAGCTTTGTTGCTGGGCTCTGAGATCTGATAGACCAATTGGAGGAAAGGTGGGGAGGGCTGATTAATGGCCTAATGTGTTTGTATTTTAACTTTGGCCTTCAATTCTTTTTCCTACTCAATGATAAGGACTCCAGGCACCAGAGTCTGTGGGCCAAGAGGTATGGGTTAGGGGTGGTTCTTACCTTCTGAGGCCCATGGCTTCATGTGAGGGCCTGCCTTTGAGCGAAAGGTTCCAGCTGCATCTGAAGGCCTGCTCCAAGGGGCCCCCCTTCTGTGCGGCACTTTTTAAATCAATGATAGTCTCCATATGTAATAAGTGGGAGAAGCCACTGGAGGTCACTCTTGTTACACTGGATAGGATGAAAATGAACCGCAGCCACTCATGAGAATTCTACCATGCCTTCCACACTGGAACCCAGTCGGTGCCTGGAAAATTCTTGAGTGTCTCTTCTACAAGAAAGACAGGGAGGAGGCAGATCTGGTCCTGATTAAAGAAAGACACACACACACACACACACACACACACACACACACACACACACACACAAGCAAAGCGAATGTATGTGTTTTGAATATTCTGAACACACAGAAAATCCATTTGAGCTTTGGATTCTCAGGTCAGATTTTTGCATTTGAAAATTAACAATCTTATATATGGGCCCTGAGGTAGGGAGATCCATCTCGCCCTAGCAGAAAGTCAGAGGGGTGATGGGGGAGGATGTAGGAGAGAACAGATTGGGGGAGGGGGTATACAGTGGGATGGCTGTTTTGGGGTAGGGGGTAGGGGAAAGATGGGGAGAAAATTTGTAACTCAAAATCTTGTAGAAATGAATGATGTAAGCTAAAAATAAACAAAAGTTAATTTTTTAAAAAAAGACATACAGATCAAAAAAAGAAAATTAACCATCTTAAATACTAGAGTACACACACATATACATACTAATATAGGTATATATTCTGAATATACATACCCATATGGTGCACATGTGTGTGTGTGTGTGTGCATGCCTGTGTACGTGTGTGTGTGTGTGTGTGTGTGTGTGTATCTTTACTGAATTATGGCAAAAGGACTGTCCTTTGAAACTATTGTACCTAAATTCATTCTTCCACCTTAACTGACTTCTTTTTCCAAGTCCTGGGCCTGTAGCCACCCCTGGCCTAACCCGTACCTCCTGTCCCACTGATCCTGGTGCCATGTATGTGTAATGAAAGGCATATTTTATTGAATCAAAATGACAGGTATTTTGAAAGAGTGTCATGATTTGGGTACAAAATATGCTCTTATCAGATGCTTTTTTATTCATTCATTTCTTCATGGCCCTGACTTTTGGGCTACTAATTGATATGTTTATTAGAGCCTAAACCAGGAGAGAGTCCTGTTCACAGTGTTTCACTTGGGGTCAAAAGAGGGTGGCCCACTAATGCAGGCCAATTAGATCAAAGCTCCTCCACCCTGAGAGACTGAGGGATGGCTATCCATGAATGTAGCCCTTGAAAGCAAGAGAATTCCAACACACATTATCTGCTTAGCCTAGATCAGTCATTTGTGAAAAGCGTTAGCTTTCTCCAGGTGTGCCTGCCTGCCTCTAAAACTACATAGCTTCCAACATCTGGTTTTGGTAACACCTGCCAGTCATCCATAATTGTTTGGCTGCCTGGGCTGTGCTGATTTCCTGGGTGATTTTTGCATTGCTACACCAGGCCAAAGTTTCAACCTGGATGTGGCAATGGGCTGTGGAGTTAGGCCAATATCTGGATTCAAGTCTTCCTCCTTCCTCATCCTGGCTGTGGGCCCCTGGGCCCACAGTTGCTACCCTTCTCCCAGGCCTAGATTAGTCTCTAAGGTGCAGCCCAGCAGCAGCGGAGGTAGATTCCATGCTGGCTGTTCCCTATACTGAGGATCTTCTAAGTCTAGGCAAAAAATCCAAATGTGTTCCACCAGTGGCTTGTGGCTTATCTGTTTGTTATTACCTAAATAGCCTCAGAGTTCATTTATAGTGAATGTGACTACATTTCTGTCTCTTGAATGTCCCTAATTTGAAGAACCTCCTCATTTGGCTGTAACCCTGAGCACAGGAGCATCAGGCCAGGCTCAGAGACCAGTCAATCACAGGGCATGTGGGCTTAGGCCTCTGGGGGGTGGGGGCTGGGAAGCCAGTAGGCTTCCCTGGGATAGCTCCAGGAAGCTGGTGAGGCCCCTTTGAAGGCTCACTTGAGGCTTCCTGGCTCCCACCTGGAGAGCCTTTCATGGAATCATGGAATGTTGGAAGTAGAAGAGAACCTGAGGAACAGGCCTATCTCTGGAGGCTAGAGGTTTGGGTTCACAAGTCACAACCTCTTTGGGCACAAACAGTGCCCTATAAACATAGGGATTGGAGCTCCTTTATTTACAGGGGAAGACAGTGAGGTGAGAGGTGAAATGAAGAGCTAGCATGGAGTCTGGGCCCTCAGACTCTATTCCCTCTGGGCCCCACCCCCAGCCACCTTCTTATCTCTGACCTCTTTACTAAGGCAGAGAGGGTCAGATCTATACTGGTGGAGGGTATACTCACTCTAGGAGGGCCTCAGGGCTCTGGAGAATGACAGGGACATCCCCACCCTGAATCATACCAATATTTTAAACATGTTAATACAGAGACTAGGCATGGTGGTGCTTGTCTGTAAGTCCTGCTTTGAGGAGGCTGAGGTTGGGGGTTGTGTGATCTCCAGAGTTCTGAGCTGCATTGGACTAAACTGACTGGGTGTCTACACTAAGGCCTATGGGCCAAGCTGGCCGAGCTGGGCAAAGCTCCTAGGTCAGTCAGGAGTGGGTGAGAGATAGGGAGACCCAGCTGGTAGACAAGAGAAAATAGATACACACAGGCATATGTAGGCGATAGATACTGAGATACCTAGATGGTAGATATGTTGACATTGGCATGGATATATATCTGTATATCTGTATGTTTTGTATGTGTATGCATTATATATCTATGTATATATTATGTATGTCTGTGCTATATACATGGATTATATATAATGTGTACATATATTACATATACATATATTCACATACATACATACACACAGACAGATAGATGGGGTGGGGAGGAGCGGGGCAGGCAGAGCATAGAGACAGGGCAGCAGTGGTTAGAAATTCAGTCTTGGAGTTGAGAATCCTAGGAGTTCCAATCCAAAAGGCAGCTGGGTGGCACAGTGGGTGCAGCCCTGGGTTTGGAGTCAGGAAGACCTGAGTTCAAATCCAGCCTCAGACATTAGCTGTGTGACCTTGGGCAAGTCACTGAACCTCTGCCTCAATCCGCTGGAGGAAGAAATGGAAGAGTACTCCAGTGGTCCATGGGATCATGAAGAATCAGACAAGCTGAACAACAAAGGTTCCAGTTTATAAGTCTTTTAAATCCTCATTGTCTCCAGCAGCTGAGACTATAAGTGACTGACAAGTTGTTGATAACAATTAATTAATCAAATCAACAACTTTTTATTAAGCACTCACTATGGATGAGCTGGAGATTGTACTAGGCAATGAAATATGCATTGGTGGAGGGAGTTTCCACATTGGGAGCAGCACAAATTAATGGAATCTCGAGTCCAGAGATAAATAAAATAATAATAATGATTAATTAGGCACTAGGAATACAGTGCGGGTTTGATAACAATTGCCACTTGTCAGAGCTTTAGCATTGAGCAAGCACTTTCTTCTCAGCGGCCTTGTGAGACTGGCCGTGTGATTATTCTGTCCATTTTGTAGATGATGGAGCTGAAGCCCAGAGAAGGCAGGGGGTTTTTCTGGGGGCCCTGAACCCGCAGGTCGGAGGTGGGATGTAGAGCAGATCTCCTGCTACCAACCTTTGAGCCTTTCACACTCTTCCCTGCCCTACCTGCCTGTGGTGTGGATGCAATGAAGGGGAAGGACAGTAATCAGCGCTCAGCACCATTCTTCAGAGAGTTCTTGTCTTCCCAAGGAAGATCTGCTCTGTGGAAGTGGCCTAGTTCATTGTATCTAGGACAGAAGGGAACACCGCAATCAATTCTCCAGCTCTGAGCCTCCCGTGGAGAGAGCGTGGCACTGGGTGCCCAGGTCTCAGTGAACCATTACAGACATCACGTGCTGCTCCAGGTTGGTCATTAATGTAGAGATTATGTTCTCCCCTTTTTGGAAGCTGGGGCCTTGATGGGGAGAGGGACGGAATGTGGGAAGGTGCCATCTTAAAGGCTCGCTAACAAGCCTTTGACACTGAAATCACCAAAAAGGCAAAAAAAAAAAAAAAGACTATGGTTCCTAGAGGAAACATAGCAAGACCATGGTTTCAGGGAAGGCCTGGATCAGTTATAGAAAGGCTGTCTTGGCAGAAGAGCTAGCATGGGGTAGTAGGAAGGTGGCTGGACCTGCGGTCAGGAGGTGCCTGTGTTTGAATCTTGATTCTGACCCTCGCTCGCTAGGAGCCTAGGAGGAAGCTGCCTCAGAATCATAAAGCCGATGGCATCAGCCTTTCAGGGTTGTTATGAAGATAAAATGAAATTACATATCTTAAAACACTAAATGCCAACTCTTATTAAGAGAGGCTTTCCAGGGCTCTGATGATAATTCACTTGGAGGGCATTTTAAGGGTAACTACCTACTGTAGATGTTTTTTCTCATTAGATCCTCATTTTTACAGATGAAGAAACTGAGGCTCAGAGTTTGAGTGAGTTGGCCAGTGAGCTTACATAAGCACAGACCACAAGTCAGGCCCCACAGTTGGGGCAGCCTTTTTTGGAGGGCTGGAGCAGCCCCTAGCAAGTGCCTAAGGTGTGATTTGCAGGGCTATATCTCCCACCCACACTGGTTAAGTATTTATTCTTGGGTGGGGTAGATGAGAGAGTGGGATGAAACGAAAACCACTTGAAGTCACAAGTTGCCACAAGTTGTGGTTTCCTCCGCCTCTCAGACCTCCTCACTGAGGGCAATGAACTGGATAATCTGGACATTCTCTGAAAGACTCTGTACCGGTTACAGAAATGCTATATATTAGGAAGCCTTTGCCCCACCATCTGGGGAGGATAGAGTTTACATTAGATTCACTAAAGCTCACTTTTTAACAACTAGAAGAAAGGTCAAGACTCTTCTCACCTTGTGAATCGAGGTAGACTTCAGGCCTGACTTTAGGGTGGCCATACCTGGGGATGGCCTGGGGATGAAAATGTCTATTGACTGGACAAGATGGCCCCAAAGGAGCTTGAGCTCCCCTGAAATCTCCCTTTGAAATCCCATCCGTTGCTCCTGGAAGGCAAAGCTTGGGGTTGTTCCCAGCACCCCTATAATGTTTGGCTCATAGTAGGACTCCATACAAATCCTTGCTGAATTGAATTGACATCCTTGGCAGGACATGGACAGAAGAGGTCCATCCAGCTGGTACCATGCCCTGAAAAATCCCATGGCAAGACTGTCCTCACCTGTCCTGGCACCTACACGGAGAAAGAGCCTTTGGTGGTGATTTTCAGGCTTGCCATAATGTGGTTCCAACCTAGCTGGACAGGACTCATCCTTTTGTGAGATCTTCCTCCCATTTTAACCCAACCCTCTCTGTCTCAGGACCTTGCTTATCGTACTCTCCATTTCTGGAATGGACTCCACTCCCTGTCTCCCCTCTCCCATTTCCATCTGTTGAAATGTTTCCCTTATTTCAAGGTCCAATTTGAAATCTCACTTCTCATTTACCTGTGACTTTGGACAAGTCACTAACCCTATGGGCCTCAATTTCCCAGCTCAAAAATGTTGGGACTTGGCCTAGATGACCTCTAAGGTCCCTTTCAGTTATAATCCAATGAGCCTATTGATTTTGCCTAAACTCTTGGTATAACTGAGGGTCGCCTAATGTCTGTATATGAGGCACCAAGGAGAAGTGGAAAGAAAATTCACAGGGGAGTCTTATGGCTCTTATGGCCAAAGGGACCTGGGGATCGTGGGCAGCTCGCCTTAGTGTTCTGGCCAGTGTAGACAAGATCTTGGCCTGTGTGGTCTTGATAATCAAGAACAAAGGGATCTCTGTAAGCAATGATGCATTTGCAGCCATGTGTGAACTGGGTGGCTGGCTGAACAGAAGTCTTGGAGACCTTCCCTCTCTGGTCTGGGCTAGCTCTGAAGCTACAGAGAGAACTTGCTGTTTTCCAAAGAAAACTTTCCATTTGCCAGTGGTGAACTTGGCCCAGATTTTGAGGGTGGACCAGGATCAACCTGAATGGGGCTAGGGGACTGGGGAAAATTAAATTATGCATCCCACTCCCCTCCCCTTGACATGTACAACCATGACATTTTTAGGTCACATATGAAAACTTGCTGAATGGGACATCAGAGGAAAGCTTTACGGGGGAAAGGCAGTGAGACTGCAGCCAGAAGGGAATTCTAGGAAAGGAGAAGCAAGATGGCCCCAGGGATCAGTGTATTGTATAATTAATGAGTGAAGGGACATCGGATGGCGTCTAATCTAACCTCTTCATTTGACATAAAAGGAAACTTACAGGTTGAAATGACCAGCATAGGTTCTGAACCAGGTCCTGGCTGAACCAGGACTTAAATCTGGGGCCAGGACTCCAAATTTGTCCCCCTTCTACTGCACCATTTTGAAGGTTCCCACCTAACCCCTATCTAGAGAGCTGACTTATGTGGGCGAAACTCTCATCTCTTATCACTACTTTGTTCTTCCCTCCCTATCTCCATTGGTTTGAGATCTTTCTTCACAATTGTTCCCTTTCCACAGATGGCCTCCAGGAAGCTTTGGGGTAGACCCTAGTAGGTTGAACCACAGGAAGGACCATAGAACTATGTGTTTAAAGCTAGAAGTGGCCCTGGAGGTCAGTCAGTCCCATGTTTTACAAATGAGGAAGGCAAGGCCAAGAGATGACCTATTGCTCCACCACTTTGGGGGTGTATGGGTGCTGGATTTAGATAGACAAACGGGCTTGCTCACCTCACCCCTTCCACAGGAAGATTCCTGTTATTCTTAACCTTTCTTTTGTACATGGCCTGTGCAACCCCAGGCCTCACACAAGAGGTCTTTCTGGGGGTTATTGGGGCAATCTCTCCTTGTATCATATGAATGAATGTCTGTTTTTATCCACTACGGACAGAAAGTGATTCGTTACTATTTGTCTCCTCTCTTTGTCTCCTCTCTTTCAGATAATGTGGCTTCTACTCATGTCAGCATATCTTGAAAGGAATTGAAAGAGAGTCAGACAGACAGACAGTCAGTCAGAGACATGGAGAGAAATAGGACAAAGACACAGAGATAGAGAGAAACAGAGGTGTGTAATCAGTGCTATGAAAAAAAATGTTCATCTCCTTAGGGCTCAGAGAAGTAATGTGGCTAACATCTCTCTTGGCCTCTCTGGTGCCCCTCACCCCTACTCCAGAATCTGAATGGCTTCTACTTGAAAAATCCTAGGGTTGGCTCAAGTTGTTTCATGAACTCCACTAGAGGTACTATCCCTGACCTATGTGATTTATTTCCTCTCTGAGGATGAATCTAGAACAGGCATTCTTATGCATGTGACTCACGTTCACTTCATTTCTTAATTAGTTATAGAGTATTAGAGTATACATTAACTCCTGTTTCTCTGCTAAATAGAGAGGTCAAATAATCTGTGCTAATTATGTGTGGATCAGCCCTGGACATGGAGACCAAACCTTGAGTTCAAATCCCACATTGGTTAGGTAGGTGCTAGCTCTACTAGGTAAATGACCTTAGGCAAGTGACAACCTCTCTTGACCTTAGCTTCTTTACCTGTGTGTAGGGAGAATAGCAAAAGATCCTTCCCCCTAGGTGCAAACCTAAGTAGAAGTACTGACTTAAAGAGAGGGGAGAAGGGCATGAATCTGTTCCTTTCTCTCATGTAGTTGAGATGTTTTTTTTTAGAAGCCCCTGAGTATGGATGATGAGAGGATAGGACAAAGTATAGTGGTCCCATTAAAAAGACAGGGAACTTAGAACCAGAGAGGCCAGTGAAAGTACCAGCATGTGGAGTAGAAGGAACCACCATTGATGGAGAGTCAGAAGAACTGAAGAGCAACATGGTGACGGACTAGTGGGTGGGTCCATGGACAATTGCTTCTGAGGTGCCTTGAAAGGTGGTGGTACTATGAGTCAAAAGGACTGTACATGTCCCTTGAGGAGGCTGGAGATAAACCCAAGAAAATGGGGCAAGAACTCCCCTGATTCTCTGTGGTCTTGGATTGGAGTTCTTTTTGTGTTCTTAATGGATAAATTAAACTTATTCTATGTTTTTAAGTCTTAGGAGCCTGAGTGCTTGTAAGGGGAACCTAATGCCTACCCTTTGTGAAGCATAGATAATGAAGTAAATTCTTGAGTTTCATGGGATGGGGAGAAGTGAGTCAAGGAAGGGAAGGAAGGAAATAGGCACTTATTTGGCATCACTGTGTGCCATTGGCACTGTGCTAAGCACTTTACAAATATTATCTCATTTAATACAACTCTAGGATATCGTTATCCCATTTTACGATTGAAGAAACAGAGGCAGAGAGCAGTTAAATGATTTAGCAGTGATTTGCCCAGTAATCAAGTATCTAAATTACCTAATTAGGGCTCTATGCACTATGGTGACTGCATTTAAGTTTTTTGTGTCTGGACTTTGCCTCCTGACATTGAAGTAGACCTTCTGAGATCCCATAATTCTATGGGATGCCATTGTAAGGGCTGACTCTGCCTCCAGCCCCTGACTCCATCCCTCCTGGTCCTGATCATGAAAGCCAGGTCAACACCTAGGATCTTCGTGGCTTTCTTTGTGTGTCTGGCCCGGACGTCTCTGTAGTTATTGGGTAACAAGCTGAGATAATAAAATATTGATCGACAGATAAGATTGTCTGTCTGTGCCTAGCCCGTGAGAGAGAGCTAGTGACTTTATCATTTCACTCAGGTCCCCAGATGACATCAGGAGTTAGAAGAAGCCTTTCTGGCTACTTTTTTGGTAAAGGAATATGCTTTATTTAGATGTCCAGTGACATAGAAGTGTGGTGGAGTGCCAACGGGGGGCTAAATTTTGATCCGGAAGACCTGGGTTTGAATTCCGCCTCTGCCACTTACTACTTGTGTGCCCTTGGACAAATCACTTCAAAACTCTCTGGGTCTCATTTCCTTTTCTATGAGAGGAAGGAGCATTGAACCAAGGGACCTCCTGTTTCCCACACACCTCTCAAGCTGTGATCCTAGGAGGAAATCTCAGTTGGGAAACTCAGGCCACAAGAAAGAGCTTTAGGCTTGCTTTGTCAGAGTTCCATGACCTCCTAGCCTGCCCTTGCCACAGTTCAGATCAGACCAGTCTCACTCCAGTGTCATTCACACTGATTTCATCAAAGCAGAGGCAATACTTGGCAGCCAACAGAAGTCACTATTCCCAAAATAGTAGAAAGGCCAGATCAACAGGCATCTCTGTCTGCTGATTATTGTTCTAGCCCTAGGAGGGTGGGAGAACACTAAGAAACAAGAGGGAAGGGCAGCACAGATGGGAGAAAAGACTCAGAAGACCACCAGTAGCTCCCATCACCACCCACTCCAAGAAGGGAGGGAAGTGGGTGGGGTGGGGTTCACACAATAATTTGGAAACTCCTGAAGTGGATAGAAAAGGGCACTTGGGGAAGGGGCCCCTTGATCAGATGATGTTCTTTTTTGTTTCTTTAGTATTTTATTTTTCCCAATTACACGTAAAAACAATTTTTAACATTGTTTTTAAAACTTTGAATTCCAAATTCTCTCCCTCCATCCCCACCTCCCCTCATTGAGAAGGCAAGCAATTTGATATAGGTTATACACATGTAGTCATGCATATTTCCATCTTGGTGATACTGTGAAAGAAAACATGGACTAAAAAACCCTCGAGAAAAATAAAGTAAAACAAGTGTGCTTCAATCTGTATTCAGACACCATCAGTTCTTTGTCTAGGGATGGATAGTATTTTTCACCACAAGTCCTTTAGAGCTGTTTTGGATCATTGTGTTGCTGAGAAGAGCTAAGTCAGTCACAGCTGGTCATCTGACAGTACTTTGTACACAGTACATTTCACTTTGCATCAGCTCATGTAAGTCTTCCCAGATTTTTGTGAGAGCGTACTGCTCATCATTTCTTAGAGCACAATAGTACTATAGTATTCTATCACAATCATATAGCACAATTTATTTAGCCATTTAGCCATTCTCCAATTGATGGGCATCCCTTCAATTTCCTTTTCTTTTTTGTTTATGTAGTTTTTTTTTTAACCTTTTTTTTCTGGATATAGACCCAGTAGGGGTATTGCTAGATCAAAGAGTTTGCATGGTTTTATAGCCCTTTGGGCATAGTTCCAAATTGCTCTACAGAATGGTTGAATTAGTTCACAACTCCCCCAATAATGCATTAATGTCTAATTTTTCTCACATCTCTCCAACATTTGTCATTTTCCTTTTCTGTCCTATTAACCAGTCTAATAGGTATGAGGTGTAGTACCTCAAGGCTGTTTTAATTTGCATTTCTCCAATCAATTTAGAGATTTAGATTTAGAGCTTTTCTTTTCATATGGTTATAGATAGCTTTGATTACTTCATTTGAAAACTATTCATATCTTTTGATCATTCATCAATTGTGGAATGGCTCTTATTTTTATAAGTTTGACTCAGTTCTTTATATATTTGATAAATGAGGCTTTTATCAGAGAAACTTGCTTCAAAATTTTTTCCACAGTTAGGGTTGCTAAATGTATTTCTCTCCATCTATTCTCCCCATTCTATTCTCTCTCTCCTTTCACCCTCTCTCTTCTCAAATGTGTTTTGCTTCTGACTACTGCATCCTCTGATCTGCCCTTCCTTCTATCACACTGCCCACATACTTCTCTTATTCCCTTCCCCTCCTACTTTCCTATAGGGTAAGATATATTTCTATACCCAATTGAGTGTACGTGTTATTTCCTCTTTGAGCCAGTTTTGATGAGAGTAAGATTACTCATTCCTCTCCCCACCTCCCCCATCTCTCCTCCATTGTAAAAGCTTTTTCTTGCCTCTTTTATGTAACATAACTTACCCCATTCCACCCCTCCCTTTCCTTTTTTCCTAATGCATTCTTCTTTCTCACGCCTTAATTTTATGTTTTTAGATATCATCCCTTCATATTCATCTGACACTCTATGTATACTCCTTCTAATTACCCTAATAAAGAGAAAGTTTTTATGAGTTACAACTATCATCTTCCCATGTAGGAACGTAATCACTTTAGTCTTATTAAGTCCCTTATGATTTCCCTTTCCTGTTTACCTTTTATGTTTCTCTTGAGTCTTGTCTTCAAAAGTTAAATTTTCTGTTCAGCTCTGGTTTTTTCATCAAGCATGCTTAAAAGTTCTCCCTTTCATTGTATATCCATTTTTTCCCCTGAAGGATTATGCTCAGTTTTTCTGGGTAGGTGATTCTTAGTTGTAATCCTACCTCCTTTGCCCTCCAGAATATAAATTTCCAAATCCTCTGATCCTTTAATGTAGAAACTGCTAAATCTTATGTTATTCTGACTGGATCCATGATACTTGAATTGTTTCTTTCTGACTGCTTGCAATATTCTCTCCTTGATCAGAGAGCTCTGGAATTTGACTATAATATTCCCAAGAGTTTTCATTTTGGGATCCCTTTCAGGAAGTGATCAGTGGATTCTTTCAATTTCTATTTTACCTCCTGGTTCTAGAATCTCAGAGTAGTTTTCCTGGATAATTTCTTGAAAGATGATGTCTAGGCTTTTTTTTTTTTTAAATCAATCTCCTTCTGATCAGTTGTTAAACACCCTTACTGTCTGTGGGCAGAGAGCTCCAGAAGCAGCAGCTGCCACCTCTGATTCAATGAATTCTATTTTTTTAAATTAAAATGCTATTTTTTTATTTTTCAGGTTTACAGATTTAATATTTATACACTGAACTTTTGTTGGGGGAGGTGAAAGGAGTATCTGTATATGCAAGGTTAAAGATCTCTTGCTCTAGGTTTTTGTATCAGTAAGCACCCCAGCACACCCAAGGGGGCTGCTAGCACAGGTTCTTAGATCTGCTTTTCTAAAGGAAAGCAACTCAAAATGGGTTAACAATCTTACTTTAATCGATCAAATATCATTTACCTAGTTCAGGGGAAAAAGTCAGCACCCTGAACGTCAGAGAATACAAACAGAAGTTACAAACAACCAGAAAAACAGATCAGCAGCCGGCTTCCAGCGTTTGACCATTACATCAGTTACCGATTCAGTTACCAGAGAGGGAAGCACCAACATCTGGGTTTTTCACAGCCGGGGGCTCAACGGCCGCCCAGAGTCTCATCTGGACAAATCACACAACTCTTCTCAAAGTGAGCCCCAAACCAAAACCTCACATCAGGGCATATATATAGCCTTCTCCTGGCTTAGAGAATGTCACAGCCCTCTAGACCCACTGCCCAATCACAAAGCTACAAGGCACGGGCATTCCTGGAAAACAAGCCTGGTGCCACAGGCTCCACGTGACCACCTTCAGCCTATTAGGGAACAGAGTATACTTTCAAATATCCAAGGGTCCTC
>CM053580.1:15211818-15224594 GCA_028627135.1 Pseudochirops cupreus | reverse complement strand
ATGAATGAGCAAATATGTATGGGGTAAACGTGAGGATTTGACAAGATGCAAAGAAACTATACTCTCACTCTAACGGAGTCAGCTTGAAGATTGCCAATAGTATAAACAGAATATGTCTTTCCTGAGGAGTCAGGTACAAAAGTGATAATGCTCCTTTTTTTCTTTAGAAAAGTTGTAGGAATTACAGGTCTGTAGCAGTCCAGAAGTATGAAAGAATCTTAGAAATTCCATTGCCAAAGTGATATAAGAAGGATTCATAAGAGGAATGAAAGGTTTCAAATTTATTGTTATGTAAGTCCTTTCAAATGTATCTCGCACGGCCTGTAGAAGTTCCACATTCGATTTCTGGCTCTTTTTTTCCAATTCTCTTATTTTGTCTGTTAGAAATCTGCTTTTTTGGAACATCAGGGTCTCCCACTCCTTCTTTTGTTCCATTATGTTGTATTGCTGGGCAGTTTCCATCTCCTTCAGCCTCTGGTAGAAATTGATGAACTCCCGGTTATGAGTTCCTCTACTTCTGCTCTCAGTATTCTTGTTCTTCTTCAGGTATTCCCATATTACCTGCATTTTTTCCACAATTTTTTTTCTGAATGTATCTTTATAGCCAGCCCATGCCACAGCCCCTGCAAAAGATTGCTCCTTCTCTTTGAGTAGAAGTTCCTCAACTTTGCTCACAGTTCCATGCAACATTTCCAGATGAGCCTGGATCTTCTTCCTGTAGTGCAGAGCAGCCACTGCAATGGGTCACTGAAGGTGGACTTTATGACCCTCTGATTTAGAGCAGGTCACACACAGTAGGGTCTTGTCACTCTCACAGAACAGCCTCTTGTCTTCCCCGTTCAACTCACTCATGCCTTGTCCTTCAGGGTGTTCTGTGAGAATGACGAGACCCTACTGTGTGTGACCTGCTCTAAATCAAAGGGTCATAAAGTGGTGATTCCTTTAGGATTGCCTTCAAATAGATAAAACAAACATTGTGCTCATCAGCCATGACTCTTCCAGTCCCAGCTGGAGAAGAGCTTGAGATTAGCAGTGTTTCCAGTATCAGGGAACCATAAAAATGATGTGATTAGGGTTAGGGTTGCTCTGGAGACCCCAAAATACCAACATGCTGTGGCCTGCGGAAAGAATTTGACTCAAGTCTTCTCTCAGCCAAAGAAAAGCAAAGTTTATTGAAAGTTCATTAAAAGTTCCCCATATTGGGTAGACTCTTAAGGAGCTTAGGTATCTGTGGCACTTGCATTGGGCCAACGGGCCAGAGCAAGTCTGACACAGAGTAAGTCTGGGCCAGGTCATTCTATGGTGCTCTGAATGATTCAGTGACTTCTAAGGCCTTCTCCTGGTTTGTTAGGGCCTGGTCTGCCCTGGCACGGCCTGCAATGGACTGTGTTCCACTCTCACCCTGATAGGACAGACCTTTCCTGCTGACCTTCTAATATGTCTTTGGCTGGAAAATTATTCCACCCCATCATTTTATGCATTCTGCCTCTACAGGAATTGTTTTGTGGCATTATTTAAAGCTGTTTGCAGAGATTTTGGGGAGAGCTCAGGCAAGTTGCTGCCCTTTTTTCTGCCATCTTGATTCTACATCCTCAAATGGTGTTCTTAATGCCGTTGTTGCTGCTCTCTGTTGTTATTCAGAAACAGCAGGGCATAAGAACAGAGAGCAGTCCTTAAAGGCAGGAAGAATTGGCTTAAAATCCCACCCTGAAACATGCTGTCTATGTGACCCTGTGCAAGTCATTTAACCTTCTAGTGCCCCTCATCCACTTTCTAAAATGATCAATTATAGAACAGGACCTAATGTGCATTAGTAGGAGTTCTCTTATCAAATGTTCCCTAAACCAACAGAAACCTAGGTTTGTACCGCCATGTACATATATATACACACACATATGTCCCGTACCCAATATTGCATATCCAGTCTGTTGCCAAGTCCTTCAATTTTCCCTCTGCAACATCTCTTGTCGATTTCCCCTCTGTAATATCTCTTGCAGATTTCACCTTTGCAGCATCTCTTGTCAGTTTGCCCTCTGTAGTATCTCCTGTAGGTTTCACCTTTGCAGCATCTCTCCTCTGACACTGTTCCCATTCCAGTGTAGATCCTCATAATCTCATGTCTGGATTATTGCAGTTGTTGCTGGGAGGTAGGGTGGGGGCATGGTGTCCTGCCTGCCTTGTGTCTCTCCCAACATCTTCCATTAAACCACTAAAGTGATTATCCTAAAGCTCAAGTCTGACCATGTCACCCACCTACTTAATAAACTTAAGTAGCTCCCTATGGGCCTCCAGGATCAATAGAAAAATCTTCTGCCTGGGGGTGACTAGGTGGCGCAGTGAACAGAGCACCAGCCCTGGAGTCAGAAGGACCTGAGTTCAAATCCAGTCTCAGACACTTAACAGAAAAACTAGCCATGTGACCTTGGGCAAGTCACTTAACCCCAATTGCCCTACCTTCCCCTTCCAAAAAGCAAAAAAAGAAAATTAAAATTAAAAAAAAAATCCTCTGCCAGACATTCAGAGCCCTTGATAACCTAACCCCTCTTACCTTTCTAGTCTTTTCACAAAACCTTACTCTCCTATATGTATCCTTTGATCCAATGATATTGGCCTCTTGGCTATTCCACAAAGAAGACACCACTCCCTTTCTCAGCTCCAGGCCCAGAATGTTCTCCCTCCTCATCTTCACTAACTTGCTTCCCCGGCTTACTTTTAAATACCAATTAAAATTCTACCATTTTATAGGAAGCCCTTCCCAATCCCTCTTAATTACAGTGCCTTCCCTCTGTTAATTATCTCTTATTTATCCTGTCTATATTGTCTGTACACATTTGTTTGCACATTGTCTCCCCCTTTAGACTGTAAGTTCCTTGAGGGCAGGAACTGTCTTTTGCATATAGGAAGTACTTAATAAATGTTTGTTGACTATGTGTATATTTACACAACACATGCATATGTATATATACGTGCACATATATGTATTTATGTATGTATATATGTCCATAATAGTTAGCATTTATATAGGGCTTTAAGGTTTACAGAATACGTTATAAATATCTAATTTTTTTCCCTTACAACTGATGGGGTACAGGCTCTGGAAACCCCCTTGAACTCTGAGTGAATCTTCCCACTTGATGAGGCATTTGCCTGAGGCCATAAGCCTTTCATTATAGCTAGGTGCAAATCTTTGTTACTCTTAACCTAGCCTAGCCCTCCATCCTCCATCTACTTCCCACCCTTGAGCCTATCAAAATATCTATACCCAAATCAACTGTTACACCCTTGAACTGGCCTAGCCTTGTCTGTGGACTCCAGGTAGCCTCCAGCAACTTCACTCATTTTCTGGAGTCTGATCTCATCTGACTCCTCCTGAATACCTTCCCCAAACTCCTCCTCTAGACCACTCCTAGATTCCTCCCACAACCTTTCTGTATGTAAGACCCCATCTTACTTCCATGTGGTGTGAGAGCATCACGGAATTTTCTAGCACAGACTTGCTCTGGCCTGCTTGTCCAATACAAGCCTTACAGATTCCGAGGCTCTTTAAGAGTCTACCCAATATGGAAAACTTTTAATAACTTTGCTGTTCTTTGACTAAGAGTCAAATTCATTCGACAAGAGACAGCGTGTTGTTAATTTGGCGTCTCGAGCATCCCTGACCCTATGATTCCCTGACTGGGAACCATAAAAATGAAGAGGTATGGGGACCATAACATGTTGAGATATAAGGTTAGAGCGTTAAAGCATTGCAGTGAGGATGAATCTGTAACCACCCACAGTCCCATAGGAGGAAATACCGCAAAAGACAGTTATATTTTGAAAGAGGGGAGGAGATAGTCATCAATTATCTAGTAAGAACCTACTATGGACCAGGCACAGTGTTTAGCACTAGGGAGGGAAAGAAAGAAGGAAAGAAAGAAAGAAAAAGAAAGAAAGGGAGAGAGGGAGGAAGGAAGGGAGAGAAAGAGAAAGAAAGAAACAGAAAGAGAAAGGAGAGAAAGAGAGAGAAAGAGAGAGAAAGAAACAGAGAAAGAGAAAGAAAAAAGAAAGAAGGGAAGGAAGGAAGAAAAAAGAAAGACAGAAAGAAAGAAAGACAGAAAGGAAGGAAGGAAGGAAAGAAGGAAGGAAGGGAGAGAAAGAGAGAAAGAAAGAAACAGAAAGAGAAAGAAGGAAAGAAAGAAAGAAAGAAAGAAAGAAAGAAAGAAAGAAAGGAAGGAAGAAAGGAAGGAAGGAAGGAAGGAAGGAAGGAAGGAAGGAAAAGAGGAAGAAAGAAAGAAAGAAAAAGAAAGAAAGAAAGAAAAGAAAAGAAAAGAAAAGAAAGAAAGAAAGGAAAAAACACAGTACCTGCTCTTGAGGAGCTCACATTCTTGTGGGGACATTAACACACAAGTAACTCGGTACCTACAAGATACATTTAGAGTAGAGGACAATGGTCTGAGAGGGGAAGACACTGGTAGCTCGGGGAGAGGGGGACAAAGAAAGGCTTCCTTTTAAGAGGAGTATGGAAGGAAGCCAGGGAAACTAAGAGGCAGAGGCAATTCTAGGCATGAGAGACTGCCAGTGCAAAGGCCCTGAGGTGGGAGATGGAGCCTGAGGGCCGGCAGACAGAAAGGCCCGGATGTGAGAGGTGGAGTATCAGGTCTGAGGAGCTGCAGGGCAGCCACATTGTAGATTGTGTAGAGAGAAGTAAAGTGTAAGGACTGGGCAGATGGAGGGGCCAGGTTGGAAAGGGATGTAAATGGTAAATTTGGTCCTGGAGCTCTTTGAGCAAGAGGAAGACAGGGTTAGCCTCAGGCTTCAGAACAATCCCCTTGGAGCTCAGTGGGCCGGGGAGAGGAAGGGTCCTGGGTTAAGGCTCCAGCAATGGAAGGGGCAAACAGACACCATGTGGTATGAGGACAATGAGAAGCTTGGGTAAGGAAGGGAGAAGGTGCTGGTGTAGAAATGAGAGGCAAAGGGCTTGTCTAATGCGTGCAATGACCCGCTTTGCAAAGGACTTACACTGACTCTCTCTTGTTTATTGCTCACTCCTTACTACCACCTGGAAATCCAGAAGTCCAGATTCAGCAGCGGGCGTATTTCCTCCAATGGGACTGTGGGTGGTTACACACAGCTCTCACATAGGCTAGAAAGTCCATCCCAAGGTCAAAGGAGAGAAGAGAAGAAGCCAACCCTGGACATGGAGGAGGTATAGATCTTGTCCTCATTGAAACCTGAGGAAGCTTGCCCACTTCCCCTGAGATGGGAGGGGAAACATCAAAGGCTCCCAGGAGGCATTTCACTAGGAACCCTAAGTGGCACAGGAAGAGCCCAGAGCTGAGTTCGTCAAGTCCTCAGGCCAAAAAGGATAGGAAAGTAACAGGATCACAAACCAAGCAAAACAAGATGAATTAGGGAATGGACTGATCTCTGAAAAGAGGCTTTTCTAGCTATCTGAAGGAACACAGAGATTTGCTGGCCCTAGCAAAGTGTACCAGGAACATCAGCCTGAGCAGCCTCCCTGTCCTGGGGAAATGAAAGACGTGGAAGTTAAGCTTTAAGAGGAAAAGATGTCTTCTTAATGAGGCTGAGCTAGAGCTACAGGGAGAGAAATGAGGAAAAGGAAGGAAGAGTCAACCCCACACCTCCCAAAATGATTGTGTGATTAGCATCCCAAGGGGGCATAGGGCAGCAAAGTGACACTGTAGAGCAAGTGTCAGGCCCGAAGTCAGACTCATCTTCGTGAATTCAAATTCAGCCTCAGACGCTTGCCAGCTGTGTGACGCTGGGCAACTTCCTTAACCATGCTTGCCTCAGTTTCCTCATCTGTAAGGGCAAACCACTCCAGTATCTCTGCCAAGAAAACTCCACATGGGGTCTCGAAGAGTCAGACATGACTCCTATTTACGTCTAAAGAAAGGTAATGAAGTTATAATGGAAAAAGGGGAGGAGTCAGGAGACCTGAATTCAAATTCTGGTACTCACACATCTGAATTCAATTTCCTCTGTAAAATGGGTTAATATGAGAGCTAAGTGTTAAAACTTCTTTTTTGTCATTAAATGTAAATTTTTTGGGAATAGGGTTTAGTTTTTTATTTTGTTTCTGTATCCTCAGCATTCAGATCCAGGCCTGGCTTTTAGCAGGTGCTTACTAAATACTTGGGGCTGGTTGACTGGTGGATTGATTGGTAGAGGGGTCAGGACCTACAGGTGTATGGAATGGTTTCCATGTTGTCAGACAAAATTCTCCAGGTTGGTAGCATCTATGAACTATTGTTTTTCTTTGTTGGAGACAGAGCAGTAAATAATCATGGCATAAAAAAAAGGAATCAGTACAACTTTTCTTAAAATGTAAAGGACCACAAAATTAAACAGAAGCCTATGCATCCACCACCACCACCACCCCAAACTGCTGGGAGGAAAAGCCTTAA
The DNA here is from genome assembly GCA_028627135.1 of Pseudochirops cupreus. Lineage (NCBI taxonomy): Eukaryota > Metazoa > Chordata > Mammalia > Diprotodontia > Pseudocheiridae > Pseudochirops > Pseudochirops cupreus. The sequence goes on along the minus strand of CM053580.1, from coordinate 15,218,184 downwards.
AGAAATAGGCTTTGATTAAGGGAAAAACCGACCTCACAACCAAGCCCTATTCTTCTTTATTAGATGGCTGAGAACCAATGAATCCTGTTTTCCTTGAGGATTTTTAAAGATTCAAAATCACGAAGCCGACACATTCCCCAGCATGGTGTGGGGTCAGGCAAATACAGGAATATCTCATTGCGGGGCGTGGAAGTACCTCTGAGTTCTCTGTCAAAGCTAAAGCCCTGCCATCTCCTGCCAAACTGAAAAGGAGTCCCAAGTCACGGCCCAGTGACAGATCATGCGAGCCTCACACAAGAACTAACTGCTCCGTCTCCCACGCTCCCAGCCCCGGTGTTATTCTCCACTCCTCACCGGCTCACCCCACATGCCTAGTTATTCAGCATTTATACCTTTAAACCTTTTCCAGACCTTGTCACTGCTCACTCAACCACCGCCATGGTTCAGGTGCTTGTTAGCTTCTGCCTGGACTCTTGAATTAGCCTCCCAGTGGGTTTCCCTGCCTGTCTCTCTCCACTCCAATCCATCCTCCTCACAGCTGCTGATGATTCGGCCAGAGCACAGATCTGACCGTGTCACCTCCCCACTCCCACTCGTGAAGATCTGGTTCCCTGGGATTGCACATAGGATTCCATGGAGATGCCTCTTGTAGTTTTTGAAGATCTTTACAGCTTGTCTCCCCCTCACAGATTGCTCCCCTCCTCAAAGCCTGCTCCAACTAACCTGACTTTCTTGCCATTGTCCACACGTGATACTCCGCGTTTGGCTCCTTTGGGTTTTTGCTGTGTAGCCCCCACACCTGCAGTGTTCTCCTTCCTCAAGAAAACCCAGATTCCACCTTCTGTGTCAGGGTTTCTTAACCTACAACCCACAAGTTTGTTATAAAAATATTTCGATGATTATTTCAATATAATTTATTTCCTTTATAATTTTGTGTTATATGCATTGAAAAAAACATTTTGAGAAGGGGCTCATAGGCTTCTTCAGGCTGTTAAAAGAGGGGCACTTGATGTAGGTTAAAAGCCTTTGTTGAGCATGAAGCCTTTCCTGACTCTCCCCACCCCAGCTACTGATGTCCTTCTCCAAATGGTCTTTTAAAACTTGCATTTATTTTTATGTGTTTATATTTATACATGTTTTGACCATAAAATGTAATATCCGTGAGGCCAGGGATTGTTTCACTTCTGTCTGTATTCCTAATGCTATTTTTTTTTTGCTTTTTTTTCCCCCTCTTTTTGGAGGGGGGAAGGGGGAACAATTAGGGTTAAGTGACTTGCCCAAGATCACACAGCTAGTAAATGTTAAGTGTCTGAGGTTGGATGTGAATTCAGGTCCTCCTGACTCCAGGGCCAGTGCTCTATTCACTGTTCCACCTAGACAGCCCCCCTGTTCCCCCAGTGCTCTTTCTAACCCTAACATGGCATATAATTGTTGACTAATAAGTGCTTTTTAATTGACTGGCCACAGCAACTCCAGAAGACGTAGACTTTGCATCAGTAGATTGTGCACGGGGACCAAATCAGTGAGTTTAGGTGCATTGGAGTGGCTCCCAAGCCCACCCATATCTGAGTCAAAGAACATGGGGGCCTTAAGACCTCTTCCAGATCAAGTTCAGGCCATTCCATCTAACTGATGAGGACACTCAGGCCCAGAGCAGAAATGCCTTGCCCGGGTCACATGTGTCAGAGCCTGGACTGGAACCTGATGTCCCATCTTCTTGCCGGCACAGCTGCTTCCCACACAGAAGGATGCAAAGGTGAACTGAATGGTTCATCCTGGCCAGCTGGCTGGCTCCCAGATCACTGAGCAGAGCAAAATATGCTTAGCTTTTGGCCCTGCTTAGGCTACCCCCCCCCACCACCTTTTTTTTAAACCCTTCTTACAAAGAGTTCTTCTAACCCTTCCCTTGACTCCTCCTCGGACCCTGATCCTTAACCTATGCCCTTGCTTCCCAGATGGACCGGCCCTTTGTCTGTGGCACTTTACACCCTGCCCCGCCCTCCTACCCAGGATTGTCCGCTACTGACTGTTTGCTAAAAGCAGACCTCAGTTCTTGAGCCTTCTTAGATGAGTCGACATCCAGTCTCATGGATCTGAGTTTTGGGAGCCCCCTGCCACTGCCCTGAAAGATTGTGGCTGACGTCATGGGTCCTACCCTTGGCCCTCCCACTAAGTGGGGTCAGGTGCAGTAAAGAACCCAGAAAAGCTGCCTTTGTACTGCAAAGGGTATTTTCAGTACACCAAAGAGTGTGAAAGTCCAGGGCGGGATGGAAATGACACAGGAGGTACAATCTGTGTAATTATTTGCACAATTAACAACAGTTCAAAGTTAAAGCAAATGCCTAAGATAAACCCTCTTGAATCCTTGTTCCCCAAAGAGAGTGTTCCCCAAGAGCTAAGAGAACAGGAAGAAGAATTGTAGATATAAAAAAAAAAGATCAAATCAGAGGCTTTTCCTTAATATTCAGGAACTTAGCCACCATATTAGATGATGTTTTGGGGTTGTAACATGAGAAGTAGAGGAAAGAGCACTGGTTTGGGGGTCACTACTTGGATGACCTTAGGATGAGTCACTTAACTTGTCCAAGGCTCAGTTTCCTCATGATCATAGGGGTTGCTTGAGAAGATCTCTAAGAACACTGCTCATTCTGAGTCCTAGGATCCTAAGCCCTTTGGTCGAAAACTCCTGGACACAATTGCAGTGGGGTTTGGCATAGGGCAAGGCTTGCTTAGACACCACTATCCTCTCACTCCTCCTAACCTAGGCTTTCCACCCAGCTCATCAGGGTTTGTCTTTAGAAACTCTTCTCAGACAAGGCTTCCCAAACCCTACCTTTCAGCCCTGACTCAGAAGTGAGACCTGAGAAAACAGGAATGTTTTCTAGTGGGATGGAAGGAAGCACAGAAGTTAGACTGTTTGCCCAAAGACAACGTTAAAAAGCACTTGGTACACTTCAAATTAAGGAAATATCTGGATATTTCAGGAAAATAAAAAGTGATTAGTGAAGAAAACATAGGATCACAAATGATGGAGTGAATGAAGCATTTAAATGCTTACTGTGTGCAAAGTGTGGGGGACACAAATAAAAATCTAAGACAGCCCCTGATTTTGATGAGCTTATATTCTAATGGGGGGAGACACATATGGAAAGTTTTAGCTTCAAGTCAAATGGAAACTCCCATGATTCTTAGGGTATCAAGGCAAAGCACATGCTACTGGCTCTTCTATAATGTCATTTCCACTGATAAAATTCTATCCTTCCTTGATATTGAACCATTTGAAAGGGCCAAGGACTTTGGTGCCAAGAACTTTCTTTTCTGGGTCTTCAGTAGCTGTGGCCGTAGCCTCTGCTATAATTGCCAGGCATCACATTCTCAGAGGCCAATTGCCAGGATGATGGCTGGGGGCCCTGGGCTGGATGCCTGGCTGTTCCCAAGGCTCTTGAGTTCAGGATCCTAGGCTGTCTTCATCAAGGAGGTGGCCAGAGATGGTAGTGCTGGTTTGCCCTGCCTGACACATGCTGCCTCCTGTCTCTTCCCAAGGGTGCCCTGCTGCTTCAGCTTGCCTGCTGTGTGGATGGGAGTTGGTGGGAATGGTGGCCTCTTCTCCACAGGCATTGTTTCCCCATGGGATTTGGAGTGGTGGTCTGGAGAGGATAAAGTATGGCTTTCCCCAGGACTATTTCTAGGTGCCTATCTGCCAGCTGGTGGCAGTTGATCAGCATTCCTTGCTAGTGGTGCTGAGGAAGCCTGGATAGTCTTGGAGGACATTTGTGCCCCTGGATAGTCTTGGAGGACATTTGTGCCACCCTACTCCCATTTTTCAAATGAAGAAACCGAGGACAACAAAGGTGAAATGGCATTCCACACAGGAAGTGTCTTAGTCTAGAGATTCATGAAGTAGATTCCGTTAGGTACATGAAGGCAATCACGACTTCCCTGGAAGTATTTTTAGACCTAAAAATTCTTTGACAGCCTCATTTAGCAATTCCTAATCAGCAGGACAGCAAATTCCTGTTTACTTATGGCATCTAAAAGGAAAGCTGAGGGAAGGACAGAGAATAGAATCTGAGCATGTTGCAGAAGAAAGGAGAGGGAAAGGAAGATGCATTTATTAGTGCCAAGTGCTATGCTAAGAACTTTACAAACATCTCACTTCATCCTCACACAACCCTAGCAATGAGGTGCTGAGGAAATTGAGACAGCGGTTAAGTAACTTGTCCAGGGTCATGGATTAGAACTCAGGTCTTCCTGACTCCAGGTCCAGTGCTCTGTCCCCCAAAGGAGAAGCTCTATTTGTAGTTTAAAAAACAAAACCAAAAAATCTTGAGTTTATTTAAAAGCTCCGGTCACTTATTGCCCAAATCCCTTCATATTTCTGAGCCTCGGTTTCCACATCTGTAAAATAAAGGAATTGGATTAAGTGATGCATAGGTCCCCTTTGCCCTAAGATGGTCTTCACTAGCAGCAAGTTTTGGTAGATAAAGTGTCAGATTAAGAATCAGGAGGGAGCTGAGGTCAGTCACATCCTGCTTGGGGAGGGGTGTCCTTAGATACTTCCTCTGTAAATGAAGGGGCTTGGACTTGATGACCTCTGGTTTCTTCCATCTGTAAATCTATGATGCCATACTATCTACTTAGCTCCTTGGAAGAGAGAATGTGAAGGTGAAAGTCACAAGGTGAAAGTCTAGAAAACTTTGATTTGTGTCTTAGTTCTAAGTATAAATAGAAGTGTAGAAATGGACAATGGTTTACACTTTGTCATCTGATATCGTGTCCTGGAGCCAGACACCCTCAAGAATCATTAAGCCCAACCCCCTTCCTTTTACAGATTAGGAAACAGAGGCCCAAGGATGTCAGGTACTTTGCCCATGGTCCCACAGAATAAGCACCATCATCCTCTTCTTCTCTAATCAGTTTGCAAGTGGGAACACAGGAAAGAATAAATAGGTCATCACCTTTGTCTTCTGTCTCCCCAGCACCTGGCACATAGTAGTCATTCAGGAGATTCTTTTGGATTCCTTGCTTTTGAATTTCCTAAAAGGGCAGGTGAGACTCCACTGAAGAAGACTCCCCTCCCTTGGGTATGTTCTATATCAGTGGGTATCCAGGGTCAAAGGGGTTTTCCAAGACTTGGAGTTTCTCTGTCAGTCTTGAAATGGTGTTCAAGCACACAGACATCTAAAAATGCAGGGGAACCTTTTGACCACCATTAGTCTCTGGTTTTAGGTTGAAAGTCTTATCAGTCAGGGGCGGATAGGTGGCATAGTGAATAGAGCACCAGCCCTGGAGTCAGGAGGACATGAGTTCAAATCCAGCCTCAGACACTTCACACTTACCAGCCGTGTGACCTTGGGCAGGTCACTTAACCCTCCTCCCCCCCTCCAAAAAGGAAAAAAATCTCTCTGCAAACATTTATAAAACTGAACCAGACCCTAGAGAAGAGATGAGAAAATATCCCCCCTCCTTTCTTCACAAAGGTGGGTAACTATGGATTTGGAACATTGCATATACTATAAGACGTGGTTGACTTATTGCTTAGTTTTGCTGAATTACTTCTTCCCATCTCTATCCCCACCCCCACCCCCTTCACCTTCCCACTCTTTTTCTTTTTTGTTACTATAGATGGCTCACTGGGTAGAGTACAGGGTAGAACCAAACTTTTAAATAAAGGTAACATCAAAATAAAATATATTAATTTTAAAAAGCCACGCCCTAGAGGCAGATTGGGCTGTCAGCCTTAGCCTGAGCTCCAGGCTCTTGTAGACTAGAGGAATCCTTGGACCAGCTTTGGCTTGAGGAGGCAGAGCTTGCTGTCTGTTGGACCTCAGGGCTCAGTTTGTAAAACAGATGAAAAATCATCCAAAAAGGCAAGAGAAAACTTGTATGAAGGGCATGCTGAAATTTACATATACAGCATGGAAGAGGAAGAAAAACTCAGGAAAATTATACCATCCCTGGAATCAGCCTGAACAGGAATAGGCTATCCTTTAGCTATCCACTTTGTGAATGGGAAAGCACATCTGATTTTCTCTCTTCTAGTTGCATGTTACAGAACTTCAGACTAGAGGGAGGGAAAAAAAGAACTCCCTCTCTCCTTCCCTCCCTTCCTTATCTTCCCTCTCACTTCCCTTCCTTTTTCCTTCCTTCCTCCCTCCCTCCTTCCTTCCTTTTTTCTTCCCTTTTTCCTACCTTCCTTCCTTCTTTCCTTCCTCCCTCCCTTCCTTCCTGCCTTCCTTCCTTCCATCCTTCCTTTTTTCCTTCCTTCCCTTTTTCCTTCTTTCCTCCCTCCTTCCTTCCTTTCTCCATCCCTCCCTCCCTCCCCCCTTCCTTTCTTCCTCCCTCTTTCTTTCCTTACTCCCTTCT
>CM053580.1:15188978-15211318 GCA_028627135.1 Pseudochirops cupreus | reverse complement strand
GAGAGAGAGAGAGAGAGAGAGAGAGAGAGAGAGAGAGAGAGAGAGAGAGAGAGAGGTGGCAGACCTGGCCTTCAGTAAAATCACTTTAGCCCCTGAATAGAGAATGGACCAGAAGCAGGCTGACACTCTCCCTGTCCCCAGCAAGCAGACTACTGCCAGGAGCAGAGAGGAGGGGCTGCCTTAGAGTGGGGCCAGTGTGAGAGGAGAGAAGGAGACACACTTGAGAGATGCTGCAGAGGTGAGATCAACAGGCCATGGCAACCACTTGGATATGGGTTGGGGGGTTGGGGGTGAGAGATACTGAGGAGTCCAGGATCACTCCTAGGTGGGGAGCTTGAGGAACAGGGAGGATAGTATTGCCTGTAGAATAGAATAAGCCTTCTATGTGCCAGGCACAAGCTAAGAGCTTTATAACTGTTCTGTGATTTGAGATTCGCAACAATCCTGAAAGGGAGGTGCTACTGTTATATTCCAATGTTACAGATGAGGAAGGTATGGCGACAGAGGTGCAGTGACTTGCCCAGGGTTACACAGCTAGGAAGTATCTGAGGCTGGACTTGAACTCAAGTCTTCTTGACTCCACTTTGTTACCTAGGGACTTCAACCTGGGATGGCTCTTCTCTTCTGAGGGAGGCTGGAGACCGGGCAGGGTTCCTCACAGCAGGATCGTATGATATGAATTAACATCAAAAGCATGACAGTGGCAAGTTCATTTTGGGGTAGAGGCCAAGGATGAGTGTCATATGAGGAGTGTGTGTGGGGGGGGTCTTTCTCCCACAATAAGGAAGCTGCATGGGAGGCACGGTCTCATTTGATCAAAGTGTCCTGAAGGAAGTGGAATTTTAGGAGCAATTTAAATGGTAACCTGTCTAGTCAAGCCACAAAACCCCAATCAGATGATTGGGGAAGTAGTAGGAAAATGAAGAAACAAAGGATAAAAGGGCTTCAAATTCTTGGTGGGCCCCCCCACCCCCCGCTCCTTCCCCCTCTCCTTGAGAGAAGGGTCATCCAGTGGAAAGAATGTCACAGAATAGCTTCTATTTACCTGTGCTGTTACTTCCCATTCTTCTCATCTTTGGATTTATGAGAACCCTGAAGTCAAAGGACCTGGGTTCAAATCCCACCTAATTCTTACTACCTGTGTAGCCTCAGACAAGTCATTTAGGCTTCCCAGGCTTCATTTAGGAAACTGTGCCTCGGTTTCCTTCTATGTAAAAATGAGGAGGTTGGACTAAGCTGACTTCAGAAATCAATTCCAGCTCTAAATCTACATACCCAGAATGTGAAAAGAAAAAGTCACAGCCCCGGGAATTGAGCAAGTTAATGAAACTTGAATTGATTTCCTGAGATGCACCGCCTCCAAGGAGAATTAGAAAGCAATGGAGTCCAAAGGCAGGGGCTGGGGGTTATAACCTGAAGGGTGGCTGTGAGTCTTCACTGATGAACAACATGGCTTCCAAGGGCTTCCTTCGCCAATACACAGCCCAGGATGGGGCTCCAGACACAGAGCAACTAGGCTCTAACAAGAGAAGCTATTCTCCCGGCTTAGGTGCTCCCCTCCCACCCTGCACATATCTCCACAAACTAATTAAGTCTGACATTCTCCAGCATATTTTATCAATGCCTGGTGTGCCAACACCCACACTGATTCAGCAAATATGCCACCCACATAATCATTATTCCTTTGTGTGCCCCTACAGACCAGAAAGCAAAATGTAAGACTGCTATGTAAACGGTAAATAGTGTAAATAGTGTTGGTGTGAACACCCAAACGAATGAAAGGAAGCAGGCTTTGAAGAGCATTCCCATCCTAGATAAATGGCACGTCTTTCCTAGGCTCTGTCCCTCCCCACCCCCACACACACTTTGGCCCCAGTACAGAGCAGAGCTATTTCTGGGCAGCTTCATGATTTAGGAATCAACTAGAATAATGAAAAAAAAAAATAACTTTGCTGGGAAAAGAAGGTCTGGCGACAACCAGAGCAGATAACACGGATTTTTGTTTCCATCAGGCTTAAGAAAAAATTCACTTCACACTTAGACATTTTTTATGTCTTCGGTTTCTGTTTAGGTAAACTGAGCCAAGGTAATTAGGATTGAATAAGTGGCACCATTTACACAACTGTCACAGATAAGAAGAAAATAGGAGGCCTGCTGACTCTCCCTTTCTAAGAAGGAAGCTGAATTCTTACTGCCAGCCAAGGAGCAGAAACTCAGAGATCAAAGTACTCCGTCACCAGGCAGGAGTAGAAATGGGTCTTTGGTCTTCCATGCTCTAAATTCCCTGACCAAATCAGCCAATAAGAATTTAAGCTCCTATTATAAGCTGAGTTCTGTGCTAGGAGATAGATGCAAAGACAAAACGTGAGACAGGCCCTAACTTCAAAGTGCTTGCAGTCTATTGGGGGGTGGGAGGCCTCTACTGAAGTATTCAGATAAGAAATAATACAAACCATGTGCAAAGCAAATACTCCTCTCATTTGGTGGGAAAGGCCCTGGCAGTTGGGGGTGTGAAGCATCAGCAATCACTGAAGTACCAATCTGGGCCTGGCATGGTGCTGGGGATACAAGGACAAGATCGGCTTGGGAAACCTCCCACCTCAGGAAGAGGTCATAGGGATACAGACTTCGAGCTGGAAGTGACCACTGAATCCAACGTCTTCTTTTTACAAAGGAGAAAACTGAGTCAAATCCAAGTTTTTGAAATTAAGGAGAAAACAAAGCAGGATTTCTTTGGATGAGAGAGAGAGGGAGTGAGAGAGAGACAGACAGACAGACAGAAACAGAGAGAGACAGAGAGACAGAGAACTGCTGAAAAAAGAAAACACCCTTATTGGATCTAGCACCATTTTGTTCCAATTCAACATTTTAGACCAGGGGCTCCTTCCTGTGCATCTTGGATCTCCCTCCCCTTTGGCCATCTGGTGAATCCTGAAGACCCTCTTCTTGGGATACTATTTTTAAATTCATAAAATAAAATAATAGTATTATAAAAGAAATAAATTATATTACAATGTAGTTATATGTGTGTGTATGTGTATATATATATATATATGTATATATATATATATATATATGTATGTATGTAGGTATGTATGTATGTATAGACCTAAGTTTTTCAGACCCCCGATTAAGAACCCTTATGGAGGATGGGGGAAGGAGACAAAAGCCATGGGAAGCCTTTGGTTCATGGTGAAAGGAGAGAGAGGCCAAAAGGTAGAAGCCGTCTGTTTGAAGTACAGGCCCTCCTGTTGTAAACCCCAGATAAGGAGGGTGGCTGGAAACAGAGAGTTCTGGAAATATTTCACAGGCACACCAAACAAAACAGATCTGGCTCCTGGTGGCTGCCTTTAGTGTTCACATCAGCTCATCTGACAAGCCGTGGGGTTCTCTGGGACCTGACAGAGACACTCAGTAATGTCATAGCCCGATGAAAATTAACATCACATCCTGAGCCTCCAAGGTACATGGAAAGCCCACATACTCTGTTTGTTCATGTTTAGGGGGCCCTGGACTCTCCTCACCTCCTGTTTTAGAAACACTGTTTTCCATTTCTTTTGTGACCTATAACATTCCTGTGAATAGTCTCTCAACTTGGAGGTGGGAGTGTGGGTGAGGAAACATGATGTAGTACTGAAAGAAATCTATGGTGGTTTCAAATTATTGTACAAGAAAGCAGAAAGCACTAGACTGAACCCACTCTGTTTCTGTTGGTTTTTTCTTCTGGGGGTTGGGGTTGGGTTTAGGGTGAAATTAGGCCAATGGTTCACCTGTTCAGAGAACTTTGGATCAATAATTCTTGTGTAAGGTAAGGGACAGGAAAGTTGCCTGGGGTGTTGATTGTGGAGCAATTGATCATGGTCCTCAAGCTGTTTGGAAATAAGACTTGAACCCAGGTCTGTCCCTCAGTTCACTATGCTACATGGACTCTCTCCTATTCTGAACAATTGAAAAACATTCGGATAATGAGTGAAAAGTACTTGAGAACCAGTAGATGGGTAACAGGCTGACTTTCTGACTTTGTCAAGCAGTTATGTGGACACATTCCCCACCCCTTCTCCCCAACCAAAACTGGGTGTTTCTGTTACTACTCGGGTTATCCTGACTAGATATAGACAAGAAAATAATCACATAAATCTGAGAACTAAAGGAATGTGATGTGGTTTGGAGACTTCCTTGGGATTCTGGGCTTCCCTGAATTCTTGGAACATTACATACATACAGGATAGCCCAAGTCCTCATGGGATAGTGAAGACGGTCCTGGGTATAGGAAGACCTGAATTCAAATTCTGCCTTGGGCACTAGCTATACGATCCTGGGCAAAGCCTTCAACTCCTCCGTCTCCCTTTCCTCAATGTAAAGTGAGGGGCTTAGATTTGAGGCTAATGTCCTTTGAAGTGTAAACTCTTTGATTCTCCCCCAAGACAGATGTGAAACCTTATGGAATCAGTACATAAGAGGGGCCAGCTTTGGAGTCAAGAAGATTTGGTTCAAGCTTTGCCTCACTGGCATTCTCTATCACAGACACTCAGTGGATGTGAGGGAGCGTGGGGGCCCGCGTTCCCGTGTGTTTTGCCGTGTATTTCATTGTTTGTGCCCTGAAGCTTGGACTAGGAGCAGCTAGGAGTTTTCTATTATTCGTCTTTTTGTTGAGTGATCGGTTTTTTTTTAAAAACAAAACAACAAACAAATATAATTTGCTTATGCACATCAATGGAGGACATTTCCACACTGCAGATTCCCCACACAGATGAAATCAAAGGTCAGGACCTTCTTTTCCCTTTCCAAAAAAATACATTTCAAAGGTATAGTACACTGTGTACACACAAAACAAAGATGGATGCATATACATACAACAGTCAGCCAACAAACATTTATTAAGCACTTTCTGTGTACTGAGATAAGCTCTGAAATGCAAAGAAGGGCAAAAGATCATGTCTGCTCTCAAGGAGCTCTCTCTCAACCACACACACGATACATGTATGTCTACACATGTATATGCACACACACATGCAGCTCTCCAGCCATGGACTGTTCTAACAGATGATTACACTATGCACACACATATGCTAATGTTTATAAAGCACTTATTAGCACCATGCACTGCACTTAAGTACTTTATAATTATTATCTCAGGTGAGATAATAATCAAAAGAACCCTGGGAGGGAAGGAGGTGCTATGATTTTCCCCATTTTACAGATGAGGTAACTGAGGCAAAGAGGAGATAAGGGACACGCCCAGGAGCACACAAATAGTAAGTGTCTGAGGCCAGATTTGAACTCAGGTCTTCCTGACTCCACGTCCAGCACTCTATCCATTGTGCCACCTATCTATCAATATACATACATATATACATATATATACACACACACACATATGTATATACATAATACATACACACACAAATTCCCTTTTAGAAAAAGGAACGTTTTGTACTTCTATAAGTGAGCATCTGTTAATGCCCTTTGAATTTGTAAAGTACAAACAGTGAAGCACCAGTCAGAACCTATGATTGCAAGGCACTCACTTAAAGTCAAGCTTAGTCAGGGCTTTTTAAGACTCCCCTAGAATCCTGCTAACGAATGATTCCTTATGAAGTTCATGGGGCAAGAGTTAAAGGGAAAAAAACCTTTAACGCACCCACTAGAGGCAGATTTTAGTTGCTGTCCCTGGTATTAGAGAATCTGGGAGTTACTGATAGATTTGTGTTGCCAAAACCACTAGATCAAAGCAAAGAAGCCCAAAGAGCTTTCCTAGTGCTGACCTAGGGAAACATAAACAGCGTTTGTACGTTAAAAACCCTCCTCCCAAACTAGGGAGAACCTACTGTTCTTGTAAAGGTGTCTCTGTATCAATAAGTATCAATAAGCCAGTATTAAGTCAGTGCTTAGGACATGACAAGCACAAAGACAAGGTGAAAGGGTCCAACCTGCCCTCAAAGACCTTACATTCTTTCAGGAGAAATAATGTGTACACATGAATGAATGGATGTCTGCCAAATCTAGAGCTAAGCACCAAGGATACAAAAACACTTTAGAGTCAAAGGCTTTGTATTCTAATGGGAGAGACAACATACAGGCCAGGGAGAGGGATTCTGGTTTTGGAAGTTACCAGGATGCATCGTGAGAGCAGGGAGAGTAGGCTGACACACTCTTCCTAACAGAAATGGCAGAATTGGCTTGATTATGATCTCAGAACAGTCACACTTAAAAGTTCATAGTAGTGTATGCCTGTGTGTCTTTATTTTTGGAGATCTGGCCATGACCCAAAGTGACATTTTGAAAGCACAGGTCTGTCCTGGTCACTCCCCTACTCAGGAAGTTCCAGTGGCTCCCCGTCACCTCCAGGATCAAATATAATTTCCTCAGTTCAGTCTTTAATAACCAGGTCTCAACCTGCCTTTCCAGACTCATACACATCACTCCCCTTCATGAGCTCTATGGTCCAGGCACTGTTGCTCTTCCTTTTTCTCACACCCAGTATCCCATTTCCTCTCGCAGCGGTCCTCAACCTGTGGGTCCCGACCCCTTTGGGGGTCGAAAGACCCTTTCACAGGGGTCACCTAAGACCATCAGAAAACACGTATTTCCGATGGTCTTAGGAACCGAGACACCGCTCCTCTATCCGACTCCAGGCAGGTCCACCCACATGCAGATATACCCACATACGAGTTTTAAAGGGTTGCGGCAGAAGGCTGAGAACCAGGGCTCTACAGCTTTGCACAAGCTGTCCCCTATGCCTGGAATGCACTTCTCCTTCACCTCTATCTCCCAGAATCCCTAACTTCTTTCAAAGCCCAATCAGCTCACCTCACACATGAGGGCTCAGAACTGCTAGTCCCCCTCCCCCATATATTTGTGACCATTTTACACAGTTTTCTAGACGTGTCGTTTTCACCAAGAAAATGTCAGCTCCGTGAGGGCAGGGGCTGTTCCATTTCTGTTTCCCCAGCACCTAGCACAGTGTTCAGGACATAGTAGGCACCTAATAATGCTTGCTGATTGACAGAATGCTGCCAAGAAGCTCGATTTCAAAGTGTCAGCCAGCTTGGAGCCTTTCTGCCTGATTCAGCAGAGCCTGTTTTAAGCCTCACAGACAGAGAGCAACTATAATAAATGAGACACATGGATGCACCGTGGTCTGAACAGGAAGTGAAACTCCGATTCTACCAGAACAGCTGGGACCCCAAGGAGAGGACTTGCTTCATGTAATCAGCCTAGCCACCACTTTCCATCACAGATGCCAGTTCTAGCAAGACAGCTAAGTACAACTCTTTCCTGGAGAACAAACAGAGACTGACAACATTCCCGTGAAAAGGCTTCTGTGCTGATGTCAAACAGGCAATAGCCATAGGGGCTCAGCTTCAGGACCTATCACGTGGAGCGAAACTTTGTTAATTCAGATCTGCTGCTCATTTGGACCAGAAACTGGGGTGGCTTTCCTTTTGCTGAGTAAAAGTAACTTTTTGTAAATAATCCCAAGTTCATTTTCTCCTAAGGCCTCTATACTAGCCAATAGGTCACTAGATAAGGAATGCGGTACTTAGGGAAATAACTTACTCAAAGTCACAGGAAGAGTAAGAGTCAGAAGAAGGATGTGAACCCAGGTCCTTCGAGCACAAGCATGGAATCCTTCCTCTTCCCATCCCACCTCCCCATAGTTCATATTAGCAGGAATTTCTTGTTACTATATATAGCATATGGATACTGCATTCTTCCATCCAGGGCTGTCTGGGTATATGTCAGGGGAAGGGAGGGGAGGATTGTCTCCCCAAATTGAGAAACCATGAATTAACAATGCCCCAGTATTGCTTTAGGTTTTGCTGCCTATGTCTGAACTCCCAGAGGAGCCTATGGGAACCACATGTCCAGACAACGAGGTTTTGTTTCTGTAAAGGAAAAAGTACTCTCCAGGACTCACTTGTATCAATTAGCTAAAATGGTCCAAATTAAGGTGTACTAACAAACTAATGACAGAATATTCCACACAAGATCTCTGATATTTGGTAGCATAGCAACAGGGAGTTTAAATGACTCCTAATGCAGGAAGGAAAGAAAGCACACCAGCCTGGGTTTTCTTTCATCTCTTCAGGCTAGAAGCTTTCATGGTGGGGGAGGAGGAGGGGAAGGGGCAGAACTGTTACTTGGATTCTCTCTCACTGCCTAGAAGTGAAAGAAAGAAGGCAGGTGACAGGCAGAAACCAAAGAGCGACCACAGCAGGAAGCGATGGGAGGATTCCGGGGCCTTTGCCCTATCCTTGAGCTGATCAGGTGTGGGAGCTCACTAGTCCCAGAGTGCAGGTTCTTCTCTGAAAGTGTCCACGCTGCATTCTGTGGATGTACAGAGCACCTGGGGCTTCGCTCCTCTTTGCTGTCCCCTCCCTGCTCTGATGTCCAGACCTCAGCGCTCCACAGAGAGAGGGGGGGAGGAACCACCCACCACCTCGACTTCTGCAGAATGCCACCACTGGGGGAGAATGCTGCTGGGTGGGTATTTAGGCAATCTTGGTGACCAAAGACCCAGGCTTGCTCTCTCTCTGGTTTCACCGAAGAAAGACATTTTATAAAACACATTTTCTCATAAAACCAGCTCAAAACAAGAATATTTCAAAATTTCCTACCGTTATGGGAAGTTCATTGTCTCCTCTTACAACCACCAGAAGTCCATTCCTAGGTTTATTAAGGGTAGCACCCACAATACATATGTCTGAATGAAGAAGGACAGTTTTTCCCCAAAGATGCAGCAGGTTGGGCTTTCTCTCCTTCTCACACAGTATTCACTAACTCGCGTGTAC
The DNA here is from genome assembly GCA_028627135.1 of Pseudochirops cupreus. Classification (NCBI taxonomy): domain Eukaryota; kingdom Metazoa; phylum Chordata; class Mammalia; order Diprotodontia; family Pseudocheiridae; genus Pseudochirops; species Pseudochirops cupreus. The sequence continues at coordinate 15,202,523 of CM053580.1, read as the reverse complement.
TCATGACTCACTGGTTTCTGGAGAGAGAGAAAAATCATCTCTTGCTCTCATAAAGACTGTCTCTTTTTCCACAGTAATTGTCACCCCTAGTATTGATTCTTTAGCCACTAACTGGGGAGAGACCAGAAAAAAGAATGAGAATACAGCCAGCCATAATCCCAGGGAGATACCTTTTTACTGATTGGAAACAGAGAAATGCAGTTCCTTCCCCTCTGCACTTGTCCTAGCAACAATAACTAGAACCACTGAGAAACAGGGAGGGTTTCATGGAAGAACACTGGAGATAACCTCCTCACCAAAGAGTGCTGCTCAAAGAGATGTTGAACTTTAGAGTTAGCTTTGCCTCACTTAGGTGTTTATGGTGTTGCAAAGTACAGTATGACATGTGATCACAACCTCTTACCTAATACAGCAACTAGGAAGGACCTTGGTTTGGCTTCAATTATGCAAAGTAATTTGTTATATAATTTTGTATGACCTCTTACTTACCTATCCTGCGATAATTTCAAGTTCCTGTCATGAGTGTGGGAATTTCTTCCACCCAACAAGGTTGCATATCTTCTACAGTACTAGGGAAAAAATCCGAGATCATTCATTCACCTCTCAACCCCTTTTAATTAAATTTCCAACTGAAACTGCTCTCTCAATCCCTCTCTCTCTCAACTGCTAAATCTCACTCCTTCCTCCTTCTAGATCTCTTGGTATCTTTGGATGCTCCTGACAATCCTCTTCTGTTATATCTGATAATACTTCTACCCTTCATTCCTTTCCACTTCTTAGCTATGGCCCTAGCAGGTGCCTTTGATTTTCTGTTCCCCTTTCTGTGTTGTCTTCTCCCCCCACCCCCATTAGACTGTAAGCTCCTTGAGGGCAGGGGCTATCTTTCCACTTCTTAGAATGAGACCTGGCACCCAACAGACCTTAAGGCTCTTAAATGTTTATTGACTGATTGATTCTTAGCACTTAGTATTGTAAGAACTTAATAAATGCAGTTAATTGACTCCTTATTCTCTTCCTATCTTTCTAATAGCTTTGAAAGTCCTTAATGGATCATAAAGTTGCTCCTGCCCCCTGCTCAAGGCTCTGTACTGAGTCTGTTTTTTCCCTTCTCTGCATTTGGATTCCAAGAATTCCCAGAGGTTGAATTCTCATCTCTATAAAAGCAATTTCCAAATAGTGATATCCATCCTTAATTCTTTCTCAGGCTCCAGTCTTGCCTTGCCACTTCAACCTAGCACCGAAAACTCCACATGCTCAAAGGAGAACTTCCCAGATTTTCCTCTAAATTCCCTCTTCTTTCCAAGTGTTCTAACTTTGGAGGGGGGGGGGGAAACAGCACCATCCTTCCAGTTACCCAGTGCATAATCTGAAAGTTATCCTTGACCTTTTTTTTTTAGTTTTCTTCATTTTTTAAAAATTCTGACTTTAACACTAAATACAATGGGCCTCTCCATATATACTGCAGGAGACAATCATACATAAAACTGCAGCTCTGATTGGTAGAACTTGCCTTTCTTTTCTGAATATAATAAATTCAACATCTCATTTTCAAAGCTGTTGTGATTGTCTGAGATTGCCTTGACACCTCTTCTTTCTTCTTTTCTAAAATTGGGAACCTTATCTCTAGCCTCGCTCTTCCTCTGAACTTCTCCTCCCATCGGAAACAAGAGAAAAGCAAAACCCCTGTAACAAGGATGCAGAAGCAAGCAACATGAATTCCCAACTTGGTCATATTTGAAAATATGTCTTGCTCTGGATCTCGAGCCTTATCTCAAATACTTTCAGAAAATGGGTAGCCAGCAGGCTTCATCATTGGAGTCCTTGACTCTTTTCTCTTTCCCTCACACCTCATATGGACCATCAGTCAATTGCCAACTTCCTTGTAGATGCCTTTTTTCCCATGGCCGCCATGCTAATTCAGGTCCTCAGTATGTCTCTCCTACGCTACTGTAACTGCTGCCTCATTCTTCCTGCTTCAGGGCTCTCTGATCCACCGTCCATGGAGTAGCCAACACAATCTTCCTAAAGCATAGGTCTGACCGTGTTGTTCCCTTGCTCATACACCTCCAACACATCATCATAGCTTCCTAGGATCAAACGCAGAAGCCTCATTTTGACCTTCCGGTCCTCCCTCCATACTCTGCTCCAACCTATCTTTCCCCCTTTATCACTAGTTTTCCCCCTTAATGATGGCTCCGATCCATCCCTACCCAAGTACTCGATGTTCTCAGAGCTCAGCATTCCATCTGCCTCCTCCATACATTCACCAGCCATCCCCCATGCATTCATTTCCTTTTTATCTCCGTTTCTCGGAATCCTTCAAATACCTTCTTTCTGGTACCACCTCCTTTGGAAAGATACCCTCAATCCTCCTAGTTGTAAATGCTCTCTCTTCTCAAACTGCCTAGTATTTACTTAGCGCAAATAAGGGCAGTGTGGTGTTACAGATGCAAAGCCTGCCTGGGAGCCAGGTACAAGACCTACCTGTCTCACACACAGGCTGGGTAACCCTGGAGAAATGACTTAACCCTTCCTTGTTGCTGGCAGTACTCTGACAGGGTAAGTTTCATAGAATGGCATGACCTAGACTGGTACATCTGAGTTTCTCCAACAAGAAGTTCCCTCTACCAAGGAAATCACAGATCCATCCCTATTTCTGCACTAGCAAAGGCTCACTGAGAACAGGAATTGTTTTTGGCTGTAACTTTGGTTCCTGCCATACAATAGGTAATAAATATTTGTCAGATTGAAATTAGTAGATGATCTTCCTCAGTTATGGTCACTGAAAATTTCCTCACCTCCTGGCCAGCCTCAGGAGAAGGATCCCCAGACTTGGCCAAGCCATCAAGATATCAGGCCCATAGCTGAATCCTTGATGGCTTCATAGGAATAGCCAGTAAGGCTTACGTGTCACTGACATAACTTCTGAGGACCCAAGGATGCCACAGGAAGGCACAAGAGGAGAGCTTGTGTGGGGCAATTTTCCCACAACAAAGCAAACCCCACCTGAGTTTCTGTAATGACAATCCACCGCCCTTTGCATTCTCTGCGTGCATCTGGGGCTGCAAGATAACCCATGAGAGACTTGTGATTTAATCTTCTCCATCTTTACCTCTGGGAGGTTGGCCTGATTGCCATGAATACACCAGGGACAAGCTGACCTCAACCTGGGGCCAGGTGACAGCTGCTTCGGCCAAAAACCTGGGATTTGCTCATGGATAAAGCATAAAGGGAATGAAGGCATGATTGCTGCTCATTCTCCAGAGAGCTCTACACAAGGCTGAGGAACTTCTCGGGATGTGTGGAGATAGAAGCCAATTAGTTTTATTTCATATGTAAATAGCAGTAGAAGGAGGTACACAGAATGAATTCATTGGAGAGCATTATTCTTCAGCACCAGGCGGCCCATTTGCAAAGTCACTTCATGAACATCTTGCTTACAGAGGCTCCCTCTTCTCTTCTCTTTCTTTCTCTCCAGCAAGGGATTTTTAAAAATAAATTCAAACCCATCCAGCTGTATATATTCAAGAAATACTGAAAAGTCACAAGGCCCAGAGAGTGAGTTTCAGCTGTTTGCTCCTCTCCAGTGTTATCAATAACACATAATGAGGTAGCTCATACATTGCCACAGCTGTGCAGACCACAGAGCTAACTTGTTTAATGCAACGACTGGGGCAAAGCAGAAGTCCTGGCAGCAGGCCACGGAAGGTGGGGTGAGATGGCAGTGGTGGTTGGTGGAGACAAACAAGGCTAATAGAACAGTAAGAGGCTTGACAGCTTTTTATCAACAACATCATTAACCAATGGATCGATCAATAAACATTTGGTAAGGGCCTACTATGTGCCACGCTCTGTGCTAAACCCTGGAGATACAGAAGGAGTCAAAAGACAGCCTCTGACCCAGGGAGCTTACAGTCTAAGAGGAGAGAGAGTTTGCAAAGAAATATGCAGTAGGATAAGCAGGAAATGGCTAACACAGGGAAGGCAAGGATGAAGGGGGCTTAGGAAGGCTGCTTGTAGAAGGTGGAATTTGCCTGGGACTTGACTTTTCTCCTGTTTGCCTGTGAAGTCATCTGATGGTGTTATCACATGAGCAGAAGAGGACTCCCAGAAACAACCCAAGCGAGCGAATTGCACAGAAACCGAGAATATGACAACACTGAGCTTAATCCTTCAGCAAGATCTACTCCCTTTTTTGTCAACAACAGCTTGCCTTTTAAAGGAAGAAAAGAACCCTGGGCTTGGAGGAAAGGCAAAACAATACAGCAGTACCTAGGTGTTTCCTTTCCTTCATATCACACATGCACCTGCCAAGAGAACTCCAAAAGGAAGTGGGAAGCTGCCCCTCCTCCTGAGTGGTCCCAACTTCCAGAGCATTCCAGCTCCCTTCAAACATAAGGCCATGGCCAAATAGGGGCTGAGATTTAAAAAACAGATTAGCACAGCCTCCACCAACAATTCCAATTATCCACAACAATACTGGACTGATTAGTGCAGGGCTTTTAAAAACTGCTGAGTTCTGCCATCAAACTATTCCCTCCCACTGACAACCAGCCTTAGACTGTCAGAGAATCCCTTCTCTTAGTCCCCAAACAAAACATTCAGTTGTTGTTTTTTTTTTTTTCAAGAGCACGCGGTCCTAATCTGGAAATACTCCAAGGCCTATCCTAGGTTCAAAAGGAAGTCTCAGTGCTGGATTCACAGAGGTTTGGGCCCACGACTGGTGTCCAGCTGATGTTGGCATTAAATGTCCGCAGATGTACAAAAGCATCATAAAAAAGCCCATTGCAAACTCTACTATCTCATCAGTCAGGCTGCAGGCCAAATTGGGGGAAAAAAAAGGCAGAACAAAACCAATTTCATTTAAAACAAACCAGTTAAATCAGCAGGCACTAAATTTTTGTTGCAAATGTGTTCACAGAATTACAGAATCAAAGCACTGAAAAGGACCTTAGGCCCCCATCCAATACAACCTTGTCATCTGATTGTATCCTTAGGAATAAAATTAACACACTGCACGCCTTTTGGGGTTAAAAAAATATCTTACAGTGAAGCCAACTGGGAAAACGAGATGTTTAAGAAATTCGGTCTGCATAGTCTGAACTGGTTCATTTTCACAGGCTTAACCCAGCAGTGCTTGGCCCCAGCCCGCTTCTCTGCCAGGGGCTCATAATTATGAACTCTCTTGAAACTCCACACAATGAAGATATTATGGATACCAAGTGTGGCAGCCACTTAGTTACCATGCCACAATCCACTGCGACAAGCAAGTAACACAAACAGCCGCCACCCATTGGTCAGCCCCGCAGCTGACTCTAGCTTGGCCCTTCCCCAGCCACCAAAGTGCTGAGGAGGACTGCTTCCTGGTTGTATGCAATCTGCATAGATAGACTAGCTGTACAAGCCTGACCACAAGAGATTAATAAGCTTTAGCCAAATAATGTGGTAACCATGTGAACTGGGCTGCTCCGGCTTGTTTGCGAATCTCTCGGCAATGCCGTTATCTGCATCTTGTTGCTAGGAAACCCAACATCGCTTGGGAATACAAGGAAAACCAGGTTGCATTGACCACAGGTCACTCCCACGGAAGATTCATTTTGGACGCCAAATTCCCTCTCTGAAGTCCGGAACCCAAGGGTTCAGTTTGTGGACTTTAGGCAAAGTCTATCCATTCAATCACCAATAATAATATTACTATCAATATTGGCACTGGGGGGATATTAACAACAACAATCATCATATTATGCCTGGGAAACACACTGATTTTGCCCCCGGGCATGTTATTGTCACTGAGGGAAATAATTATTATCCACGATGACAAAAATAATATTCACATTGTGCTTAGGTTTTTTCCCCTGGTCATGGCCCAGGTCTGTACAATCAGTGCAGGGAACTCCCTAGCCTCGTGTGAAACCTCCCTCTCCACTCCAGCACCTGCTTAACCATTCTAGGCATGAGAAAGCACTGACGAACTCGTCCACCTGCGAGCCAGTGCAGGTCATCGGCAGGACTCAAACCCGTCTCCTCATCTGTCAGAGTAGCATTATACCCACGTTGTCAGGCAGGCATAGACATACACATATATATGGACACATACACAGACATAGAAACACAAACACACATCAACAGATCTAAGATGACTTTTGTAGCAAGTGTATAGTACACATTCTCCTCACTAAAACTATTTTTAAAAGCCAGCACCCCTGAGCCAGCTTTGTAACAAATTCCATAAGAGTTGCTCAAAGGTCAGCTTCTGTACTTTATCCCAGAACAGCCTTTAAGAAAGAATAAAACACAGAATGCCCCGATGACCTCGGACTAGTTCCTGGATTCTTCTGGGATCAAACCGTTTTTTTTCCTCTGTCACTTTACTCATGGTAACAGAATGTAATGTGTTTGACAATGACCTTGATAAGTTTCTTCCTGGCCAGTTTAAATAGATAGAAACTCAGTGTACTGAGTTCACCAGCCTGGAAATGTACTTCACCAGGTGATGGGGGAGGTCATTGCCCAATTTCCCAGTCTGGAAATGGAAGGATGGAAGAGGCTAAGAGGCTGCGGGTGGGTTTTTTTAAATTAATCACACCAATTTAGAACTGCTAGCTTACATGTACCCTGGAAGAACTTGGAAAATAGAGCTGTTTGCTACTGAGGCATTAAAAAAAATTGGGAAAAAAAAGGAAGTAATTTTCTCCTACCTCACACTCATTTCTTCTGCACAGGAAAAATGGTTGCTTTTTTAAAATCATAAGACCCCCAGAAAAATCCTGATCATCCCAATAGAAGTATGACATAGGATACTTGGAAGATGAGGAATTTGTTTAGTCATAGTTTTGACACAGCCTGACTTTCATCTCAGGGTGGCTTCATGGAAAGCCACATTTTTCCTTCATTTTTCACTTAAAGACACAAAATACAGTCTCTCAATGTTCATGATCAGTGATGAGCTGAATTGCAGGCAGTGACCTTGTCATACTTCAGTCAGCCTTGGTACTACTACTCAACCTTACCACTCCCCCTTCCCTTCCCATTGGAGAGTGGGGCCATGAACTCCAGGCCTGACACTTAAGGAGGGGTGTTCAGCTCAGATAGCTCCTCATTTCTCACCTGGACACACTGCTTTGGGACTCTTCCACCATGCCCCCAGGTTGGATTCCTTACTCCTTACCCCCAACCTGGTTAGACTGTGGCCTCCTGGCGGGCAAAGACTGTCTTTCTTTTTTCTCATTCTATATCCAGTGCGTAGCACAGTATCTAATATGTAACAGGTGTTTGATAATGCTTATTGGGGTAGGTAGGTGGTGCAGTGGATAGAGTACCAGGCCTGGAGTCCAGAAGACTGTCTATCCAAGTTGAAACCCGGCCCAAGAGACACTTACTAGCTGTGAGACCCTGGGCAAATCGCTTAGCCCTGTTTGCCTCAGTTTCCTTATCTGTAAAATGAACCAGAGAAGGAAAAGGCAAACCACTTCAGTATCTTTGCCCAGAAAATCCCAAATGGGGTCAGAAAGAGTCGGGCAAGACAAAACAATAACTGGGTAACAATGTTTGTTGACTGACTTTGCCCTCCCCCCCCCCAAATAAGGATCTCCCTCCTTTCAGTAAGAGTGAAATATTCAGTGCAATATTGCATACACTGCCTGATGGGATCACTGAGTTAGCTAGTTTCCTATTTTTCTTTGTTAAGAGGGACAGGGGGCGCTGGAAAGTTTTTAAAAACCAGATCCCTCTGATACCATTAATGCTTAGGGTGATTAACCTGAGGTCATTTACTTTGGTTAAAGATTTTTTTTTTTTTGGTGAGTGAATTTCAATATAATTGATCTCCTTGGTGATCCTATGTACTTTGTTTCACGCATTTAAAGCCTGAGAAGGCTGCCAGAGGCTTCACTAGCCTGTCCAGGAGGTCCAAGACATAAAAAAGAACTCTGGGATTCCAAGGTCACTCATTGGAACAATAAGAGTTAATGCTGAAATGAAGAAAGCTGGACAACTCACTTTGTGCATGCTGGTGAGCCCTCAGACACAAGGACAAGAGTCACCCAGTTGGGAGTGAGGAGCCCATTCAGGCCCCAGGCTGCCATCGCCTCCTCTTTTGGCTTCAGCCCCCATTGTCCAGGTTATGACATGTGGAATTCTCAGCCTTCTGTCATTATTATTCCAGAGAGCTGGTGCTCTCCCCGATTCCTAACAAATCTCAACTCTTGGTCATGAACACAATCACTTCTTCTTACTCAGACCCAAAGAAAGAGAACTCTCAAGGATACAACAGAATGTTTTTGGTCCAATAGCTCTGCACACACTTGCAAGTTCTTTTTATTTCATGGTTCTCTATGGTTTTCTTTTTGTTTCAAAGTTTGGAGGAATTAGGGCATAGAGACAAGTTCCCTGTGAAATGCAGTTCTCTGGACACTGACGCCAAAAGAACTGGACCCTTTATCTGAAGTCTTCTTGTGTAAGCAACCAGTTGCTTTGTCCAAGAGACAAAGCAGCACAGCTTTTGACCTCATTAAATATTAAATGACACTACAGTTAAAAGGTGAACTTCTAGGCCAGAGGCTTTGAACTAGTGGTCCATGAACTTATTTTCTTTTTAAAAGTATTTTAAAAACCATATTTCAATATAACTGGTTTCCTTTATAATTCTATTTTATCTAAGAAACATTTTGCTGGAAGTGGTACAAGCTTTACCCATCTGTCAAAGGGGTCCATGGTCGAAATGAGGCTAAGAACTCCTGTTCTTGGCTAAGGTGCATCAAATAAATATCACAGTGATTAAAAAAAAAGTCTCAAGGTATCTAACAAAAGGAAAAATCAAAAGGAATTTGATTAAAACTTTCTGGTGTCAACAATACTACAGGCTTTGTCTGATATAAGGAAAAACATCAAAAGGGGTTTGTCAGGTTCTTTGAATTATTGGTAACTAGTCACAGCTCAGAACACGTTGGTTTGGGTGTGAAAATAATCCCAGTGTGTGCCCCACAAATCACATGGCAAGTGTTTACTGCTCAAGGAAATCCCAATATATAAAAGCCACATGTCTGCATAAATGAGAGAGTAAAAGAAAAAGCTTGCCTACAGGATTCTTTTAAGTAGCAAACTCTACATTGAAAAGATCCCTTAGCTCACCAAATTTAATCCACGACCAATTCAGCAAGAAATGCCTTGCAGAAACTGTGGTATATTTTGATTTTCCAAATGCTAAAGCCCCAATGGCCTTGGTAAGTAATGCGTGTGAACTGCAATCATAGGGAGAAGTCAGAATTGTTTACAGGAAGAACAGTCTGCTCTTGTAGAGCTGAATGGACAGAGGAAAGCCTCCAGCAAATGTTAAGTAGCCAGCAGTGGGCTGGAGGGCGAGCAGCCCCTTACTTACCTATACTTGAGTCTAACTCGGTCGTTGTCTGGATTGCAGAAGAGTCTTTCCAAGTGCTCCTGAGAATCATTGGTTACGCTCTGCCATGTCTGACTGGCCGTCCTCTTGACTTGCCAGTGGTAGGGCAGGACCGTGTGATGTTTTAAGCAGTCACTGCCATAAACACAACTGCCCTGCAAGAAGTCCATACAAATCTCAATTCCGTTCTCTTGGTGCGTGTGATATTGTAACTGGTTCAGCAGTTCAAATACCAGATCGAGAGAAGCCTCCTCACTCTTACCCTGGAAGAGTCCAGTATTCAGCTTGTGGTTGGTGTTTAAGCTATATTGGAGGGCATAATTGTCCTGCTGAAACAAACCAGGAATACAATCCATTGCCTTCTCTGTACAGTCAGGACTAACGGGGACATCGCTGGTGGCTGTGTGCAGGAGGGGATCCTGGAAGGGTCCCACAGCAGTATCGGGCACAGTTCCATTGGTAGTTTCTGATGGGAAGCCATGGTCTTGGGATGGGACCACCTGCTCTGTATCCTCTGAGGAAGGATCAGCTTCTGGTATTGGTGTCCCGACATCCGCTCCAGAGAGAAGAATGCTCATACCACCGTCCACTGGTGGGCATGGTGAATTCATTCCCAATGCTTTTTTCACAGTTGGCTGGCACAGGCTGCTACCACCATTTCCACTTGGGTTCATAGGCATGAAAACGCCATCAAGTGACCCCGATTCTAATAAGGTGTTTAATATTGGCCTCAAGGTTCTTAAGGTTCCCGTGCTGAGCCTCTTCTGAACTTGCTTTTTCTTGAAACAAGTCTTTACTGGAGCAATCTTCTCAGATAGTCTCATCTGGCAAGGAAATTCATCTGAAGGACAATGAGGCTGCACAATACAGGCTGTCCCTGACTCAGCTTCCATCTTTTATGAAGTACAGAGTCACCTTATTTACTATTCAAAGATCAGACCAGAACCTAGGCAGGAAGAAAAGTGAACCAATTAGAATCCTCTATCAATCATTGATCTTGGCTATCAGGTTACATTGGCCATCAGCTGCCTTTGCTAACAGGCTCATTTGCAAACTGGTGACACATTGAGTTCTTCCTTCGACACTTAATAGCTATGTGACCCCGGGCAAATCCCTACGCTGGTTTTGCCTCACTTTCTTCCTTGATAAAAAGGAGAAGATCAACCCACCTCACTGGGCTGCTGTTATGGAGATCAAATGAGATAACCTATGTAAAGCACTCTCTGCAAGCCTTAAAGTACCCTCTAAAGACCAGCGATTACTGTTATTATCATGGTGGTTCTTGGCTGTGGTGGGTGGATATGAGTATCTAGTGCTGCAGATGCTGTCGGGCTTAGATGTATTATGTGGTGGTGGAAACTCTTTTTTCTCTTGCTTTTTCATTCTTTATTATAAGGAATGGATCTCCGGAGGGAGTGGGGAGAATATATTAGGGAAAAGAATATCTCAATAAAAATGTGAAAAATTGAGTGAACTCAAACACCTACTCATTCATTAGACAAAAAGAATACCAAGCCAAGGTAAGCATTAAGCACCTACTGCTACTAGGTCCTATGTTAGAGGCTCATCAGAGTCCCCAAGAAGCAGGAAGCACAGATTCTCTTAGGGGGAAAACAACAGGAACTCAGGCAAATGAAAAATACTGACAAAGTAAATAGGAATGAGGGGGAAGGATTAGGAAAGCCCCTGCCCATCCCTCCATCCAGGAGATGGGATAAGTATTCCATAAGGCAGAGGCAGAGGTGAGATAGGAGTTCAATCAGGCCTGAGGGATGACAGCTTAGGAAAAGACCTAAGACGGCAGATGGATGGAAGGGGGAGTGTAGGCAACAGCAAGTAGGATTCTCCAGGGAAAGAGAATTCCGAAAACGCTTCTCTGGGGAAGGACACAGCAAATCCCAATTCTTCTAGCTTCACGAAATCAATTTTGATTTTCACCTTGGCACACCGGCTCCAAACAGGTGGAGCTGTTCCAAAGGGTTGACAACAAGGGGCATGACAGAATTACTGCCTTCCCTCCACACCCCACAACCCCCAAATATTACTCTTGATTTAAGAGTATGAGAAAAGGAGACTGGCTAGCAACAATGACATTAATCACTATTCAGAGCTACCTCAAGGGAAAAAAATGAAGAGTCCTTGCTTTTCAGAAAACCATTTGGAAAAAAGAAAATGGAACTAATTCTAGAGGCATTTACTAAGTGCCTACCCGGTGGCTGAGGTCGTAGAAAGAGGGCAGCTCTCTGAGAGAAATCTGACTTCTTAAGAAAACCAAGAACTTCACAAGAACCACGAAGGGCACATCACGGAAGTAAGATGTGCTTACTCCCCTGTCAATTCGCCTTACGATTGTACTCAGCCAAAGCAACCCTCACTTCCAAAGCATTTAGGAAGCAGCAGGGAGGGCTGAGACGCAAAGACAAAACCAAACGCAGCCTTTTACTCTGTCAGCTTGCTTACGGTCCCCCAAGTTTGATCAGGGTGTAAAGAGAGTAAACATACTCTGAGGGTGGGCAGCCTTATCATCGAGTTGGGGAGACCAGTCACACATGAACATATGTCCAACCCTTTCCCTCCCACAGCAGGATAAATCGTCAGATTACAGAGCTTAAAAAAAAAAGGAAAGAAAGGTGGGCTACCTCTATTAATCATTGATCTTAACAATATTAACAAGTGCACAATGGTTACAAAAGGCAGAAGAGACGGAGAGGTTGGTGTGAGCTGAAGCCCCAGCCGAGGCTTCGTGAAAAAGGTGAAACCTGCCATCAGTCATCAATCAATAGGAAACTGGCCAACCTAGGCTTCATTCTTCATTCCTTAGTGATCTTCCCTCAGGGAATTACTTGTACACCCTGTTAATACCTCTCCCTATGCCCCACCACACCCAGACCAACCGCAGAAGGAGTCTGAAACTCACCCTCTCCTCCCTAAGAAACACAGGGCAAGCACGAACTCTAGCCCAAAACAAACCCAAACAAATGATTCCAAGGCAGACTTGTCTCCCCCTTTTCTCCGGCGTCTCTCTAAGCTCTCCAGCGCAAGGTGGAGGGTGGGCACTCGGCGCTCGTTCGCTCACCCAAGGCTTTCTCCAAACTACAGCGGGAGAGAGAGATACAGGAGCTGAGAGCCAGAGGGGTGTGCGCGACTCCAGCGGGCTGGCCTCGACCACCGACGCAGCGCTGCCACTAACACCTGGCTGTGCTGAGAGCGCGCTCACCTCAGATGCCTTTGTCCTGGGTAGCTAAATTCCCTCGCACGTATCCCAGGAGCAGAGGGAGCAGCAGCTACGAGCTCATTGTCATTTGCAAACCCAGAATCCTCTCACGAACCTGCATGCCCTGTCCTTGTGTCACTAGACATCTGACTCAGAGGCACTTGGTTGCACGCATCTCGTCTCCTCTCTCCCACAAGGGCTCACAGTTCACATAGTCCCAGGGGGGATGGAGGAGGAGCCGTTTAAAGCCCCAAGCCTGCACTGCCTCCTGCTGGCCTCTTCTGGGAAGGCAATGCCGAAGCCAGAGCCTTCCTGCAGCCCTCTGGAGCTCCAAGAACCCCTCAGGGTGAGAAGCCTCTCCAGAGGCTTGGACAGAGCCCGGTCCAAACGGATGCAAGTAGGGTCCAGGATAGAGTCCGTCCACGAGGTGGATGAATGGGAAGCCCAGACTGGCACCCAGGCAGAACTGGCTTTAAAAGGGTACTCTCCCGCCCCAGGCTCTGAGAGCACACATCTCCCCCACCCCAACTTGGCCGAAATCTCCTCCTAGCCCGTTTATCCCCGGTTAATTTCTATCTTGAGGGCACTCAAACCTTCTCTAACTCAGAAGCTCAGCGCCGCTGTCAAGACCAAAAAATAAACAAAACCTTTACGGAAAAACTGTTCCCGCTGCTCTCAGGGGCTTGGGAAGAGAAAGGGAAAGAAGAGCGAGAAAGGGGATGGGGGGAAGAGAGGGAGAGAAAGAGGGAGAAGGAGAGAGACAGAGAGGGAGGGAGGGAGAAGGAGAGGGAGAGGGAAAGGAATAGGGAGAGGGAGAGGGAGAGGTAGAGAGAGAGAGAAAGAAAGAGAGAGAGAGAGAGAGAGAGAGAGAGAGAGAGAGAGAGAGAGAGAGAGAGAGAGAGAGAGAGAGAGAGAGAGAGAGAGAGAGAGAGAGAGA
>CM053580.1:15100242-15183098 GCA_028627135.1 Pseudochirops cupreus | reverse complement strand
TTCTTTGATCCAGTATCTTGGGCCTCCTGCTCATTCCCCAAACAAGATCCTCATCTCTCAACCCCAGGCATGGGCCCTTTCCCTTCCTTTCTCTCTCCTGTTTCATTTAGTGATATCATCAGCACTCATGGATTCAGCTCAGTTATCATTTCCAAGCTAAGTCCAGTCCTAATCTCTCTTTGGACCTACAGTCTTGCACGTCTGTGATGTGTGACAAACACCTTTTAATCAATTCAGATAGCAGCTTAGATGGGGTGGTGGTGGAGGGCAATGCTGGTCTTGAGAAACCCTGTGGAGCCATTTCTCTGTCTCTAGTGAAGAAAGTTGTCACCATTGGCTCCTTTCTAAAACATGTCCTGTTCAAGGGAGACCAGGTAGTAAGGTGAATTTTTAAAAAAGAAAGCTGTAATGTTTTTCAATTATTGATCTGTCTCTGAAAGCCCCAAAAAAGTATATTGAAAATCAGATCCAGGCTAAACAGTGCTTTCACCCATCGATCTCAGTCGCGTCCAATTACAGCTCAAGATGATTTGTCATTGAGCCCAAAGAATTGGCCTGTGAGCAACCTAGCAGTGGTCACTAGCATTCTCATGCAGAACAAGTCACGGGAAACATTTCCCTCCCTAAAGCAGCAATTACTTGAATGGGGACCTGAGTAAAACTAACTCTGTAATAGTTTCAGTATTCAGTATGTAAAGGTTTTTCCCACCCTCTATTTGGCCAGAGCTCCAAGGCTTCAGAACATGCTTGTCAATTAAACAAATGACTTCAAATACACAGGAATCGTGCACATCAACATATGATGAAATTCTTGTTTCACCTCCTTATGGAATTCCTAATGATTTGCTCATAATTGCAAGCAAATCAACCAGAGATTAAGTTTGAAGAGGAAGTGTGTTTCATTTTGGAATCGGGGAGCTTAGGGAGGGTGGGGTTGGTGGGTGGATATAGAAAAGGCTGAAGAGCTGCCTGATGCAGAATAAAGGGTGCTCAACCTAGAGTCACAGAACATAGGTGCAAATTCTACCTGTGTGGCCTCGGGTGCAACCCCCATCTTGACCTTGGCTTCTTCACCTGTAAAATGAGAGTTGGTGTAAGGGCCCTTCCAGCTTGAAATCTGTGATGCTATGACGAGGCCCCCCAGTGAACCATCCAGGCTGCTGCCTGGCCTGGTACAATGGCTAGACTACATTAGTATGGTATCTGATAAGGGATGCCAGCTTTCTGTGGCCATGTGCACCAGGGGGCCCATTGTTCAGTTTCCCAATTAGATACGCTATGGTTCATTTTTAGCCATCAGAGTTGTGGGGGTTCTATCAGTCATCAAAGTTCCTCTCTGCCTATGAAATATCTTGAAGCTTTGCCCACCTGCTTGTTGAGGCAGACCAAGTGTAGGGGCCAGGAGACCCTACTGGAAGGACAAAGGGAACAGAGGATGACATTGGGGCTCTTGGGCTAATGGGGGCCACTCATTCCATACTCGAGAGGAACTGCTACCTCCTGCTCGAATCCCTTGTTCTCCCTGAACCTCTGTCTCCTCTTCTGTAAAATCAGAGTCTGGGACCAG
The DNA here is from genome assembly GCA_028627135.1 of Pseudochirops cupreus. Lineage (NCBI taxonomy): Eukaryota > Metazoa > Chordata > Mammalia > Diprotodontia > Pseudocheiridae > Pseudochirops > Pseudochirops cupreus. The sequence goes on along the minus strand of CM053580.1, from coordinate 15,181,531 downwards.
GTGGCCTGTAAGTCCCTTCCAGCTCTCCATTTAGTACTCCTTGTATGGAAGAGAGATTTCATTTCCCTCTCCCCTTCTCCCTATCTCTCTGTGCCTGTCTGCCTCTTTGTGTGTGTGTGTGTGTGTGTGTGTGTGTGTGTGTGTGTGTGTGGATATGTGTGTCTCTTACTGTTAGCACTAATAGTGAGTTTCCAAGTTCACTCACTAGTATTATAGGCTGTGGTTGCTGGTTATATTTGGAGTCCCCACGTGATGAGGGAGGAGGGCTTTCCAACTGGGCGTAATCTCACTAGGTCAGAGTGTCTTGTGCTCACTCCTCCCCTCCTTCCCGCACCCCCACCATTTTCCAAATTACACTTGTCAGATTATTTTAAAACAGCATCTGTACACTAGTCATTCGTCCAGGCCCTCCTAATTAGTTTAGTGTGGGAGAACGTTTAAGACTTGGCCACAGAGTAATAGGCTGCTGTCCTTTTATAGGCAGCTCAGCGCTACTCCTAGGCCCAGTGGCATGTGGCTTTTGAGATGCTTTCCCAGGAGTGCCAATGGGTTTGTGTTGACTCACCCCCATTCTATGAGCGGGACTGTGGCCGATTTACATGCATCTGCAACATGACCAGGCCCTGGGTGTGGGTACACACTGTGCCTTGAACTTGGGAGCACAGCTAGCTGGCTTTTATGGTAATCAGACCAGTGACCCCATTAGCTCTGTCCAGCCAGCCAAGCTTGGCCGCCTGATTTGACACACTTTAAAAGCCTGTGAGTGACAGGCAAGAGCAATTTCCTTAATAGTAACAATCTGTCCAAACACCTGGATTTTCACATATACCAACATCTTTCCATTAGCCAGACTTTTTTCAAGTCAGCTTCTGTGGTACAAGGGTCCATTTTCAGATTGTCTCTGGCAAATCGAGTTGCTTTTCCAGCATTAACAAGAAATAGGATTCCATGATTTCAAATGTCATATAATTATAGAAAATTCATGAGATTTCAATCTGAAAGAGAACATAACTATATCTTCTAGTCTCTGCTTTTACTGATGCAGAACCTGAGGCCAGAGAGGTTCAGATTTGCCTAAGGGGTCAGATGGGTAGTAGGGGGCAGAGCTGGGATTCTGACCGAGCTTGCCCCACCTAGGGCACTTTCTATTATGTTCTACTGTCTCTTGTGCCTATGGCAACACCCGTTATTTAATGATATTTAACATTTGTTTTGGAGAACATTTCATTTGTTTTCAAAACTTAGAGGGTGTTCCCTTACAAAAAGAAAGTCCAAATGTTCATGTTTTCATCAGGCTCCCCTTTCTGAATCAGATGTGTGAATTTCCTAACGGGCTCTCATTCATACAGTGACTTCTCTGTGTTGGGGTCTGTCCTTCCTTCCTTCCTTCCTTCCTTCTTTCCTTCCCTTCCTCCCTCCCTTCCTTCTTCCTTTCTTCTTCCTTCCTTCTTTCTTCCTTCCTTCCTTCTCTTTCTTCCTCCTTCCCTTCCTTCCTTCCTTCCTTCCCTTTCTTCCTCCTTCCCTTCCTTCCTTCCTTCCCTGATGGGGCTTCTAGACACCTGTAAAGGGCTGCTTTGCAGTAACACTGTGGATACCAAACAATCCTAAATATTCCCATAGCTTAGTCTCCTGATAATGAAATCAATGGGTTTTTAAAAAAAATTTTTGTCAGACCCTGCTAGCACTTTTACCATCCTTAAGATAAAAGGGAATGCTGCTGTTCACTGCTATTGGGGTCGAGTTAGTGAGAATTGCTTGGCATGTGAACATCATTCAGTCCACCTCTCCTCCTTCTCTCTGCCATTCATCAAGCAAACAGAGACATTTCCTGGCTTCCCATAGCAAGCTGCAGGATGGCCAGATGATTTTAACACTGAGGGATATTTATCAGGAACAATGCTACTGCAATTCTTTGTTTTGTTTTTGGTTTTGCTTTTTGGAGGGGGGAGGGCAGGGCACTTGGGGTTAAGTGACTTGCCTAAGGTCACACAGGTAGTAAGGGTTAAGTGTCTGAGGCTGGATTTGAACTCAGGTCCCCCTGACTCCAGGGCTGGTGCTCTATTCACTGGCTAGTGCAATTATTAAGTGCGAACTATGTGCTAGGCACTGTACTAAGCACATTAAAACATCTCATTTAATCCTCAACTCTGGGAGGTAGGTGCTGTTCTTATACTCATTTTACATAGGGGGAAGCTGAGGCACAGAAGTTAAGTGACTTGCCCAGGATCACATAGCTAGGAAGTGATTTGATCTCAGGTCATTCTGACTCTAGGCATAGTGTTCTATCTATTGGACCACCTAGCTATATCTATTAAAACAAATATTTCTTAGGCGATAATAGAAAAAAATAGCTTTGGGAAAGTGACTCAGTGGATAGAGCCTGCAGGCTTAGAGACAAGAAGACCTGAGATAAGTCCTGCCTCAGACACTTATTTTTTTGTGTGACCCTGGGCAAGTCACTTAACTTTTGTGCTTCAGTTTCCCCCTGTGTAAAATGAGGGAGTTGATCTAGATGGCTTCTAAAATCCCATTCAGCTTTAAACCTATGATCCTATGAAATAGAAGAAAAATGGGAGACCTGGAATTCTAGGCCAGCAGAGTGAGGTAGGTACACAGGTGCTCAATCCTTTTATGATAGGCTACCAATGTTTAAACAGTTTTGCTGTCTTCTTCATTCCTCTGACTCTCTAATGAGGAACCATCCCGCATACCTCCGTGAGTTTTAACCGGATCAAAGGCTGAAATGTCATTGTGTGAATGCACTAAACTTTGGTTCCCTTGCCTTTTTTAGGGGACATGAATTTTGGGCGGATTTGAATGCAATGAGTGTGTATGAGACAACTGAATTTGACCAAATTCGAAGACTGTCCACACCTTCTTCTTTCAATGTCACCTCCAACTACCACACGGTCTGGAAGTATTTCTGCAGAGATCACTTTGGCTGGCGAGAATACCCAGAGGTACTGATTATTAATCATCAGAATAGCGTTCGGGCACCATTTGGTCCCCTCCTTCCTCCTCTGCCCTTGTATCTCATTCCACTAATGACCGGGCGCCATTTTCAGTCATAGCTGGGGAAGCAGAATGGTATAATGGAAAGAATGCTGATTCATGAATCCGAGGGCATGGGTTTAAAACCTATCTCTGACGGCTCCTATCTGTGTGACATGAAATGTCCCTTAACTTCTTTGCTTCTCTGTCTCCTCATCTGTCTTGTGAGGTTTGACTCAGTGGCCAATGAGATCCTTTCTAAATCCAAGACCTTTTGAGTAAGATGTGTCTGGCTATATGTCTAAGCTCATTAAAAAGAGCAGAAAGCAAACGAACAAAGAAAGCCAAAGACTGACTCACTGGATGGAAAAACTTACTCTTCTCAATGTTTCTTCACCAATTTTTCAGTTTTTATTCCTATTTTTCCAATAATCCAAAATAGAGCCTTGTTTTTTTGACAAAAACCAAATCCCAGCCTCAGAAACTTGTCCAAGCCAGTGGAAAACCGAGCTAAATTATTTATAGTAGGGGGTGGTATGAGTGGTTGGTAGGTCTACAAGGATATGTGTTTGAATTTAAAAAAAAAGAAATCCAAAAGATAAATGTTGCCCCATCCCTCTATTTGGACTGATTTTCAGTCCGAAGCGTGTATATTGGAGTATCTCGGAGCCACACCTGGTCCATGGGAGGAGGGCATGTGATGTTGTTAGCCTGTCAAGAGACTAAGAGAGAACAGTCACACTCTGTCCCCAGGAAGATGTACTTGCAAATGTTTATTGAGTTGTGGTCAGGCCAATCAATCATTCCTCTTTCATACTCTGGACTCTCTGCAAATGCATCCTTAGTCCAAGGTGCTGAGGACAGCTCATTAATCACAAAGCAAATAAAGGAAAGGATACAGGTCTGCTCTTCTTTTTTAGTAGAGAATGTCAAGTCATGTCTAAAAGCCTTGAAATTAACTTCAGAGGATTAATTTCACATCCGAAGGATTTGGCCTTTCTCTGTGACTTAAATTTATTTTCTACCTATGCACACACTCATACGTGCATGCATACACACACACAAAGGGAAAGCTGGGTTTTCTGTTTTAAACTCCTCTCTTCTTTAAAAAGGAATAGAGAGAGAAAATGGTGTCTATCAGTCACTGGACTAATAATATTTCATGAGATGAAATATTGATTGTCTTTGAGCAGCTATCTAGTATGCAGAGAAGGTGACTATAAAATGTATTCTCCAAATAATTGGTCTGGCCTTTTACTTTTTCCTTTGGCAGGCTTCTTGGACTGGTGGCTGGATTGATTTATTTGAACTTTGCACAATTCCATCTTTAATTTCTCTTATGGAAATTTCTGCAAGAAGCATGAACAAATAGGGACTCAGGCAGATAGTCACAGCTTCAGAGTAGAATGGAGTTAGTTACCTATAGGTCTCAGTCCTAGCAGAACAGTCCTGAGCCCTTTAATCTGTATTATTATCTGGGACGGTATTGTCACGTGAGAGAAGCCGTGCCACATTGAACCAGGAAATAGGCACTCTCCCTGATCTATGCCTGCTTTACATAGAGTAAAACTCATTTTACCTTAATGTTGCCTTTTTTTTTTCACAAAGATACTGTGGATGAGTTGTAATCCGCATCATTGAAAGAGGTATCCACATTAAAGAGATCTCAGGTCTTTTAGAGTAGTTGGAGCCGAGGCAGTGTGGTAGAGTAGAAAGTATGCTTGATTTGGAGTTAGATGCCCTGGGTTCAAATGCTATGTGATCGCTGGAAGGTTGATCTCTCTGGGTCTCTGTTCCCTCATGTGTCAAATAACAAGATTGGATGAATGGGCTCTGAAGTTCTTCTAGCACTAAATCTACAGACCCGTATTCCTCTCTTGCTATCTAGAGGCTGCAACATTGGCAGCAAGGGTTGGCATTGAGCAGACGCTGGTGAAGGTGGTGTTGGTTTAGTTTGGTTTAGTCTGTTTATTAATTTGCTTCCCTCTGGTCCATTTTGTTTTCTAATTGAACAGTCTATTGTTCAACAGTCTGTTATTCGACTGATAGAAGAAACCAGTTTCCGGGGTCTGAGGGAGGTCCGATTCTCCATGTTGCATCACCAGTACGTTCTGAACATCAAGGATAACTACCAGCAAAGTATCTTCTCACGAAGGATAATGAAAAAGAGGCCTCTCCTGCGGTCGTGTCTGGTGCTGATGCCTTATCTCCAGTAAGTAGACCCAGAGAGCACTTCCTTGTATGTGTTTTCAGCCACATGCGGGAACTGGCCTTTCTATTGCTTTGGCTGCCTTTGAATGCCTCAATGCGAAAGATACTCTTCTGTGCAATGGAGAGTTGGAGCCAATAGTTGGCATTGATTGGATTTATTAGGGCTTTCTGGGCACTTGCTATATTTTTATAATAGTGTTTATCTATGACTAAGTTTTCCAAAATACTAAATCTGTTGTGATCACCACCACCAAGAAAGAACTTTATGGTTCACAAAGCAAGTACCTAACATAGACTTTCTCCTTTGAGCCTCCCCTTGGGAGCCCTATAAGGCAGTTGCTAGTGGTGCATGTTTTTGTTGTTTACTGGACCTATGATCTCACTCAAGTAGGAAATTTTCTACCAAGGCAAGTCAGTAACTGTTCTGCACCTGATATACTGAAATAATTGTTTAGGACCACTGAGAAGTTATGCAGTTTATTCACATATGTGCATCAGATGGACTTGAACTCATGTCTCATGCCTCCAAAGCAGGCATCTATTCTCTGTGCCACATGGCTTCTTTCCATTCTGTAGGAATGGTAATTGGAAATTGAGGAGGAAATTGAGCTTCAGGGATGGAAAGTGACTTGGCTACTAAGACTCAAATAGTAAGGATTGGGAGGAAGGAGAACGCAATCCGAGATCATTCCTGATTCCTAGTTCAATGCGATTTCTATTCTTTTACCTACCAAGCTAACCATTGTAACAAAGACTGGAAGGAAGGAAGGAAGGAAGGAAAGAAGGAAGGAAGAAAGGAAGGGAGGAGAGAGGGAAGGAAGGAAGGAAAGGACGGAGGGAAGGAAGGAGGGAAGGAAGGGAGGGAGGAAACGAAGGAAGGAAGAAAGAGAAACCAGAAAAACTAATGAAGTCATTGATTGAGTCTGACAATAAATGCAATGAGTAAGTAAACAATGAGCATTTATTAAGTGCCCCTGTGTCCCTCTTCCCTATTCTGTGCAAACAGACAAAGACGTGAATTTTCTCAACTTTTCTCTGGGACCAATATTGGTCATTCAAATTATACAGCTCTGTTGTCTTTTTATCTCTCTGTTCTTTGGATTGAAGTCCATGAATTCAATATATTTGGGATTACCAGGAATTGCCATAGTTTTCCGAGTAGACAGATTTCAAAGGGCTTTTGTGAGCATTGATCCAGTGGGGAAAGCGTGGATAGCCAGGTGACCCACCCAGAGAGAGGGTTCAACCTGAAATTAGGAAAACCTGAGTTCAGATCCTGCATCAGATACTTACTAGCCCAGTGACCCAGGCAACTCACTTAACCTCCATTTGTTTCAGTGTCTTTGTCTATAATAAAATAGGGGTAATCATAGCTCCTACCTTCCCGGGTTATTGGGAGGATCTAGTGAGATAAGTTTTACAAAGTGCTTTGGAAACCTTACAAGCTATTATTATTAAGGTACCAGCTCTGAAACCATAATAGCATGATAAGCATACAGCAGCTTGCCTTCCCCCAGAAGTGGACTGGTGAATACCTGCCTTCTTCTGAGAAGGGCACAGGTATGGAGGTTACAAATTCATGGCCAATTTATTTGTCTTTTTCTTTCTTTTTTTCCTGGCAGGACCCTTTCACCTAAAATGACTATCAGCCCCTAGTGAGTTGTAGCTGCAAGGAGTTAGCTCCATTTCAGCTAGGATTAATTCCAGAGAGGAGGGGAAAGCTCTGGCTAGGAAATCCTGGGAATGAAAATAATAGGAGTAAGATGAATGATTAAGCATCGAGTTCTTTTTTATTGATGTCTTTTATGTTTATATAAATCATTTCCAGTTAGACCTCTCCTCCTCTGTCATTGAATAAAGAAAAAAAATCCCAAATCAACTGATGCCTCTCAGGCTGGCAGCAGCATTTGTGACAGCCACATTCCCCCAACATAGCCTGCCATCTCACTAGCACAAGCGTATTGTATTCTTACGAATTCTCCAGGATCTCTCCTTTCTGAGGCTGGTGGTACCAAGTAACTCCCTTCTGAATTCATGAATTCTACAGTCATCTAGCCCATCAGTTTTTCCCACCCAGTTCTTTCCTTCTATCTCTGGGCGAACATGGGGAATAACAGATGAGGAAATGGAGGCAAAAAGTAGAGATGTGCCAAAGGTCACACAGGTGGTAACAGCAGAGCTGTGATCCACACTTTCTTCATTATTACACCATCTCGATCAAACCTCTCATTTTATAGACAAGGAAGCCAAGACTCAGAGAGGAGTGACTTACCCAAGGTCACAGAAGTAGTAAATGCCAGAACCAGGGTGCAAACATCCAGTGCTTTTTCCCCTTCACTCTTCAGCCTTCTCATGGAACTGGTAGGCAGCCTGATGCACTGGCCTCATCACTCCCTGCTGCTACTGCCACAATAAGTGTTTCTTGGGAATTCATGCCACATTCCAGCCAGGTGCAGGGTACCATTTGGGGAGGAGGAAGGAGTGGTGAGCTGCACTTTGAGAGTGCTGATCTAGAGCAAAGACCTAGAGAGCTGAAGTCACTGGAGTCTCCTTTTTGGAGAGACTCGGCAAGGCAATTTTTGAAGTGAAGAAACTGACTTGGGGAAATTCCTTTCTCTCTTCCTCTCTCCTTCCCTCTCTCTTTTCTTCCTTTTTTCCTGCCTTCCTTCCCCCCTTTCCTCCCTCCCTCCCTCCTTCCCTTTCTTCCTTCCTCCCTCCCTCCCTTCCTCCCTCTCTTCTTCCTCCCTCTCTCCCTTCCTCCCTCCCTCCCTCCTTCCCTTCCTCCTCCCTCCTCCCCCTCCTCCTCCCTATCCTTTTTGGTTTTGTGTCATTCTGCACGTTCTCTTTTCCTCCTAGTCCCTCTCTCACAAACTCTAGCAGTCACAGCTACAGCACATTAACCATACCAGACCTGAGCTTTGAGACATGAATGTTATTTTTTAAGAAACACTTTGTGTCCAGGAATCATGGGAGATGAAACATTCTTTGCATCGTTACAGCTTGAGGTGAATGTACGCCTTCATCAAAGGCCAAGTGAGGAAAGTGCCACATTCTAGCCTTTTTTTGATTAGAACTAATAAAAATGCTGTTTCTGTGATTTTGCCAGCACCGCTGGAGATGTTATTGTCAGAGTCCAGTAGTTAGGAACATATTGTCCTCCTAGTAAGAGGGTGGAAGTCATTAGTGTGACTGGCAGCTTAGCGTGCTGGGCCAATCCAATGCGATTTAGCCCCTGGGAGCAGATGAGAATTCTCATTAACTCATTGCATTGGGGGTGGTTGGGGATGGCAGGGTGAAAGGGAATTTGTTCAGAACCTTGAAATAAATGATGATGGGGCCCTCTTTTTGTTTTTCTTTTAAACAGACTTGTTTTGGAAAACCACAGACTATTAAAAAAATTGTAGAAGCAGCAGGAGAATTAGTGCCTCACAAATGTGGCCTATTTCTAAATCTAGCCTAATTAAGCAGGGGATGGCCCCCTGTGCTCCCTACCCTCTGCATTGCCTTTTAAAATCTCAGGACCCTGGGGGTGGCTAGGGTGGCTAGCACTGGCCCTGGAATCAGGGAGACCTGAGTTCAAATCCAGCCTCAGACACTTAACACTTACTAGCCATGTGACCTTGGGCAAGTCACTTAACCCCAATTGCCTTGCTCTCTCTCCTCCAAAAAAGCCAAATAATAAAATAAAATTTCAGGACCCTTACTTGGCTTGTCCCACCAGGAATAATAATGGTCTGGGGTCAAGAATGAGAGCCCAGGCCTTTAGAGCAGGGCCCCTTCCTACCATTTCAGTCTTGATTTGACCCCCCTCTCTAGCTACAATCCAGCTGTTCTGGCCTATTGGCCGCACCTCATCCATGACACTCCATCTCCTGAATAATCCATCCCCCAGGCCTCGAACCCTGTCCCTCCCTCTGCCTCTCCCTGAAAACTGCCCTCCAAGCCCGCCTTCCCCAGGAAGCCTTTCCTCATCCCCACTGCTACTGAAGTTATCGCCCACTTCATGCATTTCAGTGGTATCAGATTCATGCAGAAGTGGGGGCCACCGTCATAACCCAGCCATGAAGATCCCTGGGGTCCTCCCTGACTTAGAAAGCCATCCAAGAAGATAATGCATGTTTTATTGTAGTGTGGTTTCTTTTGTTAAGTATTTCCCAACTGTCAAATAAGAGAATGTTTGTAAAGTGTTGGGCGCGGTGCTCGACAAATAGTGGGCACTACCATATACATGCTTCCTTTCTCCCCTTCCCTAACTGCATCTGAAGCCGGTTCAGGCTGCCCCTAGGAGTTCTGGGGGCTGCAGCCTCTGGCCTCGGCCCCACACACCTGTGTCTGCCTGCTGCTGCGTGTGTTGTATGAGTACCTATGTCTTGACGTGTTTTGTGTTTCCTATTAATGGGCTGTGTTTGCTTATTTGGTTTTTAATTTCCGTTGCTTGGCACACAATAAACACTTATTAAATGCATATTAACTGATTTTTGACTGCGGTCTGACTGACTTTGCCCTCACCAGCTGAACCCATCATCCGCCCAAGCTGTTTGGGCAAGGATGGCCTCCCAGGTCATCAGTGCTGGATGCGGACCATGGCTGATGGAATCCCCCTTGACTCTAAGGCCCATGGAGCCCATGCTGCTGGCTAACTTCAAAGGCACACATACCTGTTGTGGCTCCCCATTTCCACTCATCTAAAGAGCAAACTCACTAGCTTGGGCTTCAAGGCTCTCAACAATTTGGAATCCAGCCCATTTTATCTCAGACAATTCCTACTCAGTGCTCTCCAAATGGCAGGCACACTGGATTATTTACTTCCTACCCCTAACCTAGTCCTAAATTTCCTACCTCTGGTACTTTTGCTCATGAGTGTTCTCTTGCCTCCCTACTTAGGCTATGACCATCATAAGTGGGTCAGATGCTTGAATCCAGCCTGCGGGGAAATCCTCCCAGCTGAAGGGATTTACCCTTGATTGGATTTAGCCCACTGTTCTCTTAGGAGTTTGTCACGCTTTAACTGTATTCTCTGCATTTACAGAAATGTCTTCTTGTGGGCACAGATCCTGCCTTATTTATCTTTGAATTTTATCTCATTTTCCTGTCTCCATTACGTTGTGGAAGTGGTTTGTTTTCTGGAAGGGTATTCAAGTGGAGTTGTAGACTGTAAGCTCCTTGAAGACCAGAATTGCCTTTTGCCTCTTTGTTATCTACAGCATTTAATTCCAATTAAGCAAATGCTTAATAAATCTTTATTGATTGAGTGTTTGGAGTATGAGCACTGGTACATCCCAGTGAGTTAGAAAAACTCCAAGTGGGGACCTGGAAACGGATGGTGTGTTTGCTGTCAGAATACCTGCTTAGCAGAGGCAATTAGGGAAGCCCATCACCTGGTTGGCCACACGGTGCTGAGAGTTTCTGCCAGATCGGTAGAGAAAGTTCTAGATGTTGAGCGGAAAGGTCATCTTCCAACCCTTTTATCACCTTGCCCAAGGTCACACCAGTCATCAGTGACTGAGCTGGAATTCAGACCCAAACCCTCTGACTCCGTATCCAGGATGATTTCTACTGGACCATGCTGATTGCAATCTGTGCTGATGGAGAGTCTGAAAAACGGGCTCCTGGGAGGCTGGTGTGTAAGGAGTCATCTGCACCCAGCACCTCATCAGCACGTGTTTGGAGGGGTGGGGGGCTAAAGATAGCTTAGGAGGGGAAAGCTTTCGGCCAGATAGATGACTGAGGAATGCTCCCTTGTAGCACGCTGGCATATCTTAATATTGATATAGCAGGAACCGGATGTATCAGGCGTAAGCGCCATCCTCTCATTTGAGGTGAGAGATTAGTTACTTAAAGTCCGGCTTATTCTTATTCCGCAATTCTCAGATAATAGCTGAACAAATTCAGATTTTGGAAATATTAATTTAAGTAGGATTGAGGCAATTTTCTGATTGTTCCAGAAAAAAATAAGTTTTCTTAAATAAATTGGACTCTCCCTGTGAAATCTTGTCTATCGGGTTCACTAGTTTAGAGGATTATTTTTCACAGGAAGCGCAAAGATGAACTCAATAATTGGCGGAATTTACATAGCAATTTACAGGCACCTCATTTGACCTTCCTAACTAAGTCTCTGGGATAGGTATCGTAGGTACTGCTATCCCAACTTTACAGCAAGGCAGCGTGCATTAGGGACTGGCCCGCAGTGAAGTCTCGTCTCTGAGCACCCTTACTAGGTGGCCCTGCTCACTTAACCCCTCATTGCTTCTAGGCAGCTCTGGAAGGCTGTACATTTTAAACAACTATCAATGGACGGAGTTTTTATACCAGGAGTGAGTACTGTCACAAGTCATGCCTAAAAAAAAAAAAGAGTCTTACAGCTGAGACCCAGGAAGGTTTCAGTGATTTGCCCGTGGTTATATAGCCAGTGTCAGAGGTGGAATTGCAAGTCAGATTTCTCCCAGGACCAACAAAGCCAGCATTCTTTCCATCCTACTTTCCATAGTACCTCTTCCAGCTGGACAGTGGGAAGCAGCCAGTAGCTGAGCAGACAGTGCTATGCGACTCTTCATCCTGTGAAGCCAGGAGCTGGCCTTACCAGGCTAAGCTCTACAGGCAGTGACTACAGATCACCTGGAAAGTGAATGACCCTTACACTATAAGCAGGAATATGATGGATGTTTATCAAGAGACTGGCGTGCCAAATTCTAGCAAGTGACACACAAAATAGAGTTCCTGTTCTCAGGGAGCTTAGCATCTAGGATGACCAGGGTGGATTCATGCCATCGTGATATCTGCAAACGCTGTGAGCTCCCAGCCAGGAAAACAAAAGCAGCCCCTAGGACAGTGCTTAGCACATAACAGGTGTCTAATAAATGTTTGCGGTAAGTGAATCAATCAGTAAGCATTCCCCAAACAAGTGTTGTAGGCCAGTAAATACTAGGAATACAGAAAAAAAAAAAAAGCAAAAATAGCTAGGAGTTTGCATTCCGATGAATGAATGAATGAGTGAGTGAATGTGGCAAACATCTTTTGCTTTGGCTCTTGAACATCCCAAGAGCTGAGACCATGGCCGTCATACAGGCCTGACATTCTCTTGAGTGAGAAGTGCCCTTTTGGAGAATACTAGTAAGAAGAAATCCTGAGTCACCTTCATAATCCACCTTCTCAGGAAACTATAGTTCTTCTGTCTCATATGTTAACCATGAGTGTCTAGGCATTTGTAGGGGGGAGGAGTTGGCTTCCAGCAGAGTCTAGATGAGTTAAAATGTGTAACCGGTAAAGACTGGTAAAGGCATCCATCATTAAGCTTTGTGTGAATATCAAAACAAGCAGAGCATGTGTATTTTAGGAAATTGGTAGGCAACATGAGAGGTAGGCAATGGAGATTGTCACATCCCCCTGCCTAAAATCAGGAGACCCTGGGCCATGTTTGGTAGATGCATCTGAAGGAGATTTGACCTTTCTCTCTCACCCAAAGTCTTAGCGCACTGGGAAAAGTACATAAGCTTTCAGGGGAGCCCCAGGTGTGAACCAAGGAATCTTGGTGGGTGGGGGCTGTGCAGCACTTTAAATGAGCTGTTGTGTGTGAAGCACTTTGGGTTTTATATAAATAATCAATTATTTATTGTTATTATGACAAATGATAGCTACTGTCCTGAAATGGTTCATATTAAACACATAATTTTCAAAACCAGATAAGATCAGTAGCAATAAGGAAGCCAGGAGAGAAATTCTGCTCGTCCCCTGGAATCCTGTCCTCTCTATTCCTGTTTCTTTCCTACCGTTGGGTTTATCTTGAGGCCATATTTCTTCCTGTCACTACTGCTATCAGATTTTATTACAGAGCCGTTGTTTTTTATGACCACTTAGTTATTACGTTTGGACCAGACCTGTGTTTTCAACTGTGAGAAACTCCTGACGTGCGATAGAAAGCTCCCTTTGCTCCTCCCAATCACGAACTTATCTATCGCCTCCAGGGCTAGAGTTGCCTCAGGCTGTGAGTGCATTGCCCATGTTCAGAGAGCTAGATGTTGCCCCAACTTGGGTCTTTCCTGACGTTAAAACTGACCCTCTTAGCCACCAAGTCACGATGCTTCTTATGACTACATGTTGACATAGCTGCCATTATTGCTTCACATTCCTACAGTGCTTGGTTTACAAAAAGTTTTCTTCATGGGAGGCATGTAACTCAGTTATCATTATCCCCACTTTAGAGATATAGAAAGTAACTCTTAGAGACACTGAGTGTCTTGGCCAAGGTCAAAGAAACAGTAAGGGGCAGATCAAGGCCCATCAGGGTAAGAAAGTACCTGGCTGGCCTTGGTAAATTCAGATCACTTGGTATCCGCCTTGGATACTGAAAGAACCAATGGATAGTATCGGTTGAGTCCCATCAGTGATTGTCAGAAGGTGGTAGGAATTGGGAGAAGCACTCATGACTGATGAAAAACAGAGATCTCTGGTTAAAAACCAACAAAAGGAGAGAATGGAGACTGCACACTATGGTCCAGTGAACTTGACTTTGATTGCTAGAAAAATTCTAGGACAGATTATTAAAAAGGTGGTCAGTGACCAGCCAGAAACAGAAGTCATGACCCAGGGCCCTCACTGACTAGTTTTCTTCAAGAAGACATCATGTTAAAAGCAAACAAACCAAAAAAAACCCCAAAAAACATGTAAAAAAAGCAAAACAAAACATTGTGTTAGACTAACTCTTTTTCTCTTTTAGTGACAAAGTTGCCAAACTGGTAAATGATGAGTATCATGGAGTTAGGATTGACCAAGATTTGGACAAAGTGTTTGATAAATGATCTCATCATATTCTTGTGGGAAGGAGAATGAAGTGGATTTTAGGCTATTCTTCAGTAATTAGAGCTAGCATTTATCGAGAGCTTTGAGGTTGGCAAAAATGCTTTACAAATGTTATTTAATTTGATCCTGACAGTCCTGAGTGTGCCCATTTTACAGCCAAGGAAACTGAGGCAGATAGCCATTAGTCCAAGGTCGCATAACTAACAATTATCTGAGGGTGGATTTGAGCTCATCTTCCTGCAGGTCCAATACTCTGTCCTCTGTGCCATTTGGCTGCCTAAGCTAAATGGATTTGTAATGGGTTGAAGGTTCAAATTCATTAAGGATTCTAAGAGCTTGCTAGGCTAGAGCATTGGCCTGAATCAGATGAGATGCACTGCAGTAGGCATGAACGTGAAGCTGTAGGTAGAGTGGTTTTGCTCTTAACATTCCATGAGTCTGGGAAGCCTTCATCCAGATAACTCATGGGCTGCCCCTGTCCCTGGCTGGTGGAGACAGCTTGCTCCCCAGCACTCCTGCCCTCAGAGTTAGGTGTTCACAGGCTTCTTTGCAAGTAAGCTTTCTTTGGGCCTTTGCCTTAGCAGGGAGAGGTTGGCTATCATTTCAACTAGTTGTGGGTGTCTGGAGAAAAGAGCCTTGCTTTCTGTTTGTTTGCTGTATCCACAACACTGAGGAAGATGACTCAATGTCCTTGTGCCTCTGGGATGACTGACTGATTTTATTGAGTAAAGGTCTTTAGGTTTGAGTGCATTTCCCAAGCCTCCCACTCACAGAGACTCATGTCTGGGGTGGCCTGGCCTGAAAGACTGAGCAGTGGTTTCAGGCGAGGTACCCCCTGGGGATTAGGTGCCTGCCCATACACAGTTGCCCCACCTGCGTCACATCGTTTCACTAGAATGAAAATACCTTGAGCATGGGAGGGCCAAGCCTGCCTGCCTGGGTCCTCGTGACTGTTTCCTACTGAGGAGTGATACTTGTTTGGCCCTGGAACTGGGGCCAAGTGTAGGCATTTGCTGTCTCACTCTCTTTCCTTCCCCCTCTTTCTAACCCCCATTATGAAAATGTTTAGGAAGGTTGATTAGACGTAAGCACTTAATCAGGTGAAAATCAGCCACTGCTCTAGGTTGCTGCTGCGTTTTTGCTCCAAGTCCTTGAGAGTAACTGACCTGAATTAAAAGGGGCGCAGATCCAGGCTCCTTCCTCTGCACAGCCAGCGCTCCCAATCTTTTTTGGTGTCCCGCACCCCATTGGCAGTCCGGTAAAGCTCATCACCCCTTCTCAGTATAATGTTTTTAAATGCATAAAATGAAATGTTTAGGATTTTAAAGAAAATCAATCATATTGAAATAGAGTTATCAAAATATTTTAACACAAGCTCACAGACCCCGGGTTAAACAACCCTTCTTAGGGAATGAGGCAATCAGGCTGCACTCAATTTACCAGTCACCGCTCCCCATCCCCTTTTTCTTGATGTTCTATGAAAGCCTTTTGCCTGTTCTTTTTTTATTTTAACATCACCACCATTCTGGCACATCCCTGTCCCCCTTGCCCCACAACTCGATTCACCTTCCTTTGTAACAAAGAAAACACTTAACTAAAACCAAGCAATCGCCTCTGACAGCACGTGCAATATTTTGTACCCACAGACGTTCACTCCTTCAAGAAGAGGAAGGTTTAGTGCCCCACCCCCATTTGGCCCTCTATTCTAATAAAAAAAAACAACTCAGCTGATGGTTTGTTTGGGCAGATTTGAAGTCATTTTCTTGTCATTTACCAATAAGGCATGATTTAACACTCCATAATGGTTAGCTTTGCAATGGCATGTAAAATCCAAAATCTGCTGAAGGTCAGACAGCCTCATCTAGGCTTGCTCATGGCTGAAATGAGCAGAGATACTGGCTGTGAAGATATTTTGCAACAATGGCTGGGAAAGAGGGATGTATACGTGATGTTTAAGACATCACGCTGTATCACTAAGGGGACCGCTTCCTCCAAAATGGTACTTAATTAATTAAACTGTGTACTTGCTTGGGGGAAAAGGTACTAGGTGTCCCTATCCTTGGGCTAACAAGAATGTTCAGATGGCGTGGTGTGTGACCTCTGGGATCACAGATTTTTGTCAATTTTACATATATTTTAAATAATGGAACAGATGAAAACAATTTAGCTCTCCCCACGCCTGCCTCCATTGATGACTGTTTTTGAGGAAACCAAATAAACCATCACTCCTTGCTTGAGATGAGCTTCTGTAACTGTCCAAGTCTAAGTTACTCATGATGATCACACAGGGAAGATGTTTCTGAGTCTTCTGAATGTCTTGTAGCAAGCTACTCCTGCCCTCCTTCAGAGGACCTGTGGTCTAGACTTGGAAGGACCTCAGAGGGCATTGGATCCGATCCCCTTTGTTTTATAGATGAAGAAGCTGAAGGCCAGGGAGGAGATGGGACTTAACCAGATCACACAATAGTCATCCATGGACGTGAGACGAAGAAAATTCTAATCATTTCTTTGGCGTATGACAGCATTTGCTATATTCCCCCTCCTTGCATGGCATGGCATTCTTGTGATTTTTTTTTCAAGAAGTGTCTATAACTTTGAAAATTTTAATCTGGCACAGTTACTGAGTTATAAACAACATGTTCAGAGTATGGTAAAGCATTAGATTGTGACTGCCCAATCAGAGTTCAAAACTCATTTATGTCAAAGTGTTGTAAACATGGACTTTGTTTTCCCCCTAATCAGGACCCTTGGTGGCATGCCTCCAGCGCCTCTTCCTGCAGCTGAGACAGCCTCATCCCAGATCTTCTGTCCATCCATCGTCACCTCGGCAAACTTTTATCCAGAAACCTGGATTGCTATGGACCCATCTCAGGACTTCATCCAAGTGCCTGTCTCCAAGGAGGACAAAAGCTACCGAACCATCTATAATCTCTTTCATAAGACTGTGCCTGAGATTAAATATAGAATCTTGAAAATACTGAGAGTACAGAACCAGTTTCTTTGGGAAAAATATAAAAGGTGAGTCCAAGACCTGCTGCTTTCAGGGGGTGGGGGACACAAGGGGGGAAACAGGAAGAAGGAAGGGTTAATTGAAAAATGACAAAGTGTAGACAACTCAGGAAAGTCTGTTTTTCAGTTAAGTTACTAATGAGGGCTTGATAGCAAGGTGCAAGTTAAGAATATAATGCAAGTTGAATGTTGAGAAGAGCCAGGAACAAAACAAGCAAAGAAGAGTTGGAATGGGATGAATAAGGGAAGCTTTCCTGTAGGAGGTGAGATCTGAGCAGGTTTTGAAAGAAGAAGGAGAACTAGAGATTAGTAGAGAGGAAGGAGGGAAAGGATGGTTGTCCTTTGCCAGGTGTAAGATAAAGATCCATAGAGAATGAGAAAAGTCTCTTAAGATTTTATATTTGGAGCCAGGGCCAAACCAACATCCTCATTTTATGGATGAAGAAACTGAGGGTCAAAAAGGTGATAGAGTCATAGCGGCCATCTGATTCTATCCAATTCAATCTACTCATTTTACACATGGCAAAACTGAGGCCTGATGAGGTTTAAGTTAGCGTAAGATCACTTAGAGTAGAAGAGTCTGGATTTGAATCCGGGTCCTTTGACTCCAAATTCAACACTTTTCACATTATACCATGTGATCTCCTATAGCTCATGCCAGTTTAGATATGGAAATAGCCTTGATTCAAAATAAATGTTAATTATTAAGTGCCTACCATGTGAATTGGGAATCAGAGACATGAAGAAATGTAAAAATAAAATCCTTTATCTAATCTTGCCCATTAAAAGCTGTTCTTTACTTTCTTCTTCCAATTCCCTCATCCCTCTTTTTGGCACCAGGAAAAAGGAATACATGTCTAAGAAAGCCAATGACATTAGCAGAATAATGAACGAGCGGCATCTCTTCCATGGAACATCCCAAGATGTGGTGGATGGCATCTGTAAGCACAACTTTGACCCACGGGTGTGTGGCAAACATGCCACCATGTTCGGACAAGGCAGTTATTTTGCAAGGAAGGCGAGCTATTCCCACAGCTTCTCCAAGAGGTCCCCCAAAGGGGTCCATTTTATGTTTCTGGCAAAAGTGCTGACTGGAAGGTACACAGTAGGCAACCACAATATGAGAAGACCACCTCCAGTGAATCCAGACAGCATAACCAGTGACCTGTATGACTCCTGCGTGGATAATTACTTTGAGCCTCAGATTTTTGTCATTTTTAATGATGATCAGAGCTACCCATATTTTGTTATCCAGTATGAAGAAGTCAGTAACACCGTCACCATCTGAAAATCCTTGATACTGCTAAATTATTTGAAATAAGTCCTGTCCAGCATTTGTAGCCAGTTTTGGGGGTGGGAGGGGAAGCAGTCAGGGAAGGGGGTACTAAAAAGAAGGCATTGCCCAGAGCTTCGTTGTTTACCACTTTTCTTTTTTTGCCCATTTCCTCTTTGTCGCTCTTCCTTCTTTCTTTTTCTTCTCTTTCACCTTCTTTTCTTTCCCTTTCTCTGTAATATCCCCCTATATCTTTTCCTTCCTTTTCTTTTGTTCTATCTTTTTCCTTTTTGTGTTGCCTGTTCCCGCCCCTTTCCCCCAGAGCTTTAAAAAAAAATAACTGGGAATTGAGATCATTTCAAAGAAACCTCAAACACACATCCCACATGTCTAACAAGTAGCCAACCTCGGGTGGGATGGTTATTTGCTGTTGTTCTCCATGTACTCTGGTTGGAAAGTTTGGTTGATGATATTGTCTCATTACACTTGTGTGTACAGAGAATCATGACACCAACTTTGGTGTTTTGAAAATGGAGCATTAATCATACCAACTGAAGTATAGAAATAACGGCTCTGGCCAGAGAAAGGTTAAATAAGGGACACAATGAAGTCAAGGCTACAGAAAAGGAAGAAGAATATGGACCATTGACTTCAGGTCCTGTGGCCTCAGCTCCTTTAGCACAGGTGAGAGGAACAAGATAGCAGAAGATTATGAGATTGTAAGCTCCTTGAGGGCAAGGACCATCTTTTGCCTCTTTTGCTATCCCCAGCACTTAGCACAATGCCTGGCACATAGTAGGCGCTTAATAAATGTTTGTTGATTGATTGGTTGGTGACCAGGTTCAATAAAATTCTATGGGTTTCTATGGAAGTCATCCAAGGTTCCATGGAAAAACAGAATGGTCAGTGCTTTGAGAAAATGTTGGTCACCAACCAAACTCTTTCCTAGTCAGTGACATGACATGTCAGCATTGCTTTGCTAGAAATGGGTGAAAGAAATCTCCATCTCATTCACCAACCATGAATGGAAGAAGAAAATAGATAGTTCATTGACTCAAAGTCAGAGGTAGCACCATCGCTGGCTATGGAACAACCCCAAGCTCCTGCTCCCTCATTCTCACCCTGGGCCTCCTTTGTGGCTCAAGGCCCAAGCCCTACCTTGCAAAGATGTGAGCCCTGCTTGGGCTATGAAGTCGTGCAGAGCCGTGCTCATATTAGGCACTTCCAACAATAATTGCTGATTGTGATCCATTGGTGGAAAGGGGATGATTCCAACTCCTAACTTGAGGTTGCTTTTCCAAATGCAAAAGACGCTCTGAGGCACCCAGCCTTTCACACTACTTAAATATAGAAACACAGCCTTGCTGGGGTTCAGCTAATTAAGAGAGCGTGCAGCTGCCACAGAGAGGTGGGTACTGACTGCATGTGTACTCTGCCTTAGGCAAATCTGATAGAAGAAGATATGGATTGATTAAAAACAGATCAAATAGGATTGGCAAAGGGATTCACTCTAGGAATACTTCCAACACCAGGTTCCCCAACATGTTAAAAAGCAATTCACTTGGCGCCCGGTTTTTCAGGTTATGTAAAAGTAGAGGTATATGTGTACTGATTTCTCAGTGAATTGACCTGAATGAGCATTGGACAGGGCTTCTACATAACTGACTTTTCTGCTCCAGCCAATTCAGGACATGGCTGTCCATGATCATGAAATGACTACATGTGGCTGGAAACTTGAGAGACATTTGCACTCGCTTTGACAGAATAGTGATTCTCAATGTCCTTTGTAATTGTAACAGCCTTTCCTTATGTGTTTGATTCTGTGACATTCATTCCTCCCCTCCTATCTCCATAAAAATGCTTGTATATCTTATTTATTTTTTTAATAAAAAGATAAAATAAGTTTGTTGTGAAGATATTTCTCAAGATTTTCTGATTCTCCCTGGGAAAAAAGAGAGGATGCTCTTTGTTGTTTCAAAACCATGGACTTGGAATCTCAGGCATACATGCTGACAAAATCACCCACATGCTGTCATTTGTCCCTGGCTGTCAAGCCTACAACATATGGTAATCAATGGAATCGACTGTAACTTAACAGTTAATCAGAGGTATTTGAGTTTTCAAGTCATCTCTCTTCTAGACTTCATTACTCTGTGGAGCAATGACATAAGTTGTATGGGTGATATACATTAAAATCCCTCTCTGCTTCAGATTGTGTCATGAGTGACTGTTGCTGAAAAATTATCACTTGGTGGTCAGCTCTGGTAATAGGGATCCCCCAAACTTCCCTAGGTCCCCAGATGACAAGCTGGACCTAAAGCCTTGCCCGCTTTGTGGAGCTTACCAGAACCTGTGCTTGGTTTTTGTGGGCCCCCAGAAAT
The DNA here is from genome assembly GCA_028627135.1 of Pseudochirops cupreus. Classification (NCBI taxonomy): domain Eukaryota; kingdom Metazoa; phylum Chordata; class Mammalia; order Diprotodontia; family Pseudocheiridae; genus Pseudochirops; species Pseudochirops cupreus. Next base: position 15,160,870 of record CM053580.1, on the reverse strand, counting down.
CCAGGGTCACTTCCAGGTCATAGTGGAAGCTTAAACTATTTATTAGTGTTGGAAAAGATAGAAGTGATATGCATTCAGTCCTACAAATGCTTTCTTTTTGGAAATAATTATTCACTCAATAGTAATTAAGTATAGGGCATCATGGTGGATATATCTCCTCATTACCTTCAAGGACTTTAGAATCTGGCCTATTGAAAGAGCTATCTAAATAAATATGAACATCATTGGGAGTCTCCCCCCCACCTTCATGTCTTTATTTTTGAAACAGTCTATAGTATATAATATAATTTTAGGCAAACTGGAACTATGTGGAGCTGATGTTTAAATATATCTATATTTCAAAGATTGGAGACTGCATGCCATTGATCAAGTCCTTCTTCTTACCCTCTGGCACCAATGACCATTTTAGAGCATCTTAACTATGGTTAGTGGTTCCATAAGAAGAAGGTTCCATGGTCTCCTTTAGGAACAATGAAATGTCTTGATGTCTTGCAGGCAGGAAGCATTTCTTCATGTACATATGGTATTTATTGTACATAGCCAAACAACAACAATCTTGTACCTTTTGTTTATTAAACTATTTATGTTAGTAAACATTTATGTTTGAAAAATCATGTGAGCTTGAGTTATTTATCTTTAATAATGAATTCTAAGTATATCTGAGTTTATAAAAAACTAAAAATATGCATTCTCTGTACAGGCAAGTAGATTTTAAATTAGAATTAGGGGGAAAAAGTTAAAAAGTTACTTCTGTGACTTGTGCCCAGCTTGTTATCAGAGAAATATTTTAGGTGGCCTCTCTCCAATTCTAAAATTAAAAGGATATTTTCATTAGTTTTTTCAAACAATTGAATTACATATGCTCTTGATAAATCCAACAGAGTTCTGATTACAGACCTAAAAAAAACCAATCCCCCTATCTGTTGGTTTCTTTCCAAGCTTTCTTCTTTACCAGAACTGGCCGGCTTGCTCTCATGGAATAAGTGATTCATAAGATCCCAGTCTAGGAAGAAGAAGGATGGGCTAGAGGAAATGCTGCCAGATATATCCCACCCCCATCTCTGTCCAGATGCAATTTAATGTACTGCCACAATGGCTTAATCAGTACCACCACATGGTCATTCTTGCCCTGTTATTTTATTAAGTCTTTCAAGACTTGGAATGAGGCCCAATGCCAGAATGCCAGGGATGGGGCTTTCCATAAAGTGGTACTCACTGGGATAAGGCTGCCCAAGGAGGGCACCAGAAAAGGGCTAGAAAAAACCTTAGAGGTTGTCTAGTCCAACCCCTCTCAGTTTACAGTGAAGGAAACTGAGACTAAAGAGGTGGCAACTTGGCCAAGGTCACATATATAGTGAGCCTCAGAGTCAAAATTTGAACTCATGTCCTCTGACTTGAAAACCAAGCATATTGTTTACAAACTCTTCTCTCATCAGCTGCTTTTTTGAAGTATATTTGGCTCTCCCAGAACTTTAGACCAATGGTAGCTCCATTAACCCTCTAGTGTATGAATGTGCCATACACATGCACTTAAGGGTATCCTTACTCTGGCACAAAGTCTGATCTTCAGACTAATCTGTAAACTACAGGCAAAAATGGAGAGTGTCGTGAGTGTATGTGGCAATGTCAGGACCTGAATTTGGATCCCAGCTTGACTCTCGCCTATGCTACCTTGAGCAAATCACTAAAACTTTCTAAGCTTTATTTCTTTCTCTATAAAATGAAGGGGGACATCTCTAGGATCCCTTCCAGCTCAAAACTCCCTGAAGTTGCTAGGAAAGGTGATAGCATTAATAGGAGTACCTTGAGTACTAAGGCAGACAGCTAAGATTTTCTGGAAAACTCTTTCCCTGTTTGGAGAAACCATAGCTCCCTCTGAAGGGTTCATTGGAATTCTGTCATCCAGAGCCATGAGAGAGCCTGAGGTTCCTTAAGTCAGGAAACAGGGGATGGTCACAGTCCTGAAGCTCTCACTTGGGTTGGGGCCAAAAGCATGAGGTCAGTCACATAGAGCCAGGACTCAGTAACCAGGGATGCAGGGTGCCAAGCATTCCAGAGGTTGGAGATTTGGTGATTTTCTGGGATCTAGAGCTTTCATGGACTGCTGAAATAAATAAAGACAGGTTCTAACTAACAAAGACAATCTTCAAAAGGGTCTCCATGACCTTGGACCATTGACTGAGTACACCATAGGTATACTTTATTTTAAGCCAGAGAAATGACAAACAGGTATCAATTTAGAGCCATGAAGGTGAGGCTATCAGCGGGACACTGACCGTGATTAGGGTATAAGATAATGTTCTCAGAAGCTCAGCTTTGGAAAGGACCTTAGAGGCTAGCCAGGTCCTGGTCTCAGCTATATCTGAACAAGAACCATCTTCACACCATAACCAACAAAGAGTTATTCAACCTGTGCTCACAGACCTCCAGCACAGAGGAGTCCCTGTCTCCAGAAAGGCAATCCATTCCGTTCTTGGACAGCTCTAACAGTTGGGAAATTTCCCTATGATGCAAATGAAATCTCTCTCTCACCAGCTTCCACCCATTGCTCTTAAATCTGTTGTCTGGGACCAACTAGAACAAGTCTAAAACCTCCCCCATGTAACAGTCCTGCAAAGAGATCAAGGCAGTTATCAAACCCTGCCCAAGTCATGGCCTCCCTAGGCCAAACATCCCCAGATTTTTTGACAAAACTTCTTACATCATACTCCCCACTCTCTTACCATCCTGGTAATATTAGGCATATCATTCAACCTCCCTTGGTCTCAGTTTATCTGAAAAATAGGTAGGTAGGCGGTCAACTAGATAACTTTTGAGGCTTCTTACAGCTCTCTATGATTTTATGATTCTGTGACTGCCCATATCTTCCAGTTTCTCCATATCTTCCCTAAAATATGATATCCAGAGTTGAGCTCAATACTACAGCTATAGTCTGACCATTGAAGATGGTGATGGTACTCTCCCATCCCTAATTCTGGATACTATAGCTCTCTTAAAGCAACCTAGGATAGCACTGGTGTGTTTGTTGGGAGTAGGGGGAGAGTGAAGCATTGATTGCCATGTCATACCTTTGTCTTATGTTGACCTTACAGTATATGAAAGTTCCTATATCTTTTCCACAGGAGATGTCTTGTCATGTATCACCCCCATCTTGTATTTATGAAGCTGATTAAAACAACAATGACAACAACAACTCAATATAGAACCCCTAACTAAATTTCAGGCCATTTGATTTGATCTCTTACTTTAATGTACCAATTTCGGATTGGATCTCAACTCTGCCCTTCGTATCATCAGCCATCCACCTCAGCTTCGTGCTGTGTGAAAACCCGCCAAGAGTGCCACCTACATCTCACTCCAAGGCACTGGTAAAGATATTGAACACCACCAGCCCAAGGACAAATCTCTGGATTACTCCATGGAGATTCCTTCCACCCTTCCCCATCACCCAATTTATATCTAGGGCCTTTAATAACAGCTTCTTGGGTCAAGTTAATCCACCTTTCTGGATCCATTCACCAGTATTCTCAAGTCTACTTCATCTCTCCACCTGTGCCATACATAGAAATATTGCATGAGACAGATGGGTTTTCGCTAAATTTCAGTATATTTGATATATTCAGCTTTCCTTGATCTATTCCAATCAACAAAGGAAACATGGCCAGTATGGCACGATTTACTCTGGATGAAGGCAGTATTCTGGCTTTTAGTGATCACTGCTTCCCTTTCCACATGCTGACAGATTGTCCTCTTAAAAATATTTCCTAGAGTTTTGCTGGGAATAGAAGTCAAGCTCACTTGCTTTTAGTGTATAATTTCCACATTCTTCCCATTTGAGAAAATTGAGACAACACTTCCCATTCTTTAGCCCTGTAATTTCTATCCTGGTCTTCAAGATTTTTCAGAGATCAAGGGCCGTATCTGGTACAAGCTGGCGAGATCAGGCTCTTTCACCCACAAGAGGAGGGGAAATGTGCAGATGGAGACAGCTAGGGTGACTCATGAATATGCCTGCATCCAGCCCCTGACCCCGAAGGAATTCTACAAAGACTTGTGTGCAGCCTGATTTCACCCACTCATTTCTCTGAGGTTCAAGCAATCCTCATTTATCACTTCTTCTTTTGAAAACTGCCTGTTCATATTCTTTGACTATTTATCAATTGGGGAATGGTTTTTGGTCTTATGAATTTGAATGAGTTCTTTACATGCTTTAAATGTGAGACCTTGATTGTAGACCCTTATTACAAATATTTCTCCACATTTACCTGTTTCCCTCCTAATGTTAATTTCATTGCTTTTGTTTGTGCAAAAACCCTAAAATTTTTTAATATGTAAGAGAATTGTATTTGGAACTGTAGATCTTTATTATGCACAGATAACTTTTCCTTTTAAGTGTATAGTAAATTCAACCAGTAGCTTTCAACTCTGTGCTGTTTGTGCTTCTTCCTAACCTTCCTTCTGCTCTCAACTGAAAAAAACAAATTCTCAGTGTCACTCCTTTTTTCTATCTTATTTCTATCCCAGACCACCTCACACCCCTAGCACTGGAAAAAGAAAAACAAAGCCCTCTGTAACCAATGTGCATAGTCAAGCATCAAGCAATGTCCCCCCCACCCAACTTGTGTCTTAAAAGGTTTGTCTTATTGTGCATGTTAAGCCCATCATTTCTCTGTCAAGGAGTGGGTAGCACACTTCAACATAAGTCCTCTGAGCCTAACCCAGACACAAGATTCCTCCTTAATTGCTTCACCTAGGGGCAAACACAGCAGGCATCTTGTCTGAGGGCATTCCAGATGGTCGATGGCCACCAGACTCCTTGTCGTTTGGATTACTTATGCCTGCCCAGCAGGACTTCTTGGCATTCCGGGATGGCCATTGGATCATGGCGCAGGCACTCTGTCCAATCACCTGAACTCCACAGCAATCAGCTTGTCTGTGTGTGTGTGTGGCCGTCCCCCAACCCCTTTCCAGCTGTACACTGCTTACTGATGACTTTGTTTCACTATCTCATGCTTATCCAGGAGCTCATCTTTCCTATATTTTAAGCTGGAGTAGGGGGAAGAGGGTGTCTAGAAATCCAAATCTCACTCTGACAACACCTTCAATATTTTCCACTTGCCTTTCTCTTCTAAATTTCCTCCTCGCAACCAGCAGTAGCCATAAAATCACCCCATATAGTGCACAATACTTTGCAGTGTTTTCAGGCCCTTCTGGGAGCATCATGCATCAGCAGACATGGTTAGCGATCATCAGATATGACAGTTCTCAGGCTTCCAATCCCATCCTGGATACAAGCCCTATGGAGACAGCAGGCTCTTTGTTGTTTGTACCAAGGTGGCAAATAGGCACCTTGATACCCCTAGTGGGTGGCACCAACTCCTCTCTCTTCTTCCTCTGTCATTACTGGGTGACTTCTCACCTAATCCACATCATCACTTCTTTGAACACAAGAAGCTGCTTGTGCCAGAGAAGGTCCGGGTCTCCCCCTATATACCTATTATGAGCACTGAATGTTCAGCCGCTACTCCTCCTTATTATTCTCTTCCTTATTCACATCGCATTCATCTCTCCTCCAACCTCTTGACCCAACTGAAAATTCCTCCCTGGTGCTTTGCATCTGTTTTGTTGTTTTCTCCTCCAATCATTACTTCCATTCCTCCCAGAACCAGTTTTTTAACCTGACAACCTGAGGAATAGAAACGTATTCCTCTCCTCTTGACTTGGAGATCAGTTTATACTTTCTACGTGGTACTGATGGAAACAAAACTTAACACGTTTTTTTGGCGGAACATTACCAAACTCTCCTTGCCTTCTACACTTGCTTGAAACAAGAACCATGATCTTGCATGTTTCCCACTCAATCTCTTGGTTAAACCATGTGACAAACTACAATGACAAGATACGAGTTTGCAGGATGTGAAGCTAACAAGATCAAGCCATAGTTTTTACCTCGGTGACAATTGTTCAATGTTTCTTTCTATGTCCTTGGCTTTTCTATCCCTCCTTGAAAGGCAAGACTTGATGTATTTAGCTGGCCATGTGTGGAGGCATAAAAGCCACAAGGACACAAAGGAAATCCTAATGAGGGCTCTCTGCATTCTTTCACCTTATCATTGCTCCCCACATTCTTTCCTCTGCTTTCCTCTCCTGCCTAGGAGTCTGTCAACAGACTATTTAAGAATCTTTAATGAACATGGATGGGTCCAGCTAAGTGGTGCATTGGATAGAGCATTGGAATCAGCAAGAGCCATCTTCATGAGTTCAAATGTGACCTCAGACACTTCCTACCTGTGTTGACCCTGAGCAAGTTGCTTAGCCCAGTTTACCTCAGTTTCCTTATCTGCAAAATGAGCCAGAGAAGGAAATGGCAAAGCTCTTCAACATCTTTGCCCAGAAAACTCCAGGTGGGGTCATAGTCAGACACAACTCAACAACAACAACACAGAGTTCGAGGCTGAAACCCATTGGCATTGGTTGTGGTTCAGTTCACCACCTCAACTGGTGTGGAAAGTGAAAGTTTTCTCAACTACACATAGAGACACAAAAACGCTTTTACCTGAAGCAGCCAGAAAATCAGGGTGGGTCATTATTGTTAAATTATCATTATAGATGCCTTAACTATTTAATTCATTGTTGCAAGAAAAACATGATTTTTAAAAATTTTATCGACTTTTTAAATAGGATTACAGATCTAGACGCAAAGAGGATCTGAGCGGATGCCCAACCCAACCTTCTTATTTGTCAGATGAAGAAAGTGAATGCCAGAGGTCACACAGGTTTAAAAACAAAAACAACAAACTGGAAATCCAGAATTCAAATTCAGCCTGGAAGTCAGACTCCAAGCGCAGCTTGTTTCTTTTATCCCTGGCTGGCGATACTCACTCACTCCCCGCTCGCCTTTCCTCCTCCCTCCCCAAAGTGCTACCCATTGTAACACGGAACAACAACCACAACGATGACAGCGAACACGACAGTAAAGACGGGGAGAGGGAGAAGGCTGGCCGGCAACGGGAACCGGTCTCCAAAGCGCAACGATTGTTACTGTGGTTGTCCATCCCGCGTTCTGAAGCTGGCCAGCGACGCCATGAGGGTGGGTGATTTGGACTGAAGTGAGGCCGGGCTGTTCAGCCTCATTCTCTCCTCCGCAGCCATCAAAGTCTGGTGTCAAGAGGCGGCTAGGTGGCTCGGTGAATAGAGCACGAGTCCTGGAGCCAGGAGGACCGGGGTTCAAATCCAGCTTCAGACACTTAACGTTATTAGCAGTGTGACCTTGGGCAAGTCACTCAACCCCAGTTTCCCTGCTCATGAAGAGTTCCACACCCGTAGCCGCCCATCTCTGCATAGAAAGGAAGGAGGGTCAAGCTGGAGCTTGTTATCGCAGTGTTGCTTTTTATTTGGGTTTTTTCCGTTTATGCCCTTGCTGGCTTTGTGTGCATTGTGCCTATCAGCTCATAAAAGATTACCAAAGAAGCATACTTTTCAATATTCAAACTGCCTTCCCGCTTGCCCATTGCAGGCTGACTATATTACAGTGTCTGGTTCTTTGGGGATAGTCAGCCGGTGACTATTCCAATGAGAGGGTCCTACCCTGAAACTTGGCTTGTAATATGGCCCCAGGTAAAAGAGAGCTTTAATAGAGTTATGATTATCCGGAGCTTGCGAGTAAATTAAGAGTTGTGCAGGTGGCTGTGTCTTCAAGGCTGAAATGATTCAGGAGGCACCACCCACTCCTACCGCTGGCTCCTGGATCAATGATAGGCAGCTGACGGCCTCCCTGCCTGCTGGGGAAAGAGTGATCGCCAGTGGAGGAAGGGATCCCGTTCTGTCTATGTGCAAGTGGGTGTTCTTCCCCATGGGAGTTTCTGTCATGGGTAGAAAGGGCCCTTAGCCAAAGCAGAAGGAGAGAAAGCCTCATAGACTGAGAGCTAGGAGGGACTTCAGACCTCATCTAGCTCCAACAGATGTTGCTTAGAGAGGAGCGAAGATTTACCCAAGGTCACACAGACAGAAGTGGCAGAATCTGGATCTGAACTCAGGTCCTCTGACATCAGTGCTGGTGATCTTTCTCCATCCTTCTACATTGGCAAAGGAAGCAAAGGAAATAGATGAAGCCTGTGGCTAATGAATAACTTACATTTCTGTCCTGCTTAGCATATCTCTTGGCACCTCTGTAAGACAGGTCATGCAACTGCTGTTTTCTCTCTTTTACAGGCAAGGCAACCTTAGAGGGGTCATGCTTTACCCATAGTCCCTCAGCTGGAAAGGAAGGCCTCTGGATGCCAAGTCTTCTCTCAATGACAGCAACTGGATTCTTGTGGAATATGAGAGAATCCTGCTTGTCAGCCAGTGGGGGGTCAGTCATATACTGGCAGATAGCAAGGGTGCCCAAAATAGATGACTGGCTTTTAATTAGGTAATCCATCAATTAGCAAATATGTAAGGTGCTCAAGGTACTATGGAGGACAGAAGGAAGCCCAGGGCTCAGTCCCTGATCTTAAGGAAGTTACAGCTTTGTCAGGAAGACACTACATACATACTTCATTAAAAATAAAAATAAATTAAAAAGAATGTAATCATGACAAATGAATGAAAAGATTAGTAAGTACGCCCAAAAGGCCGCGAAGCTGTGCATGCCCTTTGACCCAGTAATAGCACTACTAGCTCTGTATCCCAAAGAGATCACGAAAATGGGAGAAGGACCCACGTGTACAAACATATTTATGTGGTGACAAAGAACTGGAAATCAAGGGGATGCCCACAAACCGAGGAGTGGCTGGACAAGTTGTGGTATCTAAAGATAATGGAATACTATTGTGCTGTAAGAAATGATGGGCAGGCAGATTTCAGAAAAACCTGAAAAGACTTCCATGAACTGATGCTGAGTGAAGTGAGCAGAACCAGGAGAACACTGGGCACAGTAACAGCCACATTGTGAGACGACTAATTTTGATAGACTTAGCTCTTCTCAGCAATGCGAGGATCTAAGACAGCTCCAGAAGACTCACAGTGTAAAATGCCATCCACATCCAGAGAAAGAACTTTGTAGTCTAAATGCAGATCGAAGCAGACCATTTACTCCTTTTTGTTGTTGTTTTGTTTTGTTTCTTCTTTCAAGTGCTTCCTCCTATTGGTTCTTATTCTTCTTTACAACATGACTAATGTGAAAATATGTTTAATATGAATGTATATGTAGAGCCAATATCAGATTGCAAGCTATCTCGGGGTGGGAGAGGTTGAAAAGGGGAAGAAAATTTGGAAACCAAAATCTTATGGAAGTGAATGTTGAAAACTAAGAATAAATAAATTTTTTTAAAAAATTAGTAAATCATGGGGGTAGGGGAAGGAAGGAAGCACTGCTATAGAAAGAGGTCCTGAACTCCTTCGTGAAGTAATGAGCTCCCTGTCACAGGAAGTCGAGGCTAATGGAGGACCAGCAGGCAGTCCCACCACTCTAACCATTAGAGCACTGGACCTGATAGCCTGTATCAGATTGCATGCTGTCTTGGGGAGGGAGGAAACAGTTTGGAAATCTTATAAAATCTTATAAAAGTGAATGTTGACAACTATCTTTGCATATAATTGGGAAAAATGAAATACTATTAAATGGACCAAAAAAAAAAATAGAGCATTGAACATGAGTCCAGAAGACCTGAGTGCAACTTTTCCTTGAGATACTTAAAGGCTGTGTGATCCAAGATATGTCACTTACTCTCTGTTTGCCTTTGTTTCCTCATCTGTAAAATGGGAGTACAAGTGGGAGCTCTCTCACAGCACAAAAAGACAGTGTTTATAATGAATTTTGCAGATAACATGCTATGTAAGTGCCAGGTAGTAGCAGTAGTAGTCCTAGTAGTAGCAGTAGTAGTAGTACTAATAGTAGTAGTAATAGTAGTAGTAGTAGTAGTAGTAGTAGTATCAGTAGTAGTAGTAGTAGTAGTAGTAGCAGTAGTATCAGTAGTAGTAGTAGTAGCAGCAGCAGCAGCAGCACAGGTGCTATTTAGAGATGTCCCTTGTATAGACAGCTTTTGCGGTCCCTTCCAAATGAAGCTCTATAACGTTGGAAGGGGGAGGGTAGATGTATGTACTTTGACTCATCTGAATGAGATGTTTCCATAACTCCGTGAGATATTTTTTTTAATGTATGATTGGAACGTGGAGATGTGGAATAATTCTCTAGATGGATTTCCCCCAAATTTTTCTGTATGTAAGAGTGGGCAGCACCCATACAGTTCAGAGCAGTATTTTGTTTGACAAATTTTATCTGTTATCCAGCAGGGTATTTCTAACCCAAGTAAATCTGCCTTGGTCTTGAATTCTCTTACTTGACTCTTTTCCTAGACCTGAGATTCCTTGCAGCTCCTACTTGGAACCCTATGACCTGGCAAGTTTCTTAACTTCTCTGGACCTCAGTTTCCTCCTCTGCAAGATGGAGAGGCTGTATTAGACAACGTCCAAAGTGCCTTCTAGCTGAAAACCTGTGATCCTTTGATCTCGGCTTTGCCCAAGCTTTCTTTCTTTCCACCTCTCCCTTCTCCCTCCTTTCTCTTTTCTGTCTCTGCAAAGAACACAAGAGTGGAGGTGTCAGGTCGGCCACAAAAGCAGCATGTGAAACAGGAGTCACAGGGTCAGGAGAGCTTGACGCCCCGGGGGCCTGCTCTGGTCACGTTTTCTACTTTCTCGCAATCTCCTTCATTGCAATTGGTTTCTGCACAAGCTGATAAGAAACCAGCTGTGAGAAGGTTTCATGGAGTATTTGCTTGAGTATGATCTCTCCCTCTTTCTCTCTCTCTCTCTCTTTCTCTCTCTCTCTCTCTACTACTACTACTATTACTACTACTATTAGTACTACTACTACTGCTACTACTAGGACTACTACTGCTACTACCTGGCACTTACATAGCATGTTATCTGCAAAATTGATTATAAACATTGTCTTTTTGTGCTGTCTCTCTCTCCTCTCTCTCCCTCCCTCCCTTCCTCTGTCTGTCTGTCTGTCTGTGTGGTCTCTGTGTGTGTCTCTCTGTTTCTCCATCTCTGTCTCTGTCTCTCTGTGTCTCTGTCTCTGTTTCTGTATCTCTCTCTCTTTCTGTCTCTCTCTCTCTCTCTCTCTCTGTCTCTCTTGCTGTCTCTGTCTCAGTCTCTCCTCTGTCTCTGTCTCTTTCTCTGTGTGTGTCTCTCATCTCTGTGTGTCTCTGTTTTTCTCTCTCTGTGTGTCTTTGTCTCTATCTGTCTGTCTGTCTCGCTCTATTGTTCTCTCTCTCTCTCTCTCTCTCTCTCTCTCTCTCTCTCTCTCTCTCTCCCCCTCCCTCCTTCCCTCTTTTCCTTTGTGGCTATTGCAGCTACAGGGAGACCAAAGGGCTGGTGGTAGAGCTGTGGGGGTGGGGTGCCTTTCAGCTAGAACAAAAGGATCCAGAAAGCTCAGTTAGAGTCAACCAGTGAAATGACTCAACTTGATTAAGCACTTACTGCGTTCCAGGAACTGTGATAAGTCCTGATGTACTGTCCTAAGCAATGGAGAGAAAGACAGGTTGGCTACCTAATGAAGTGTCAGAAAGACTGGAAAATGTGGAGCAGGATCCCAGAATTCGGGCCTGTCTTCAAAAGAAAACCGTTCCTGGGGCCCCTTGCCGCCCCGCCGCACTCTGCCCAGCTGCTATTACTGGCTTTCCAAAAATATTACCTTGGATGTACTTTATGTTTGTAAATTAAACTGTATTTCTAACGAACAAAAATCTATTTTCTGTCCCTCCCATCTCTTCTCCCACATTGGAAAAACCCCTCTTGCAGCAAATACTGTTTTATCCATATATATACATATATGTATATATATATATATATTCATAAGGATGTATATATATTCATAAGTATGTATATACATATATATATTCATACACATATCTGATCTATCTATCTACAAAGGTGCATGGTGCATTGGCCTTGGGGGTCAGGAAGACCAGGTTCAAATACTGCCTCTGACTCATGATGATTCAACTCTCCTGGGGAAATCACTTAATCCCTCAGTGTCCCAGTCAACTCTCTACGACTAGACAGTGGCAAAGACAGCCTAGACTTTAGAGGGAACTTCCTTACTGGAAGCTCCCATGAGTATGAAATCATAGATTGGGGGGGGGGTGTATACACACACGTGCGTGCAGGCGTGTGTGTGTGTGTGTGTGTGTGTGTGTGTGTGTGTGTGTGTGTGTTCTTGCCTCACTTGAGTCAGTGACTTTGTTTCCCCCAGTGAAGTGCCTGGAGCACAGCAGGTACTTAATCAATGCTCACTGACGGCTTGGCTGGGTGGAAGTCCTGCTTTCTGCTCTGACTTGCCTCCACGTGGCATCCCCATCCCGGCTGTTCCAGCACTATGGCTCTTCTTCATGCGCTTCCTTCTTGCTGCCTCATTGGGCCTGCTGACTCACACTGCCCGGCATTTCCTGGGCCCCCTGAGCCCAGGGGCCCCTTCCATTCTCCCTGGTTCCTTGGTCTGCCTCATATCCACCTCTCGGCTGCCAGCAATTTTGCCTTCAAGCCAGTTAAGTCCTCACGATTCCAATAGTTAAATTTTTAATGCCCTTAAAAATAGACAGCAAATGTCATTTTCATGGATATTTCAGGGTAGGGATGGCAAATTTTCTCTGCAAAAAGTCATATACTTTTCAGCCCTCTGTGATTGAGCCAAATCCATTCCAGGGAGAAATGCCATTTACAGAGCTTATCAAATTGTCTCCCTCCCAATGCAAACTAGGAGACTATTTATAGAAACCAAACATAATATGAAAATCAGACAAAGACCCAATTTCTGTTGTATCCCATGCAATGTTACAGGTACTTTCTTGAGAGACCTTTATTAGCCAATAAGCACAAAGACTTCAAATCCTAAAATAGTTATTGATCCCTGAAAAATACAAGCCTGCCAAAGCAAGCTCATTCGTAGAAGCTAAGGTGTAGTCCCGTTCAGCAGATATCAAGGACAGACACTGAAAGTTTATCCTTATTCTTACGAGGCAGCTCATGCGTGGCACAGTGGATAGTGCACTGGCTCTGGAGTCGGGAAGATCTGAGTTCAAATGTGACCTCAGATACTTACTAGCTGTGTGACCTCGGAGCGAATCTTTGCACAATTGGATCCAGAGCTGGTCCCTTCTCGTTTCAGAGTAAATTCACATCTCTGATGCCGTGTGAGCCTGTGCCTAAGGAACCTTGCACAAAAGCTGCTTACAGGGACAGTGGAGCTCTGGCCACAAAGCTGGAAACCCAGTGTCCTTCTGGGACCAGGAGTCATGAGAGAACGAACCTGGTACTGGCGTCACAGGCAAAAAGTCCTCTAGGTTTTCTCATTCACTGAAAATGTCCGCTCCCTAGAGCCCAGCCCATCCTCAGAGAAGTCACAAACTCTCCAGGCCTCAGTTTCCTCTTTTGTAAAATGAAGGGGATGGGCTAGCTGACTTCTAAGGTCTCTTCTAGTCTGAAGCTACACTGCTATGATATCTACTACTCTGTTCTATCCATTACCGGCCAAAAACTCAGCGTTTGCACACAGTTTACCTGGGCAAAGTTCCTAAGAACTCTCCCCAAGTCACACCTTGGGCTCCAGAGTGATACTTATCCCTCAGGAATGTCCCAGGCTGAAAAAAGCCCACAGTAGGGCTCATTTTCTTATCCAAAGAAATACCAAAAAAACCAAAAGCCCAGCAGCTAGAGGCCTGGCTGCCGAGGCAGAGTCCTGAGCTCCCTCCTGCCTCAGATACTAGCTCTGAGATCTGAGGCCCATCACAGCCTCAGTTTCCTCATCTGTCATATGGGAATGGTAATAGTGTCTACCTCTGTAGGTGACTGTGTTTGATAACATAAATCAAGTGTTTTGTACACCTTCTTATTGGGCTCTCAATTCTCCCACTCCCAGATTTAAGGTCACCCTAAGCCAGGGGCTCTTGAGGGTCTGTGGATGGATTTCAGAGGGACCAAAAACTTAGATGGGAAAATAGCTTTATTTCCTTCATAATCTTATCTATTTCAAATTATGTGTATTAAAATACAATACTGAAAAAGGATCCATCAGCTTCCGCATATTTCCAAATGGGACCATCACACACAGGCACGCACACACGCACACACACACATTAAGAAGCCCTGTTTTAGGGTTAATCTCAATCTTTTTAGATTAAGACAGGCTCCCTCCAAAGACCAAGAAAAAGAATGGGTATTCGTATTTTGATTATAGCTTGAGAGAAATCATAGGTTTAGAATAAGAAGGGACCCTCCCTTTATAAAGGTGAAGAGTCCCTTTTGAACTCAAGTCCCTTCACTTAAGATCCAACACCCTTTCTACTATACCACAGTACTTCCCAAGCTTTGAGCAAACCAGACTATGTTGTCTTCATTGAAGCAGAGGGCAGTGACAAGACCTGCTCCAAACTCTATCTCCCAGAGTTCCTGGAACGGTGCTCTGTCCATTCAATAAATGTTTGTTGAATGAATGATGCCGAATGTGAGAGAATATTTGCCAAGTCATTTGAAGAAGCCATAGGCGTCTATGGGATTACGACCAGGAGAAAAGTCACAACCCCTTAGTGAAAAAGAAGACAACAGTCTGCTTGCCACATGTTACGTAAAGCCTTGGGTTTTGAGGGTACTTTCTGGTGTGGCAGGACTGCTAGGCACCCTGATCTTCAGCAGGGCTGATTCTCTGCAGATAGGCAATAATAAATGAGTGTTTGTCAAAAGGGTGTTTCTAAATCCTCCAAGAGTTATGCAATTGGTTTTCTGGGTGTGGCTCTCAAGTTTGGCTAGACCTCAGTAATTGGGTCCAGACTTGTGGGAACTTTAAGAATGACAATCCATGTAAATGACAGAGCACACTCTCATGGAGGTGGTACCAGGAGAGTCTGATGATTAATCTGTGCCCCATGTGTACCAGCACTGGATGATATGGGAGGTGCTGGTGCTGGCTGTCAGTATTTTCCTTTTGCAGAAATTTCCTCCTCTCCCAACTGGGTCACTCGCAAAATGAACAGAGTGGATTCTTCCTAATTACCCAAGCATGTTTATTTCATAACCTTGTCAGGTAGTTCTGATGTGGAGTTTCTGCTTGGGAAACTGGACTGAGATCTTGCCTTTGGATTTGAGAAGGTGACGGGGCAAGCAGCAGTGGCTGGCCAAAGGCCTGGACAGCTGCCCTTTCTCTTTGTAGCATAAGACAAAGCATGCTGACTGACAGAGGAGGAAGGCTCAGCCACCAATCCCAGAGAGCCCTGATCTGAAGTCCAGCTAACCTGAAGGCCCAAGTGAACTTCTGACTCTCCTGAAGAATGTGGTCAAACTTGGTTAGCCTGTGTGTGGCAGAATGAAAGGCACTTGAGCTCTGAGAGGCAGGCAGTGTTGTTTCTACAAAGGGATTTCCTCCGGGACCTCATCCAAGGGTTAGTCATTAAGGAAAAGAGCCTATTGTGTGACATACACATCACAGTCTGAGAGCCTCAAGGAAGCGAAGCCATCACCAATTCATCTCTCATTTCATAGATGAGGGAGCAAGGACCCAGAGAGGAGAGGTAACTTCCCCCAGGTCAGCAGGGGAGTAAATGGAGGGGTGAGGATTTGAATCCAGGTTTGACTCTCATCTACTCTGGTGTTCTTTCTGGACTCTGGAGGAGAGGGTGAGGCTGATGACTTTGCACAGCTCTGCCATACTTCCATCTAATGCACTCTCACGTCATGACATCACCCTCATGATGTCATTGATCATTTTCAGGAGCGAAGGAAAACCACAACATCCTCTTTCCACCGCACTGAGCCTTCCTCCCAGTGTCTAAGCTGACCTCCTGGTCCAGGCTGCACTCAAACTTTTTGTAGGAGCAACGTTTCAGGCTGGGAAGCCATGAGATATTCAGTTAGGGTTGTTTAGGCATATACAAAGGGTTTTATTAAATCACATTTAGGATCATAGGGTGAGAGCTTGAAGGAACTACAGAAACCATAATGTCCACTCTCATCATTTAACAGTTAAAAGTACTGAGATCCAGCCAGGGATGGGAAGTGACTAACCCAAGAGCAGGCAGCTAGTCCATGGAAGGTCAGACAGGCTTTGTGCCCCATGTCCACCACTCTACGCTGTGACAGCAATTATCTCAGAGCATCGTCCTTCCTGTGGGACATGGGATCAGAGAGCACATATTTCCACATATGTGCTGGGGGAGGAGAGGACCTTGACAAAGAAATGCACTAGAGCGAATTACCATTCTTCCCTTTTAATATCTTAAGCATTACCTAGATCTGATGCCTATTTCAACGTGGGGGTTGTTTTATTTTTCTTTTTTAAATAAATGTTTTATTTAAGTCTTGTTTTCATCCAAGTCAAGTCTGGATATATTTTCACCCACTCAACCAAGTTTCCTTTGTGACAATAACCACAACCAAAACAAAAACAATGAAGCAAAACCAATGGACCCTTGGCCTCTAGAACATGCATGATGCCTGCCCTCCCTCTTCTCCCCTCCTCCTCATCTCATATCACTCACACGCCTTTGACCAGCATTTCCTCCTTCACAACCTTCTCTTTCATGAAAGGGAGGCCCTTCTCCTTGCCAAGAAAAACTCACTACCTGCATAAATGGTCCCATTCAATCCCATCTTCTCTAGCAGATTGCCACCCCCCTCACTGTCCCTGCTCCCAGTTACCTTCAATCTTCCTCTACCTGTTGGCTACTTACCTGCTACCCACGAACCTGCTGGTGACTCCCCCCTCCTCAAAAAGCCCCCATTCGATACTTTCACCCCTGCTAATTATCATTCCATCTCTTCTGCCTTGGGGGGCTAAACTCCTTGAGAAGGCCCTTCTTCCTTTCCTCTCATTCTCTACTTGCCTCTCTACAATCTGCCTTCTGACTCCACAATTCAAGGGAAACTACTTTTTCCAAAGCTACCAATGACCCTTCAATTGCCAAATCCAATGGCCTTTTCTCCGCACTCATCCTTCTCGACCTCTCTGAAGCCTCGGATGCCACTGAGCACCATTTTCCCAGAGACTCTCTTCTCTCCAGGTTTTCAGGAGGCCTCTCTCTCCTGACTCTCGTCCTCTCCACCAGGCCGTTCTTTGTCAGTCCCTTTTGCTGGACCTTCATTTCTCTGGCTTTCACTGGGGCCTAGAATGCTGACTCTCCTCAATGTGCTTGCTTTAGGTCCCAACTAAGATCCACCTTCCACAGGAAGCCTTTCCTGATCCGCTATCTTCTTCTGCATGTTGTCTTCCCCATAAACTCCTTGAAAGCATGCGGGCACACACACATATACACACACATGTACATATGTATGTGCACACGTATATATACATATATGTATGTATAGAGAGACAGAGACAAAGATAGACAGAGACAGATACACAGAGAGACAGGAGAGAGGGAGACAGAGAGAGACAGAAAGAGGAGACAGACATAGAGACAAGAGAGTACATTTAATATGTACCAGGCACTATGATAAGCACTAAGGCCACAAATATGAGCAAAAGACATTCCTGCCCTCAGGGAGCTTACCTCCTAAAGGAGAGGTGGAAAGGGTGCTGGGGGGGAGAGGACCATGACAATGGCATGGCAAAGAACTGGTCCAGAAGTGACTGGACATCGGGCCCCTAGCAAGTGAAGGCAAAAGCGAAACTCTGCTAGCTGAGGGCCCTGGGAAGGGGATGTCCTGGGATTGTAGATTTAGCCATAGAAGGAAACTTGAGGGCTTCTCATCCAGAGAGGTGAAGGATGCAATTCATTTCATCAGTGGACAAATAAGAGAGATGAGGCTCCCGAAGGGAAAAGTACTATCCCGGCTGTCAGGGTAGTACGAGTCAGAGAAAGGTTTCAAACTCAGGTCTCCTGACTCCTGAGTCCAGCCCTCCTGCCTTGATTCTGCCCGGCCTCATGTTTATTTTCTCTTTAATGATGCCACCCTATTCCATGACATTCATATACCACATTTTGCTCGGTCCCTCCCCAGATGACGGGCACCTACTTGGTTTCCATCGTTTCGACTGCCACAAAAGGGTTGCCTCAGGTTTCCTACCTACAGAATCAAAGAGAAGATGAACCCCTGAGAGCAGGGATGGTTTCTGTTTGTTTGCCCTTGTCTTTTTGTCCTCAGTCCCCCACACAGCTCCTGGTACCTAGCTTTACTGGTATATGATACATTTTGGTCGCATTGATTTAATACCTGTTTGCTCAATATCGGTGCAGATGTGATCTCTCCTTTTCTTTGACACTGAGGTGGAGAAGGACGCAGGTTCCCTCTGCCCCACCCCAAGCACCCCGAGGTTCTCAGGAAAAAAAAAAGAGAGAGAGAGAAACATTGTCTTATAAATCCTAGAGCTGATAACCACAGTGCTGTTTTGGAAACAAAACTCCCTTCAATTAGGTGAGGTCCCATTACAGAGATGGTCATTTTGCCAAATACAACTTGTAGTCTTGAAAATGTTTGCCCTTTAAATGAATACCCGAGAGGAACCTGTGACATTAAACCAGTTTTTCAGGGTGTGGGGGGGAGAGGGCACGTGGGGTAGCACTCGTTTCAAGATTACACTCTATTCTGACATTTTCTTCTGAACTCTCCAGCGCCATGCTCTGCTTAGGGCTCTCTGGGGAGCCAGACAGCATGGCCCTTGTGACTCCCATTTCGATTTTTAGTTGTTTTGTATTTTTATTCACCAACAGAAACCTATTTTTTCTCTTTTCTACTTCCCTCCTCCCACTCCCAGAAAAATACATAGATAAAATTCTGCACCAGGACTTCTCTGTCAGGAGTGGGTAGCATTCACCGCTCCTCGGCATTGTGGCTGCTCATTGCACTTATCAGAGTTGTTTAAGTCTTTCACGGTTGTTTCACATTTCCACCAACTTTTGAGGATTTCCTCCCATCTCTTGGTTGAGGACTAGACAAGGCTAGACTCAGTCCTGGGGATTTCTCAAAGACGTAGAAAGGTTTCTTAATTTTTACCTGAGTCTTCGCCTAAAAGAGTTCTGAATGTCCTTTTCTCTTGGGGGTAGGCCAGGCACAGGGATCCGAGGCCTAGGCTCGAGGGGGACTGAGACCTAGCAAAGACCCCGGAACATCTAGAGGCAGCCTTGGTTGGGGCTGGCGCCTGCTGAGGGGCTAGGACTTCAGACTCCAGGCCAATGCAAATGTAGAGTAGGGTTTCTTAACCTTCTTTTGTGTCCTGGTCCCCTTCGGTGGCCTGGGAATGAATGTCTGTGAGGAAACTTAAGAGTTTCCTGGACCTGGAATCAGGAAGAACTGAGTTCACATCTGGCCTCAGATCCTCACTAGCTGTGTAGTCTTGGGTAAGTCACTCACCTCTCTGCCTCAGTCTCCCCATTTGAAAAATACTGCTAATCATAACCACCGCCTCCCAGGGAAGTCATGAGGACTCAGCGAGACAACACTTCACAAGCCTTAGAGCAGCATGTACATAAGCGTCAGCTCTTCCTCCTCCCCCTCTTCTTAATTATCATTATTCTTAAATTATTATTTTTATTATCGAAAGCAGCCATTGAAGCACTTTTTAAAAAGAAAACAAACTCATAGGTGCAATGGATGAGTTTCAGCTCCAGCCCAGAAGAGTATTCTATGAATTAGCATTAACACAGACCTGTATTGTTATTATTTTGAAGTGTGCTTTGATTTCTTCTTTATCCGGCCCCCAGGAGATGCCAGGAGTACATCGAGTTCAGAGAGCGGGCCAAGCTGCCCAGGGGTCTGAGCTCCGGGACCAGAGTCCGGAACGCAGTCTTTGTGGCCCTGGGTAAAGTGCCCCCGTTCTGTTTCCATTTCCTCATTAGCAAGGCCAGGATAATGGTATTTACCTGTGTCGAGGGGATATGTGTGTGTGGGGATGGATGGCTAGGTTGTGTTTGGAAAGGCCACTTCAGACAGGAGACAGGAGTAAATGAAATGGCTTTTGTAGCCTGCCTTCACAAAGATCTCTTACGGTCTTTCAGAAGGGCTCCATGTAAACACAGAAACATATAATTATCTCCATGTCAACACCAGCTGTTCAAAGGCACAAGGCTGAAGAAAACTGGGTGGCCTGGAAGACAGATAATGAAATGGGCTTGGGGATAGAAAGAGCATTTTCTTAAGCTTATTGCCACAAATCCCTCCCAAGGAATGATGTGCAGGCTAGTGGCTTAGGTTACTATGAAAGCCTTTAGATTTTATGTGATTGAAACTGTTCTATCTGGTATGATCACTGCTTTCTCTTGTTTGGGTGAGGCCAGGGACTTTTATCTTTCTGTGTCCTGAACCCCACTGGTAGTCTGAAGAAGCCCAAGGACCCCTTTTCAGAAAAAAGTTTTTAAATGCATAAGACAAAATACATAAAATTACCAAAGAAGTCAATTATCCTGAAACAGTTATCAAATTTCACACACACACACACACACACACACACACACACACACACACACACACACACACACACACGCATTTCATGGACCACAGGTTAAGAGCCTCTGCTCTGACCTAATTCTAAAAAGATCCATCTTTCCAATTTCCTCCCAAATTTTTAGGTTGTGACTTTTTAACATTTAGGTTGTCCATTTGAAACTTAGGATAGTGTTTGGCAGAAGGTGCTGGTCTAAACCTCATTTTTGCTAAATTATTTGCCAATTACTCCAGCATTTCTTGTGCAATATTTCTCCAGGAAGTTGATACTCTTGGTTTTACTGAATATGAGCCACCGAAACTGATGGTCTCTGATTCCTACTTAGCTATTGGATGGTCACTTTTTCCCAGTGATTGGTCAATTCCAATAATGCTGAATAAGGAAAACCCACTCTTGTAAGGCATTATCTCTAGTGTCTTAGGGAAGCAGGGAACTGAGGCAATTGTCTTGGAATTTGGGACAATCTTGTGACCTGAATTGTCTTAGATAATTCTTTGAAAATAATCAGATTGATTGTAAAAAAAAAGTAGGGCATTTATAAAAGGACACAAAGAGCGTGCTGAACTTCTAACCAGAGACATAAGCAGCAGATCCTGCCCCTGACTCTAGCTGTGTGACTGTGCACAAATCATATAAACTCTCTCAACTTCAGGACATAATTTAAGTACTTTTTTATTTTTAATTTTTTTTTCCCAATTGCATGTAAAAACAACTTTTAACATTCAATTTTTAAAAATTCGGAGTTTCAAATTCTCTCTCCCTCTCTTAGCTCCCCCCCCCCCATTAGGAAGGCAAGCAATTTGATATAGGTTATACATGGGCAATTATGCAAAATATATTTCCATATTAGTCATTTTGTGAAAGAAAACACAGACCAAAAAAAAACCCCACTAAAAAAATAAAGTGAAAAATAGCATGCTTCTATCTGTATTCAGACTCCATCAGTTCTCTGGCGATGAGTAGGATTTTTCATCATAAGTCCTTTGGAATTCTCTTGAATCTTTGTATTGCAAAGAATAACTGTCATCATACAATATTGCTGTTAGTGTGTACAGTGTTCTCCAGGTTCTGCTCACTTCACTTTGCATCAGCTCATGTAAATCTTTCTAGTTTTTTCTGAATGCATCCTGCTTGTCATTTCTTATTATATAATAGTATTCCACCACAATCATACACCATAACTTGTCCAGCCATTTCCCAATTGATGGGCATCTTCTCAGTTTCTAATTCTTTGCTACCCCAAAAAGAGCTGCTGTAAGTATTGTTATACATATAGGTTATTTTCCTTTTTTAAAAAAATCTCTTTGGGATATAGACATTTCTGGGTAAAAAGGTATGCACAGTGCACAGTTTTGTAGCCCTTTGCTCTCCAGAATGGTTGGATTAGTTCACAACTCCATCAACAATGCATTAGTATCCCCATTTTACAATGCTTGTCATTTTCCTTTTCTGTCCTATTAATCTGATAAGTGTGAGGTGGTAACTCAAAACTGTTTCAATTTTTATTTCTCTAATCAATAGTGAGTTAGAGCATTTTTTCATATGACTACAAATAGCTTTGATTTCTAGATCTGAAAACTGCCTGTTCATATCCTTTGACCATTTATCAATTAGGGAATTACTTGATTTCTTATGCACTTGACTCAGTTCTCTATATATTTGAGAAATGAGGCTTTTATCAGAGAAACTTGCTTTAAAAAAATCCCTCCCCCAGTATTCTCCTTCCCCCCCCTCCCAGTATTCTCTTTTCCTTCTAATCTTGATTGCATTGATTTTGTTTGTGCAAAACTTTATATATTGTTTTTCACTGGATCATCACAGCAATCTTGGGGCATAGAAGCTGCTATTATCCTGATTTAACATATGAGGAACCTGGGAAAACTAGATTAAAGCCCTCAGGAGCACAACTAGTGTCTGAAGCAGAATTTGAACCCAAGTCTTCCTGGTTCTTTATCCTTTGGTCAAGGCTGCATCCCAAGTCATCATCATCATCATCATGATGTTTGGTTTGGGAGTGAGGACAAGCTGCTTCTATTGCTTTCTCTTTCATTCACATTTATTTCTAATACTTTCTGTTATCTATAGCTACTACAAAGGGAAGAGAAAATTTTGGTGAAAATAACAATAATTTTTAAAAGTGAACAGCAGAAAAAAACTATCATAGCATCATGATCCCAACAGCAAAGTGTCATAAATGGCAGAAATACTGGGAGAAGACACAAAGCGATTACTGATTGTTCTGACAGTTGTTACGTTGTTCACTTTTTCAAATACTCTCCTGTGACTTAAAGTGGATTTTTGTGGATATAACCCCAATCCATAGTGTTCTCAAGAAAATAAAGAAGAAATGTAAAAGATTAGGACTGTACTGTATAGCAAAAAGGAGGATCTTCTTAGCTCAAGAGGGAGCCTCTCCCTAGTTTATGATTACAGACAGGATCTCTCCTTCCCTCTCTTAAGTCTTTGATTGACCTGTTTTGTGACATACACAGGTAGAAAAAATATCCATTCCACAGAGATGTGGCCAGAAGGAGCAGTTGCCTAGGAGTTAGGAGATCAGTGCTTTTGAGATAAATTACTTGATCTCTTTGGGTCTCCTCTACAAAAGAGAAGGGTGAACCTTCAGTCCTTAAATTATGGGATCACAGATAGAGAATTGAAGGGAACAATAGAGATCACCAAACTCAACCCCTTCATTTTATAGATGATGGTTTTTAATGAGTGGGTGAGGCCAATGGGCCTCTGAGCTCCCTCCCTATATTACCTCTGGATGTATGATCCCAAGGTCTAAGATTCAGTGGTTACTCCTAGGCACTCAGAGGCATGCTTACACAATAAGGAGACTGATTTTCCCTTCTGGCTTGGAGAAATAGCCCTCTCCTTACCTTTCCACAATGGTGTGCCACGTTGTAGAAGGCCATGTTACTCAAATATAGCTTAGAGTACGTGGACTCTGGTGTTCCAACACTGTCTCTGTAATTCTGTGATAATGGAGAGCAGGTGGTAAGCAGGGAAAGAGCAAACCCATCTGAAAAGTGTCATTCAATGGTGGCAAAAACTGGACTATAATTTCACAATAAGTAAAAGGCCTGTTCTGGGAAAATACTCCCTCCTTGAGGAAATGGCTGTCTTGGTTAATGAATAGAGCTGTATTTCAGTTTTGTCTTTGTAACCCCCATGTCTGGTACATAGTAGACAAGACTAGGGGAGCCAGTCAGGACAAGCAAAGCACTGAAGATAACTCTAAATCTGGGTACCTATTTATTTATTGATAGACGGATTGATTCCCCCCACACCTTTCCATTCTTCCCAATCTGCTTTGCAATCAGGTTCTATAAGGAATAAAGCTTTTGAAAGGCCTGGGTGAAAGTGTCTTTGTATAGGATTTCCCCACTTAATTTCTCTGAACAATTAATTGTTCCAGGCAAAAACATCCCTACCATAAAAATAAGGACCGGCTTTGCCCCTCTCTTTTCTCCACCTCACCCTTGCCCTGACTTCATATGAATGCTGACCAGCAGATGGTCACTATAGACATGTTCCCCTGCTTTCTCTGACATGTTCTTTTTTCTTCCTGAGTGATTCAAGACATAAGAAGATTGCTATAAATTTAAAGCAAAGAACCTTGTTTATGTGGTTTGGCTTTTTTTTTTCAAGGACAGAATCCTTTTGTTCCATCCACATAATAGTTCGTATATGTTCCTACAAATAAATGGACGGCACATTCCAGAGCTGACCTTCTGTTCTCTACTCAGGGCTTATTTATGGAACAAATAAACTTTAGGGACTATTGGTCCTCATTAGGGGATGTTAGCACATCAAAGGGTGATTAAAGGACAATGAGAATGAGAACAAGCATATGATGTCAACCTTTTAATGGCCAAATACCTGGTTGGAAGGACCCGCAAATGCTTGTTCCATAAACAAACCATTAGTTGGAATTATGACTATCAGGAATATCGATTATTGAATACAGATATGGATTTCTCTGGGAACACAAAGCAGACAATCTCTGCCTTTTCAACACTTAACTACAGTCAGAGATAGTTAAATGGAAATGGATCACCTGGCCAAGAATTCTCTGTGCATAGCATGCCGTTCAGAGGGAGGAATGAACACCAGGTGCATCCACTTTATTGTTTCTTCAGGCATCATATTGTTCTCATTCTCAAAGGGCAAGGTCTTAACCACTGTTTGTCTGTCAAAGATTTGGAGCAAGATGCACATTACGAGTATAGGCACACTGTTCCCTCTAATCTCTCAGGACGGTATTGTACCAAGAAACACATGCCAATCATTACCAGAGTGACCTTGGGCAGATCACTCAATCTTTGGGGGCCTTAGTTTCCTCAGCTGTACAATGAGGGCGCTGAGCTGTACAATGAGATGGCCTCTGATCCTCCTTCCAGTTTCAAAACCGTGATCATATGGTGTTATGGAGAAGATCAAAGTAGGGCGAAAGTTGATGGAATTGAATGTCAGATGAATTTTAGTTCTCTGGAAAGTTGCCAGGAAAGGGGCTCCTCTCCAGTTACCAGTAACTGCTATAGGGTTCTCATTTTAGTGATATCAAAATGCAAGATTAATCTTTTTATTATAATAATTATTATTATTTTAATACTGTATTGATACCTCTCATTTTTGTATCATCTTCCTTTCCCAATACATTCCCTCTCTCCAAAATCATCCTTTATAACGGTCATTGAATAGTTGTGTTTAAGTGCTGGAGATACCAAGAAAGTCAAAAGGTATTCCCTGCTCTCAAGGAACTCACAATCTAATTAGGCAGACTAGAAAAGAAGGGGGTGGGGAGCAATGAATCAGAACCATTGAACACATCAGTATTTGACACCCATAGTTCCCTACCTCTTTTTTGTTCTTCACTTGTTTTAATTATGTTTCACTATCTGTGGTCCCATTTGGGGTTTTCTTGGCAAAGATACTGGAGAGGGTTGCCATTTCTTTCTCTGACTCATTTTACAGATGAGGAACTAAGACAAACAGAATTAAGTGACTTGCTCAGGGTCGCACAACTAAGAGGTGTCTGAGGTCAGATTTGAGCTCAGGTCTTCCTGCCTCCAGATCTGGCTCTCTGTCTACTACACCAACTAGCTGCCCCTATCTCTACAAAGAAGCAAAGGCGGTATATTTGTATCTTTTCTTTGGGACCAGTCTTAGTCATTTGAATTATACAAACTTGAGCTGTGAATTGTTTTTGTTGCTGTTGATCTAATTATGATTGCGCGATATAACCTTCCAGAAGGGCTTTTGAAGTCACAGTGTGACATCCACCATGACGGTTTGTCACAGCCCAGCCTGCTTACCGAATCTGCTGGGAGTTATGGATTGGACACATATGGACACACTGGAGTGTGGGAGTTATGGATTGGACACATATGAACACACTGGAGGACAGAACCACGACCCAAAAAGGATCTGGCTGGGCTTGGTTTTCAGTCATTCCACCAACCCTGAAGTCCATTAAGCAAGTTGCCAAGCTCAGGTTCAGAGTAATAGAAGGAAAAGAGTGACCGTCTACTCTCCAGTCCCTCAAGGAATGCTCTCAAGGAGCTTACGCTTTACTGGCAGGACACAATACATGTAATTATATACCAAATAGGAAAAAAAGAAGACTCAGGGCAATTTGAGGGGGAGGCTCTAGTGCAGGAGGAAACGAGAAAAGGTCTAATATAGATGATAATTTCCTTAGCATCCTAATTCTACTCCTTACATGTGGCTGTACCCCAAGGATTTGGCATGGGTTCCCTTCTCTCCATCTATAACTGTTGTCTGGATGCATTTATGCAGATAACTCAGATCTCTACATCCAACCCCAGTCTCTTTCCTCATCAGTTCGACACCTCTAACTGGACAGCCCACAGGTGGCTCATACTCATTATCTCCAAAACATAACTCATTACCTTGCCCCAAACCCTCTCTATTCCTGTTGAGGCTGTTACCATGCTTCCATTCCCCAAAGACACACATTTGGAGATAGCCTCAATTCTTCACTCTTCCTCACTACCTCTTCCATACCCAGTCAATTGCTAAGTCTGAGGGTTCTAATTCCACAATGAATCTTGCATACACCCTCTCATACTGCAACCATCCTTCTTGAGGTCTGCAGCAGCTCTGCCCTGGATTATTGCAATGGCCTTGTAACTGGTCTCTTGTCTTCAGTCTCCTCATCCCACCCCACCCCTACGCCCATGGCTGCTAAAAGATATTCTTAAAGTAGAAGGTTGACTGTGACTTCCTAGTTCAAGAATCTCTCTCTCTTGCCTCCAGGATAAAATCCAACCTCCTCTGCTTGGCTTTTAAAACCCTTCCAGCCTCCAGGCTACTTTTCCAGGTTCATTGTACAAGGCTTTCCTTCTCACACTCTATGTTCCAGCCAGGCTGGATGACTTGCTATTCCCCGTACACAGCATTTCCTGTCTTGTCTCTATGATTGTTCACAACTGTCATCCCAGTGACTGGAATGCACTTGCTCCTTACCTCTGCCCCACTGAGCCCTTAACTTCCTTTGGAACCCAATTCAAGCACAACCTCCTACAGGAAAACTATGTCATTCCTCCCAGTCACTAATCCTCTCCCTCTAAAAGCTATTTTGTCCATTTTTGTAGATATAACTTCCTCTGTGTGTGTGTGTGTGTGTATAGTATATATAATTTCTCCCTATTATAATGTCAGCTCCTTGAAGTCAAGAATTGTCTTGTCTTTGCAATTCTAGAACCTAGCATAGTGCCTGGTAGCCAATCGATGCTTGTTAAATGTTTATCAATTAATGAATGAATAAAAATAACATTATTCTGAATCTAATAACACGAAACTTGTTAAGAATAAATAAACTTAAGAATGAATTCAAAACATCTTCCCAGGTATAAGGTGGGATAATCTGTGGTTTGACAACAGCTTATCTGAAATTGATATGAGAAAACTTATATGGACTCAGCATGGGGACTGTAGCAGCCCTCCAAATCTAACTTGATATTGAATATTAACAGAAATAGAGCTTCCAAGAACAAGAAGGGATACTCCCATTGGACTCTACCCTACTTAGATGACATGGAAAATCCGGCTCAATTCTGGGTACCACGTTTTAGGAAGTATGTTGATGAATTAGAGAGGGTTGATCCAGGGTGAGGAAGGGCCCGAGTTTGTGCCCCATGAAAATCAGTTGTTAGAGCTGGGGGTGTCTAGTGTGGGGAAGAGAAGACTGAAGCTACCTTCACTTTTTGGATGGTAGTTATGTAAAAAGCATCACGCTCTTTCTGATTGGTCCTGAAGAGCAAAACCATAAGAAATGGGTTTAAAGTGGCAAAAAGGCAGATTTTGGCTTGGTGTCAAGAAAGAAACTTCCCAACCATTTAGCTCTTTCTGAAAATGGAGCCAATACTATAGGGGGATAGGGGATAGTGAGTTCTTCCTCACTGGAGGTATTCAAGCAAAGGCTGTATGAACATTTGTTGGTTACGCTGTTGAGTTTATATTTCCCGTATGGGTTGAACTAGAAGGTCATACAAGTCTCTTCCAGCTCTGAGATTCTTTGACTCCATGATTGCACCGTTTTTATTATGAAGACATTGAGAAGCAGTCGACAAACATTTACTAAGTGCTTGTTTTGTTCCCGTGACTACCCTCAAGGAGCTTACATTCCAAAGGAGAAAGACAACATGCAAAAAGTGAGCTGAAAAGGGCGGGATGGATGAAGTCTCTGTCTCAGGGATAGTTCAAAGTCTAGATCCTGGGAAGTAGAGCTAGGAGAGGAATGAAAGATGTCCAGTGTGGACCACACCACAAAATGGAGGTCCCAGAAAGAACCCACCAAGGGGGAAGGGGCTGGAGAGATAGAGGACTTTCTATAGTGAGAAGGCTTTAGGTGCTGAAGATAGTGCAGAGCTTCTGAAAAACTGGAGAATATCCAAGGGGAGGGGACCAGGGTGACAAGATTAGAGACAGTTCATGGGCTAGCATTGTTTAAATGCCTGCTATGTGCCGAGCACTATATCATGAAAATCAGTGGAAAGAACTAGCAATGCTTAGCCAGAGAAGAGAAGACGGGGCTGAGTGGAGCAACAGCCATCTTCAAGACTGTGGTATAGATAGAAGAGGTATTAAGCTGATCCTGTTTGGCCAGAGAGGACAGATTATAGAGCAATGGGGAGAAACAGATGCAGGATTAATGCGAGGAATTCAAGCTATCCAAAAAGGGAATGGGCTACTTTGGTGTGTGGTGGGTTCCTCCTCACTAAACGACTTCGTGCAAAATCTGGCTGGAGATGTTGCAAGGATGATTATGGAACAGGGCCATTGAAGGCAATGGGGATGATGATGATAAAGAAGAAGAAGGCCAGGAAGAGGAGGAGGAGGCACTTGTCAGTCACTCGCTGTGTGCAGGGCGTTATTCTAAGTCCTGGGGATACAAATACAAAGGGGGTGCCTGTCCTGCTTACATTCTAACAAGGAGAGATAATTCAGGTGACCTGGGATGGAGATGAGGGTTTGGCCAGTGACCAGAATTGTGAAAGGCGAGTTGTTCCGGGAGTCAGAGTAGATTGCCACACCTCTGGAAGTAAGGGAGAAGTGCACAGCAGGCGGGCAGGATGGGTCAGTGCAAAGGTTCAGAGATGGTAGATAATTGTACATGAGAGAAACAGGGAGGGCAGAATGTGTGGGAAGCAGAGAAATGCTAAGATTAGAAAGATGACTGGAACGTATTGTATTTATATCCCCACTCCAATCCAATAAACATTGGCTAAGTGCCAAATACTTGGGGGTGCTGTTAATAAAAAAAAATAATAAAAAGAGAGACAATCACTGCCCTCAAGAAACTTACAGTCTAACAGACTGAGACAACACACACAAAAGCAGGCAGGAAAGAGGGGGAGGGGGACAGGACAACAGGGAGTACCCTGCACAGGGGCATCTTCTTCCCTGGGATTGGAACCCTGTGGGACAACAGATTCACAGTACACCGAACCCAGCGTCCAGTTTCTGCCAGGAAGGAATTGGGAGGAATTGGGCCTTCCAGCCTCCAGGCCTCTAATCAAGGGGAGAGAAAGCTGATGGAGGTGGTGTCAGGCAAGGCTTGAGTTAGCAGCACAGTGGTTAGTTTAGAAGCAATGAGCTAGGCCTGGGAGCAGCAGCTTGCCCTTTTCTGTGAACTAGAAACCACACTGGGCAGCAGACGTAAAACACTAGTGTTTGGCACATAAGTAAGGACTTAATAAAGGCTTGTTGACTAACTGACTGGAGCCAAGTTGTAAAGGTCTTAAATGCCAAACAAAGATCTTTGTGTTTGATCCCGGGGCACTAGGGAGCCAAAGAGGTTTTCTGAGCATTTGAGTGACATGATCAGGCATGTACTTTGAGAAAGTCACTTTGTTCAGTGTAAGAAGAACAATTATGAGACTATTAAAATAGCCCAAACATGAGGGAGAAGGGTCTGAATGAGGGTGATGACTGTGTGACTAGAGAGAAAGAGGCCAAAGGTAGAATCAATGATTAATGGGTAAGTGGTTGGCTCTGTGAGATGAGGGGGAGGGAGGAGTGAGATGAAGATCCTGAGTTTTGCCCAAAAGCTTTTCCTTTCCAAGAGAGAGTTCAATACTTGGAACAGGAGTTGAAGGTGGTATATGAGGTGATGGCTGGGACATAAAAAGTCATCAGTAAAACATTTTTATAAAGTGAATATTCATGGGATGCCACAATATACTAAGAACTTAACAGAGACAGAGTTAGATGGAATGCATTTATCAGGCTTTCTCCAAAACTTCAGAGACAGGAAAACAATGGGTATTTATGGGGCAGTTAGGAGAAAAGAAACCTTTTGGAAAAGGGAAAGGAAAGTGAAAGTGGCAGACAAAACCCGTTTTGTCTTGGTCCAGCCTTATTGCTTAGTCACAGAAATTAAATATCAGGTTTATTTAAAATTTTGCTTTGTTTTGGGTTTGTTTGTTTTTTTTGGTAACAGTAAGTGGATCGAGGGCACCCAAATGCTCTCTGTAAGAATGTTTTTGCTGAAGCTTATGCTGAGCATTTTTATGCATTTTCATTATGAGTCTGTTTCCAACTGTCTTTATTTTTATTTTTAAAATAAATTTTTGTTGCTACATTTTGTTTTTGCATCCACTACATTTCTCAATGTATTCTATCCCCCCCAACACTTCTTCCTTGTAACAAAGAATAAAAAAGGAAAAAGAAACAACTCAGCAAAATTAACCAAGCCATTAAAAAAAAAAAGCCTGGCACTATCTGTAGCGTTTACCTCTGTAAAGAAGGAAGTTGTGCCTTCTTAAACTAGGTCATTAGAACGTCACAGAATTCAGTTCCAATTATTTACTGGGTTTTTGTTTTGTTTTGTTTTGTTTTTTGCTATTTACACTGTTGCCTCACTGTATGTATTACTTTCCTGGTTCTTCTTGCTTTGCTTTGCATCAGTTCATATAAGCCTTCCATACCCTCTGCATTTCATTTTCTTACAACCTAATAATACTCACAATTTATTTAGCTATTCCCCAATCAATGGACCTCTACTTTGTAAACAATCCCTTTTTAAGAAGTTAATTTCTTCCTCCACATGTCTATCCCAGGCTAAAAAAGTCCAACTAATGTGTCAGGGGGTCAGGAAGAGAATCGTTACCAGGCACATATTCCTGCTCCAGAAACGTTTGTAATTCTGTAGCTCCCCAGGGACATTCCTGTTTAAAAGACTGTCAGAAAGATTAGCTCAGCCTCAACACAGGGACTTTGGTGACTGCTTTGGATTGTGAGAATCTGAGAGGATTAAAAAAAAAAAAACACTCCAGCAACCACATACCTAGGAAAACCACATAAGCTCTGTGTCTCCTGGCAGTCTTGAGAAATTTATCCCCTACAATGGAATACACAGCCCCAATGAGAGGGGACAGGAGGTGGCCTGACCCACAGATTTGTGGTTGGCCTCATCAATGCTAGGAAAACACTCCTATCTAGGGTTTCTATCATGTCTCCTCCTAAACCAGCCAAATCGGGGCACTTCGAGGGGCTGGGGAGAGCAGAAAGGGAGCCTTGGTAATGCTTCTGTCTGACCTTATAATCAGAGACTTTGCCCTCCTTCAAAGGAAAAATCCTTTGAATGTAGCCACAGATTCTGGGGCCTGGGGAAGAAGGGCAGCTGGGAATTCTATTGGCCTACAGAAAAGCCTTCCAGGCTGCACAAGGTGACCATGGATGGTGAGGCCCCAGCTGGGACACACAGAAGGCAACAACTCGGTCAGAGGTCTGTGATTTTCTTGGGGAGAAACAGTTCTCTAACCTGGAGGGTGAAACACTAGGAAGTAATAGATATGAATGTCAAAGCATCATAGGCCCTCTGCCTCTGTATGTGTGTGTGTGTGTGTGTGTGTGTGTGTGTGTGTGTGTGTGTGCGAGAGAGAGAGAGAGAGAGAGAGAGAGAGAGAGAGAGAGAGAGAGAACTGAGAAACAGAGAGAGAGAGACAGAGAGGGAGAGAGAGAGAGAGAGAGAGAGAGAGAGAGAGCCCCTTTTGGCAACCTGGGGAGGCTTGTTCCCTTTCTCAGAATCATGATTTGTTGCCTACATTCATAATAGAAGGAAATGTTCAATTTAAATTACAAATTAGTGAATATAAAAATGGATTTTTTTTTCCCATTCCATGAAGTCTAACCATGGAGCCTTTGGGGGTCCATAGGCCTCCTCAGTTGAGAATCTCTAGTTTAAAGAGCTACTAAATACAGGGCGCATGTTATCTTTCTCTGTCTTCACGCCAAAACTGCAAGGATCAATGAGAGCACTTTCAGATTGACAGGGCTCTCTATAAGGAACATTTCATTTGATCCTCACATCCTGGTGAGGCAGATGCTAGGATTATACTGATTTAGTAGATGAGGAAACAGAGGCTGCATTATATAGTTACCTACTGTATGCAGCAGGATTTGAACTCAGGTCTTCTTCATGCTAGGTCTGATACTCTATCCCTAGCTACCTCTGGTGTGCTGGAACTATTGCCTTCACTTTACAGATGAGGAAGGTCTTCTTCAAGAACAAGGGATGAACAACAACAGATGAGGAAACTGAGAAATGAGGCAGCTTGGCGCTGCCCCAAATCACACAATTGATAAGTCACTGAGGCAGAATTCAAACCCAGGTCTTCCTGACTTTCAGTCCAGTACTCTATGCCTTCTCATTCTCTTTCCCTCAAACCCTCCCTCATTCTCAGATTTCTCATTACTATTGAGAGAGTCACCCTTGACCTCTCACTGGCACTCAACCCCCATGTCCAATCTGTTTTCAAGTCTCAGGGATTCCACCATCACAGCATTTCTTGGCCATGTGCCCACCTCTCCATTCACACAGTTGCTGCCCTGCTGCAGGTGCTCATCACCAGTCATTTGGACATTTGCTGTAGCCTTCTGGTTGGTCTCCAGTCTCTCCCCTATCTCCCTGATCATCCTCTACTCTGTTCATGTCTGATCATGTCAAACACACATCCAGCAAACTCCTGTGGCTCCTCATTATTGCCAGGCTCAAATATAAACTCTACTGGACATTTAAAACCCATTCTAACCCAGTCCTTTTGAACCTTTCCAGTCCATTAATACTACACACTCTCCATCTGCAATGGTGTGCTTGCTGTTCCTTCCCCAAGCCTCATGTTTGGTGGCCTCCATGCCTGACATGCACACTCTCCTCACCACCTTCTGGCTTCCATGATTTCCTTTCACATCTACCTTAGATCTCACCTTATGCAGGAAACCCTTCCTAGTCTCCTCCCCTCCTACCTTCCCCTTTGAGACCACCTTCCATTTATACAGAACCCAGGAGAGTAGTGAGATCAGCAGAGACTCTGAGACAAGCAGGCTCTAGGGGACCCAAAGGACATGCCAGGACCATCCCAATGATGACAGGGCAGTGACATCACCAGAGCACAGGAGGAGTCCTATAAAGGCAAAGGCATGAGCTGCTGCTCTTCACAAATAGTCCCCATGCATACACCCATCAGTGACCATGAATGCACACTCATGGTCTACATCAGCGGCTCTCAATCTGTGGGTCACAAGGACCAGGGTCACCTAAGACCACTGGAAAACACATATTTCCAATGGTCTTAGGAACTGAGACACCACTCCTCTATCCATCTCCAGGTGAGTCCACCCACATACAGATACACCCACATACGAGTATTAAAGGGTCGCGGCATTAGGAAGGTTGAGAACCACTGCTCTACAGGTACAGTGGATATTTAAGGGACAGTGTGTCCCAGGTTGGAGTGGAGGAGACTATTCTATTGCAAATACTCTTGCACTCAGTGTCTTTGATTTGAACTATTTGTGTCCTTTGGCTTACTAGTTTAAAAGTACACACACTGGTGGGGGCTTGTGAGCTATAATTTTGAGGGAATGTGGATAGTAGTTCATTGTACCTTGAAACTGTAATAGTTAACCTGGGGGTGAGATATGTGATGGAAGGGGGTGCTCCAGGTGTTATACTACAACAGACGCCACTCTAGAGCTTTGACTGCTTTTCTGCTGCCTCTAGGATAAAATGAAAACTCTTCTGTTTGGTATCTGAAACCCTTCACAATCTGGCTCCATCTTATCTTTGCAGGCTGATTACTCATTAGCCCCCCTTACATACTCTATGTTCTAGCCAGACTGGCCTATGTGTTATTTCCCATAAATGACATTCCACCTCTCCTCCGTGTCTTGGAACAAACTGTCCCACATGCCTGAAATGCTCTTCCTTGTGAGCCAAGGAAAGATGAGAAGAGAGAAGGGGAGGAAAGAGGAGAAGATGAAGGAAAAGGACATCAAAGGCAGAGGGAAGGAAGAAGAGTCAAGAGAAGATAAAGGGGGAAAAGGCAGGAGGGCAGGAGGGGATGGGAGATGAGGAGAGAGGAAGAAGAAAAGGAAGAAGAATATATAGGTGACAGAGGAAGGGAAAGGAGACATAAGGAAATAAGGGAGAAAGGAAAGAGAAGGTGTTTTATAATTTCCTTGAAATAAATAATCCGAAGGTAATTAAATAAAATTATCTTGCCTTTACATTCGTTAAGAAATCTCACATGATTTTGGTTTGTGCATGGGCAACACCTTGTTGGAGAGCAGAGGCTACCATATTAATTGCTTTCTTTCTTTTCTAGTCAGCAATGAGCACGGTGGGGATCTTTTCTCTCCACCTTTTCATCAATTGTGTGACTACAAAGATTCACTCTACTATTGAATGTCATTTGTAAAAACCTGCTTATTCCCTTCTAATACTTTCATCAAGGATGTCCTCAATAGGAGCGTAGATTATTTTCATGAAAACTTTGTAGGAATAGGACAGTAATAATAATCATTTTACGTAGTGTATTGTTTTTCAAAGCATTTACATATATTGTCTAATTGAGCATCAATTAGTTAACAGCTTTTGACAGTTGTTGATATTTTATTGGTCACCTCTTAAAAAGCGAGTAAGCGGGTCTAATATTTTCCCCCAAGTGTTGTCCTCTTTTCAGACGCCTTGAAAATTAATCTCTCAATGTTATCTCACCTTCAGCAGGGGCTTTCCCTGTGTGCTCTTTCCCCGCCTTTGTTTGGTTTGGACCATTTCTGTTTCTTTGTGCAGCCTATTTGGCACTGTGTAGGTAGCCTCCAAATGTGGTGGCCACCATTGCTGGAGGGAATCACTTGTAATAGAATCTTGACAGATTTTCCTTTTTCATCTGTTTGCTGTCCTTCTAACATCAGGCTGAAATGTCCCCTGTCCCACAAATAATCTGATTTACGTCTCTTGTCAAACTTTTTATAAAATTATTTTTTCTTCTACTGACTCTAAAAATTTTATAAGGCAATATTCCTCTTAAATATTCTTCTTAATCTTCCACCATCTCCCTCCACAAGATCTTAGAAATGAGTTTATATTTTAAACTCCTGTTGCCTTTAGCTACTGTCTTTCCACTTGGCAAGGAGGCCAGAGGTTTCCTGGAGAAGGTGGTTTTTAGGATTTCTTGGCCTCCTCGTTGTGTGATTTACATTGATTAAATTCCTTGTGGAATATTGATAGATATCTATGTCTCTTCTTTTAAACAGGCTGTGTTGAATAGTGGATGGACTAATGGACCTGGACTCAGGAAGTCCTGGGTTTGAATCCTTCCTCACAGATACTTACTCTGCAACCCTTTCTGTGAACTCCCTTTCTGAGCCTCAGTTTCCTTATCGGGGAAATGGGGATAATAATAGCACATAGTAAGAGTTATTGTTGAGTATCAAGTGAGATAATATATTTAAAGAGTTTAGCAAACCTTAAGGTGGATGTGTGTGTGTATGTGTGTAGATAGAATATGTGTAGATAGATAGATATAGATGTATATATGTAGAATGATGTATGTATATATTATATATATATATACACACATGTACATATGTATGTATGTATATATGTATACGTGATGTTTTTATTTCCCATCGGGGGAGAGGGAGATAGAAGCTTCTGTAAATAGGTCAAGGTTGCTACTGCCCAACCAACTTCTCATCCTGTTCATTCTCTCTCTCTCTCTCTCTCTCTCTCT
Source organism: Pseudochirops cupreus (assembly GCA_028627135.1). Classification (NCBI taxonomy): domain Eukaryota; kingdom Metazoa; phylum Chordata; class Mammalia; order Diprotodontia; family Pseudocheiridae; genus Pseudochirops; species Pseudochirops cupreus. Next base: position 15,124,900 of record CM053580.1, on the reverse strand, counting down.
TCTCATTTGTCATTAATTCTGATCCTTGATGTAACAAGCGGGTGGTGTGAATGCACACAGCCAGCTGATTTGGAAATGACTCTCACAGCTCTAACCAGTCATTTCCTGCTGTTAAAATATAGTCAATTTCAGTTTAGGGGCTCTACAAACAGGAATCGAATCATTCTTCTTCTTCTTCTCCATCACATGCATCAGAAGAGGCTCTGAAAACATCAGATAAGGGCATGGAATGAAAACAGCGCCAGCTTTTTTGAATACACAGCTTCCTCCGTGGTCTGTGTTAATGGCTCCCATCCCCAGAAACCCTTTGGTGCTACAAGCACACAGTCTGTAATCCCCTGCTTATCACGCCTTGCAGGGCTTGGGAGGAGGTGGTGGGGTCGGGAGAGGTATTTCACACCTCTTATTTTCCAGATAACTGAAGTTTATAGCTTGACCTTTTAAAAAAAATCATTTTAGTGGAAATCTTTCTAAAACAGAGACAAATGACAATCCAACCATTTGTGAACAATTCATTTTGATGTTTTTTTGGGGAAGGAATGATGGGCTGGGAGTCGGGAGACCTAGGTTCTGATCTCAGCTCCACCAGCTGACTAGCTGTGGGACCTCAGCCAAGTCCCTTAACCTCAGTTTCTGTGTCTGTAGAGTTGGCACAATAATATCGACAGCTCCTTCCTTCCCGGGCCCTGGTGAGGAATGTGCTTTCTACACTGTAAAGCACCACCTAAAAGGAGCGTGGTCGTTCTCCTTCTGGATGCCCATTGTTATCGGGTGAGGTCATATAGTTCTGTGTGTGTGTAAGTTTTGTTTTGTGTTTCCTCCCTTAATGGCCTCATGCCTCTTTCTTTCTGTAACAACCACCCCCCTCTCCCTCCCTCACCCCCAGTTTGTTGCTTCTATTCTGATCTTGGCTGGGAAATTAGATAACAAAGCTTCTTAGGCACCACATGCTGAATGAGAGGTGACAGTCTAGTCACCCGGGCCCCCCAGCACAGGGATTGTGATTCCTGATGCTTAGAGGCCTTCCAGCTGGAAGCTGTGTCTCTGGGAACCAATGTTGCCAGAAATGGGATGGTACTATACCCACCTGGGTTGGACCAACTGAAATTACCCCTTCATATCAAAAGTGATTTTCATCACAAATCTACAAGAGCACAACGAGAGACCATAATAACGAACAATTTCTGTTCATGAAGCACCTTCTTTCCAATGACCCTGTGGCATAGGTAGGAAAATTATTATTATCACCCTCAATTCACAAAGGGGAAACTGAGGTTCAAGACTTCTGACCTCCATGTCTTTCCATTACCCTATGTTCTGGGCCCATCTCCCCTTACCAAGAGCCCCAAACCAAAGGACATTGGAGGGCAAAGGCAAGACTTCATTTGAATCTAGAGACATTCAGCATTAGCTTCCTTAGAAGAAAATCTAGGCATCTTGGTCTCTAATGGTGCTGTAACTATCCCAGGTGCCAATATGGGGGCTGGGTTGCACGCTTCCTCCCCGCCACAATCCGCTACCATCCTGTCTCATGCTAGAATGATTCTTGCTCTCTTGCCTCTCTATAGGCCATTTTTCTCTCTTCCCCACCGTCCCCCAAATCTTAGGATTTATCACCAGAATGAACTTGAACAGTCATTTAATCCAACACCCCTGTTTTATCCATAGGAATGATCAAGAGATCAAGTGAATTGCCCAAAGTCACACACAGGCAGAGGCAAGATTTGAACCTGGGTCTTCTGACCCCAGAGTCACTGCTGTTTCTATTGAATTATGTTAGTCCTGCTATTCAAGTAGAACCAGAATCTACCTCTCCCTCACCCATTGCTGCTATAACTCCTAACTTCCTACCTACCACTCCCAGGATGGGGGGTGGGGCGTGGTGCACACCATGGGCTAGAATCTCTGGGGAATGGATTGTCCCATTTCTTGAACCCACCCTGTTCCTCTAAATGAATCTGTCCTTTGCACAAGAATTCCTTTTTCAAGTCTCCAGGTGTTTATCTTTTCTGGGTAAAACATGCAATCTTGAGAAAGAAAGCTTCAGAAGGTCTTGCTTCACCAGTTCCTTTGTCAGAAATGTAGGAGCTTTCAGAAGAAAGGGGCTCTCTTTGGGGACATCTGCTCATGGTACAGCAGAGAAAACCAAAGCCCAGAGAGTGGATGTCACAGAGTCACAACATTAAAATCCCAAGCCTCAGAGGCTCATGTCACAGCTAGGAAAGAGAAGGAAGTCATGTCTTTCTGCTTTGGAGACTCATCTTTGTCACCCATGTTCCGTTCCATGATAGTTCCAATGCTCTGTAAGTGGCTGTTGGGAAGCCAGAGGGCCATGCATGGGGTTCTTCCCTGGAATCACTGATGAAACAAATATTTTATGCATTACAAACATTGTAAGTCTGGAGGCTTCAGATTTTTGAACAATCTTTATCTTTATCTTCTGAGAATGATGGTAGTTTGAAACAGAATAGTTTCAATGAAATTTGAAACTCCCCCCTTTCATATTACCCTAAAGTCACTGGAATGTTTTTGTGTCTGTCTGTTTAGCCCTTTGAGGTTTTACAGAAACACAAAGGTCCCATCCACCTTAATCAACATTCTCTCATTTTTAAAACCCAGTCTCAGAGCCATGGTTGGATCTAAGGTGGAGAAATAGGATTTCAAGGGCTGGAGAAGATTCCCAAATGACCTTAGGCTTGATAGAATCAGAGTGGGGGGTGGACTAGAAAATTCCAAAGAGATCTTCTAGCTCCAGTATTGTGGCATCTGGACCAGTGGGTCTACAAATGTGGAATTTTAACATTTGCCCAAGGCATGCATGTGTGTATTGTAATGGAATGAGTGTGGGACTTGGAGTGGAGGCCCGGCCTTGGCTCCCTGCTCTCAGTGTGACCTTGGTTTGAGAACTGCACTTGGAGGCAGAGCCCTGGTATCTCCTTTCTATCTGTGTGACCTTGAATTTGACACCCTCTCAAAGCAACTAGGGTCTCCAAGTCTGTGATTCATAAGGAGTTGCCAGTCTGCAATCAATAGGGGAATTCTACCCTCAGTGTCCCTGGCTGAGATGAAATCCCAGCTCTAAAGCCATCTCATAAAAGAAAGCAAATAAGCAGCAATGAGTTCATCACATCCTTTCCTAAGAGGAAGTTTTGATAGAGTGAGGGAACCTGAAGGGACCAAGAGGAGGAAAGGTGGCCATGGAAGGGGTTTGGGGTTAGAAAGGAAGGATCACGAGAAAACAGAAGATGGATTTTCCTTGTTTGACAGTGTTGCCCAGGACAGGCTCTAATTATCGACATGGCAAGGACCAGCGATCTGTCTGTGGAGTACCAACCCAGATCATGACCCGTTGATGACTCGGTAGGTAAATCTGGAAGAGCTTTGTGAGACTCAGAGAGCCAACAAGCTGTTTGCCTCTGGTCCCCCTGTTAGTGTCAGAGGCAGGACTGGAACCCAGGCCTTCCAACCTGCAAGTCCAGCCTCTAGCCACCATATGACACCACCACCCTTTGCCCTGCTTATGTTTCCCACTTTTAAAAATCACCATCAACACCCTTCCCCTGACTGCAGAAGTTTCTATGGACCTACACTACTTACTTTCATTTTATCCTAGTTTTATTTCTGCCTTTTGGCTTTGCACCACATTTGTTTCTTAATGTGGTCCTCTCCTATGTCCCCTGAACATGGAGAATATAGATACAAGTCGGTAAGATGGGCCTCGCCTTCAAGAAGCTTACATTTTGGGGGGGGGGGAGCGACTGTTAAGGAGGAGGAAAAGAGGAAGTTCAGAGAGTTGAGCCCTAAGTGAGGTGAAGCACTGCTGGGGCCCTCCTGAAAGTGTGGTCAGGACAGCAGGGGCTCAGAGGGAAGGGAGAGAGGGAGGAGAGCTGAGTTGGGGGTTGGAGGCATCCTAGGGTAAGAAGGACGATGAGGAGAGGCTGTGAATTGCCTTGACGTCCACCAAAGTGGCCAGTCTCAGAGCTGGGACTTCAACCCAGCCTAGTACTTGGCTAAAGGGGCACCACCAGGCTGAAGTCACAAGGGGCCACAAGGGGCTAATGACCTTTGCCAAGCAGAATTGTCATAAAAAGTGCATGTCCTCACAACTCTCTGAAGCTCAGACTCACCCTTACACCCCCAGGCTGTCAGGAAGAAGCCTGATGTATGGGGATAACTCCCTTAACATATGCTCAGAGTCCCACCTCAGTAGCCAATGAAGAGTCCTCACAGCCTACCCTGCACGAATCAGAGGATACCTGTGTCTGCTTTGAAGTGGGGGGAGCAGGTTCCATCGCCCATCCCCAAGGGAGTGCTCTAACAGGCTTTCTGAGTTCTTTCCAATATATCCTCAGATCTTTATCAAGGAGAACCACGATGAGGGTTACCTGTCCGTTAGAGTAAGAGATTGGTAAGAAAGTTGCCACCATTTTCCCAAAATGATAACCCTGAATCAGCATGTCACTTGTCTTTCTAGACTCTTGGTGTTGACGTCTTCCCAGAGCCTTTCTCTCCCTTCAGGAACCTGAAGAGAGTTTGTAATTGCATGTTCTTTTTTATTCTTTATTATAATGGATGGCTCTTGTAGGGTAGGGTGAGATGCACATTGGAAAGTATAAATGATATACCAAACAAAAAATGTATTAAAATTTCCTTTTAAAAAAGCTACATATTTGGGAAAGCACATACTGTCATTATGACATCAATATTCATTGGATTCAATCATTCAACCAGATCTAAATTTGTCTAACTGTACTGTCTTTCAGCCCACATCCTGCCATATTGCCCACAAAATATCTTGAGAGACTTTGTTAAATACTTTTTTCCCTAGAGAGAAACAGTTCTCTAACCCACAGGATTAGGAAGTGATCCATATGGATGTTCAAGCATCACAGTTTCTCATGGTTGTCTTGAAGATGATGTCTTTGGCATTTTTCTGATCCATAACAATATGAAGCCTTCTCTGATTTCCCCATTTGTTAGTTCTAAACATTGGATCTCATTTTGTACATATTTCCTTTTTATCTCCGTGTGTACATTATGTTTCTTCCAAGTAGGACAGAAGCTACTTGAGGACAAGGATCATTTTGGTTTTGTCCTCATGTTCTCAGGGCCTGGCCCTCAGTCCATTCTTGAGGAGTGCTAGTTGAGTGAATTATTCATTTAGTCAATTAACTGAACAAATCTACCAAGTAAGCGTGCCCTTTCATTGAAACAAGGTGAGTGAAATAGGATTTCTGGCACCCAACCCTGGAGACTCCAGATTTCTCCTTCCGAACAGCATCTTCAAAGAGGTTTGGCCAATACAAGCAAGACCTTCCTTCTCCTTCCTCTAAAAATACTATTTTCTGATTGAAACGATGAGGAAGCTTTGCTCTCTTGCTTCAGGCTTGTAGTTTCTTAACCATTTCTTGTTCTTGAGAGTCCTCACGTAAGGTTGCTAGCTTTACTCACGACCGTCTTAAGAGCTGTTCACCATCTGTTGTCCCTCTGAGCATCCTTGAGAAGAGAATGGTGCTTGGCTGAGATTCCACGGTTCCATGGCAAGGTAGAGTAACTTATGTGAGATCAGAAGATCAGAGACTTATAGACTTAAAGCTAAAGGAACCAGCCAGGCCATCCAGGTCAATCTTTTTGTTCTACAGAGGAGGACACTAAAGCCAGGCCCAAGGGTTGAACCAAACACCTTCTGAGATCCACCCTCCTTTTTTGAGACCTGAAGTCCATGAACTTGTATGTCTTTAAAATTTTTTTTGATAACTGTATTTCAGTATGATTGATTTCTTTCATAATCCTGTGTATTTTATTTTATATATTTAAAAAATTCTTCTGAGAAGGGCTCTGTCAGCTTTACCAAACTCCCAAAGGAGTGAGATGACACCCCCCTCCCAAAAATGTTAAGAAACCTTGATTTAGAGCAAGATCAGGAGAAAGGATTTGAAGATTAGAGAAATGTGAGGATAACTGTTTGGAAACAAAAAAAAAAAAGATTTTTTTAAAAGCAAAAACAAACCTTGAGCATATTTTTCTCAGGGATTTCTGCAAGTTTTTGTGGATAGCTGAAGACCCTTCCAATCCTTATAATTATCATTTCAAATCCACCACACACTCAAACTGAAGATAAATTTAGACCCATTGGTTAAGAAATTGATGCCAAGAAAGAGCTCATAGAAAAAGGAATCTGACAGGATTAGAAAGTCAGAGCATGTACTAGAATCCCCGCTCCTAGGCGAGGCTGGTGCATCGGTGGAGTTTGCGAGTTCTGGGCTGTGGTGCGTCTGGAGCCCATTAGTGTCTGTACTGTTTGGCACCAATGTGGCAAGCCCCTGGTGGGGTGGAGGATAAACAGGCTGCCTAAGGAGGGGCAAACCAGTCAAGTTAGGGAAAATATAGTAGATTAAAGCCTCTGCGATGATCAGTATTGGGATTAGGTCATGTGGCCACAAGCAGAACTTCCAGGTCAGATGAGACAGGGAGACGGGAAGAGTTGTATCCCTGTTTTAATTGAAAGGCATTAATAATCCTACAGAAAGTCTCCACTCATGGGATCACCCTGGTTCAGGCCCTCATTCATTAGCTCCCATCTGGACTTAGAAGAACCTCTACGTAGGATTCCCTGCATTCATCCTCTCCCCTCTCCAAACCATTCTTCACATCTGTCAAATTGACATTTCTTTAGGAAATACAGGTCTCTCTGAGCACTCCTCCCTCTCTAGAAGCAGAGGTGGCTCCCTATTGCCTCTGCGGGTCAGTTTAAGCTCTTCACAATCCAGCTGCAGGATTTGTCCGTCTCTTTGCTCAATCTTCTTGTTCCTATATTCTATGCTCAAGCAAATCACACTATTTGCTGTACTCTGACCACTCTGACATCCGTCATCTCTCTTCTCCAAGACTGCGTAGGTGTCTCCCCAACCCAGAACTCACTCCCACCTCACCTCCTCTGGGTGGAATCCCTGGCCTTCCTCAGGGCTGCCCTCCAGCACCTTTCCCATACAACAGCTACCCTCATTCACCTGGTTAATGCCCTCTCAATTATTTGGAATTGATTCTGATGTATTTTGGACTGATGAATTTGTACACCTATTGTTTTTTTCTCAGTGGGAGGTAAGCTCCCTAAAAGCAGAGACTGCTTCATTTACCTTTGTCTCTCCTGTACCTGGCACAATGTAAGTACTTAGTAAATGCTTATGGATTGGCTGAATAAAATTTGGAAGGAGTAAGAATTGCTAATGCACAATTTACTTCTCAGTTCAGTTACCTGAAGAGTTTTTCCTCCTAATTGACAGCTCGCTCTCCTACATTATTTTAAGGTTCACAAAATGTTCTTCTCATAACAACCCTGTGGGGGTGGATATTATTGTGTCCATTTCACAGATGAGGAAACTGAGTTTCAGAGAGGCCAATGGTCACAAAGCAGTGATCCAGGTCTGCCCTCCCTTCAAAGAATTCTAGATTTGGAGCTAGAAGGGACCTTAGAAGATGCCCTCTCATTTTGAAGTTGAGTCATCTGAGACACAGAGAGATTACATGGGTTGAGGCAGGTCATACAGGTACTCAATGGAAGTGTAAGGATTTGAACCCTTTGCCTCTGACTCCAAATCCAGTACTTCTCTCCTCTACCAGACTCTTGTCTTCTCTGGAGAGCATGGGTCTTCTTGGATCGTTGGGTTTTCATGTCAATGAGGCAATGCGTCTCATTTCTGTCCTTTTCTTGGCTTTCCTCTGAAGCCACCTGCTTCCATCTGTCAGTCACCCAGGGTTTGCCGGCTTCTCTGCAGAAGCCCTGGCCGGCCGCCTCTTTGTTTTCAGTGTCTTTTGGTCTTGTGGTGGGTAAAGAGATTAGGCAGCCACATGTTTGGATCTCTGGTTTCAGACATTAACAACACTTACCCTCCTCTAGAGGAAGTGTTTGTCGTCTTTAGAACCCGATATGCATAAACACACAGACCAACTCTGGTAGGAAGGAGGTGTTTATTACCTTCCCTTGTCACTGGAATTGTGGGGAGGGAAGGGAGCCTGACACATGGCCAGGACTAAAGGTTACAGAGTGGACTAGACTTGGGCTTGGAAGATCCTGGATTCAAATCCTGATTCTGACACACACTAGCCCTATGGGCCTTAGTATCCTCAATGGCCAGAAAGTGCAATGGACCTCGCAGAACATGGTGGTAAAAATCAAACATCTCCAGAAATGCAAGACTATCATCATGAATGATTTCTTGACCTTGGGTAGTGTCAGGTTAATTAACTTCCAAGTTTAAAGGGATTCTCACTGAGGTGTTATCTTACCCTAGAGTCTCACCACTGCTTAACACAGTGCTCTGCAAACAGTAAGTGACTAATGAATGCTTCTATTCCTCATTCACTTTTAGAGGAGCCCTGCCCAAATGAGGGTTCCATCCTGGGCTAGGTGTATATGGACGCCTGTCCCTTTGCTCTATAGTTGTTTCCTATCTCCCTAAAATGTGGTAAAGAAAAGAACTTTGGGTTGGTTACTGAGCTCAAACAAAAGGCTCTAATGACTTGACCTCTGCCCCTTCCCCCCTTTGCTGTTTTGTAGTAAGGGGAACAAACTGCTGTGGGTTCCTGGATAGGGGAAGAGCCTCAGGCCTTCTTCTACCAGAGCCATCATGAAGCCAGTAAGCTCATGACTTCCTGGTCAACCCTGGGGCCCAGGAGAATGGGGCCAGCTCTTGTTCCTGTCTTCTTTCCTTTAACCCAGGGCATTATAAGGTTCCAGACATTCAGAGGAACAGACGTCTTGTGACTGGAGTCAAAGCATGAATTTCTCAGCAGCAGCAATATGACTGGCTCATCAGAGAAGGAGACCCATGGGGGCTCAGCCGGCACATCCCACAAGTCAGAGAGTTCCTGGTCCATTGTCTATGCCACCTGTAAAAGCGAGGTGGTTGGAAGCAAATGCAGCTACTTTAAGTCTGGGCTTACTCTAACCAGGGATTGAGGCAGCGTAAAGGAGAGTGTGCCCCCGGTTTGTGCAGGATATGATGTTAATTCTGTTCTTGCTGCATCATCTCAGTAGCTATATGTTGTAAAAGCTCACTGATACTAAATGGTTAGTGATATTGGGATGTTAATCAATGGGCCAACTAGTGATACAGGCAAATATCAACCATAGCGGGAAACAAGATTAAAGGAAGCACGTCAGCATGGGTGCTGAAGCCAACAGAAGAGTCACAACTGCTCAGGTAGCCCAGAACCTTGAAGGGCCATTAATCCTCTGGGGACCTGAATCCCAAGTGTGAGTAACAACACCTCCCTAGGAGTTCAGTCATAGGCTAAGCTCAGATGGAATGGATTCAAGGCTTTTCACTATCCTGGTTGAACTCCTGTCTAATTTATCTAGCTTACCAACATCTTTCTTAAATGGCAGCCCCTAAACACATTTCCAGAGAAGATGGATCCTCATGATAATGAATTAACTAATAGTAAAGCAGGCAGGTGGCAGAGGAGACCGAGTGCTAAACTTGGAGTTGAGAAGATCTGCATTCAAATCCTTCCTCAGATGTAGGCCCTTGTTATGATATTAGGATTCCATTCATCAGTGCAGCTGAGATAGATACAAAAGAGCAGGGCATATAATCCAAAGGGAGTTTGCACCATCAGAGAAAATCCTGGCAGGGGTATATGGCCAATAGGACAGAATCGGCAGTGGCCAATAGAGATCAGCGGTAGTGTGTTTACTGGGAAGGGGGTGGGGTGGAATGGGGAACCTGGCCTGGAGAAACTAAGAATGTTGGTCAGGGCACTGAGGCAGAGACAGACCATTGCAGTATGTTGGAAACACCAATGGAGCTTATATTTTTAGTCTAATCTAATTTAATTTAATCTAATCTAATTTTTAATCTAAAAATACTGAGAAGTTGGTCTGAAAAAGGACATGGCACCAGAAGGCCTGGATCTGAGTACTGCCTGTACCATTCACTAGCTGTGTGGCTTTGGGCCCATTGCTTGGCCTTGTCAAGTCTTATCTCCCTCATCTACAAAACAGTCTCTAAGGTTTCTTCTGACTCTGTGAATCTGAGGGGGGGACTCATTTTGGGGGGATGGGGTATAAAGCAGGAGTTCTGTCAAAGGGAACAATACAAGGGAGGCCCAATGACTAGAAATGTGCTAAGGTTGAGAGCTCTGTCACGGGGGGACAAGAGAAGAGGCCATCAGGATGTGTGAGAAGTCAGAGCAGGGCACGAATAAGTGTGACAACACTTAGTTACCAGCCTGGGAGCTGCTGGCCAAGGGTTCCTTGTACTCCCCCTGCCGAGGACCAACTCTGCCCCAAAGTGGAGACAAGGACCAAGCTCATAGGAGGGGCTCCAGGTCTGAACACGGGAAAGATTCAGGGACAGTAGACTGATCTGCTCATAGCTTTCCCTTGGAAGTGGGAAGATAATTGGAATAGATAGAAATAGATACTGAATGGTACCCATGAAAAGGAAATGTTGGGTTAAATGGCGTGAAAAAAAGTGATGGAAAAAGAGAAGTGTCTTCAGTCTACAGACCAACAAGCACTGATTAAGGGGCACCATCTTCTAGTCCCTGGGCACTATCCTTATCTTGGCAAATGTTGGCCAGGGGGCTTATGTTCCAATTGAGGAGACAATGTATGGAAACCACCTGTACACAATTAAATAGGGGGAAGGCAGGAGCAGCGGTGAGGGCCAGGAAAGGCCCTGGGGAGGTGCTGTTCGAGCTGGTTCTTAAAGGAATACAGGAAACCTGAGAACCAGAGGTTTGGAGGGAAAGCGTTCCTGGCATGGGGACGACCATGGCAGGCTAGATGGAAGATGGAGCTCAGCATGGGAGGAAGAGGAGGGAGGCCGCACGTTCTGGGTTGTCAAGTATGTGCAGGAAGGTAGTATGTTAAAAGTCTGGAGAGATAGGGAGAGGTTAGGAAGAGCTGTAAATGCCAAATGACCGAGTTTATGTTTGATCTCAAAGGCAACAGGAAGCCCAGGGAGTTTATTGAGTGACATGATCAGACTTGGCGGTAGGGAAATCCCATTGGAGACTGTGTGGAGAATATTCATAGGGAGAGAGATTTGAGATGAGAAATACAATTAAAAGGGCACCAGGAAAAAGGTGATGAGGACCAGAACTGGCTGTGTGAGTAGAGAGATGCTGTAGAAAAAGTAATTACAATTTGACAATTGACTGGATATTTGGGTTGAGGAAGGCTTATAAGTCTGAGAACCTGGAAGGACGATGGCGCCCTCAAGAATTACAGGTAAGTTCAGAAGTGAAGGGAAGTTTAGGGGAAAGAGAGTGAGTTCTGTTGTGAGCATGTTGAGTTTGAGATACCTGTGGATCGTCCAGTCTAAAATGTCTGATATGCTCCAGGTAATAGGGTATGGGAGCTCAGGAGAGAGGCCAGGGCTAGATAAGGAGATCTGGGAATCATTCACATAGTGGTGATCATCAGATGTGGGGGAATTGTTGGATTCTCCGAGACAGTACAAAGAGGAAAGAAATGAGGGCCTAGGGATAGAACCTGGGGGAACTCCCCCAAGATGCACAGAGGACAAAGCATGGGACCTGGAGTATGGACCTGCCTCAGACCCTTATTAGCCGTGTGACTCTGGGTAAGTCACAAAACTGTATTCAGCCTCAGTTTCCTCATTTGTGGCTCTAAGATAATAATACCTAACTCACAAGATTGTTGTATCAAATGATTTAACGTATCAAAAACACTTTGCAAAACCTGTGTCCCTGTATAAATGATAGTCATTTTTGTTATTATTAATATGGTTGAAGAATCAGCACAGGAGACTGAGGAGTGGTCAGACATGTAGGGGGAGAGCCAGGAGAGAAGAGTGTGAGGGAAACCCAGAGAGAACAGAGTATTCAGAAGGAGAGGGTGGCAAATAGAACCAAATGTAGAAAGACCAAGAAGGATGAAGTTCTAGAAGGAGCCATTGGTTTGGACCATTAAAAGGTCATCAGAAACTTTGAAGAGACCAGATTCTGTGGAATAATGAGTCTAGGATCTTACCCACTTGAGGTGGGTTTTCTTTAGAACAGTCAATGATTTTATTGGCATAGGGAACAATGCCTAATAATGAAACTCCCTCTGCTAATCCAGACCATCATCTGCTAAACTTATGGGATCAGAAAGTTCCCTAGGGCACCAAATGCTAAGTGATTTGTCCAGGGTCACTGGACCAGGGTCATTGGGCCAGAGGCAAGACTTGAACCCAGATTTAGTGGCCCTCATGATATGTGCTCTAGCCTAAAGCTTCTTGGGTATTTCTCTCCTTGTCACACTAAGATACAGACCATGTGGAATGCTAGAAAGAAGGAGATTTGTCCTGGCAAATAAAAAGGTTGTCTATTCCTTAAACATAGCTGGCCAACTGCACGATTTGCTATGTCCCCAGCCTGCTTCTAACCCAATTAGAACTGTGGGTAAAAAGAAAAGTCTATTTCTCTCTTAACCCTTCAGTGGTGACCAGTCAGAATTCCTCAAGGCCCTTGCATAAAAGAGGCCTCTGCACTCTTCCTTGACTGTCTCCAGAGTTTCCAGGTGAGTTTCCATTGGCATGAAGACAGACAAACCATGATATTCCTCTCTCAGCAAGATTGTGGTATAATAGAAACATCAACTCTAGAGCCAAAGGGCCTGGGCTCAAATCCTGCCTACTTGTGTGGCCTTGGGCAAATTACCTGATTGCTCTGGCTCTGTTTCCATATTTGTAAAGTGAGGGGATTAGACTAAGCATCTCCCATTTCTATACTGTTCACTGTCTGTTCCCTGTAACTTGAATATACTCCCCTTGCTACTTCTTAGAATCCCTCAAGTCTTTCAAAACTCTACCAATAACCCCCTTCTCTATGAAGCTTTTTCTGATCCTTGCCTTCCTTTTCCCCTCCCTCCAGTTAATCCTAATTTTTCCCCCACAAAAATTTTAGTTTTTATCATCACAGCTTGCCATGGTATACGGCTCATGGTAGCAATGAATATTTGCTGATTAACTAATTGAACCTCTGATGCTAAGAAGGAAAAGGTTTTCATAGCAGATCCTTGGATCTCATCTGCCTTGTGTGTCGGGGTGACCTTGGGCAAATCCCTGCCACTCTGGCCCTCGGTTTCCCCATCTATACAATCAGAGAGTCAGACTGGATGCACACCAAGGTCCCTCCCTGCTCTCAGTCTTTGACCTGATGACTCTGGCTTTCCATGATTTCATTCTAGCCTCTTGAACTAAATACCCTCACACAGGATTGTTTAAGAAAACTAGTTTGTAAACCTTAAAATGGTCTAGAAACATGAGCCAGCATAGCCAGACTCTAGGGTCTTTGTCAGAGGCTTCCTGTAGAGCTCCTCAATGACAGATGCTCTGGTGTGGGGTTTGCTTACTTATTTTGGGTAACGTTCTCAGTTTCTTTTTTATTTTAGCGAGTTATTGATGACTTATTTTTACAAAACAATCCACCCTTCCTGCTCTCTCCCTGCCTGCTTCAAGCCCAATAACCCCCTTCTCTATGAAGTTTCTCTGGAATTAAGACTTCTCATGTTACCAAAGAAAGATAGTGAAGTAAAAAAAAATTGTTGTTGTTCAGTCCTTTCAGTGGCCTCTGACTCTCCACAACCCCATTTGGGGCTTTTTTGGCAGACACTGGAGGGGTTTGCCATTTCCTTCTCCAGCTCATTTTACAGATGAGGAAACTGAGGCAAACAGGGTGAAATGACTCACCCAGCTAGTAAATATCTGATGCTGGATTTGAGCTTATAAAAGATGAGTCTTTCTCACTCCAGGCCTGGCACTCTATATACTGAATTTCTTCAGAAAATGCAGTAGGTTATAACAATCGAGGTTATAGTTATTGTAGGTTATTGTTAATACAGGGAGTAGGGGTCTAATCACCCTCCCCATCCTAAGAGGAAGGAGCTATTATAACAGCAACAAAAATAAAACTAGCTCCAAGCAGCTTGAGGTCCATAAAACGCTTTTCACATTGACTCATCGGATCCACCTGTTTTCTGTTCTCTTAGACCAACATCGCTCATTGTTCTTGCTGTCTTGTGCTTTTCCCCCAGGATGGTGTAAAGATCCCATCAAAAGTTGTTCTAACCTCTATGTCATTGTTACTTCATAGTTGTCGGACGTTAATTGTATACAAGGGATCGGACGAGAACTAGGGCCTGTCCACCATGTTTGCATAGAAAATTCCATTATTTGGATAAAATTCTGAATATCCCAAATGCACATTTAATTTCAATTTGATATTCAAAGTCAGAATTATTAAATGCTCTAATGGTAGGGAAATATAAACAGTGTGATGAACAGTTCAATGAATGTACCATTCCTTGTAAACACATTCCATATATAGCCACCTGCACGGATATCAATGGTGTGACTGTTGGGAGTGTGTACCAAGATAAATTCTGCCCTTTGTTCTTCCCTTATACCTCCGTGAAAGTCAACAGGCTTGAAGCAGATGGGTGGAGCGGGCCTGGTCCTGAACTCATATCTCATTTAGATTGTAGAGATCTTTGTCCAGATAAGAGGCCTGTGCTTCCTTCTCGCCAAGGAGAGTTTTGAGCGGAGCTGGGCCTGGCACTTTCCCTATTCCCTGTCAGCTAATTAAAGATGTGTTCAGTGAGTGAAGAATAGTCTGATTTGATAAGATGAAAAGATTAACAAAGGAATCCTTTGTAGACTGTTTTCCAAAGGAATCTAGCATGAATGCCCTCAGTTTCTGATCTTTGTGGAAAGGTTGAAAAGTTTGCTGTTGAAAGGTTATAGTCAATAAAGTTGGCACATTTTTACATGTACCACATTTATAGTTCCCTTTGAAATAAATCCTAAGGTTATCCAACACAGAGCTCTAACTAGCAATTCTTGTGCCAGAAGTAAGCACCACAAAATGTTATGAGGCAAAGTGAAAAGGGAGAAGGCAGAGGACATGAGGAGGGACCTTAGACCTCTTGACAGAATGCCCCAGTGTGTATGTGGGGTGGTGGGGACTTTAGAAAACTAAGCTGCTGGTTAGTAGGGGTTGGGGAAACAGGACACCAGGAAGAGTAGGAGAGAAAGTAAGATCAAGTCAGGTTTAGTGAGGATTTGCCTTGATCCCAGCTCCTAGGGTTAATTTTTGCTAACTAGACATCAAGCTCATTGTTTCTATTTGCTAAAGCAGTTTAATGTCCTTAGCCCCCTCTAAATTTCTGTGCCCTGGGACAAATCCCCTATGGCCCTACACTAGTTGCCCTTCGGTTGCCAGAGCAGTCCAAGCTGATTGTCTGCTCATGCCACTGAAATGACAGGAAAAAATACTAAAAGCTATTTATCTGTAACTGGAGACTGGCTTATTTATTGTGTTCAAGGAAATATTCTGCAGAATGTAACGGGATGGGACTACAGCTGTCTACAGGAAGCAGAGAGGGAGGCAGAGAGCTGAGGGCCCCTGCAACTGATGCTGCTTAGAGCTCCTATTAGCATGATATCAAGAGGTGCGTTGAGTCCATCTAAGTCTACAGTGCTATGTCCATTTCTAGGGGAAAGTACACCAAGCCCTACAATAATGAAGCCTTTTCAGTTCCTTCTACTTTTCTTTGGGGAACAGCAACAAACACATGTGGTGGGATAGTCCTCCATGATATAGCAGAATACTTTGTCAAGGATCCACCCATTTTCCGGTCCCAGGAAAATCTCTGCAAGCAAACGATCTCTAATGGCTTCCTTCAAGGCTCACCAGGGAGATCTGTTGTCTTCTGCTCTGAGACTCCAAGCCAATGACCATATTTATGTACTTGTCTCCCGGGTTGGAATGTAAGCTCCCTGAGGGCAGGGCCTAGTTTGCCCCCTAGGCTTCCCCAAGTGTCCAGCACACACAGAAGGCCTTATAAATGCTCATTGATGGATTGATTTGGCAACAGGAATTCTTTCTCTACACACATGCTTTTTCCTCTGGTGAATTGCAAAGGGCAATCATTCCTTTGAGGTATAATGAGCCACTGAGGTGGTTCCAGAGTATCCTGGGGCTGGAGGCAACAGAGAACAATGTAATTACCAACAGAATCCATGATGGTCTTTGGAAATGCACACACTCACAGACACACACACACACACACACACACACACACACACACACTCTCACACACACACTCATACTCACACACACACACTCACACACACTCATACATTCACACACACACACACACTCACACACACTCACAATCACACACTCACACTCACACACTCACACTCACACACTCACACACACTCACACACTCACACTCACACACACTCACACACACTCACACTCACACACACACTCACACACACTCACACACACACTCACACACACTCTCACACACTCACACACACTCTCACACACTCACACACACTCACACTCACACACTCATACACACTCACACACTCACTCACACACACACTCTCACACACTCACACACACTCTCACATACACACTCACACACACTCTCACACTCTCACACACTCACACACACTCACACACTCACACACACTCACACATACACACTCACTCACACACACACACTCACTCACACACACACTCACACACACACACTCCCACTCACACACACACACATACACTCACACACACACTCACACACACTCACACACTCACACTCACTCACTCACACTTATCTGCAGCTCTGGCCCAGAACAAATAAGATTCTGTGGAAATTACAGGCTTTCTTTTAGCTGAGACTGTTCAGATGTGACTAGGAACGTGTTCTATAGCTAATGGGGGGAAAAGCAAAAAGGCAAATTGAATCCATGTGTAGAAGCGGGCCATGCTGTGGGTGG
Organism: Pseudochirops cupreus; assembly: GCA_028627135.1. Classification (NCBI taxonomy): domain Eukaryota; kingdom Metazoa; phylum Chordata; class Mammalia; order Diprotodontia; family Pseudocheiridae; genus Pseudochirops; species Pseudochirops cupreus. The sequence goes on along the minus strand of CM053580.1, from coordinate 15,108,095 downwards.
GCTGTTGGGAAACTTGGGTCCTCAGAGCGGGAATCAGCTGGGTCACAAATCCACACACATGAGACTCATAGGAAGCCTGACAGCTTTGGGTGAGAATATCTAATTAGGAAAGAAAACCTTAGCGTCTGTTCCCTCCCTTGCAATATTCCCTCCATGCCCAGAAAAATGGCAGCCAGGGCCAAGGTATATGGCATCCTCTCCCTGTGTCTGTGGCTAAGGAAAGACACACACATGCACATACACACACTGCCATAAAACACACAGGGCTCCCTTTGAGACAGAAAACAAGCTTTTCTTTGGGGAGGAGGGACAACCTATCAGTTGAGGGGATGACTCTTCCTGATGAGGTCAGAACTTCAGCCCTTTAATCCTGGTCCTGCCATAGGCTGCTGGTGGGACACTGGACAAGTCATTCATCCCACCTTTGTGGGTCAGGGACATCACGCCCAGTGCCAGGAAACCTCATTTCACCAGACTGTGATGTTGTGTGCAATGAATCATTTTGGTGAAGCTCTTAGCAAATGTCCAGCACTGAACAGCCTTATTAACCTTATTTTTTTTTAACCCTTTTGGGTCTTTGGCTGAGCCTTCCTGAGACATGCCTTTACTCTTGGTAAATGTGTATATTTGGGCATATGTCTTTTCCTCCTACAAAATCCAGAGCTGTTGAGGTCAGAGGGCTTTTTGATTTTGTCTTTGTATGCCCCCAAACCTAACACATAGGAGACATTTTATATATACTTGCTGAATCTGGTTCAGAAAGATATGGGTTCAAATTCTGCCTCTGATAATTCCTACAAGTGACTTAATCTCTCTGGCCTCAGTTTCCCTATCTATAAAATAGACTCTTTTTGTGGCTGTGGTGAGGCTTAAATGACAGAATGAATGCAGATTGCTTTTCAAACTTTAAAATGCACATGACCTTCCATTTCCCACCTCTGCACCTTTCTGCCACATCTGGAAAGCTCTCTTTCCTCCTCTCTACCTCCTGACTTCTTTCTCTGGCTTCCTTCAAGACTGAACTGAATGCCCCCATTCTACAAGATACATTTCCTAAGTCCCTTCCTACCCCTGGATCCTTCCCTCGGAGGTTTCCACTTATCATATCTATGGTAAATATATTTCATATCATACATACTATATCTATATGTATTACTTATACACTTAGGACATACATCCATATACAGACACACAAACGAACACATAAGATAATACATGTAACAGGCATGGAAGTTATATGTACACATATAAGATACCTACAGGATACTTATGTGATTGGACTTGTAAGATGCATTTGCATGTGAGATACATATATAATTGGCCGTGTAAGACACAGGTTATATACATGTATATCTGTATCTTGCATGTCCAGTTATATGGTCATCTCACACATATGTGAACATGTATGATTCAGGCATGCATTCTATGTATCTGTATCTTGAATGTCTAATTATACGTGTGTATCTTACATGTAGACCTCTGTATGTGCACATGTATCTTATAAGCCCAGTTGTAATTCTGTTCATGTCTGCCATTAGAATGTGAGCTCTCTGAGGGCACAGACCATCTTTTCTGCCTTTCTTTGTATCCCTAGTCCTTAGAACAATGCTAGAATGAATGCATGGATGAATGAATGAATGAATGAATGCATGGATGAATGAATGAATGAATGAATGCATGGATGAATGAATGAATGAATGAATGCATGGATGAATGAATGAATGAATGAATGCATGGATGAATTAATGAATGAGTGAATGAATGAATGCATGAATGAATGAATGAAAATAACTTACAAAGCAGATATTATGTGCCCAGGCACTGTGCTAAGCATCAGCTGATGGTTATTTAACCTTATTTTTCTTTTCCTTTCCATTTTATTGCTGTCCTTTGGTTTGTTTATTTTTTTTTACACCACTCATTTCCTCATATCACGCGCACGCACACAGATACACATGTGCACACACACTCACACTCACACACACCCATCGAACCCTGCCCTACCACAAAGAAAAACAGTTCAGCAGTGCCATCCAATGAGTGACTGGCATGACCCGGCCCATGCCACACTCCTACGGGACGTGTACGTGGTTGCGGTCTGATGGAAAGGAGTTTTGGCTCACACGTGTCATGATCTGGGATCTGGCCCACTCTGTCTTCCCAAGGAAAGAGGGACTTCTGCCTCTGTTGGGACCAAGAGGAGTTGTTTCCTGGATGATCTCCAAGAGGGAGATTGGGCTAAAATTATATCTCTCCACTGCTCATCAACTGTAAGTAGTCTAGGGATACAACAGGTGCAGAGCTTATTTATTAAAATAATCAACATAGATTAGCACAGACAATAGAACACACACAAGCAAATACTATTTTTGGCTTGGGAGCAAGATAAAAACACAGCTCAACCAACAAGAAAATAATAGGGGGAGGGGTGGCTTTTAGGGAAGCTCTCTGGGTCGTCTCTGAGGTTGTATGTCCTGGAAGTCAGAGGCAGGCTTCTACCCATGGAGATCTCCAGACCACCATTCCAGGGTCCACACTTTCATTTCTCTGTCACATCTTCCAATTATCTGAAGAAGTCCCTTCTCTGCCTACCCAAGTACATGGCATTGAGGCTCTGCCTTCTCTGAGTCAGTCATGTCCCCTGACTCATAAGCAGTACAGCATGGTCACAGGGTTATCCAAATGGGAAGAGGTATTACACTCCAAATCTATAGGTTTCCATTTCTTCCATGAGGGGAGAATTGTTTCACCATCTGTTCTGTAGGACTAGGATCGCCTATCTAAATTTAATCAACGCTGGTAAGATTTAGAGATATAGGAACCTTATGGATGTTCTCATCCAGTGATTTTACATTTTACGGATGAGGAAACTGAGGTCCAGAGAGGGGTAGTGGAATAGACCTTGAATCAAATCCCACTTCTGACACCTACTAGCCCACCTCACCACAGGTGAGTCATCAAAATTTTCTTGAGTCTCAGCTTTCCAATTTGTAAAATGAGAAGAATCATTTCTATAATGATGCCTCCTTCACATGGATAATATCGTAAGGTGTGTGCGTTCTTTCCTGCAAGCCTTAAGGATCTTTATAAATGCCTGCAATTATTGATGGCACAACTAGCCCAAGGCTAGAGTAACAGTAATGAGGAGAACCAGAATTCAGAATTCACAGGGTCAGAGCACTGTGGTCGAAAAGCCAGAAAGGTGGTCAGGAACCATCTAACAGCCTCATCTCTTTGATTTACATAGAAGGAAACAGGCGGAGGGAGATTAAGTGCCGTGTCTGAGGTCACACAGGGAGATGATGACTGAACTGGGATTCATACTCAGGTACTCTAAGTGCAGAGCTAGGGTTCTTCCCAACACATCCTATTCTATCTCTCTCTGAGAATCTTAGGGCCCTTTTCATGAAAATGGACATATTCCAAGTGGAACTGAATGTCTGTGTCAGTATGTTTTTTAAATAACCCACTTTTTTGAAAATAAAAGAGCCAAAATGAAATCAATTTTCCCCAAACCTGAAATGGATGAAAAAGGGTGAGGGGAGAACTCAACCATCAATGCCTTCCTGAAAAGAGATCTCCAAGGGAAGCCCTCCGAGGCAGCAGTGGCAGGCTCACCTGTCAGCAGGCATCACTTCATGGTTTAGTTTTTGTTTTTGAACAAGGGGTAATACAAACAGAGGATTTGAGTTTTCACAGGAAGTATCAAATAACTTGGGTGGTATAAGAATGTGCCCCCCCACCAATAGACTGAGGACAAGAGGTCATGTTGCCCCTTTGCTGAATCAGACCCATGACGCATTCACCTCCTTCTGAGTTAAGAATGAGTGAGGCCTTTCTAATACCCAGTAGCCAGCTCAGTGGAAATCTATCCATCCCATCTAGCCAGGAAATAACACTGGACTCTGGCCAACAGAACAAAATCTTTCCTCACACAAAAGCGGCCGTTGGATTTTGATTCCATGAGGGGACTCTAGTCCCTAATTACAGACCAGTTGGTGACCGAACAAAGATCTCTTGGTGGCCAACAAACAAAGCCCACAGCTGATTGGCAGATGGGGGTGGGAGAAGAACTGTGGTTAGCAGTGAATACAAAGGGCTGGGGTCCAATATGGTTCTATTAAACCTTGGACACATTTCTTCCCCTCTCTGGGACTCAGTTTCCTCATCTACAAAGTGAAGAAGGAGGAACAGATGACTTCCAAGGCCCTTTCCAACTAGAAAATTGTGACCTGCAATCTTCCTAATCAGCCAGTCAAAAATGAATAAAATACCCTTAAAGACCAGATTCCCAATTACTCTTTCTTCTTAGGGTTCTTTAGCAGAGAGAAGCAGTTCCAGACACAAGGACTGACTTCAGTTGTTCCTTAGATCCTGATAAGACAGCCAGCTCTGTGATAAAGGGGTTCTCAACCTTGAAATCTGTGAATTTGGGATTTAAAAAATATAAACCATCATATAATTGGTTTCCTATATGATAGTAAATATTCAATTTTATGCATTTGCAAGCATGATTTTAAAAGGTGGTTCAAAGCTTCAGCAGGCTGCCAAAGGGTTCATTAAAAAGGCTTAAAATGGCATATATACATATATACTATGTATATAATGTGTGTATGTGTGTGTGTGTGTGTGTGTGTGTGTGTGTGTGTATATAATATATATGTAAATACGTGTATACACACATATGGAGAAAGAGAGAGAGAGAAACTATGAGTATATAATCTTGGTCTTCAAAGCTTCCTGGCACATAAGCATGTAGTGAGTGCTTAAGTTGAAAAAAAAACTATTGTTGAAAAAGAACTGTTGCCCAGGATTAGTGCTCACTGTTCTGGGTCTAGGCTTAGGGGGACAGGGAAGTTGTTGTCTTAAAAAGTACAGCCTGTTGTGGGAACAAGAGAGGGAGACCCCCTTCTTGTTGACTCCTGTCCCTAACCCAGGGCCCACAAAGAGGGTACAGAAGGAATCAGAAGCAGGGAGTCCTTGAGGACACCAGACCCAGGACCTGAGGCTGGCAGGCCAAACCGGAATTCTGGTGCTTCCTGTTGTCACGCTATGGAATTCCTCGTAATGGGAGGCAGGCTCCCAAAGCAGAGAGTCAGGCCCAGCCCTGACAAAGCTGTCCTCTAGCTATGATGGCTGGCTGTTTGTGAGGACAGCTGGAGACCATCCTTGTTCCAGGCCTGTACAATGTGTGTTGGGGGTGGAAGGGCTGGCTTCCTTCCTGTGCTGGAACACAGCTGACATTAGGAAACAGCCCAACTTCTCATTTACAAACCAAACCTGTCGTGCAAATCACCTGCATGGCGTGACCTGGCCATCCTTTGACTCCAAAACAGGCAAGAAACAAATCAAGGAGAGTCAGAACAGACCAACCCTCCTTCAGCCCTCTTTGTCTGGCTGACTGACTAACTTTGAGGAGCAGGCCCTTAGCTACGAGGGGCTGCTTCAGTTCCTGCTGCCCCCTCCTCATCCAGTCTGGAATGTTCTCTCTTCTTGGTTTCTCTACATCTGGCCAACTTCAAGCTCTAGTCTGGGTCTCCCTTCTTCCATCTGCCCTGCTTTGGGAAAAGTATTAGGCTAGGTCCTGAAGCCAGGGTTAGGACAGGATCTACAATGCCATTAATATGGGGAACTTTCAGGTGAGGAAATTCCCCTTATCAATGCAAGATAGCACCTTCCCTACCACTTACACTCTCAACGAGTTGCCTGGAGCACTGAGAGATGAAGTGAATTGCCCGGTGTCAGAGTCAGGCTGAGAGCTCAGTGTTTCTGGCTCTGATTTGAGCATGACATGTGGCAGTAGACTCTGGGGATATTCTCAAAATACTCTGCTGGATCTCTGGTCTCCTTGATGGGGGCATGGCCTTAGATGATGTAGATCTTACCCCATGCCTATCTATCCATGTCTTCCCATAAATTCTCCATAGAGGCCCTTCCTACATTTTGAGAGCCTTCTTCCATGTTCAGGAGGATACCAGAGGAACCCCAAACTGTCTTCTTTCTTTCCTCTACACTCCTAATTCCTTGTCTTTGCTCTCTGAGCACTCCAGCCTTTCAAATGTCTTAACCATAAGACTCTGAAGGACATTGGAATTAAAAAGGAAGGCTTCTGGATCAAGAATAAGTCTGAGATGCTTCAAAGGACTTTTAGCCAAAGGCAATCCAACCTGCTCTTCTCCTTTTGTTTGATTCTGGGTCTGACTCAGTGTCCATTTCCAGTGTCTGTGCAGGGGATGGGAAGGCACCCCTTGGGTTATTTCCCCAGTTAAGAATCATAACCCTGAGAATAGGCACATTTTTCATTTCCTTAGTTGTCCCCTGGTAGGGAGTTGCTCAAAATCTTTTAATAGTTATGGAACTCACCCTGGAGGTTCTTCAGTGTTCTGGCAAAATACAAAGTATACAAAAACAAAAATAAAATAGTCCCTGCCCTCAGCAAACTTGTATTCTACAGGGATGATATACTTGATATAACAGAAAGTTAATACAAAGTAATTTGAAGGAACAGAGTACATTAATGACTGGGGCCTCATGTTAATACCCATGAAAACATCTCTAGCTGCTCCAGTCCACTGGGATCTTATGATCTCAGAATTCCTGCCAACCTTATTATCTCCACCATTCACTCTGATATATTACATAGTTGCCATTGACCCAAGTCTTTGGGGTTCACAAAGTGTTTTGCTTGTATTATCTCACTGGATAAGTCAACAAGCATTTATCAGAGGCTCCCAAAGTGGGCAATTCTGCCCCTCTTGGGGTGCTGGAAAGATCCTGGGGGATGGTAGTTGCCTCTGGTGCAGCTTCGGGGCATTGAATATAAATAAGGGGGCAATGGCAGCATAAGGAAAGAAGAGAAGATAAAAAAATTTTGAAAAACCATTTGTACATGTTTCATCTGCTGTATGACAGAGTTAAAGTCATAGTGATTACATCATTTTCCAAACACACAAAATTCAGTTTACAACTGATCAATGGTCAAGTCCACCGACGGGTCTTAACAAGCAAGTGTTGCCAGATGAGCATGTTCTGCATTATGGGGAAGTCCAGCATGCATCAACAGGAATATGTTCATGTAATGACTTTTTTACAATATGATGCTGTACGATTCCATGACGCAATATTGCATCATCAAAATTTCAATGTAGGAAAAAACCCACAAATTTACAATAAATTATTAAATTTAAGAAGTGTCATCTAAATACACATATATGTTATTAAAATGACACAAATTTTTTTTAAAAAAAGGTAAAGGGTTAAAGACTTCTAGGGGGGCACTGAATAATTTTTTTTAAAGGGGATGGAAGGCGAGATAAGTTTGGGAATCTCTGATCTAGATTTTCCTCATGCCTGGAATACTCCCCTCTGCTCTTCCCATGGCCCTCCTTGGCTTCCTGTAAATCCCAACCAAAATCCCACCTTCTATAAGAAGCCTTCTTAATAAGCCTTCACCTCTTCATCTCAGTGCCTTCCCTCTGTTAATCACCTCCAGTTTGTCCTGTATGTAGCTCATTTGCATATGTGTTTTCTTGTTGCCCACCCCCATTAGACTGTAAGCTCCTTGAGGGCAAGGACTGTCTTTTGCCTCTTTCTGTAACCCCAGAGCTTAGCCCAGTGACTGGTACATAGTAGGTGCTTCATTAATGTTTATTAATTAATTAAGCTGTTGGTGGCAGCACCAGCAGGCACAATGGATAGAGCACTTGCCTTGGACTCAGGAAGACCTGAGTGTGAATCCTGCTTCCGAAACATCCTCACTGTGTGACCTTGGGCAAGTCCCTTAACCTCTTTCCCCCTCTGTCTTGGCATCTGTAAACCAAAGATATTAACGTTTTATGATTCACAGGATTGTT
>CM053580.1:15040952-15100142 GCA_028627135.1 Pseudochirops cupreus | reverse complement strand
CCCCCCCCCCGCCTTCAGTGGATACCCACCTAGGAAGAAAGTAAGGCCAGGCGTCCTCTGACTCCAAGGCCAGTGTTCCCTCTAACATACCACACTGCTTCTCACTATAGCCTGGTATTACAATTTAACTGGGTCACCTCCAAATGTCCCGTTTGCCCACGTAGACTTTACATTTCTTGAAGTAGAAGACGAGGCAGACACTTTGTTAGCATTCTTCCCCATGGCAAACAAATACGGGTTTCATGAATACCTGTTGAAGTGAATTTTTTTTTAAACACAGAATCTCTCTATTACATACACAGAAGCAAGCAAACCACACAAAGCTCACATCGGAAATGTCCAGAAATGTAATTCTCAATCTTAACAGTCGTCATGAGATGGTATAGCACCCATCCTCATCAGTCCTCTGGGAACACAGTGGATTACTATGTTGAGGAGAGTTCTTCCATTTTCTGAAGCAGAATATCTTTACAATGATACTGTGTTGATTTAAATTGTCCTCCTGGTTCTGTTCATGGAATTCTTTCTCAGTTCAGACAAGTCTTCCCATGATTCTTGGAAATCATCTTTTTTGCTAAGTCAAATATTTGGGAATGGAGCCATATTTTAAAATTCATTAGAAGAAATTGCAAGCAGCTAGGTGGTACAGTGGATAGAGCGCCAGGCATGGAGTCAGGAAGACATCTTCTCTAGAGTTCAGATATGAGGATGGATACTAGCTGTGTGACCTTGGACAAGTCATTTAATCCTGTTTATCTCAGTGTTCTCATTTGTAAAATGTATTGGAGAAGGAAATGGCAAACCACTGTTACACATATCTCTACCAAGAAAACTCCAAATGGGGTCACGGCTATTCAAACATAACTGAGCAACAGCTCAAAGAAGGAATTGCAATGCACAGAAAAACTGGAGGACATTTGGAATTTCACCAGCACCCCCCAACAAATAATGAGCTTTTGAGTAAATCTAAGTTTTTGTACACTGGGTTTTGCTAACAGCAAGACTTACAGGAACGTGCTAACTCCTGGAAGAAGTATGAAAGATCACTTATCTTGGCTTTCAATTCCCTGAAAATGATCTCTGTTTTATGCTTCCCCTTCTGAAGGTCATTCTCCTTCGTCAGAGAAAGTAGAAGTGTAATAGGAATTGGGTAGTTAGGTTTGTGCTAATAAATATTAATAAACTCACTCTCATTATTGTCCCGTTCATCCCTAGTACTGGTTCACTCTCTTGGTTCTTCTTCTTTGCTCAACAGAATTGTGGGGTTTTTTTCTCTCATTTATTTTTTTTTTCTCAATTACACATAAAAACAAATTATAACATTCATTTTTTTAAATTTTGAGTTCCAGATTCTCTCTCTCTACTCTCTCCTTGAGAAGGCAAGCAATTTGATATAGATTGTACATGTGCAGTCATGCAAAACATATTTCCTTTTTAGCCATGTTGCAAAAGGAAACACATAAAAAATAAATAAAAGTATGCTTTGATCTGCATTCAGAGTCCACCAGGTTCTTTTCCTCTTGAAGTGGTCAGCATTTTTCATCATGGGTGCTCCGAAATTGTCTTAGATAATTGTAATAGTCAGAATAGCTAAGTCATTCACATATCATCATGATGTAATACTGCTGTTACTGTATACAACATTCTCTTGTTTTTGCTCACTTCATTCTTCATCAGTTCGTAGAAATCTTCCCAAGTTTTTCTGAAACCATCGTGCTTGTCACTTTTTATGGTATAGTAGTATTCCATCACAATCACATACTACAGTTTGTTCAGCCATTCCCCAATGGCGGAGCATCCTCTCAATTTCTAATTTTTTTGCCACCACTAAAAGAGCTGCTGTAAATATTTTTTCATTTTTCATTCTTTTCATTTTTCTTTGATCTTTTTGGGATACAGACCTATTGTATTGCTGGGTCAAAAAATACACACACAGTTTTATAGCCCTTTGGGCACAGTTCCAAATTGTTCTCCAGAATGGTTGGATCAGTTCACAACTCCGCCAATAATGCATTAGTATCCTAATTTTCCCACACCCTCTCCAACATTTGCCATTTTCCGTTTTTGTCCTACTAGCCAATCTGACAGGGGTGAGGTAGTTCCTCAAGTTGTTTTAATTTTCATTTCCCTAATCAATAGTGATTTAGAGCATTCTTTATGACTATAGATAGCTTTGATTTCTTCATCTCAAAACTGCCTGTTCATATCCTTTGACCATTTATCAATTGGGGAGTGATTCCTAGACTCAAAAATTCGACTTGGTTCTCTATATATTTGAGAAATAAGGTCTTTAACAGAGAAATTTGCTGTAAATTTTCCCCTGGTTTCCTGCTTTCTTTCTGATCCTGGGAGCGCTGGTTTCATTTGTGCAAAACTTTTAAAAATTTATTGTAATCAAAATTATCCATTTTACATTTTGTAAATGCTCTCTATCTCTTAAATGGTCATAAATTCTTCCCTTAATCATAGATCTGAAGGGTAAAATATTCCTTGCTCTCCTAGTTTACTTATGATTCCATTCTTTATGTCCAAATCATGTACCCATTTTGACCTTAAATTGGTATATGGTATAGGAGGCTGATCTGCCTCTGTTTTCTAGTTTTGTTCTGCCCAACTGTTTTCTAGTTTTCCCAGCAAATTTTGGCAAATGTTGAGTTTTTTCACCCAAAGCTTGGATCTTTGGGTTTATCAAACACTAGATTCCTATGGTCATTTACTATTGTATATTTTGTACAAAATCTATTCCACTGATCCACTACTCTGTTTCTTAGTACCAGATTGTTTTCATGATTATTGCTTTATAATACAGTTTGAGATCTGGTACTGCTAGGCCAATTTCCTTCATATTTTTAAAAATTGATTCCCTTGATATTCTAGATTTTTTGTTCTTCCAGATAAATTTTGTTATTCTTTTTTTTTTTTCTTGGAGGGTGGAAGGTAGGGCAATTGAGGGTAAGTGATTTGCCCAAGGTCACATGGCTAGTTTTTGTGTTAAGTGTCTGAGGTCGGATTTGAACTCAGGTTCTCCTGACTCCAGGGTCGGTGCTCTATTCACTTCGCCACCTAGTCGCCCCTGTTATTATTTTTTCTAGCTCTATAAAATAATTTTTGGTACTTTTATTGACATGGCAGTGAATAAACAAATTAATTTAGGTTGAATTGTCACTTTTGTTATCTTGGTTTGGCCTTCTATAAGCAATTAATATTTCTCCAGTTGTTTAGACCTGACTTTATTTGAGTGAAAAGTGTTTTTTAATTGTGGTCATATACTTCCTGGGTTTGTGTTGGCAGGTAGACTTCCAAGTATTTTTTTATCATCTGAAGTCATTTCAAATGGATTTCTTTTTCTATCTCTTCCTGCTGGGTTTGTTGGCAGTATATATAGAAATGCTGATGATTTATGTGGGTTTGTTTTATGTCCTGCAGCTTTGCTGAAGTTGTTAATTATTTCAGCTAGGTTGTTTAGCTGATTCTCTAGAATTCTTTAAGTATGCTATCATATCATCTGCAAAGAGTGATAGTTCTGTTTCCTCATTGCCAATTCTAATTCATTCCACTGCCCTTTCTTCTTTTATTACTATAGCTAGCGTTGCTAGGACAATATTGAATAATATTGGTGATAATGGGCATCCTTGCTTGACCCCTGATCTTACTGGGAAGGCTTCTAGCTTATCCCCATTACAGATAAAGCTTGCTGATGGTTTTAAATAGATATCACCTATTTTAAGGAATACTCCACTTATTCCTACACTTTCTAGTGTTTTTAATGGGAATGAGTGTTGTATTTTGTAAGAAATTTTTTGCTTCTATTGAGATAATCATATGATTTTTGTTGGTTTTTTTGTTATTAACATGGTCAATTACGCTGGTAGTTTTCCTAACATTGAGCCAGCCCTGCACTCTCAGCACAAATCCCGCCTGTGCATGGTGGGTGATCTTTGTGACGCGTTGCTTTAATCTTGTAACTAGTCTTTTATTCAAATTTCTTGCATCAGTAATCATTAGGGAAATTTGTCTTTATTTTTCTTTCTCTGTTTTGCTCTTCCTGGTGTAGGTATCAACACCATATTTGTGTCATAAAAGGAATTTGGTAGGACAGTTTCTTTGACTGTTTTTCTAAATAGTTTATATAATATAGGAATTAATTATTTAAATGTTTGGTAGAGGGGCCGCTAGGTGGCAAAGTGAATAGTTAGCAGGATCTGAGTTCAAATTCGACCTCAGACACTTAATATAAAAACTAGCCGTGTGACCTTGAGCAAGTCACTTAACCCCAATTGCACTGCCTTCCCCCCTCCAAAAATGACCGAAAAAAAAAATATTTGGTAGAATTTCATTTGTGAATCCATCTTGTCCTGGGGATTTTTTCTTAGGGAGCTGATTTATGGCTTGATCGATTTCTTTTTCTAAGATAGGGTTAACTATTCTATTTACTCTTCTGTTAATTTGGGTGATTTATATTTTTGTAAATACTCATTCATTTCACTTAGATTGTTAGATTGTTGGCACATAATTGGACAAAATAGCTCCTAATTGTTGCTTTAATTTCATCTTCATTAGTGGTGAATTCACCCTTTTCATTTTTGATACTGCTACTTTGATTTTCTTCTTTCCTTTTTTTTTTTCAATCAAATTAACCAATGGTTAATAAAAACCAGTGCATCCCTCTTTCTCACTTCATAATTTTATTTTGTTTTTTGAAATCATCCCACCATAGTCAATTCACACCTGTGCCCTCTGTCTATATATACTCCTTCTAACAGCCCTAATAATGATAAAATTCTTGGGAGTTACAGGTATCATATTTCCATATAGGAATGCAAGCAATTTAACTTTATTGAATCTATTATGATATCTTTTTCATGTTTCTCTTTTTATGCTTCTCCTGAGTCTTGTACTTGAAAGTCAAATTATCTATTCAGCTCTGGTCTTTTCATCAGGAAGACTTGAAAGTAATCTTTGTCACTAGATGTCTTCCCCTGAAGGGTTATACTCAGTTTCTCTGAGTAGGTAATCCTTGGTTGTAATCCTAGCCCCTTGCTTTCTGGAATATTACATTCCAAGCCCTCTGATTCTTTAATGTGAAGCTGCTAAATCTTGTGTGAACCTAACTGCGGCTTCATGATATTTGAATTATTTCTTCCTGACTGCTTGTAATATTTTCTCCTTGACTTGAGAAATCCGAAATATGACTATAATATTCCTGAGAGTTTTCATTTGGGGATCTCTTTCAGGATGTGATCAGAGGATTCTATCAATTTCTATTTTACCCTCTGGTTCTAGGATATCAGGGCAGTTTTTCTTGATAATTTCTTGAAATATGCTATCTAGGCTTTTTTTTTTATCATGGCTATCAGGTAGTTCAATAATTCTTAAATTATCTCTCCTTCATCTGTTTTCTAGGTCAGTTGTTTTTACAATGAAATATACATTCTCTTCTAATTTTTCATTCTTTTTGTTTCATTTTATTGTTATTGAGATGTCATGGAGTCATTAGTTTCCATTTGCCTAATTCTAATTTTTTAAGAAATTATTTTCTTCAGGAGCTTTTATGCTTTTTTTCCATTTGAACAATTCTGCTTTTTAAGGCATTCTTTTCTTCAGTGGATTTTTTATACCTGTTTTTACCATTTGTCCAATTCTATTTTTTTCAGACATTATTTTCTTCAGTATTTTTGTGCCTCTTTTTACCAAGCTGTTGACTCTCTTTTTGTAATTTTCTTGTATCCCTCTTGTTTCTTTTTCCAATTTTTCCTCTACCTCTCTTATTTGATTTTTAAAATGCTTTTTGAGAGTTCCAGGAATTCTTGTTGGGCTTGTGTCCAATTCATATTTTTCTTTGAAGTTTTGCTCATAGTTATTTTAACATCATTGTCTTCTGTGTTTGTGTCTTGCTCTTTCCTGTCATCATAATAACTTTTTATGGTCAGGTTCTTTTGTTGTTGTTGTTGCTTGCTCATTTCACAATCTATTTTTTTTACTTCAAACTTTATGTTACAGGTGGACTCTCCTTCCAGGGTGGAAGGGGAACTGTCCAAAACTTCACATTTTTCATGTTGCTGTTTTCAGAGCTAGTTCTGGGATTCTGCAAGCTTTCAGTGCTTCCAAGGTGGTATGAACTAAGGGGAGGTGTGGTCACTGCTCTCTTGGCCTGCACTCTGGTCTTTATGCAGGAAGCAACCTTTTCCCCCTGTAACCACAAATGCTAGTGCTTCTTTATGCATTGGACCTAAGACCAGGGCCCCTATTCCCTTGTGAGAGACACAATCACTCTTCTCTGCCCTGGAACTGTGACTAGGGCCCCTACTCCCCTGTGGTCACAAGCCCTAGTGTACAAGTGTTCCTTTTCATCCTGGGACATCTGGGCAATGTGACAGGGGCTTAATCCAGCACCAGCAAAGGGTTCCCTGTAATCTCTTTCTGACCAGTTGTCCAGCCCCCTTACCATCTGTGCCCTGAGGGCTCCCAAAGCTGCTGCTCCCACTGATGCAGCCACTTCTGAGGCCTGCTGCTGGCATTGCCCAGTGTGGCATAAGTTGTACCCTAGGCCAGAACCCCACTCCAATGAGACAGACCTCCCTACCAACCTCCTACCATTGTCTTTGGCTGAAAAATGTTTCACCCCAACCTTTTTTTTGTTTGAGGCATTATTTTAAAGTTGTTTGGAGGGAAATTTGAGAAAGTTCAGATGAGTTTCTGCCTCTACTCTGCCAGCTTGGTTCTGCCTCAAGGATATTTAAAAAAATATTCCTAGTGTTTTGGGTTTGTTTGTTTGTTTTGCTTTGTCTTTACCAGCCTCAGGCTTTCTGACACTGTCCCCACAGGCCTGTTCCATGCTTTGGTTTGACCTCATCACAGTCCTTCATTCCATTCCTAAGACCCTAAGTGTGTCCAAAGAGGGGAGAATAGAGGAAAACTCTTTGTGAACCTCTATTAATGTCAGTTACTATTATTTTGTGACTTTCTTCTAGGAACCTGAAGGCCACCTACTTCAATTCCCTTATTTTATGGATGAGGAAGCTGAGGCCCAGAGACGTGAAGTGTCTTGCCCAAGATGACGCAGCTAGTAAGTATCAAAGGCAGCATTTGAACTCAGGTCCTTGGACCCCAGTGCCAGTATTTTCCCTGCTCTACTGCACTGCCCCAATCTTCTTTAAAATCTGAGTTTTTTGAGGAGTTCCCTGTACAGACCCACTGATTTTTTGGGTACTTTTTCTCTTTTTCTTCCTCCTATGAATAATTTGTGTTTGTCTCATCAGAAGTTAGTCACATTATCATAGATCTAGAGCTAGAGTGTCACCTGGTACAAATGTCTCATTGTATCAATGAAGGGCCTCAGGTTCAGAGAGGTGGAGTCATTCATTCAAAGACACACAGCAAATGAGCGCCCCAGGTAAGATGTCCAGCCTGCTTACCTCTGGACCACATTGCCTTTCCTTCTGGAAAGCCTCCCACACCACCTGAGCCAACTTCACTTATAGACTCTTGGGCCTCAGTATCAGCCATCCTTCCTCAGAATTCTTCCTAAAGTCTAGTGGATCCTCAGAATGTGTCAGCCTTCCCCTCTTAATCTAGCACAAATTTTAACAGGATTTTTAATCTAAGTGGTCAGATTTAAAAGAGAAAGTTCCCAAAGGCCTCTCAAAAGAAACCTTCAGCCCTATGTGACCGTGGCCTCAATTTTCTAATCTGGAAAATTGTGATAGTACTTATACTATCTATCTCACTGGGTTATTGTGAAGAAAATACTTTGAAGGACCTTAAAATACTACAGAAATGAGTCAATTTTCTGTTTTACTTTTAGCATTCCTCTCTGACCAGTATCCTGCTGAATGGGAGTATTTTTTCCTTTTTCTGTATGGTCTGAAAAGCCTCCCCTGTTAGATTTACCACCTATGTGCTACAAGTAACACCTATTAGCTCACAGAGATTTTTTTTTTTAAGTGAAAGCAGCCACAACAGGTGCTCCCACTCCTCACAGACCTCTGAGAAACTGTTTAAAAAGCAATGCTCTTCATCTCCACAGGGCTATGTAGTGTTGACAAGTCAGTGGGATTCCTTCATTAGGAAAAGAATTTGCAGGGGCCCTGTCAGATAATTGGAGGGTAATGACCTGGTGCCTTGCCCCAGGGCCCACAGCATGGAGGCCAGACCACTCAGTAGCCTGTGCTGCAGTGTGGTTTTTGCTGAAGACAGCAATTAAAGGAGATTACAGAAATTTGGTGGCCCTGATATCCCAAGCACCCAGAGAACTGGGTGCCCTAGGAGAATTAGAAGTCTACAAGAACTTGGGGGCGATTCATTTCTAGGCAAGTAACCATGGAGAGGTGATCATCCCCATCACCAGAAGGGGTGTCTACATCAATGAGGTCACAGATGCTATTCTTCCACTTTACAGAATGAATCCAATCTAGCAAACTCATCAGATAAACAATTCATCATAAAAGGAATCTCATATTCCCCCACTTGGTTTCCATTATAAAAACTGGACATGCTTTCATTCATCTGGATTTTTTTTTAATTCCCCAAATGATTGAATGAAAACTTTTGACATGGAAAAGGTCAACATGGTGGCCTGGCCATGTTGGTTATTGTGATAATCGAGTGTACTTGGCTGTACTTTAAGAACTTTCTGTTCTCTGGGGGCTCTCTTCTCTACCACTTCCTTTCCCTTCCTTCCCCACCCACAACCCTTTCCCAGATGACTTAAACTTGTCCCTTAGGTACGGATATCCTGACTCGGTACTAGACTATTCACTGAACCTGGAGTCAGGAAACCTCAGTTTGAATCCTGACTCCTCTGACCCTAGCAAGTGCTGTGACAGTGGGTGAGGCATCTAACCTCTATGAACCTGTTTCCTTATCTGTTAAATGGGCTGATAACTCTTGCATTATCTCCTCCCAGGGTTGCTGTGGTAGGAAACTCTAGGTCAACCTTTAAAGATGTGTTTTTGTTATTACTGAAATCTCTCCAAGGGGGTCTATAATGACTAATAAGTAAAGTGATGATTGGATTTCACTTGTAGCCAGTTAGGTGGCACCACTGAAGAGCTTCAGTCCAAAAATTCCTTAAATTCAGAACTTCAGTGTATTTATATGGCGCCGCAGGGGGATGTCTTATTGTTTTGATGTCTGGCTTGGTTGGGACAGAGGCATCAAGGAGGAGTTATTTGTGTGAATCCAGATATAAGTGGCAGAGTAGATAGAGTGTTAGCCATAGAGTCAGGAAGACCTGAGTTTAAGTCCTGCCTCAGACACTTACTGGTTGTGTGACCCTGGGCCAGTCACTTGACCTTTCTCAGTCTCAGCTTCCTCTTACCTCATTTCCAACCCTACAGTCTTAAAAAATGAGCTAGCTGCTTGTAAAGACTGGTTCATCCCTTTGAGGGAATCTGGCTCATTTGCAAGTGCAGAGTCTGGCCTGGTTCCTTGAAGAGCCAGCCCAGAGCCCTGGGGGCCACACACCTTAGTAGCAGGTGGTGTTTTGGGAGTTGAGTGAGCAGCTTGTGCTGGCTCTCTGCTCAAGGTCATCCACAGATGGGACTTTCTCTTCCTGTTTCAAAACCTTTGACCCCTATTGAACTTCCCACTAAGTTCTCATTTCTGGTCTTAGGGATGCAAATTTGGAGGGATGGTCACAGAATGACTGTATTCAACGGGCGCTCAGAGACCATCTTGTCAAACAGGGACCCAAACTGAGATTCTTTCTACAAGAAAACAGACAAAGCCATCATCCAGCCTTTGCTTAAAGTCCTCTGGTGAGGGAGCCTCCTGCCTTCCAAAGCAACCCATTTCACTTTGACATAGCTCTAAATGTTAGGAAGCTTTTTCCCTACATCCAACCTAAATTGGCATCTGGGCAACGTCCATCTATTGGCCCAAGTTCTGCCCTTTGGGGCCAAACAGAAAAAGCCTAATCCCTCTTTCCCATTACAGCCCCTCCAATGGCTACTGTTTCTCTGCCAAGCATTCCCAGGGGCTGCAAACAATTCTCCCTTGGCATGATCTCAGGGCCATGGACCTTCCTCATTGCTTTCCTCTGGACTCTCGCCAGCTTCTCAATGTTCTTCCTGAAACATTGTTCCCAGAACTGAATACAACATGCCAGGTGTGGTGCGAGCAGGGCTGAGAACAGTGAGACTATCACGTCCCCTGTTCTGGACACTGTGCCTCTCTTCACACAAGCAGGTCACCTTAGCTTTTGGGGCTCCTCCCTGCCTGGCAGACTCTCCCTCCTCATCTCTGCCTCCTGGCTCTCCTTCCTGTGTGATCTTTTACAAAAAGACTTTCACAGTCCTCTTCACTTCTGTGCCTTCCCTCTGAGACAACCTCCAATGCACTGGGTATATCTTCTCTGTTGTCTTACCCTCAGCTCTGCCAGAGCAAGGACTGGTTCTGGACCTTTCTTTGTATTCCCAGTGCCTGGCAGATAATAAATGCAGTTCAACTGACTGACTTTATCACACTCTAAACTCCCATAGAACTTGCAGCCCACAAAATCTTGCAGTTCTCTCTTGGCATCTCTCCACCATCTTGTCATTCCACAGTTGATTTTCTGAACCCCTGCATGTAAAACTTTATGTGTATCCCTCTGGAATTTCGTATTATTTGATCAAGGCCAATGTCCTGACCTAGCCTGTCAAGGTAGTTTTAGGTCCTCTGTGTTGACCAGTGTTTAACTACTTCTCCCAGCTCTTTGCGATCTGCAGATATGAATGATACACAAGCCTTTACTCAAGTCACTGACAAAAATGTCCAACAACCATGGAGCAAATGCAGGTCTCAGGGACATTGCACTGGAGCCAGCCTCCAAAACTGGCACCGAACCATGAACGAGCACGTTCACCCAGCCATTGAACCAGGTGAGAATGCACCAGACTTTACAATCCTCTAGCCTGCATCTCTCTGTCTTCCCCAGGATCACATCTCCAGAGCTGAAAGGGATCTCAAGGTCCATCCATTTATCCAATCCTTTGGCACCAAATCTAGCACTTTTTGCAATACTCTTACACAGTAATAGCCCAAGAGACTTTGTCAAATGCCTCACTTAAATCCAATTGACTTGCATGTCACGGCATCGCCTCCCTGATGTCATAGTCCTCCTCCAGAACAAAGGACAAACACCAACCACTCTAGTCCAAAAAGGAAACGAAGTTAGCTTGACTTGCACATTGACTCTTTTTGATCCTTACGTCCATTTCTACGTGTACACTAGGAGATCAGAGCCTGGCACCAGGAAAACTCCTCTTCCTGACTTCAAATACTAGCTGTGTGACCCTGGGCAAGTCACTTAACTCTGTTTGCCTCAGTTTCCTCATCTACAAAATGAGCTGGAGAAGGAAATGGCGATCACTCCGGTATCTCTGCCAAGAAAACCCCAAATGGGGTCAGGAAGAGTCAGACAGGACTGGAAAAAATGACCAAAATAATAACAACAACAGAATCTTGTCAGCAATTAAACCCAAGCTCACTGGCCTAGAGTCACTAAACTCCATCCTCTCCCCTTTTTTGAATCTCAGGACATTGGCCCTTCTGCCGTCCTGAGGCAGCTCATCCATTCTCCTCTGTCAGAGAAGATGCTCAGCGGATCAGCAACCACATCGATTAAGAAATATTCACTAATCACTCGCTGCGTGCCAGCACTTCTCCCCCCCCCCCCCCCACTTCCCTGGGATGCAGTTTGGACAGGTTTTGTTTCCAGAATGTTTTAACAGCATCTACGTTCTTTCTCTCTGTTTATTTAGAGTTTAAATTCTTTATTGATCATTTTTTTATTCTCTCCTTATCCAAAAGGCATCTCGCAAGAAGCACAATCAAATAAAACATCACTCATCCCAAGCAACATTCCACCACCTCTTCCAATTTGCTTCTCTTCTTTTTTTTCTTTTTGGAGGGCAATTGGGGTTAAGTGACTTGCCCAAGGTCACACAGCTAGTTTTTGTGGTAAGTGTCTGAGGCTGGATTTGAACTCAGGTCCTCCTGACTCTAGAGTTGGTGCTCTATTCACTGCACCACCTAGCTGCCCCTGATTTGCTTCTCTTTACCAATATAACTTTCTTTTATAACTGTTCTTGTTTCCTTGCTACCTTTTGCTGATTCTGAGTTTTAGCATACTCGAAGTTCTTCCTACAGGATCATGCCACACTTTCAAATTCATCCTCTGTTATGTTCCTTGGCTTCTATTTCTTCTTGTAAATGATATAATTCAGTTAAGAGTTCCCTGTGCATCCACATCCATCTCTTTATACAGTTTTCCCTCCCCCACCTCTTCAGAATTACTGCTTTTTGTGCATGAAAAATTTCATTCTTGAGAGCTTTCCATACCTCTCAATTAAATTACCCTTACAGTGTTTTGGGCCATGAGAGGTTATGTATCCTTTTTCTAAGCCCTTTGAAAACTTCTCCCAAAAGTCTAGCCTGTTCCTTTGGAATAAGAAAAACTCTTTCAGCACCATTGCTAGTCGTAATCCATCCCACTAAGCCTCAATGATACCCACACAGTCAAAGCCAGCTACTTGCTCTCAGAGTTCCAGTTATCTGACTTCTTATCAACAACATATGCCTTTTGGTATAGATGTCCGAGGCCATAGCTTCATCCTTGTCTTCTTTGTCTAACACCATAGTTCCCCTTTGTGGTAGAGCCAGCTAGATGGTGCAGGGGATAGAGCAGTGGGCCTAGAGCCAGGGAGACCTGAGTTCAAATCCAGCCTCAGACACTTCCCATCTGTGTGACCCTGGGCAAAGCACTTCAGCCCAGTCTGCTTTAGTTTCCTCAACTGTAAAAATCAGACAATAATAGCACCCACCTCTCAGGGTTGTTGTGAGGATCAAATGAGCTAATATCTGTAGAGCACTTGGCGTGGTTCCTGAAACACAGTAGTCACTTAATGAATGCTTGTTCCCTTTCCCTTCTCCCTCCCTTGTGGTATCTATCCTAATACCTATGGGGCAGAGAAGCCATCCTTGCTAAAGCAGTAAGACACCCTGAGAGAGAGAGAAAGAAGGCTTGATGTGCTCTCACCTTTACCACCACCTTCCTCTGACCTCTATAAAGACAGTCCATCCCTCTGAACTCAAGATCATTGGCAATAAGAGCACCTTCCATACCTCCACAGACTTACCAGCCCTGCTTCTAGCTCAGGTCTGCAGCCCTCGCTGAGGGAAGCAATCATACTCTTCTTTGTCACCAATACATGGAAGCCGACAAGCAACAGCTAGGGCCAAGAACTTGAAAACCAGTAGCACATCCCCATTCCCCTGGCCCTGCCCCCACACGATTCCCCCAGATGTCAGCCAGGGCAGCAAATTTTATGTAATCCTATAGGACCCAGCAACTGGGTCCACAGGTGCTGCAGCCCCACCTCCTCAGCCAACATAGCCTGCGAGGAACATTCCTGACACCAAAGTCCTCGAGGGCACAGTCTGTGGAGTAGTTCAACATCAGAAACTGAAATGATGTTATCGTTAGAAATAGCTCAAAAGAGGAGGCTTCACCATCTGCTTCCACACTGGGTCTTAAGGACTGGGACCTTTCCATCTGACTTGGGGCTTTGCACCCGCATCAGAATTCCAATGCCTTGAGACCAGGGGCTGTCTTGGTTTTCCATTTACATCACTGGGGATTGGTAGGATGTTTTTATACAAAGAAAGTGCTTAACAAATGCATTTCATTCATTCATTTACATAATATCTGTCTATAAAGCTACAGAGCATAGGTAGATGATGGGAAGATGGCTACAGCTTAGATGGCAGATAGAAAGAGAGATGATAAATAGATAAATAGAGGATCAGTAATAGATGATAGATAGAGGAGGGAGAGATTGGCAAAGGATGGGATTTTTTTTCAGTCATTTTCAGTCTTGTCCAATCAGACAGACAGACAGATAGATAGATAGATAGATAGATAGATAGAGTCTCTTCCTTCTCCTCCACTCTTTTAAGATGAAGGCCCTTTTGATTAGATTTGAAAAATACATTTCGATCAGCTCTCGTTAAGTGCACTCCATCCCTGGTCGGAAATGCATCATTCCTTTATTTTAAGTCACATTCCCCAAAAATTCAACCTCTAAATGTCACCTGCTAAAGGAGCTGTTGGCAGGTCTTGAACTCAATTGGCCCTCACACCTTTCTGGGTCTTAGATTTCGAGCTCCACCTACTTACCACTTCCTGGAAGCTCTCTTTGATGACTCAAAGTCCCTTTTCTTTCTGCCCTGTCCTATCCTCCCCTCCCCACCCCCATCCCCCCAAAGACAGTGGTTTTCTGGAATTGATTTCAGCTTTACAATATCACAATTACTTCTAAATATTAAATTCATCAGACTCCAGAGGAAAGAGCACTGGGTTTGGAGCCAGTAGACTTGGGCTCAAATGCTGCCTCTTATGCTTATGACCTCTGTGACTTTGATCAAATGACCACCTCTGTGGTCCTCGGTTTCCTCATCTGAAAAATGGGAGTTCTGGAATAGGTGATCTAGTTTCCCTTCCACCTCTAAATCCTATTATCCTAGACAATAATAGGTATTTCTAATCAGGAGGAAAAAAAGGGCTATTTTCACATGGGACATTTTATAAGTTCTGTTCAGTTATTCTCCAGTCTGACTCTTCGTGATGCCATTTGAGGTTTTCTTGGCAAAGACACCGGAGTGGTTTACCATTTCCTTCTCCAGCTTGTTTTTCAGAGGAGGAAACTGAGGCAGAGTTAAGTGTCTTGACCAGGGTCACAAAGCTAAGAAGTGTCAGAAGCCAGATTTAAACTTCAGGAAAGGAATCTTCCTGACTCCAGGCCCA
This sequence comes from Pseudochirops cupreus, assembly GCA_028627135.1. Classification (NCBI taxonomy): domain Eukaryota; kingdom Metazoa; phylum Chordata; class Mammalia; order Diprotodontia; family Pseudocheiridae; genus Pseudochirops; species Pseudochirops cupreus. The sequence goes on along the minus strand of CM053580.1, from coordinate 15,085,354 downwards.
AGACTCCACCCAGCTGTGCATTTAGAAGTTCTATGAACTTGAAATGCTCTGGAAGTGAATTTGTTTAAAATAAGGCAGGTGTAGCTTCTGTCTTCAGAGCATTAGATGCTGCAGAGGGAGCAACCAGGACTGTTCTGTACAATAAAGGATGACCTTTAGGAAGCCATATCTCCCTCTCCAAGCCTTGGTTTCTTCATCTAACTCTGTAAAATTGGAATGACCAAACTTGAGCCCAGTAAGAAGATGAGGAGAGGAATCCCATCTCCCTTCTTCCTGTGGAGGGGGGAGGAACAAAGGTTATAGAATGCTGCATTCACCAAGAGATGTGATGTCTACTTCAGTAAATTTTTGCTTAAAATGGATTTTCTTTGTTAAAAGGGGAAGGCTCGCTACGTGGGGACCAGAGTAAGACAGGGACAGGGAAACATGCAGAAGTGTTATGATTTAAACAAAAAGCATCCGTCAGACTTTTTTTTTAATAATAATAAGATGCTCTCTAAGGGCCCTCCTCCTAAGGGCACCCAATTCTGTGATCTTATGCCTGAAGCAGAAGGGAAGCCAGCCTGAAATGGACCATTTGCCATAAATAATCCACAAAATGGATAACCCACGCATAAATAATTGAAGCATGTGAAGTTACTTTAAAAAAGAAAGAGAAAGAGACAATTGCCTTTAAGTAGGCCACCCAGCTTGTGAGAGTGACCCAATAGGCCTCGGCACCTTCTGCAGGCCTGTCTTTGATGGTGCCCCATATTTAATGTTTCAGGAGGAATCCCATTTACAGCTGCTGTTCCTGGCGCTGGGTGCATGTGGGATGTCACTGATCTGATCAATGCTATCGGGTCCGCTTGGCAAAGCTGCTGCATCTCAGGCCAGGTCTGAAATGACATGCCAAGATTTCCTGGTGAGTCATTATGTTCTCTTTCTACCTGCCTTTTCCTGACTTCCAGGAAGGAATGAGTTGGTTCTCTACATGCTCCCACCCTCAGCACTACCCCCTCATCACCAATATCCATACACCTTTACCTTCCCAGGGTCAAAGATGCTAAAAATGATTTGTTCCCTCCCTTCCTGCCCCTCCTCTCTTCCCCTTCCCTTAGCTCCACCCCAAGATAGGGCCTGGGTTCCATGTCCTCCTTGGATTCAATAAGCATCGCTGGAGACCTACTGTGCGCCAGGCACCAGCAATCCCAAGACAGAAAATGAAACTATCCCTTTGAGGTATTTGTGTTCTATGAGCAATAGAAAGCCTCCCCGGGCATCTTGAGCCAGGGGGTACCATGATCAGCCCTGCAGGACCATCCCACTGGAACACGAGAGACATTTGGACAACCCCAAGAGCAGCACCCTCAGGACGGGTTTCGGCTGCCAGGCTCCTCCCCAGCACTCTGGAGCTCATCACTCCAAACACCCCACTGGAACTTCAGAGCCGTGTTTGGATATTGACGCCACATGTGGCAGATCCATGAGGCTCCCATGCAGGAGGCATGATGTCAGATGATCTGATGAGAGTCCAGATTTCACGCAGCTGGCAAACTCAGCTGTTGAGTTTTATTTTCAATGTCAACACCGCCCTGCTAATCCCCCTGGTCTATGAGATCTGAGCACACGTGGGGGCGTCTCACACATCAAAACAACTTCTGTACAGATTCCCATCCCCAAGAGACCCCCATCAACACTACTTATGTCCTCCTGACTGACTAAAAGGTGAACACTGTTGTGGAATAAATTAAGGAAAACCACAGTGGACCTTGTGTGAAAGAAAAACTGTTCTGCAAAGCTCTGGGTTCTTTGGATTATCCCTCTGCTGTCAAGGTGAAAAATAAAAGTGAAAATTAATCAGACAAACCTCTCCCTGTTCTTCTGGAGCGATGCATGAAAATATTTAATCCAGCCTGGTGTTTCTGGGTGGGTTTGCTTTCTTGTAAGCCGCTCAGTCTCTGGAGAGGGCGCTACGTGTTGGTCACGGGCCCCAGAGGTTTCCTAGGAGGCCCAGAGGACATTTCTAGGGGGTCACTTTGGCAGGAATAGGTGAATCCATCTCCTGCCATCCAGAAACAGCCACCAAAGGCTTCACTCAAGACACGTTACGTGGCACAAAAACTCTCAAAAGTTCTCAGGGTCTGTTTTGGTGTTGGTTTTTGTAAATCTGGATCTGGCAGCTGGAAGATGCTACTGGCGGCTGCCTATGACTTACTCAGGGGAATTATTAATAATAAGTGCAAAGAGGGCACTTTTGGGGTTCTTGTTTGTTAATGTTGGGGTTCAATGCACCAGCCAGCACTTATTAAGTGTGTACAGAAACCTGGGCTAAGGTTGAGGATGCAAATCCAAAAATATACAACCTCAAGAAGTTTGCATTCCATTAAGACCTGAGTTCGGATCCTGTCTCAAACATTCACTCGCTGTGTGATCCTAAGCAAGTCACTGCCCTTGGCTCTAACCTCTCTTACTTCAGTTTCTTCATCTTTAAAATGGAAATGACAACAGCACCTACCTCCTAAGGTCATGATGAGAATCAGACAGGACACATGGAAAGCTCCTTGTCAGCCTTAAACCAGATAAATGCCAGCTGTTGTTATTAATAATCGTGAGCATTCTTCATATAAATACATATTAGTGATGAGTCATACAATAGCATGATGGTCATTAATTATTCATGTGCTATTAATAATACTCTTCCTACACTAATATTATTGATATAATGAAGGATAATCGTTTCCTGGGATACAGTTTTTCATGATTTCCTACAGAATCTGTCACTTTGCAGGCTAACCTCTTGTCCTCTTTAGTGAAGGTGACATGCTGTAGGTTCATGCGAGTCATAGGCTCTTAGAATAGGAGATTCCCAAAGCTGATCCATTGAATTGTAGATTTAGGGCCAGGATAGTGAGGCCAATCCCTTCTTTTTACTGATGAGAAAACCCGTGGTAAAGTTGCATGCTTTTCTATGGCCTCAACACACACCTGAACAAGAATTCCATTTATGAAAACTCTGGTGAGCGGTCAACCATCCTTTCCTCCTGTAATGTCCTCTGGGGAGAAAGAGCCTGCTACAGTCATACCTTGAGACGGGCCCATTCAGGTTATGAGGACTGGAGGATGGGAGCGATTTCATTTAATTTTCCTCCTTTGCATTTACAGCCACCAACCTTCATTTGGGGGGACGTGGCAAGCAGCTGAGCCACAAAGCCCAGGCATCATCTTCCTCGCCCCATACTTGCCATGTGTGACATTAAATTCTCCTCTCAAAATTCTTGTGGTTTTCCAGTTCATACGTCGATAATCTCATGTATCCCAAAATGAAGAAAGTGTTATTAAAATGGCCCTTCTCACCCTCTCCCTCATCTAGCCTCTGTGCTGGCAACTTGTTCAATGATTATACCACTTACACTGTTTTCATTAATTTATTTTGTCTTTATTGGCTTTTGAAAATTAAAAATTCAATTATATAAACATTGAGCATTAATGAAAGCTAAATGGGTAATAATTCAAGGGACTCAGGAACACTTAAAATTTATCCTATTGAAATTAAAGGTAATTATATATTTAGTTATGAGAATTTTCCCCATGAGATCTTTTTTTCAGGAATATGCTATGAGGTGAAGGATGACCCAACCTCCAAAACATGCCATTCCACTCTGAGACACCTTCATGGCAAAGAAGCTTTCACCAAACATCCAACTGAAATTTTGTGTCTCTAATGTCCACCTCTGGATTCCAGTTTTGTCCTTTAAAATGTTGGCTCTCATTGCTCTTCCTCAGAGGAAATACTGGAACACAGTTTTCAGGTCCTTAGCCCGCCTCCCATCCCCCAAGTCTTCTCTGCTCCAGGCAAAACATTCCCAGTTCCTTCAATATGCTTCCTCATGTAACAGAAACTCAAGTTCTCTCATTGTCCTGGTTATCCTCCTCTGAGAAAGAGAGAGAGAGAGACAGAGACAGAGAGAGACAGAAAGACAGAGAGAGAGAGAGACAGAGAGAGAGAGGGAGAGAGGGAGGGAGAGAGAGAGGGAGAGAGGGAGGGAGGAAGGAAGAAGGAAGAAAGGAAGGAAGGAAGGAAGGGAGAGAGGGAGGAAGGAAGGAAGGAAGGGAGAGAGGAAGGGAGGAAGGAAGGAAGACAGATAAAGGAAAGAAAGAAACAAATAAAAAGGAAGAAAGATAGATAAAGTAAGGAAGGAAAGAAAGAGAGAAAAAAGAGAAAGGAAAGAAGAAGAAAGAAAAGGGAAGGAAGGAGAGGAAGAGGGAAAGAAAGTATTTATTAAGCCCTTACAATAGATACAAACATATGCAAATAAAACAGTTCCTGCCCTTGAGTGGTTTACATTCTAACAGAGAAAAGCAATTCATTAAGGAGACATTTGTGTCTTGGGAACAGCAGGGGTGGTGCTCAGAGTCATAGAATTGAGGACAAATCCTTTTCCCAAATGGTGCTGTTGATTTGATTACCAATGGACTTCCTCTCTCAAATACAGCAGCCAGAACTGAGTAAGGTACTCCAGAGCACAGCGAAAAGATCACCTAACTAATCTTAAGGCCTCCTTCCTCTCCTTTACCCAGACTAATCTTGCTACTTAGGGGATTCTGAACTCTGAAGTCTTCCTCTCTGTGCCCTCCAACACTGAGCAGACTCCCTGGCACGTAGTAGAAGATGATTAATAAATGCTTGTTGACTGATGGGTGGGAAGCCAGCAGATGAGGTTGACTAAGCATGTGTAGCTCATACAACAATAATTCCTTCCCATAATGCTCTATTGTATTCTCATAACTTTGGAAGGAACAGAAAAAGATAACCATCCCATTTCTCCATTTGCTCTTGTCTTTGGGGGTAGACAGAAGTGGCTGGGTTTCCACGTGCTGGATGTCTCTGGGCCAGCTTTAACCCTGGCATGTCTGGATCTGTGAGTGAGAAAACTCTCTGTGGCAGGTTTCCTGCCATGGTAGGACCTGGGGCTGGAAGGGACCTTCTGGGGGCTCCCTGGTCCAACCCATCCACTTTGCAGATGGAAGCCTAGGATCTCTCAGGTCTGACGGGGGTCCCCCCAAATCTCGAGCACTTTTGGCTACGCTGGGCTGCCTAGTGAACGGTGCATTCCACAATGGCTCCCTTCCCTATTCTTTCTTGCCTCTGCTGCTTCTTGGTTGTTGGTCTAGACCTGTTCTTTCATTAGGGTGGGGATTGCCCAGTGAAGAAACTTTCTCCCAATTGCTTATCAGGAACCCCTTGGCTACTGGAAAGTTAGAACTTGGCCTGAGGGCAAAGAGGGGTCAAGTGACTCTCTCAGGGACACATGAGGCGGTATGTGGCAGAATCAGGACTTGAACCCAGGGCGTGGCCCCAAGGCCAGCTCTCCTCGAACTATACCAAGCCACCTTCCCTGTAGATATTTAGCTCATTTAAAGGTAGTTGGGGGCTATTTTACATTTGTCTTCCTATCTCTGGAATCTTGTGCCCCAGGCTGGACACATAGTAGGTACTTAATAAAAGCTGGTTGGATTGGATTGGATTCAGCTTAGACCCTGGCTCTCAATATTGGGATGATTAATTAAGCTTGTCACACTGAAGTATTTATGACACCAATTGAGTGATATTTCAGATGTCCTTGAGCATAGAGCTTCATGGTGGGGAGAAAGAAAAACTGGCTTTAGCAGAAAAACACTCAACATTTTGAGGATCTTGAACCTTGTGCCTGTGGGTACTCCCCCCACTGATGCAATTGTGACCTCTGACTTGGAAGACCACATTCAAGCATGGCTATAAATAAAAAAGTCATAATCCTGAAGCAGGGTTTAATAACCAGTGCTCAGACTGGGGGAAGGAGGGGTGTACACAGGACACTTACATTATTAACACTTTCTACAGTACTTCTCTAAGTCTAGACAATCAACAAAACAAAGCAAGCCCTGATCTGTTGCCTTTACCAATTTCCAAAGTATAAATAAACACTCACACCGAAAATAGAGCAATTGTCTCTCTTGAGTCAGTCCAAGCTGGCTCCAGGACACCACTTCCTAAAATCAGCCTGGTGATGATCCTCTCCAAAGGCTGCTCCCCAGACAACAGAGATACCCACAGTTCATCTTTATGCCAATACCCGGAGCCTTTCCAGCTTGGTAGGACCACTCTGTGATTATGCTTTGCTAATATACCCTTTCGGAATCCCGGGTTACCTCCATGCCACAGTGGCATCAGAGTAGTACCTTTGTGGGGGCATCAGGAAAAGGTAAATAGATATACATGATAGATAGTGATGGTGCTTATAGCTAGCTAATTAGAACACTCATTAAGTGTTTACAATGTGAATGAAGGGATAGAAGCAACCTCCATCCTCAAAGAGCTTACATTCTGATGGAGGAAAATAAAACATAAAGGGGTGCTGGAAAGGGCAGGGAGGAGGGTGCCCATGATGAAGAGACAGCCAGGAAGGAGAGGTATGGGCTGCGGAAGGATAGGGCTCACCTGTGGGGGAGCAGAATTCAAGTTTCCCTTGGAGTGGAGATGAAGAGGAGTGGGGCTCTCCAGAGACAGAAAATCAGGAGATAGGACAAGCTCATTTCTCTCTTCTCAGTATCCATCTCCATCTCTCTGTCTGTCTCTTAGCATCTCTGTTTCTCACTCAGGTTTTTAAAGTCGTACTGCCATATCTTACTGCTCTATTCCTCACCCTTCCACTGCCTTCTCCAAAGTCCTTTCCAGCTTTCCAGCTCTAACAGGCAGAGATTCTGCAAGGCCCCTGAGCATAGCAGGATTCTTCTGGTTTGGATGACCCAAATTATTGAGCAGGCAACACTGACCTCATGTATATTGCCACCTTCAAAGTTCCCTGACATGTTCTGGAAGCCCTGAAAGGCATCAAAGGGCTGGAGGAGCCTCCTGAGACCAGATCTGACTTAGGTGTTGGCGTGTGTGTATGCGTGTGTGTGTGTGTGTGTGTGTGTGTGTGTGTGTGTGTGTGTGTGTGTGTGTGTGTGTGTGTGTGTGTGTGTGTGTGTGTTGGGCTCCGCACTTCTTGTAACAGTGCAAGGCAGGCAAGTCAATGCTGGTCATAGTCATCTAGGAAAATCAGATGATTTGCATGCAGGCCTAGTGGCAATCCTAGTGCTCAGGCCCACTCCCCGCCAGTTGTGAAAGTTACAGGTTCAGATCTCTGTAAGTGAGCCGTTTGGGGATAGGAGTGTATTTTTCATGATTCACACCCCTATCAATTGTCTCCCTTTGGATTAATATATACCTTTTGAATGAGGACACGTTGGAATTTGTCATTTGTGAGATTCTTTCATAGTTTAAAAAAACGGCATTGTAGCACATGCTGGATTTTATAGAGGTGCTTTTAAAAAAAATATTATTCTTGTCATGTTGCCTTCGAATTCCCTCCCACCCACCCCCCACCTTGCCCTTAAGAGATTACTCATCGTGGAGTGGAATTAAGCTGTTAACCCTTTCATTTAAGACAATTCTGCTAGATTCTCTAGCATGGGAAGGAAAGGCTGTCTCCCTTCTTCTGCAAAGAGTAAGTGCCCTCATAACTCTTATGCTGACTAACTTTCTGCAGTTGGTTGAAAAGGATGATTAGATATGATGTACAGCAGGGATTGCTTCCTTTTCATTCCAATCCCCCACCCCCACTTGCTTCTCCTGGGAGGAGTGCATGTACTCCTCCTGGGGCCTCCCTCTCATCCTGGGGGGACCATATGGCAGCCTAGTGGAATTTGAAAACTCTCACCCAGCTGTCCCTAGTGAAAAGAGTGAGACTTAAGAAAAATGAAGAGAAAACGGGGTGCTACATGGTTAGAAGAGGGGTTAGATTCATTTGTGGGCTTTAGAAAAATATTATGATTGTCGTATCTTGGTATATTTGAATTCCTTTGTAATCCTATGTATTGGATTTCATGCATCTAAAAATATGATTCTGAGAAGGGATGCAGGGGCCTCACCAGACTTCCTGAGGGGTCCAGAACACACAAGAACAGTTCAGAACCTCTGCATTGGAGTTTTAGGGAGGCTCATGGGACAGGAGAAATGCCAGAAGGAGAGACAGGAGTTATCAGGATTTGGATCATGCTGTGTGAATCTGAGACCAGTAACCAGTCTGATGTGATGAGAAGAACAGTGTGCTCCTGGTCCCTCAGCAAACTTCTGGGAAGTCAGGACCTTTAGATAAAGAAGGAAAACCCAGGGTGGAGGTCCCTTAACCAGCATCAGAGTTGTGACCCAAGGAAAACTATGTTCTCTGCTTAGACAGGGACATTCTGGACTATTCTTGGCAACGGCAGAATGAGGCTCATGACAGAAACAGGTTTTTTCTGGCAAAGGCCAAGCGAGATGGGCTCTACCTCCTAGGACCTGTGTAGGGTGACCCGATGAAGGACAGTGAAGCATGACGCAACCTGAAGGGAACAGCTGAGAACTACGGGAGTGCCACCTATGGAGGAAATGAGTAAGGCAGGGCCTGCCAGGAGCCCCAGCTAACATGACTGGGATGATGGGCGAGTCTCTGGGGAGAGCACTGCTCATTGGCAGGTGTCCTGATTTTCCACGAGGTCTGTGGTGAATTTCCTCTTGTTTTCTTCAGACTCTCAACAAAATTCCCCTTGCTTGAGCTTTAGGAACTATATGCTTACAGGGAAAATGTTCTCTTTCTGAGTTCCTTCCTCTCCACACACCATGGACTGACGCTGTCTTTATAGGCAGGTAGGTGACACCTTGGACAGAGCGGCAGAGCTGGAGTCAGGAAGACTGGAGTTCACCTCTGGCTTCAGACATCTACTATCTGTGCAGCCCTGAGCAAGGACATTTACCTCTGTCTGCTTCAGTTTCTTCAACTGTGAAATAATGATAGTAATACCACCTGCTTCCCAGGATTACTGTGAGGAATAAATGAACTATCTGTAAAGCACTTTTGTTTTGGCCTTCTCTGCCCTGCGGCTCAGGGGAAGATGTCTCTTCTACACCCAGCTGGAAAATCTAGCAGCCAAAAAATGAGAGGCTTCTGAGGATCCCAGAAGTGAAATATGGCAGTCAGTGACATCTGGGGACAGAATTCTTAGTGGCTGGGAAATATCCCATCTCTTCTAAAATGCCAGGAGACCAGGGTGAGAGGACATTCCCCAAGTAGTAGATGCGATCTTCAGTCTGATAGACCATACATGTCAGAACACAGAGGAGAAAAAAATAATGATCATATTGGCAAAGATCTGAGTTACTTTGTCTTCAATTTTTGAAAAAGAAATCTAAGCAGTGAATAGAGCACCAGCCCTGGAGTCAGGAGGACCTGAGTTCAAATTCGGCCTCAGACACTTAAGACAAAAACTAGCCATATGACCTTGGGCAAGTCACTTAACCCCAATTGCCCTACCTTCCCCCTCCAAAAAAAAAAAAAAGAAATCTAAGGTAGGAGAATGTGGATGGAAACAAGATTATCTGGAGTTTTAAAAGGAAGAATTTTAGGATCTCAATCTCCCAGGAACCCGGGAATATTCTTGATTTGGCAGTAACTCAGCCCACATGAGACATGGAGAGGAGTGGACTGGGGAGGCTTGAGCAGATGAGAGAGGACAGCAACGGACTGCAGCCGCATGACCCAGATGAGCATTGAAGACATCTACGTGAATTCGGCCATCCTTGCCTTTCCCTCTCCCAGATCTCCACAGTTGCCACATGTCCCCTTTTGATGTTTTTTAGACTTCTAGGATAAATGAGCCAGTATTGACCAGGAAGAGGGCACAAAGGAAAAAAAAGGTCTAGTCTCAAAGGCCTTGGATTAAAATACCACCTTGGGCTCTTACTACTTGGGAGTTTGGGGAAATCTCCCTGGGGCTCATCTGTAAAAGGAGGAGCAGTGGGCTAGATGGCCTTCAGACTGCCTTCCAGTTGTCCATCTCTGATCCTCTGATCGCTTAGGAATTGTTGAATCTTAAATAATCACAAACGCTCTGGGAAATCTCCTGAGTTGCTTTCCAGAAGGCAGAAAACTCCCAGACTAAGGCAAGCTATGGCAGTAGATGGCTGGTGTATCCCAGACAATGGAAAGATCTGCGTCCAAGCTTGGAGGATGTTTCCATTCAGGAGATGATGAAGAAGAGGAAAACTGGAAAGACCGAATGTTAAGTTTGGGGAAGAAATGTTGATGGTAGAAAGGGAAGCAGCCCACTCATTTGCCTTTTACATTTGCCTTTGGAGAGACTCAGATGGCCAGACAATGGAGAAACCCAACAGACTTTCTGTGTGGAGAAATCCAACATCCCCCCACTCCCCAGTATCCAAAGGAAAGAATCATAAATCAGAGCATGCATCTAGAAGCAAACAAAAGAAAAGTCCAATATGCCACATGGTCCAAGCATGGGGGACCATTTGACAATCCTTGGGATACCTTGGAGTTCTAACATTGCTGAGTATAGTCTGAATTTATTAGTGCAGCCCAAGTGACCCCAACTATCTGTGAATGAATTGCCTTTACTCAATCCTCTTTCACTCCCCCCACCCCCTACTACCTTCCTCACTGGGAGCTTCTGAAATCTGAACTTCTGGATTCTCACCTTGGCTGCTGCTTAGGAAGCCAAGCAGGGCTTAAGGAGTAACAATGTAGGATGGCTATTCTGAGAATCACCATGCTTTTTTTTCTTTGCCTTTGCAATCTGGCTTCTGACTTCATCACTCAACTAAAACCTCTCTCCAAAGTCACCAGTGATCTCTTAATTGCTCAATCTGATGGTTTTTGCTCAGGTCTCACCCTTCTTGACCTCTCTGCAGCATTTCTTGCTGTTGGCCATCCTCTCCCCCTAGATACTCATTCCACTCTGAGATTTCCTGAGGCTTCTCTTTTCTAGCTTGTTCTCACCAATATGACCTATCTCTTTTGTTGACTCATCATCCCTATCATACCTGTTTCCTGGATATGTTCCCCAAAGTTTTGTCCTAAACCCACTTCTCTTCTTTCTATACACTCTCATTCCTGAGAACCTCCTTGGTTCCCATTAGTTTAGTTATCATTTCAGTGTAAACACTGGCCTCACTCTCTCCCCTGAGCTTCAGTCCAAATCACCAGTTGCCCATTGGACGTGGCAAACTGGGTGTCCTGGAGACATCTCAAACTCAACATGCTCAAAATTGAACTCTCTTTCCCCCAAAACCTATCCATTTTCCTAACTTCCCTGTTTCTATTGACACCACCATCCTTTCAGTTTTCCAGTTTCATAACCTTATTACTATCCTCAACTCTCAACTTTTATTCACCCCAAATAGCCAATCATTTGCTAATTCTTGCAATTTTGACTCCCTTGACATCTCTAGCATCCAATGCCTTGTTTCTTCTCTTATGACTGACTCCTTAGTTTAGGAGTTCATCCTCTCATGCCTGGGTTCTTGTATCAGCCTCCTAAATGGACTCCTTGCCTCCTCTCTCTCTACTCCAGTCCATCCTCCATGTTGTCTCCAAAGCTGTTTTCCTAATTGAAGACCTAATCATGTCACTTCCCTGTTCAATCACCTCTGGTGGCTTCCCATTGCTCCAGGATCAAAACTGCTCTGTTTAGCTTTTAAAGTCCTACCTGGCTCTAGAAATACCCTGTCTTTCCAGGTTCAGTGTATATAATTTCTCTTCCTGCACACTGTGATCCAGCCAACCAGTCCAGCTTTCCATTCCTTTCTCTCCTCTTTCTATATCTTTCTGCTAGAATGCATTCCCTCCTCATCTCCACCTAAGAATCCTCTTCGTCTTCCACCCAGCTTGAGCACTCCCTTCTAGAGGAAGCCTTTCCTGATCTCCTCACCTGCTAGCACCCTTTCTCCCTAACTACACTGAGGTCAGTTAGTCATTCAACAAGTATTTCCTAAGGGTTTACTATGTGCCAGTCACTATGTCAAGCTCTGAGTCACCTGTTCCAAATACCCTCATGGAACAGAATTCCTTGTTTGCTTTTCCATCACATCTGCCAACTCAGGTGAAATGCTTGTCTTCATTTTCCCTGTGGCAGCAAGTTTGTGCCCCATATTACTGCTGTTTCTACAGTATTTATCTCATATTTGATTCCTACTCGTCTACATCCTCATGCCCTCTCTCTTTCTTGTCCATGCACAGTATCCTAGATAGTATGTCCTTGACCCAACCCATAAAATTGTCTGGACCGCTTTGTTTTTTTAAATCAGTGACCATGAATTTTAAATAATCTGAGTCTATTAAACTTTGTATTGTAATTACAAACACATTGGGTAATCATCACAAGCAACATGCTAGTCATATGTCAAGCACTATTTTACATTTTTTTCAAAAATTAGACTGTGCTGTGCTCTTGCTTCCCTGGTCTATCTCACCAGTTGGACATTTTGAGACACTCAGCACTTGAAATAGTCAGAAGGACAACCAAGGGAAATCAGCTCCCCTAATGGTGACCAGCTGCCCCTACTGAACGTTCCTTTTTGGTTTTCATCACGTCAGATTACCCACAGCAGCTCTAAAATGCTGAGGCAGCCAAATATGGGCAGAGCTGATGAGTGAACTCTGTTTAACCTTCAGCACAGAAACCTCCCTGCCATCCCGGACCCCTAGCCCAACTGTCTCCATGCCACTTAGCATTTGGAAGAGAGGACTAATTGCTTTTGAACACTCCTTTCTCATCAGAGATCTCATCAGCCAACTTGGGGTGGAGGAATATGTTCTGCTGGGTAGGGGTCAAGACATCAGTTTTGTTTTTCTCTTTCCTTTCTTTCTTTCTTTCTCTTTTTTCTTTCTTCTTTCTTTCTTCCTTCCCTCCCTCCCTCCTTCTTTCCCTCCCTCCCTCCTTTCTTCCCTCCCTCCTTCTTTCCTTCCTTCCTTCCTTTCTTTCTCTCTTTCTCTCTTCCTTCCTTCCTTTTTTCTCTTTCATTCTTTCTCATTCTTTCTTTCTTCCATTCTTTCTTTCTCAACATAATTTCTTCCAATCATTTACTTATTAAGAGTTTGCTGAAAATGAGGATTCAGGGACTTGATGAAAGTTTAGGGGTCTCTCCATTGTCTCCCAAGGGGAACCTCTAAATAGAGACATTTTATAAACAGCTGCATTTGCTCTTAGAAAGGAAATTGGAGTAACTAGGTGACTGAAAGATGCTGGAATGTAGAACCAGCTGAATGCCTTTTCTTTGGGGCAAATTATGGGCAATCTAACACCAACACTGGACACAGTAGGGCCTTTATTAACTGCAAATGGAGCTCAGAGCTGGTGAGCAGGACAAAGGAACTTTCTCCAAAAATAAGTGAATATTCTTTGGTTCTATATTTTTCAAACAATCTACCATGTTAGTGATGGTGGAGGAAGAATAAAATTAATTTCCATAAGACTTCACCTGATCTTGTCATTCTTCAGCCTTGCTGAATGGGACAAAATAGGGTCATGTTAGATTGGAACTGAAAGTGCTAGATAGATGTTAGCAGGGGCTGCAAAATGTGTTTAGCTCAGGGTGCCCACACACTGGGGGAGAAGGAAATGAACATCCAAATCATACATGCCAACCTTCTTAGAAAACACTTTTCCAAAGAATTGTGGGAGCTTCAAAGACAATGGCTTTCAAGAAGGACAAGGGGAAGGGGGTTTCCATATGAACAGAGTTTACTGTAGGCCACTGCTGCTCAAGCCTAGCGCCAGACTAAAGTTCAAAGTTTCTTGGCAAAGCGTTTAGAGAACCATAGAATGTTGTAACTGGATCATCCAGGCCAGGGGTTCTTACCCTTTTTTGAATCATGCACCCCTTGAGTAGATTAAAGAAGCCTGTGGATTGCTCACAGTAATGTTAAATGCAGAGAATAAAATGCATAGGATTACAAAGGATTATACTGAAATTATACTGTATGGAAACAGAGTTATCAGAATGTTTTTAAAAGCATCCTGATTAACCTCTGCTCCAGAGAGAGGGAAAGGAAAAGCACTGATTAAGCTTTATTTGTTTTTAATTATATTTATTTATACTAAATTATATAAAGCTTCTTTCTTTTATCTGTTTGTTTATATTTCTTTCATATATTTTACATATTTTTACTTTATAATTTAATTATATTTATTTATCCTATGTACCAGGCATTGGGATAAGCACCAATGCCCTCATTTCACAGGTGGGGGAACTGAGGTATCTGCCTTAATGGACACTAAAGACTTGACCAGGGCTAAGAGGAAAAAGGAAGATCTTGTCTCAGTCCTATTGCTTTTCTGGGCGCTTCCACTGCCTCATCTGTGAACATCCCAAACATCCCAATGGACAGCTTTGTCCCATAGAGCTTCTGAAAACATGACAGCAGACTGCTTGGGGGGAAAGCATATGCTCAGTTTCTGCTCATGTTTAAAAACACATGTCAAAATAGTCAAAGGAAGCCAAAAAGAGAGTTCAATATAGGAAATTTTGCTTACCCACAATTCTTCAAACATGTTTCTAATTTTGTGTATCTAGGGATATCTGCACTGTCCTGACTCCCCACTACAAATGTCTTTACCAGGAGTTTTCAGAGAAGCATCATTGGTTTGTAGATCTGGGGTTGGAAGGATGTTAGAGGCCATTTAATCCCACACCCTCATTCTATAGATAAGAAAGCAGAGACCTAAAGAGGCAGGGAGACTTTCTAAAGGTCACATAGGCAGTAAGGACCCTTGGTCCTCTGATGACCAATCCAGGGTTTTCTCTTCGGATGTGTTCTGCCTTGTCGGGTGGAAGGGAGTGGGAATATCAATGACCTTCTGATTGGCCATTAACCACCTGAGTCACACAGTTTCCTCCTTTGTCTTAGAATGGGTCATACCCTACACTGTACTATCTGCCTCTCCATCCTGGGAGAGGAGATGAAACCATGGGAAAGGAAGAAGATGAAGGGAGGGGAATTTGATTTGTGGGTTTGTCCTGGGCAAATGCAACTTCAGAAAAGGTCAGCCATTGGCATTTTGGCCTGCATAGGGCTGAGAGCTTATGTACAGCATTATCTCATTTGCCATCTAAAGAGACTCTAACCATCTGTAGCATCTTCTAAGATATTTCAGTATCACTCTCATCACCAGCATAAAAGTTATAACTTCACATTCACTGAGCCATAAAGTGCTTTTCTGTTTTCTAAAATTAACCACAAGAGTAACCAGAATAAAAGATGTCATCAAAGACATGAAAGTTAAAAAAAAAAGTTGGTTACGAATGAGATTGAAGGATAACAGATGGCTGGTGTGAGGCATTGGTATTCTTGCAAGGTCAGGAGGACACAAAGAAGGCATCTAGCCTGTTGAGAAGGTGGACCCCCTTTATCAAATTTATAGGGGAGGACATGGCTAAGAGAATGTGCTGGATGGGCAGGTAGGGATGGGTAGGGACCTACCTCATTGGAAGGAGTACCCCCACTGAGGAGATCACAGATTCAATGGAGCACCGAGTGCTTAAGAAAATAGAGACCGTCTCATGGAAATGGACCCACAATTGAGAGCCGTAACCAATTTCATTCAGTAAGCTCTTTTCACTGTTTCATAAGAATAATGTGACTCATGAGATGTTTTGTACACAATGAATATCCCAACTCTCAGTCCCCTTGTCTGACAATCTGATTGGATCCTAAAATATGTCAACTTAACAAGTTTTAATGTTGTATGTGTATGTTTTCAGGGAAAAGCTGCACTGCCAAAGATGTGACCCTTTTCGTAATTTAATTACACATGTCTAATCCTTTTTTAGGAAAAAATATTAAGCTGGTGCTCAGTATTTATATTCTCATTCTGTGTTTACATTATTGTTGCAGTAATAATTCAGATTGTGGCAGTATTGACATAGAATTACAGCTGCTGCTCTGTTCTGCTGGGTCATTGTCACGCAGGACTTTCCTCTCCCCTTACCCCCACCCTAGCCCAGACCTGTGATTTCCGGGGTGTAAACTGGACAACTCTCACAGACTCCGTTGATGGAGCATCTCCTTGTAACTTAGTCCTGAGTTCCCTGGAGCCCTGAGAATCAGTGCCTGACCCACCCAGAGGGACATCTTGACTCAAAAGCCAGCCTGAAATTCATGGCCCAGGCTCCCTCCTACATATGCTATTCCTAAATAAATGTCACTAACACCAAATAAATATCACCTGGGGAATTCCTATCACACAAGAAATTCAAATTATGCTAAATCAAATGAAAAGACATTTTATTTGTTCCATCTGAGATTTTCTTATTTATGCCTTCAATCAACAAATATGTGCTGGGTGCCCACTATAGACAAGGCAGCATGGAGTATATAGGGGCAGCTAGGCAGTGCCATAGTGCATAGAGCACTGGGCCTGGAGTCAAGAAGACTCATCTTCCTGAATTCAGATCTAGCCTCAGACACTTACTGTGTGACCCTGGGCAAGTCACTTAACCCTGTTTGCCTAAGTTTCCTCATCTGTAAAATGAACTGGAAGAGAAAATGGCAAATCACTCCAGTGTCTTTGCCAAGAAAACCCCAAGTGGGGTCAGGAAGAGTCTGACAGGACTGGACAACAACAAAAGACCGTTCCTGCCTTCAAGGAGTCTACATTCTAACGAAGGAATAAAACACAGAAAGGAGAACCAGAAAGGGGGAGTAATGAGGATATCAGGGTGGGTGGAGAGAGTGGGGAAACAGCATGAAGGTCTGCTACCCTCCCTACCTCCCACAAGATAAAGCAAAATCTTACTGATCAAATCCAAGAGACCCATGAGCAGAATCCAAGTTCCTGATACAGAGGAGGTGAAGATGATTGAGTAGAGAAAGCATGGCTTGCATTTACTGGTTCAGATATGGATAACACAAGGTCCACACACATGTGGCCCTCTAGGTCCTCAAGTGAGGCCCTTTGGCTGAATCCAAACTTCATAGAACCAAGGTCACAGGTTCCCCACCCTTGGTCTACATACTTTCAATTCAACAAATTCAATTCGAGTCAACAAATCTTTGTTTTGCATTTACTATGCTAGAGGTTCCAAATATAAAAATGTAAAGGAATTAGGCCTTTCCCAAGAGGAACTTTCTGAGGTGGGTAGAGAATACCACATGGACACATCTTCATTTCTTCCCAATTCAACTTTTAAAAGCGAATAATGCGCATCTTAGATGGCTCTGTAGAGAGTCCTGGGTTCAGTCAAGAAGACCTGAGTTCAAATCCAGCCTCAGAAACTTCCTCAGCGACCTTGGGCAAGTCACTTAACCTCTGTTTGCCTATACACCAGTGATCCATTGGACAAGGAAATGGCAACTCACTCTACTGTCTTTGCCAAGAGAAGCCCATGGATCGTATTGCCATGCTATGAGTCAAGCACGGGGTCAAGAAGAGTTGGACAGGACTGAATGATCTGCTTCTACTCTATACTAGGTACTGGGGACACAAAAGCAAAAAGAGCAGCCCTTGCCCTCAAGAAGTTTGCATTCTCCTGGGGACCAACATTATGTACATAGATTCAATTCACTTCAACAAGCATTGATTTCTTGCACATCTATGGTGTACAGGGGATTCGCTAAGGATTAGGAATGTAAAGGCAAAAGGAGAATAATGGCTGCCCTCTGTGAACTTGTATTCTACTACAGAGCATGTAATCTGTGCACTACTAGGTGCCCAGCACTGTGCTTGCCATGGTAGATGCAAAAATAAAAATGAAAAGTCCCTACTCTCAAGGAACTTACTTCTCTCTGGGAAGATAGAGCATGAACACAGATCAATTAATATAACAGGAACAATGTAATTTCAAGAGGGACCATCCCTGTTCTCTTGACCCTTTTATGTTTTTTCCCCCAAAGGGAGGGTAAATGCCATATACCCCTATTAAAATAAATACGTAGAGGGCTTCTCTTCCCCATCTTTTTTTTTTCAAGCACCTTACATCTGAAATCAACCCAACAACTAACGTGAGACAAATCTCTTTGTCCAGATGTGATTGGAGCTGTCCTCCACCTCCCAGTCTGGATTATGTGCTGTTCTCCTTAGTGCGTCCCAGGCCTCCATGCTCTTGGGACCGTTGCTTTTTTCAGACGTTCTCCCTAGACATTTGAACATGGGCTAAATTGAAACAGAGAACTTGTCCAGGGTTTCTTCTCGTTTTTTATTTCCTCTGGCTAGCATGCAGTTCGAGTAAACAGCAGCAGCCTGCAGGAAGTCAGTCTAGCCGCAGCCAATCTGTAGTTGTTTTTGTGAGAGAAGATGGGAAGAATGAATATTTGCCCCATGGCATCAATTTCCTGTTTAAGATTCTTTCTCCAAGAGCCATTTGGAAATGTCTCCAGGAACACAGATGTTCCGTAAATACCATACATAACTGGTTTTCATGGATGGAAAGAAAAGTCTGTAAAATTTTAAGGAGGCTCATTCAGCCTCACCAAAGAGCCCAGCCATGAGTCTCTCTACCTTTGTTTAACAATTTGCGAGAGCGAATTATTCCAGGGTTGTAGATGGGCTGACCTCCCCTTTTGTCCCTAAGTCTTTGGATTAAATTCTGTCAAAGAAGCTTCCATCCACTTGCTTGAAGGTGGCAGGATGGCAAATTGAATCTCTTGTAATTCAATTTATAAAATAATATTCATTGTCATTGATAATTGTGTAGCACTTTAAATTTGCAGAGAGAGAGAGAGAGAGAGAGTCACCTGAGCTTCATAATAGACTTGTAAAATAAGTACCACAGGTATCATTAGCCATTAGCTCTGTTTTACAGATGAAGATTCAGAGGGGCTAAGGGACTTGCCCAAGGTCACACAAGTAATAAATGATAGATGTGCACTTTGGTCTTAGGTCTTCCAGATGCCAAGCCCAGTACCCTTTCCTCTTTCCTACCCTGCCTCGGGGCAGTTTTTCTCAAGAACAGAAAAAACTCTGGGATGCTACAGGCAAAAGTTTGGAGTATTGAATGATCATGTATATCCTATCTGATAGCTTCCCCAGGAGGCTTGAATCAAGGTTGTTTTTAAAATGTCTATAGAAGCTCCTAGGAGATGGAGTTGTCAGATTTTTTCAAAGGTGATCGTGCCAGCGTTCATTTTTTATTTAGCTTATATCCTGTGGGCGTCTAAGCCATTTGAAGAACTAGAGATGCAAAGGTAGGTTCAGACAGAAAAAAGAACTGGTTCAGCAAGTGGTCCCTTTGAACATATACCATTGGACTGCTTTCTCATATTAAGGGCAAAGAAAGCACATTTTAGGGGGTGATCAAAAGAAAGATGGTCATCGGCTGGCATTCCCTTTCTCTCTTTGGTAGATAAAAAGTAGATGAGCTTCTCCAGGATCAATGGTCTGGCTTTGAATACCGAAACCCATTTGTCAAGATTGTAATTGTGAAATCCAGTTGAAAGTACTTGGGTAATAGATGAATAAAAGGATTCGGTATCTTGGAGAATCTATTATCCAGGATTTTCTGCTTCCTTTCGTCATGGAATACACCAGTACAGACCCATGGAAATTATGTGGACTCAGGCACTTGCAGGCGGTAGGAGATGGGGGGGGGGAGTAGGGAGTGGGGTGTGAGGATTCGGATGAACTGTGGGGAGAGACAGTCAGAGAACACAAAGCGGGGCTGGGATTAGAGGGAAACCGAGCTACTCTCATGATCCTGTCAGCACATATGCCGGTAATTGCTCCTTGGTAAGGAATGATTAAGCAGGGATCATGAAAAGAGCTTAGACCTCAGAATTTCAATCAAGTGTTTCCTCATTTCCCCCAAGCATCCCCTCCTCCTGCCTCCCCGCTTACGGATGTGGCTAGTCAAACTCAGTATATTTTAGGAGGAAGGTGTGAAGCCCAATGACTAAGCATCACTGCCTAACAATTATAATAATTTTGTACTTATAACCACACCTTAGAGCTAAGAATCTCTGTGGTTTCCAGCGCTGAGCTTAGGCAGTCTCCAGTCCCTCGAGGGAGAAAGGTGTCATGATCTGATAGTATGATCCCCTCTCCCCGCCCCTCGCCGTTCAGATAAAGGGACAGCTGCACAAAGATCCCAAAGTCAAATGCAGAAAGAGTGGAAGGATGGGTAATAACGGCTCGAAAAGTACCCCCCCCCACACCCCTTTCCCTTTCTGTGCTTTTATCCAAATGGCTTTCCTAGCTCAAGCTTTCTTTCCCTCTTAGGACTCCTCACCTTCCTCCCCATCAGGCTCCACCAGGAGCCCAGTGAGGCCAGGATTGGTTTGTTTGCCTCTCTTCTTGGTTCTTAGCACAGCCGGCACACAGTAGGCTCTTAAAAAGTGTGAGTTAACTTGACTTGGCCCCAAGTCTCAATTCTTGGAAGCTACCGTACTGTACTTAGAGACTTTCTTCGGTTGTCTGGGAACCCTCAGGAGCAAAGTGTCTTTCTGAGTTTCTTCTGCTCATTGTTCATGGCCAGCCACTACAGGACCTAGAAGAGCATCTAAAATTAGCATCCTTTACCACAAAGAGTCAACAGTGGAATTATGGCATGTGGTCTAGCTTAGATGTGCCGCTTTGAGTTCTCAAACATTGTGATGTTGCCCTGGATCAGTTAAATGGCCCTGTTCAGAAATGGGTTTTTTATTTGAAAAAAACATTTAAATCTTTATCTAAATTCTATTTCCACACAATGAACGTTTATCAGATAAAGTGCTGTGCCCCGGAGTCAGGAAGACCCAAGTTCAAATCCAACCTCAGACACTTTCTATGTGACTCTGGGCAAATGCCTTGACCTTTGCCTAAGTTTCCTTATCTGAAAAATGGGGGTTCTATTAGCACCTGCCTCCAGGGTTGTTGTGATGATCAAAGGACAAAATATTTGTAAAAAGCACTTAGCACAGTGCCTAGCATGCAATGGCTCTATAGACGTATTTATTCTCTTCCTTGCCCCCTTCCTCCCATTCTATTCCAGTGAACAAGTATTCGAAAGGCACCTACTGTGTGCCAGGGACTGCAGCAAAACCAGGGATGAAGAATCAAAATAGTCCCTGACCATAAGGAGTTCACCTTCTCCCTAGGAGGCAACATTTACAGAGATAAGAGGATGCAAAATGGATTGAGGGGAAAGAGAGGGCAAGCTAACAGTGAGTCTGGAAAGCCCTTATATGCCACTAGGACTGAGCTGTGAATCTCTTAGGGATTCCAAGAGGTCTGGGCAGGGAGAGAGAGGGCGACAAAACACCAATGGAAGCAAAGGCAGGAAAAAAGGAAAGGAGCAGAGAGATATAAGTGCCTACTGTGTGCTGGGTGCTGGGCTAAGTGCTTTACAAATATCATGTCATTGGATCCTAACAACATTCCCAGCAACTTAGGTAAGTGGTGTTATTATCCCCATTTTACAGATGAGAAAACTGAGGCAAACAGTTGCAAAGTCACTTGCCCAAGGTCATACGGCTGGTAAGCAGCTGGGCTTGTATTTGAACCCAAGAACTAGAGAGGCCCATTGTTCTATCCACTGCACTACCTACCTGTGAATGGGAGAGTGAAGTTAGTTAGTTATTAAGCACCAACTGTATGACAGGCTACACTTCAAGAGTCGGGTCTATCTAGATCTCTTAGAAACCAGAAGATTTTAAAACAAATTTTAAAGGAAAAAAGGGGCTTTCTTTAAAAGGCCTTTATGACTTGAGTATTAATAACTCACATTTTTAGTGTGTTTTAAGGGTTACAAAATGCTCTCTTCCTCCCACAAACCTGTAAGGTCGGCTTTACAAACATTTTTTTCCTTGTTTTGCCGATGAGGAGGCAAAGGCTCCAAGTTATTGGCTGACTCTCCAGTGACACAAGCCTGGTGTCAGTCCCTCTTAACCCAAAGTTTTCCCCTTAGTCACTCTAAATCCTGAGAACCCTATAAATCTTGCTGAACCATAGGGCAAGGTCACTATCTCAGAGACAAGGTCACTATTTCAGTCAGACTGTTCCTCAGAATCAATATTCCAGCCCTTCCCTGCCCCCATCCCATACCCCAATGCCCAGACCAGACATCTGTATCTCTCTAAATGTTCATCCTCCTTCAAAGCTCAGCTCAAGAACCACCTCTTCCATGACTCCCTCCCTGATTCCCTGCACTTCTCACTCCTTCCTCAAATTACATTGTATTGGCTCACTTTGGCAAATGTCATACCCTCCAGAAGAAGGCAGTTCAGGGACTGTCTGGTTACTGTCTTTACTTTTCCAGCCCCTGGCATATGCCTGGAAAGGGATATTCACTTAAAGTTTCTCAAACTGAGTGAATTCTCTCAGTTGAGATGTTCCTATAATCATGCTGGCTTGGCTTTTATTGCCAAGATAGGCACAAGTCAAGTGAAATCCCTGGGGGAGAGAGAGAGAACATTGGGGGTCAGTGAGTCCATAACGACCTTCACCCTAAAGCCCACTGCACGTGAGTCATCAAGAGAACTGGGGAGGAGGCTTTGCACACATGCACACTTACTCCCTGTGGATCTCTTGGGAAAACAGAAATGGAGCAGCTTTGGGCATGGGGCAGGGGGGCTGCTTGAAGACTGACTCACCATCAGCAAGACTGCTTGCTGCCTTAGAAGGACTTGAAAGAGTCCTTGGGGGAGACAGAGAAAGGCTGGAGAACAGCAGACACTCAGGAAAAGGGCACACACGGGGAGGCAGAGAAGGCTAAGTGAAGAGGGAGGGTAAGAAGGGCCTGGGAATATTGGAGTCCATTCAGGATGAAAGCTCAGACAACGGTTAGCATTTTTAACGATAAAATATTTTTAATTAAATTATATCTTTTCGGCATAATACTATGGAACACTTAATAAACTATAGTATAGTGTAAACATAATATTTGTATGCATTGGGAGACCAAAAAACCTACTTTATTGCCATATTTGCTTCATTGCAGTGGTCTGGAACTGACTGCAATATCTCTGAGGTATGCCTGTATATATCCGAATACACACATATACTTACATAGACATACATACCTGCGAATGTATACTTATGTGCACACATACATATCCACAGACACACACATACAGTCTCTGACCTCAAGGAGCCTACATGCTAATGAAGCAGACAACCCACGAAAATGAACTAAAAAGGGTGGAGGGAGAAGGTCCCCAGGTAGGGGCCTGGTAAACAAAATCTAGGGAGTCAGAAGGAAATCAGTATGGATATTTAGAACTCTTCAACCTCTGGGGTGTTTGTTGCCAGATGTGTGTCCATGACAAAGGCAGAAACCTGGAGCAAAGGACTGCAGGGCCAGGGGTCTCTCTACACCTTTACCTGGCCTGTTTTTGCCCTGGGGTCTCCTCTCCCTTTCATTCTCATGGAATAACCAAAGAATCTTGAGGAAGGATCATGAGACCTGAGAGCCAAAAAGGTGGCATCTGAAAATGATGTTTAAAGGGAGCCCCTGTACACACACACATACACACATACACACACACACACACCTTGGCAACATGTGTTCTCTACACACGTGCAAGAGAGAGGGTGCCCCAAGTGCCACAGATGTCAAATGCTATATAATTACAGCCACTTAGGGGAAAACAGGGGTGGGATGCCTCCCCTTTACCGCAGGTCAGACTATAAAGCAATGAGATCGAGATGGAAATCTAGCTCCTAATTTACAGTCAGACCTCACAAATGCTTGTACTCTCCCCTATTTTTAGACAGCAAACTTTCAGAGGTAAGGCCCAGCTGGTTTTTCAGTTTTGTTTTTGTAGATAAGCTAGAAAGGGCTTGTGGTGTGCGTGCTGGTGGTTAGGGTGGGGAGTAAGACACAAGTGTTATTTGTTGACGAGGAAGAGGAGGCTGGTGCACATTTGAGTGGGTGGAAAGGGTTTGTGAATCTCTCTGTAGTGGAAAGAGCTGAGTGTTGGTAGTGAAGAGGCTGTTCAGTGGATCTGGCATGGCTGACTCTTTCTGACCCCGTGGACCATACTGTCCAGAGGGTTTTCTTGGCAAAGATACTGGAATGGTTTTCCATTTCCTTCTCTGGTAGATTAAGACAGAGGTTAAATCACTTGTCCAGGGACATACTGCTAGTACCGAGACTGAATTTGAACTCAGGTCTTCCTGACTCCGGGTTGCTCTATCCCCTGAGCCTCCTAGGCAAACATAGGTTAAGTGACTTGCCCAAGGTCACACAGCTAGTAAATACTTGAGGTCACCTTTGAGCTCAGGCCTTCCTGACTCTACGCCTAATACTCTCTCCACTGAGCTGTCTTCATAGTGAAGAGGTCCAGGGTTCAATGTAAGTAGGGCCTGTGTCCCTTTGGAAAAAGCCACTTGACCTCCCTGGGCCTCAGTTTTCTCATCCATAAACTGGAAAAACTGTCCGAGAGGATTTCTGTGGCCCCTCCCTGCTCTGCCTGATGGATATACCATTCATTGGCCGACATCCTCTGGCATCAACAGTTTGTTGACTGGCTTATTTTTGTGGAAGGGTGGTATAATAAGGACAGTACAAAGATTAGAGTCAGGAATATTAGGTTTGAGCCTTGACGGATGATCACTAGTGGTGTCCAGCATTTACTAAGCACCTGTTACGTCCCAGGGCCTAGAATCTAGGCTCTGGATGCTGGGTGTACAAAGACGAAGCAAAGCATTCTCTGTCCTCAAAGAACTTAGATTCTGTTAAGTGAGTCCCTTGGCCTCTCTGAGATTCCATTCCCATACCTGTAAATGGGCATCATGATGCCAGCAGGACCCATGCCACAGTGGTGAGGGTTGAAAGAGAGACTGGCACGTCTTGTGAGTTCTGTGAATGTCAGGAATGCTGCATGAAGCACCATCCCCAGAAGAGAGTTTAAATGAAGAAACATGGCCTTTAAAACAGATTTTGAGCTACCTTAAAGATGTAAGCTTGCTCAGATCCACAGATTGAGACCATATGTTCTGTGTCTTAGAGTGATGATGGTGTGCGTTTGGAGCACCAGTATGAAGGATGAGCTGCCATTCATTCACCCAGGAGGCTTCTGAATCAGGATAACGGGGGAACGTTCATTAACGTCAGACACCCTGGACTTCCTTCCCAGGAGATTGGGCCAGGGCATTATAGTCATGGTTCCCAGATACGTACCAGACTCTGAAAGGGAAAGAGAGCCCCCAAGAATGCCGACAGGAAGAAGTCTGTCAAAAGCAGTAAACTCTTCTCTTGCAAAGAGTTAAACTTTAATAAACAAGGACATATTTCTAACCCTAAAACAGAAAGAGTAAAAACCTTACTCCTTCAGAGAGGATATATACTATCTGAATTATGGAATATTTTTTTTAAAAGTCTATCCCTTTTCATGATAAAGGCATCACATATGCTAACTTTACATATGTTGACTCATATAACCCATGTGAAGGAAGGGCTTTGCAAACCTCAAAGCTTGATTGATGTCAACGCTAGCAAGCTGGCTAGCTATTGAATACATATGAAAACCATAGCAGGAAGAGCCCCGGATTTGGAGTCAGAAGATCTGGGTTGAAGGGATGCTGTGGCCTGTACTTTCTGTGACCATAAGCAGACTGAGTAGCCTCATTGAGTCTGTTTCCTCATCTGCAAAATGGGAGTAATAAATACTGCTGTAGCACCTTCTTGGATGGTGTAAGGGCCCTCCTATACTCTAGTCCCATCTCAGACTAGTCACAGATTTCCTCTGACCACCTCCTGTAAGCCACGAGCATGCCTAATCAGAGGCTGAGCCTGAAAGCAATGGATACACGTGAGAGGTAATCCCTACCCCTTGGGTCTTTCTATGCTGCCAACCTTGCAGTATAAGAAGGAGTCTCTGAACTCCAAGAGAGTCAGTAGGGGGTTCTTCTTCCACCATCACCCTCATTACCCCACTGGGCCCAGCCTCTGTGAGCACATGGCCTTCTAGGTAAGTGTGTGCCTGGGAGGTAGCCACTGCTTGTGTGTGTCTTATACAGTGTACAAGAGGTCTTGTGCCATCTCAAAAGGAAGCTGGTGCACTCTGTCCTTGCCTCTCCTGGGCACCCAACCAGGCAGGGAAGTATCAGCTCTTAGAGCCACTGCTCCTGACTACTTGGTGTTAATTGGGGTGCCCCTAGGAGTGGTGAAATGTAGAATAGTTCAGATCTTTATTACGAATGACCAGACCAGGCTTTCACATTAGCCACTCCAATGATGGTAATCATTCTACAAATGTGTGTTGCTTACCATTCCTTGTCTGTACCTCATTCTCATTTGTACATCGGTATTTTAGATGCTTTTTAAACTCACCTTCACCCTCGGATCTCTCCCCTCCTCCCAGCCTCTCCTATTACCAGCTCCTGGGAAGAATGTCTTCCTCAGGACTCTAAAGAGGGCTGAATTGGTGGCACTGAATGACTTGTTATCCTACTGAGACAAATAACCCCAGAGCAAGGAACTCAGAGGGCGTCCATGAGGTTGCCAGGCCTTGTACCCTCAGCCTTAGCAGTGCCAGGCTAGGAAGGAGCCAGACTTGCACCACCTACCTTGAAGCATTGTGGTTTGCCAAGTCATATTGCCTAGTATAAAACAGATTGGAAGGTCCTTGAGGGCAGAGACTATCTTTTCCCTCTTTTGTATCCCCACTACAATGCCTGGCACACAGTAGGTGCTTACTAAATGTTTACTGACTGATTGAT
Source organism: Pseudochirops cupreus (assembly GCA_028627135.1). Lineage (NCBI taxonomy): Eukaryota > Metazoa > Chordata > Mammalia > Diprotodontia > Pseudocheiridae > Pseudochirops > Pseudochirops cupreus. The sequence goes on along the minus strand of CM053580.1, from coordinate 15,058,879 downwards.
ATAAATGGAAGTTATTCTTATTATTTTTTTCAGTGAATTTCAGTTAGAAATAGTCCTGGGACAAGTGTTATGTGGCTATTATTCTTTAAAATTTAATATTCCAATGGTAGAGAAAAAATCACTTCTTGCAATTAAACAAAAGTATTGGGGCATATGTGGAGCCTCAGGGTGGTGCAGGGGGTGGAGAGCTGACCGTGAGGCCCTGAGACGTCCCACTTCCGACACACACTGAGCAGGTCACTCTCGGCTCTCTCTAGGTCGGCAAGCTCCTCAGAAGGCAGCCGTCATTCGTGTGGGTAGAAGGAGCTTTCTCACCCAGAGGTTTTCTTCACCATTGACATCCCAGCCCTGGCTTTCGTCCCTATGAGGATGTAAACTCTTCTGTAGGCTTGTCCTCAGTGTTTTTGTTCTTCTTCATCATCTTCATCATCATCATCATCTTCATCACCACTGACATTATCTTCATCTTTATCATCTTCATCATTGCCATTTCCCAAAAAGCAGCAAGTGAGAGGAGAAAGATGCCAACCCCTTGGGTTCGGAGAAGCTGGCTTCAGATCTTTTCTTGGCACCTGTGTGACTTTGGGTGAGTCACTTAACTTTTCTGGGCTTTGGTCTCAGCTTCTAAAAAATGAAGAAAGTGGCCTAGCTGACCCCAGGATCTTTTGTTGGCTCCTGCAAGGCAGGACCCATTTCATTTCCCTCTTTGTACCATCCAAGTCTAGTACAGCACCTGACATTTACTAAATGCTCATTAAATCATCCATTGAGTTTCAGCTAAAAAATCCTGGAATCCTGACTGCCTTCAAGTGGTCATTCTTTTGTAAATAGGTAAGAACAAGGCGTATTTGGTTTAGCTAAGCCGGAGTTTCTCACCCTTTTTGAGATCTCTGCTTTTTCTGTAAAGGGCAACCGCAGTTCTGGAGTATAGTCTATTGCTTTTTAGAGAGCAAGCTTGCTACCTTTGCAACTCCCTTGTGGACTTCGATTTTCTCATCTGTAAAACAAAGGGGTCAAATTTGCTGAACTCTAAGCTTCCGGCTCTAGATAAGGTGTTCTATGGCTCTTTTAAACTATATTTATACTTTTTATTTACTTGCTAAGCTACTTTTTCCCCATAAAAAGTACAGAGGAACTTTAGCTCAGTCCCTGTCTACCTTAATTGATTTTTCTGTAAATCAGTCAATGAATAAATATTTGCTAAGCACCCACTTATGGGCCAGGTGCTGTGCTAGGCATACAAAGACAAAAAAGAAAGTCCCTGCCCTCAAGGAACTTACAATGGAATGAGAAGAAGACAACACACAAAAGGAAGCTGAAAGGGGGGTGGGGCAGAGAAAGTATCCTCAGCTCGGGGGTACAATGGAGAAGTCCAAAGGGATGGAGCCAGGTGGGAAATGCTGGTGCCCTTAGATGGAGGTTTGGGAAGCACCCTCCAATCAGAGGGGCAGAGGGTACCGATGAGATGTGGCTACGAAGGCCACCGTTATCATCCAGGATGATGAGGTTCCTGTGGGCATGATGGGAAAATCCAGAGGAATGCAGCCAGATGGGAAATGAGAAAAGGCATTAGAAAATGGTGCCCACTTCTATTCAGGTTGCTACTTGCCTTGTGTGTGTGTGTGTGTGTGTGTGTGTGTGGTATGGCACTCTGAACACATTAATTTTGTAAAGTTTTATATGCCTCTCAGTCACACAAACATCACAAATTATTTAGGATCATAGGTTTAGAGTTCAGTACTCAAAAAACATCTATTAAGTGCTTACTATTTTCAGGCATTGTGCCATAAGCACTAGGGATACCAATATGAAAAAGAGAAACAATGTCTCCCCTCAAGGAACTTACAATCTAAAAGGCAAGAAAATACACAAAAGAACTCTGCGAAGGCATGGGGAGAAGTACCTTGTTCAGGGACGTAGTGGGAAAATCAAGGAAGTTCAAAACCTGTACTACTGGGAACTGGAAAAGATCTTAGAGGCACCCGATCCTCTCATTGCACAAATGAAGAAACTGAGGTCCCTGAGGGATTAAACGGTTTGTCCCAAATAAATGGCAGGACTAGAATTCAGATCTAAGTCTTCTTCCTCTAAATAAACCTAGGGTGTTCCAGTGCCCAATACCTAAGCAGTAGAGTCATAACTAGGACAGGGTGACTGGGGCTTTGCCTCAGACCACCAAAACAGAAAGGGCACGAGCATTTAATGCCAGTGTTCCCTCTCTCACAACAGCATAAGGAAGGATGAAGGTCAGGCAGACCAGGTGAGTTTCAGGCTTTAGGGATGTCCATTTGTGTGGTTTTCTGCGTTGGGGACTCTAATGCCAGTCTTCTTTAAATACTAATACAGGTGTAGGAAAGAGAAGGTTCAGATTCTGGGCAGTGGTGGGAACAGTAGCCTGCAGCTTGTTCACACTCTCTACTTACTAAAGAAATCCTTTCATGTATTGTATCAGGATTACCCTTCCCTTTCTTCCATCAAGGTAGACCCACATCTCTCCAAGCTGCCCTCCAGCAGCAAGACACTTCCTCCTCATAAAAGCTAGCCATCTTCCCCACTATGTTTCAAGTGACAGGGAGGCTTGCTGAAGCCTTTTTTACTGAAGAAGAAAAATTGATGTAACCCCAAATCCCAGGAGATGGTGTAGATGAGCTGTGTGGTCTTCCAACTCTCAAGTCCTATCCCCTCAAGCATTCAAGCAACTCATTTTCCTCCCCAATAAATAGAATTAGCCTTAATGACTTCTATATTATTTTTCCATCTAAATGAATTAGAGTTAATTTGAGGTCATTTTTATTCTACTTGACCCAGTAGCATTTCCAACAACTTGACCCAGCAGCAAAATGACTAACAATGGCTAATCATTCCTGATCTCCACTATTAATGACATGACACCAAAGATACCTTTCATTACTAGTACTACGGTATGCGATCCCTGAGAAATAGTATTTTCTTAAAAGTCTGTGCCTGTCCAAGGTGAGGGAGGTGGTCTATACCAGGAGAACAATGGGGTTGGAAGCTCACAGACTTCTCACCTTGACAACACTGTTCTGGGTTACAAACCCTCTCGATTAGATGGAACCTGCCTGTTCCCCATAGAACCCCCTTCTGTTCATCTGAGGAAAATACATAAGTTTAAGTGTTTTCCCCTTAAAAATTAATGAATTATTACAAGAAGAATAATGGGATTTATTAGAGATGGCAGGCTGGAACCTGGCCAAATATTTTATGGTTTTGTGGGAACACAGTAAAGGTAGTCATTGGTATTATAATAAATGAGGGTCTAGGCAAGTCCCAGCTGCTAAACATATGATTGTTACTTGTGAGGACAAATAGGAATATTTTTTCCATCCTCTGGGGGTACATTCTGCTCCAGATATGCCCATATAGCTGCAATTAACATTAATGAGAGTTGTGCACAGAGAAAAGAGACTAGATTTCTTCTCTGCTGCTTATATGTAACTACATTTATTCTATGTCTGGACTTTCTAAATCCAGAGATCATATGAACATTTTAATTCCACTTTGGGAATCATTTTTTCTTTACATAAATAAATATAAAACAAAGTTGAATACTATTAGGTTACTTCCAACTTTATCAGAGCTGGTATTCCATTGGGAAGAGGATGAATGAGAGGCAGGTGAAGACTTCATACTGTGGGGAAAGATGGCGGCAGAACAGGCAGAAGTCCAGGCAGGCAGGCAGTCTTTGATAAGTCTGGTAGCAAACAACAGGGATCCATCCACAGGAACTGAGTAGGACTTGAGAACTCGGTAAGAGCTAAGGGGTGGATGAGGTAGGGAGATGGGGGCTACAGAATCAAGAAGGGCTCACCGGACTACAGTCATGGCTAAAGAACTGGAAGAAGTTCTAAACTCCAAGCGAGTAGGCAAAGACTGTCAATAAGGATTTATTCAGTGTTTACTATGGGCTAGGCATTGTGCAAAGAGTTGAGGGTACAAATGCAAGCAGAAGGAAAGATTGCCCCTGCCTTCTAACAGGGGTGACAACAGGGACAACGAATCTGGAAAGTGAGAAGATAGGGCAGGAGGAAGGGGGAAGGGAGAGAAGAAAGTGTGGCATGGTCATGAAGACCAGACAGTCTGGAGGAGTCATGGGAGGAGAATGCCTGACACGGCCCAGCCTCAAGGTGAAGGCCCTGGGGGAGGGAATAAGAAACTGCCTTCCTAGGGAAGTTACTCAAAGGAGGGACTACATTCTTTTTGTAACCTTAGGCAAGTAACCTAATCTCTCTGGGTCTCTGTTTCCTCTCCACAAAATGAGAAGTTTGACCTAGGGAGCCTCTAGCAGTCCTTCCAGTTCTAAATCTATGATTGGATCCAGCAAACAAGACTGAGAAGCAAAGGTCAGACGTATAGGAGAACCCAGGGAGGCCAGAGTCATGGACATAAGGGAGGAGTATCTAGGAGAGCTAGTCAGGCCAACTCTCATCCTTCCCATTAATTTTGGAAATGCTGGGGACAGAAATCACTCTGACTGAGTGGGAAGGTCTGTGGCAGAAGCCAAGGGGTAGATTTACTGCTTTGGTGATCAGGGAGGGGGGTAGTAATAGATAGAACGAGAGATTCCCAGGTCTCAGGCCTCATGAATCCCATGGACAGACCAGAATAGGGCAGGAGCAACAGCTGAAAAAATCAAGAGAGAAGGTGCTGACTCTGAGTGAGTCACTCTGAAGTCTCCTCCTTGAGGGCAAAGCTCTCGGGATGCCTTCCTGGGAGGGTGATCATGCAGTAAATGAATCATTCAGCAGCTCCTTTGGGAGCACACCTCCAAGGACTGCTTTTCCAGGCAGAACAGGGCAGGGAGGGAGTCAGGAGTTAACTATGGTGGGGATTACCTGGAGGCAGCAGCAGCTTATGATTCCTCCTATAGACAATGAGCCCTACCCTGCAGAGTATCACAGGAACATAGATCCAGAGGTGGTGAGACCTTAGAATTCCAGCCCCCTCTTTACATCCATGAGGAAACTGAATCCTAGAGATATGAAGCCCCAGGTCTTACACGTAGGGATCTGAGCCAAGGACCTCTAACTTAACACCCAACATCCTTTCCAGTGCACCAAGTGCCCACCCCCACCTGGTATCTCTGCTCTTGGATGATGAGGCTCTGTGGGCTAGGGAGATCCACATGAGAGGCAAAGACTTCTCTGTAAAGTCTAGAAATTTAGTCTAGAGACTAAAGAAATGTACTGGGAAGTAACGAGAGAGAAGATTGGGCAAGTGGGAGGAGAAAAGGAAGCAGATGGTGGAAGGCCACCAGTGAGGACTGAGGAATGTAGAGTCAATACAGTAAGCAACATGAAGCCATCACCAGTGAGCAGGAGAGTGACTTGATGGAAATTGTGCTTGAGACTGAATATCCTGGTGGCAGATTTGGAGCAGAGGGGTGGTTAAGAAGCTATTGCTGTTATCCACGTGGGAAGGAAAGAGGAGCCGGACTGGGCTGCTAGCAGGAAAGTGAAAAGGAAGAGGCAAATTTGTGAAATAAGACATGGGATGAAATTGCCTGACTGATGACTGACTGAATGGAGAGAAAATTAGTATATGTGATTCCCAAGATTCAAGGCTGGGGGCGGGGGAGTGTGGGTGGGGGTGGGCGAGTGGGGTGGGGACAAGAAGGATGGTGGGACCATGTAGGAAGAGAAGGAGTGAAGGGTTGTCATATGAGAGGGACTGGAATCTGTAATGATTGACATGTATGTGTGTGTGGGGGAGAGAGAGAGAGAGAGGAGACAGAGAGAAAGAGAGAGAGACAGAGAGAGAAGAGAGGAAACAGAGATAGACTCAGAGAAACAGAGAGGAGAGAGAGAGAGAGACAAAGAGACAGTGAGACAGAGAGGAGAGAGAGAAAGAGAAGAGAGAGACACAGGGAGAGAAAGAGAGGAGAGGAAATAGAAACAGAAACAGAGACAAAGAGAAGGACAGAGATAGAGGAGAAAAAGACAGAGAGAGAGAGAGAGAGAGAGAGAGAGAGAGAGAGAGCGTATTTTAAGATTTGAAAAGCACTTCACTGGGGCAGCTAGGTGGCACAGTGAATCAAGCACTGACCCCGGAGTCAGGAGGACCTGAGTTTAAATCCGGCTTCAGACACTTAACACTTACTAGCCGTGTGACCTTGAGCAAGTCATTTAACCCCAAATGGTCTGCCTTCCCTCTCCAAAAAGCAAAAACAACAAACAAAAAAAGTAAAGCACTTTATGCATGTTATCTCATTAGAGCCCACAACACCTCACAGCGGTACAATGATGCTCATTTCTCAGGTGAGCAACGTGAAACTCAGGCCACGCAACTCCTCCAAGATCACACAGCTAAGTGCCCACCACATGCAGGATTTGAACTGAGGTCTTCTGGAGTTCAAGTCTTATCATCTTTCCAGATCGTCACCCTGAAAACGCCTTGCTCCCAACCTTCACAACATCATTCCATTTAGATTTGGGACTCTGCTCTTCATTTCACACTTCGGTTCAGAGCTCCCCTGTGGTCTGTGAACATCTTTGGTCTTGGCAAGAAGTGTAGATGGAGGTTCTCCTGCAGAAGGCCTCTGGATCTTGTCACAACCTCATGTATCAAGCTGGTTACTCAGACCCTCAGCATGGATTTCTGATCCCTTGTTGCACAGATGCTTGGAGTAGATCCCTGATCAATCCTTGCTCTTGAGATAGGTCTCAGCTGACATTTCAGACTCTGAACCCTGGCTCCCAGGGCCTCTTCCCCTTTGTTTTAGCTGATATATATGCCTTTGTGCTGTGTACATTTCTGACTAATGCTGCCTGTCAGCTTTACTCTTGTCTAGTATTGGACCCTGTTGGACAGCTCTGAGTCACTGCTTCCCAAACTTCAGCATAACAAAAAGTTCTGTGCAAGACAGACTTTGTGAATAGTAAAAGTCATGTGAAAATGGCTAGACATCCAGAAATAAATTTATGTAACAGCAGCTCCTGGCATCTGTGTGAATTAAATATGAGGCTTTATGGCAAGAGGAATAGTTGTCAGGGTCAATTAGAGTAGAGAAAATGCAAAGAGGTATGTCTGCCATCCATCTCCTCCTTTCTCTTCCCTCTGCTATAATCTTGACCTCATCACTGCCCGCAAGTGGCCCCCTCCATAGTCCACAGTTCCATATTCCTCTACCTGATCATAACTGTTTATCCTTCCATTCCTTCCTCTTGTTCCTAACCTCTGACAGATAATCCTAATCTTCCGGTGTTTAGCATAGTGCCCAGTACATAACAGGGACTTAATAAATGGTCATTAATTGTTGACTTGACTCACAACAGCCTCCAGCTCTCTCCTGCTTCCCTGATTTCCCAGGTTACATCACCGTTCTGGCCCTAGTTTCTTCCCTTCTGAAGGAATTTGAGGGAATATCTGCATCAAGGAAGTCCCACCTCACACACTCACTAGTTGTATGACCCTGGGTAAGTCACTTAATCTCTTTCAGCCTCAAAAGTGGAATCAAAAAGAACTCCTCTCTTCTAGAGTTGTTGTGAGAATCAAATGGGCTGACATATTTAAAGTGCTTTGCAAACCTTAAAATACTGCATAAATAATGGCTATTTTTATCAATAGTAGTAGAATCTACCTGTGAGGATCAACTGAGAGTATATAAATAAAGCATTTTGCCATTCTGAAAGTACCATATACATGTTATAGCTTGTTATCTTCAACATTATGGATTCTGTAAAGTGCTTAGCATAGTGTCTGTAACATAGTAAGTACTATATAAGTCTTGTCTATAATTATTCAAATTTTAAAATATTGACTATATTCAGAGGCAACTTTACATATGTGTGTAGGTGTATATAGGGAAACATCAGTTTCTAAATGGATTGTTTTCCAGAAGCATGTTTGTTTTTAAGTTTGGCATTTGGAACTTAATTTCTCATAGAAACAAGGTTCCATTGAATGGTTAGAGTCTTAGGCTAGCCAGCAAAAGTCTATTTAACCCATAATTCAGCTGGAGCCCACTACTATAAACCTTACTTGTGAGTTTTTTGAGGAAATGTCCTCTGAAATCTACTTAGGAAGCCAAAAGTATTTACTGCCACCACAGAAGGATGAAGGATTTCCTCTCCACTCACATATCCTCTACCTGACCAAACAATGGATCCATGGGGTCTTCTAGCTCCAAGATAACGGTGGGAATTCTTAGGACCTAGGAGAAGCAGGGATGGAGGCTGGAGGACAATGAAGAATGGGGGGAGTGCATGTGGACCTCAGAGGATGATGGGCAAGGATCTATCCAGGACATCCTTTTGATCTAAACTCCCTCCACCTCCTACTTCAGCAGTCTTTGTACACAAAGAAATAAGATCAGGTTCTGCAAATCCTAGGAATTTCCTACTCCAGGAAGGGGAGAGAAAGGGAACAAACATTTATTAAGCTCCTACTGTGTACCAGACACTGCTTTACAAATACTACTCCCTTTGATAATATCTCTTCCCAGGAGCTGGGGCAGAATAAGATGTGGTCCCAGTCTCAGGGTGGCAGAGGTTTGGTGTGATGAGTAGCAAGGGATACAGGGATCTGGATCTGCTGCTAAGGAGCTCAGCATGGGAGTCACAGAAGGCAGCAGTTAATGAATGAGTGTCTATCAATACCCCTGCTTTAAGCTGGTTTTTTATATTTTCTTTTGATATATAGCCAGTTGTGGTGGTAGTTGTTGTTGTTCAACCTTGTCCGGCTCTCTGTGACCCCATTTGGGGTTTTCTTGGCAAAGATACTTGAGCAGTTTGCCATTTCCTTCTCCAACTCATTTTACAGATGAGGAAACTGAGGCAAACAGGGTGAAGTGACTTGTCCAGGGTCACACAGCTAATAAGAGTGTGAGTCCAGATTTAAACTCAGGAAGATGAGTCTTTCTGACTCCAGGCCCCTTATGTAGTCAGATCTTCCTCTAGTTAGCCTACTCCTCTCCTTCCTTCCCTCCCTCTCTCTTTCTGTGTATTTATACAAATATATGTTTATTTCTATACATACATGTGCACATGCACACAATATGTAATCAAATGAAATCATTTAGGAATGACAACTTGGCATAACGGATTGAAGGCCTGCCTTGGAGTCAGGAAAACCTGAATTCAAGGCCTGTCTCTGACACATACATAGGTCATACATGCAATCACACACATGCATGTAACCATATACAACTATGTAACCATGGGCTTTATTGTAACCTCTTACCTGTTTCAGGAAACTCTCTCACTTATATCTGGACTCTCTCTCCTGACTTCTTTTTCTCCTCATCTGCCATATAGTTCTAAGGAGCAGGGCAGGGACCAATGGGACTGGTCTCCCAGAGTGCACCTACCCTTATACCTGTCCCATATCCTATCCCCATCTGGCAATATGTGGCAGCGTCCTTTTTTTTAAAAATCAAGTTAGGATCAATACTCTTGGACCATTGATATATGAAGACGAGAAGGAAAAAAGCTGTTATTTTTTCCATATAAGATGAAATTGATGGGCAGGAGTGTGGTCAGAAGACAGAAACCAGGAAGGCAAAGAATTTAATTCCATGGATTCTTAAGGACTTGATCTCTGGGACAAGGTACAGATCTTTAGCCTTGGGTAGAAAAGATGGCAGCCTTCACACATCTAAAAGGCTCTCCAGTGGAGGAAGGATTAGCATGTTCGGTTTGACCTCAAAGGACAGAACTTAGCATAAGAACCTATGAAGAAAGCTTTTTCCCTACTTAAATTTAGTAGCAAGTCTAAGTTCTAAGTTAGATATGTGTGAGAAAGAAAGAAACCAGCAATAATTACAAGAGGTATTTATTTAGATAGTATTTACAGGTTTGTAAAGCAACTACCACATTTTACTCTGTCTTGCAAAATCACTTTGTCTTCCTGTATATTCCCTTTTACTTATCTATGTGTATGTTGTATTATCTGATAGACTGAAAGCTCTCTGGGGACAGGGAGAACTGTTTCATTTCAATATTTGGATCCTTACCAACCAGCAGAGTACCTTGCAAATAGTAAGAGCTTAATAAATGCTTGGTGAATTGAATTCAAACCAGGGGAGATTTAGTTACTTAGCCTAAGTTATACAGCTAATAAGTACTGGAGTCATGATTGATGACAGGTTCTCTTGATTACAATGTAAAGTAAGGTGCTCCTTCCACTATACCACACTATCCCCCGGAAAGGTGTGGTGGCAGTGATATCATACCCCCCTTCCCTTTCAGCATGTTCTAATAAAACATGGTAAAAAGGCTCTGGTATGGTCATATTGCCTTTATCAGCCCCTACCTGACTACATGAGTACATCGAGCAGATTTTCTCAAATACTGTCCAACAAAGGTCACTAATAATATAAAACACAGTTTCCTTTCTTGAAATTGGAATTACCTCAGAAAATCCAGGACTTTTAGTTGTTCTGAATATAAAATCATGACTCACTGAAATATTGTGAGGTATTCTAACTTAAGCTACTCAGCAATTTAGCTAAATCCTAGAAGTGATATGTGAAGAGATTCCAAGAAAAACGGCTTATTGACCATCCCAGATGCAAGCCAGTCTGCTTGCACACTCTTTTTCAATTCTGGTCAGCTATATTGTTCATCTGAAGGGCTAGTCCAAGATATATGAACTGATGGACCAGTTCTACAGGGTAAATATCATAATCTAGACATAGACATTTTTCATCCACTTGATTTTTCCTGTGTGGATAGTCAGACCAATTTCATTTGGGAGAATATAGATTTAATAAAGAATCTCTGCAATGTTCCTGGGACTTATGCAGTCAGTATGGTATCATCCATAGTACACAGCATCCCGAGGACCTCACTACCTATAGGGAGCTCCTACTTTCATTTGGATCTAAATTGAATATGCTATGACCAATGCAAACAACTTTGATCAATACCTCCCTGCTTTATGCCCTTTTTAACATTAATAATCATAACACTTACTAGCCGTGTGACCCTGGGCAAGTCATTTAACCCCAATTGCCCTGCCTTCACCCCCAAAAGCAAAAAAAAAACCAAAAACATTAATAATCAGAGGATTGCCTAAAAAAGTTGACTGTTTCTGTGCTTTATATAATATTTAGATAAGTATAAAAGACTCTTCACTAGAGGAAAACTTTAAGGTGCCATTTTACTTTACCAAATTAAACACTTGGGTGTTTTTACAGTAATTGTGTGATGATAAAGATATGATTTGTCATAGTATATCATCTAACAAAACTTGTTGGTTCCTTTCCCATATTCTGATGAAGAATATCCTTGACAGGGTAGGAATAGGGATGTGGACTAATTGTTTCCTTAGGATTGGGAACTCTCAGAGAAGGAAACTTCTACCAATGCAGATTGGCACTATAGTTTCAGTGAGCTGCCTAAAGTAAAGAGAGGTTAAATCACTTGCCAAGGTCTGTGATCAGTATGCATCAGAGGCAGAGTGTGAACCTCGATCTCCCTGACTGGAAGGCCAGCTCTATCTATTACACCACATTGCCTATATTGTCCATGAGAAGCGTGTAAATTATCCTCATGAAGATTTTGTAGAGATGACAAAGCAGGCACATGGGTTGATCCCCATTCTTGGTAGTAATAAAATCTGTGTTGATTTCTTTTTTCCCAATCACTTGGTAGAACACCCTCATTCAGTATTTGTAGAATTGGTTCCCTGATCCCCTTAAGGTTCTTTCTCCTCTTGTAGGGACCACCTTGGTGCATACTTATCTTGTCTAGCTGCTTTTCCAAGTACCATTTTTTGCTTTTTCACATAGCACAGAGTATTCAGTGACCCCCGACCTTTTCCATAAAAACCATGATTCATCTTCTTAATATCAGACTTTAAGGTCTGTAAGTCATGGAATGCTATCATTTCTAAGAGATCAAAGTTATTGGTCACCCAAAGGGCACAGTGAATGCAAGAAGGTGAATTGTAGGAAAAATAAACAGCATAAGAGATGCCAAAGAGATGTCAGAATAGAAAGGAAGGTAGACCAGTCATACAATGAAGGGGAAAGATGACAGAGGGACAGGCTATAAGATCAAAAGACCCAAAGGGGTTTGGTGGACCTCCTGTGGAGGATTTCTAGGAGGGCACAGATAAGAACAGTACAGGATGAGAAGGGTGTGGGTGGCTTTTATACCCATTATACAATATACCATTATTGGGAGGAACACCAACATTGATGAGAACAGAGGTTCACTGAAGAAAAATGGAAGAAGTGGAAAGATTTGGGTGTGTCATTAGGGTGATTGGATTTTCATTGTAATGACTAAAAATGAATCACTTTAAAATTTTGTTGGTATTTTTAGAAATTTTACTCGGCTTTTTCTTTAAAGGTGGAGATCATCTCAGCACCCAGCACAATGTTTGGAACGTTGAGGTGATTAACAGATACTTCTTGATTAATCTACTTAGGCAATTCAATATAATTGTCAAGATACTAGGGAAAGGGACCAGCCTGCCCTGTACATGACAGCATGAAAATGTGTCACTTTGAAGCTAGAATAATAGCTATGTCACATTTAATTTCTCTGTTCTCTTACAAATTGAACACAGTTGTTGAGAAGCCTGAACTCTATTAGGATTACTGTCTGCCTTCAATGCTATGTATTCTTTAATATTCTTATTTCAAGTACCACTTTGGCAGGCTCAACAGCAGCTCAGCTGAACCATGAGCAAGCCTGAATCCACCCAGAATTAGGACAACTCCCCTTGTAGGAAATTTTACTTATTTATTAGAAATTTCAAATTGGAGGTAGACAATGTGTTTATTTGCAACTTTTTTTTTGTTTTTACCATATGTTGACACGTGGCTTGGCCATTGATGTCTGCCCATAAGGTTCTTTCTAAGACTGATGAACACAATTAAGATTTTGCAAAAGTAGAAGTTGAGGGCTGTTTCTTAGGTAATATAATGAAGCAGGGGAAGTTTCTGATCCAAGTCTCCCCCTGCTCCTCCTCAACTTCCTTTCTGACTTTCCCACTACTCTTTCACCTCAAGCAGTAGTTCATTGGGGAACGAGGCTAGGGGAAGGGGATGCTAGGGGAGAGAAGACTCAAAAGGTAGTAAATAACCATGAAGCCACATGGAGTTGAATGGGGAAACATACTTAGAAGGTACAATAGGGTAGTGCCTTTACATGCTATGCCTGCCTTTTCCTCACCATATACCCCTGATTAGGGGTCAGGAGGGACCAGGAAGTAGAAATATATTTGGCAGCATTGGTAGCAAAGTTACTCTTCATATTTAAACATAAATACCTAAATAAAATGTACCAAATTCAAACCAGAAGGAATCACAGATAAACAAGATAGCTTGGAAAGTTACAAACTGAATCAATTATATTTTTCAGAAGAAAATCAAGCTGAATATAATAGGGATTCATAGCTTCACATATGCCCTCTCTGTTCTACTGTGTGTTTGAAAGGGCTCATTTTAACTGATGTTTGTTAAGTTCAGAATAGGGAAAAAGGGAGGAGGGCCATGAAAACCTAAAGCAAACAAATAGAAAAATGGCATATTGCATGGGTGGATTTAGTTGCCACAAAAACCAGGGATCAATGTTGTGGATAAAAGCTGGGATATGAGCAAATAACGTATCATCCATGTTTTTATGTGACCATAAGTGCTCAATAAATTATTTTTCCTTCATTCAAGCCCTCCCCATTTCATTCTTAGAGCCCTGTTCTCTCAGTCAGGCTTTGTAGAATACCTACCCCTCCCTGGGTTGGTCAACTTCATTTCCATTTGAGACCAAAGTGGGATGTGAACTTTGCTCTCCAAAAGTCAAAAGCTAATATGCTAAACCACTGCCCTAACTAAATGAAAAGTAAGCTCCTAAACATTGACTATGGTTTCTGATAGCTATCTTCCAGTTTCATTGCTTCTGTCTATAGGTGGTGACACGATCTGGCCCTCTGGGTAGCCACAGTAATTCACTTTGGGGGGGGGGTGGTCCTTCAGATTATATTCATTCCTAAACTTAGTTCTAATCTGTTGTTGCATTCTCCAGGCATGTCTTGATTGATTCCTACATTCCAACCCAACACAGCCTGCCTTGTCAGGTCTCCATGAAGGATTTTGCCTTTTCTGGGATAGCCCCAAGGTGTGGAAGCTGCTTTTCTGTGACCTGGCCTCAGCCCTACCCTTCACTTGTTTAAACAACATCTGTAACTACTTCATTTAGCTCTTAGGTATCTGATGACCCTTACTTGGCTGTCATCTGGAATCTTTCCTTTTTCCTTATTGCTCATATAGGTCATTTTTCATTCAGATTAAGACTCAGTCTGTGAGAGCCCTCAGTGAGGGCCCACATAAGAATATAAAATATTAGTATCTACATATATTATATATCTATAATAATATAAAAGCTGACATTTCCATATTCCTCTAAGGTTTGCACAGTGCTATGAATATATTACCTACCTGGGTATGATGTAAGGACAACAGGTCACAGGGTCACAGAGCTAGAAAGGAGGACCTTGGAGATTACCTAGCCTACCATTTTATAGATATGGAAACTAAAGCCCAGGATAGTTAGGTGACTTGGACAAAAATGTGCTGGGGAGACACATACAAGGTCATTCCTTGCCCTCAAAGTGCTTAGATTCTATCAAAGGAAGACAAAACACACACACACACACACACACACACACACACACACACACACACACACACACACACACACACACACACACACGGAAATGGGTGGCTTCCCACAGAGTCAGAGTTTGGCAGTGGGTGAAAGATGTCTTACTTCTGGGTGCAAGTTCACCTATTAATGCCCTGCATCCGTAAGGCAGAATACAAAGTTCTAGTGGGAAGGGTATGAGAAGGATGAGGAGTGTGAGGTAGCAGGGCTTAGAAAGTATCCCATCCCTCCATCCCCTAAATTACCTTGTATTTTTCTTCTACATTTTGTATATTCTTATACAGATACAAGTTGTCTCCCTCAATAAAGTGCAAGATCCCTGAGGGCCAGGGCTGTATCATTTTTTTTCTTTGTATCCCTGGGATCTAACATAGTGTTTAATAGTAGCAACTTACGAAAGGCTGGTTGATTACCATTGCCACTTTGTGGCAATGTTTAAGGCGCTGTGGGACATGAATACAATTATCTGGCCATTAGATCATCACCATCCTTAGGACCTGATGTTTATGAGATTAACCTGTGGTGTGTAAGGTGCTATCCTCCGAGCCTGGGATGCATTCAAGCCCCAAACACTCCAACTAACAGCACCTCATTATTTCAGAGAAGGTATTCTCATGACCTGATTCATGTCAATAATTACATCAATCCATTTAGTTATATAGACTCACGGGGTAATTCTTTTAACCTCTCTGATCTAACTTTCATGACCTTGGAGCTATATGAAATACTGATCTCTCAAGGCTCTTTAAAGACTTTATTAAATCAGAGAGTACCCTAGGAATCTGTGAAATGTGAAGAATGTAAAATCTATAGTTTAAAAAAAGAGTATTGAAAGCTTGCTTTCTTCATAGATCTAAAGCTGGAAGAAAACTAAGAGAACATCAAGTCTAACTGCCTCAATTTATAGAAGAGGAAATTGAGACCCAGAGAGATTGTGACCTGTCCAAGGTCACAGAGGCAGTAAGCCCCAGAGGTGAGAATTGTACTCAGGTTCTCTGACTACAGAGCAAGCATGCTTTCCATGGAGTCACAGAGTTTCAGAGTTGGAAGGGACCAAGTGTCAGTCATTACTAAGATTTCCCTCTTACAACACACTGAAATGTGGTCATTCAAGTCTTTACTCCAATACTTCATTTAAGTCTTTATTGAATATGATGGAGGAACTGCTGCCTCTGAGGGAGGCCATTTCACTTTTGAATAGCTGTAACATGTAGGAAGCTTTTTCTATATCCCGAACTTAAATTTGCTTCTTTCTGGTTGCTGAACCTCGTTCCTAACTCTGACCCCATTGAGACCAGGAAAAACAAGTCTAACCCCTCCCATGCATGACAACCATAAAGTATTTTGAAGGCAGTTATTCTGTCTCCCTGAATCTTCTCTTTTCTGGGTGTTCCCAGTGGCTTTAATGAATTCTTAAACAGTATGATCTTGAGGATTATAAGTTTAATTACCAAACTGACTTTCCAAGCATCATCAGAAAGAGCATGAATTTGGGAAGCTATTATAAAGTCATAATACTTTTATGATGCCATTTTACATTAATGTCAAATTGCTATTTATGGTATGCATTTTATGGAAACGTGTACACTTGTTCCTATGTTAATAAGCCACATTTAATCTAATTTATTATGATCAAATCCCAGTAACAACTAATTGACCTCATGGCTGGAGCTCTGGAGCAATAATCATACCTTGAAAGCCCAATGAGACATTCACTCTCAGCACCCATCCACCCAGGGTTTCAAAATCACAGAGCTATTCAGGGCCTGTTGAACTACTCATCTATTTGCAGCTTTTTCTGCTCTGGGATGGACTACTCAAGTCATTAACTCCCGAGCTGGGCATTGTTTGTGTGTTGTTTGCATCAGGAGACTGTGGAAATGAAGGCAAAACAAAGCAAAACAAAAACTTTCATCACAAAGACTATCCCCTGGACTTGATCTACTAGAGTATCCAAAGAAAAAAATCTAAAAGTCAATGACTGGGTATAAAATCCTACCAAGGATCTGAGCCAAAAGGTGGAGAAGGGCTGCATTAGCTGATTTCAGGCACGCCAAGCTAAGACAACCTGATGGGAAGGAAAGCCTTCTAAGGACACCTGTTCAAGTTGGCAGGGCAAGACTTGGAAGGCCCTGCCTTGCTTAGTCTGGAGAAAAGAAGACTCAGCAGGAACATGCCAGATGTCTTCAAACATGCCAAGGGCTGTCATATGGAAGAGAGATTCTAGGACCGTAGATGTAGAGATGAAAGGTACCTATGAGGCCCTCTCTTTCAACCCTTTTCTATTACAGTGGAAGAAGACAGAAAGCCAGAGAAGCAAAGTTTGAGGTTGCATAAGTAATAAATGGCCAAGTCAGAATTTCAACCCAGGTAGTCTGACTCCAAATCTAGTATTCTTCCCACTTCACAACAACTGGCTACTTGGCCCCTGGAGGGAAGTCCTAGGAATGAGAAGTCCTTTTGCAAGGGGGAAGATGTAGGCTTGATATAAGTTCTAAAAAAAAAATAATCCTAACAATTAAAGAGGCCCAAAAGTAGTATGAGCTTGATTTTAGACAGAGAGATCTTGCTGCTTTTAGGTCTTCAAACAGAGTCACAATGACAACTCATTGGCTATGCTGTAGTGGACATGGGATTGGTAGAATGGACTAGATGGTCACTTAGGTCACATCCAATTAGAAAAGTCTGGGTTCTTATTATTACTGCTTGCTATCCCTTTGATTTCTCTTTTGGGAGACTTTGTACATAGCACCATGCAATATTCTGCTTCCATTTACTTAAAATATTAAATGGAAGTTAATAGAATTCAACTTTTTTTTTTCACTGTATCTCTCCCTATCTTATCCCATGATGCCCAGGAAGGACATCAAATTCTTCTCTGAAATCAGTGGATCTGGGAGATTTCACCAAAGTGGGTAGTCCTTTCAACCTCTTTCTCATTCCTTTTTGATTCTCATCTGTATGAATCCTCTGGAGAAGACCCATTGGAAACCTTCCTCTGATTCATTTTCCTATTTCAAAAGGACCAGTGCCAGCTTTAGGAACTCAATCTTTTAGCCTTCATTGGCAAGTCAACACAGGATCTCAGAATCTTGGGAAATCAGAAGGGGGTAGCACCCTAGTAGCTATTGGAAGCCACTGTACTTGACCAAAAATCCCTTTGACAACATACTTGAATGGATAGTCATCTAACCTTTGCTTAAAGACATCCAGGGAGGAAGGGTCCACTGGCTCCCAAGGCAGCCCATTCACTTTCTGAAACTTGTAGTCATTAGAAAGCCTCTTCTTGCATCA
>CM053580.1:15014314-15033544 GCA_028627135.1 Pseudochirops cupreus | reverse complement strand
TGTTTCACACCCTTTGGACTAAGCTTTCTCATTTCCTCTTGGGCAACTAGGGGGAGGTTGGGGGTGTGCGTGTGCATGTGCGTGTTGATGCGTGTGTTGGGCGAAGGGGTTCGATATGGACAAAGTCTTTTGAAACCTTTTCGGGAAGGCACGTACTATCACTTTCTAAAGCATACAGTTCAAATCCATCGTTTTACATATAAGGAAATAAAGAATTGGGGTGGTGTCCGAATCCACCCAAAATCCGGATTTGAACCCATTCGACCAACAAGCATTTAAAACACTATGGGCCAGACACGGTCCTAAGCCCTGCGGATATGAACAAAAAGCAAAACAGGTCCCTGAGCCAAGGAACTCAATTTTCAATGCCTAACGTCCTCCGAGTCTATGCCCCTTTCAGAGGACTGTGCTAGGGGCAGTTTAGTGGCCAAAAAAGAACGCTAGATTTGAAGCCACAGGACTCAACACGGTGCAGTGGAAAGTGCTGGACTTAGACCCTGAGTTCAGATCTCTCCTCGGACACTTGCTCCCTGTGTACACTTTGATATTAATTATTTAACCTCGCCAGGCCTGTTTTCTCATCCATAAAAAGATTTGGTTGGATTACGTCATCTCTAGGGCCTTTTCTGATTCCAGAGCTATGATCTCATGTCCTGCCTCCCGTCTGGACCTCAATTCCCTCATCTGTAAAATGACTCGTCCTCATTCTAGAGCTCTAATCTCTGACCAATGTGAGTTTGAGTACACCCTTTAAATATCTCTGGACCTCAGTCCTGTTCTAGAGCTAAAAATCCACCTTCCTTGGGTCCTTACTTGTCCCAGCTGATCAACAAGTGAGCCCTTCCAGTTTTCTGTAGTTTCCAGCGAGCAGAAGGTCTGGTCCTAGGAGCGGAAAGTCAAGGTGAAGGAAGGAAGGAAGCTGGGCGCAGCGGGGTCGGGGATTTCTCCCAGCACCCTCCACCAACTGCACCGAAACTATTTCCTTCCCCCATGGCGTACTCCCGAACAGAAACAAGTCTCAGTGGTCTTGTGGTTACACTTGGACCCACGGGCTTGGTCTCTGCCCGCCCTTTCCCACAGCCAAGGCAAGTTCAGCCTCGTGGCCGAAGGGGAAAAAAGCAGGGCGCACACCACTCAGGCTGGAAGGAATGAACCCGAGGACAGCTAGGTGGGCGCCTAAGCGCACTGGAAAGAAGGGCAGCATTTCAGCCTTGGAGATTAGGGTAGGACCCCGCGGGAAGGCCAGAAGGAAGGCTTCGTGGGAGGCCTCCTCACTGTGGAGTAAAGCCTGTAGTTGGGTGTCTCTGGATGGGCCCCGGGAAGCCCAGCCCAGGAGGAGGGCTTTGCTTCCTTACCCAGCGAGGTACTAACGCCGCGGCTGGGAAATGTGAGCCTAGCCCGAGCGTGCCCAGCGGGAAGGGGAGGGCTGTAGGATAGGGAGGGCCTGGCGGGGTGTGTGTGGGGTGGGGGGGGTGGGGGGGTGTAGCGAGGCATTGGCCCGGAGCCTGGAGGGGCCCGGCTTTCCGTGCGGCCTCGGCAGCCTGCATTCCCCACGTGGCTGTGGGCCTGGCACGCACGCCTCTCCTTATTGATGACTCTCTGGTTTGCGTGATCCCCGGCATGGACAGGACTGCGCTCAGGCACGCATTTCGTGCTCCCGGGGTTCCAAGATCTCCGAGCGCTTTTCCTGCAGCTGCCGCTTGAGGGTTTGTGGGGGAAGGGCGAAGCCAGCCGAGCTCGCGTGTGCAGGTGCCCGCGGGGGCGGAGTCCTGGCTCCTTTTATAACCCCAGCGGCCGGGAGCCCAGGCACGCTACGTTTCTGGGTCAGGCAAGGGGTGAATTTACCAAGCAAGGACAGGGCGTCTCCCGTTTATCAGGCTAGTGGCGGGCAGGAGCTGAGGAGAGAGGGGTGATATTCCGTAATACGAGCCTCGGACAGGTTGTATTACTGACTCCGGGACCAGAGAGGTGCCTGTCCATTCTTGGAGCCCCTGGGGACAGTTCCCCAAGAGCCCTTCAAGTCTAGAGGCCCAGGGTCGGACAGACATGAGAGATGCACCTGAAGTTACTTAGAGAACTAACCCGAGAGAGAATCAAATTGCCAGTCGGCAGCAACTGGCCACAAGTCCGTCCATGCCAAGTCTAGACCTGCAGATTCTTCTGAGGGTTAAGCACCACACCGGTGTCTTTACCCTAGCGGTCACCCCTCACCCCCTTTCTCTTCCCATCTCCTTAGTAAACATTGATTTAAGCGTTAGGCACCATGCCTGGTGCTGGAGTTACAAAAGCCAACAATTAAACAATCCACTACCTTATATCCAGCATTTACCAAGTGCCAGGCCCTGGGCTAAGTGTTGAGATACAAAGGAAGGCCCGATACAGGCCCGGCTCTAAAGGAGGTTACAGCCCAATGGGGAGGCGACGTGCGAACCACTGAACAAACAAGATCCAGGCAGGACAGTTAAGGCGTAATCTCAGACGGAAGGCACTCCCTCCCCTCAGCTCACCAGTTCTTGGTGAGAAAAAAGTAGCTTTCTACTTAAAAAAAAAAAATCCTGAACTCCCACTCTTTCATCTGGACTATCTGCTCCTGTATGCCTCCCCACCCCCAAATCCCAATCACACCCATCTACATCCATAAAATGGGGGTATTGAACTTCAAAGTTGCCACGAGCCTAATCTCCAGACAAAAGTTACATTCCTGCCCAGATATTTCTGGCTATTTAAAGAATTCGAATTCAAATGTTGGCAGATATGTAGGTAAATCAGGGATGGGAAGAGGAAAAGAAGAAAAAAAATTAATGCCTCAAATTTGCTTACAGTTTAAATTTAGATTTTGCAGCCCTTTAGTTTCAGGTACTGTTTGTAGTGACATTTCCTTAGTTTCTTAGAGTTCTCCAAAACCTGTGACACCAGGGGTGGGAGAGTATTTTTCCTTCGATAGATGGATACACTGTTCAACTTTCAAAAAAGCATTCATTGGGTGCCTACTGTGTGAAAGGAATGTCTTCAGTGTTGGGGATACAAAGACAAAAACTAAACCAGGCCTGCCCTCAAGGAGCTTACATTCTACTGGGGTGAGATGAGACAAGACAATATGCACTTAGATACATATGTGCAAAATACTTAGAAAAGGTGAAACATAATTCTGAGCATTTACTTCTTAAGGCTTTGTTGGCCGGTTGCAGGGCGCTTCAGCAGAGAATCCGAATGTGAAATTTTGGTGGAAACATATCAAAATGACAAGATAATTGGGCCTTTCTGTAAACTCAGTCTAAGTTTTTAAAAGTACAGACTCATGCACCTTACATAGAACACAGTATTTTCCCCCAAACCTAATCTAAGCAATTGCCAATATCTGAGATGCTCTTATGGGAATCTGGGTTTCAGTGAAATAAGGCAGAGCATTGAAAAACCATTTCACAAACAGTTTAGTAGCTATAATTTTTACACCAGTTAATTGTGAGGGTGAGTTGTTTTTGAAAGTGCTAAAATAGTAAAATGTTTATTTTTTCAGCTCTGAAAAGATCTCCTTCAGCAGAGCTGAAGCATAGGATGAAAGTAAACCAGTTAGTTTTGTTGATCTGGAGTTAACTACCCTATTTCTGTGAGCATCTAATTCAACAAAGCAGCTTTAGATGGCTACTTTGGCAGTTGGAACTCTGCACATTAAAAAAAAAAGATTTCTCTTGATTTATGTAAAGAATACTGATGGATATTAGGTACACCTGTGGGTTTTGGCAGTGAAGGGATAAATAGGCCACAATCACAAATGAATTCATTAGGATCTAAG
The DNA here is from genome assembly GCA_028627135.1 of Pseudochirops cupreus. NCBI lineage: Eukaryota > Metazoa > Chordata > Mammalia > Diprotodontia > Pseudocheiridae > Pseudochirops > Pseudochirops cupreus. The sequence continues at coordinate 15,029,751 of CM053580.1, read as the reverse complement.
ACATCTACCCTTTATGAAGCTGGGCTTATTTTGAACTTTTCCAGATGCTCCTTTTCCTCTTCTCTAGCCTGACATGTTCCATCAGTTGCTTAAGGATTACACCCTCAGAAAATTAAAATGAATCTGCATACTAAAATTTATCCCAAAATAGATCCTAAAGCCCTGAGTTCTTAGTATGAAGAGCTATTTAGGCAATATTAGTATCCTGCTTTTATAGGTTACTCAAGTTTATATTATTCTGATTAAGACATACTTCTAGGATGTTGGAAGAAGCCATCTCAATTCAATGAAACAAGCATTTAACTACCTCCAATGTTTGTCACAAAGATAGAATGGAATAATCCCCTACCTTCGATTAGTTTGCCTTTTACACCAAAAAGGTCCGGATCAAAAACTGTGCACCCGGCACATAGCGGAAAGCTGTTTGGGGTTGACTTTATAGTAAGAAACTACAGTGTGATGAAAAATGTTTAAATGCCACTACAGCAAGTTTTAAAAGCTGGAACAAGACAGAGAACACAAGCCTTCTATTTGCAATAAATGAGCCTGTCTGCTGGGACAAGAGGAAAAAGTGACCTGAAGCTGTAAGAGCTCTCTCTGCTGTCCTGGGCTTTATTTGATACTGGGAAGCAGAAGCAAGAGGCAAAATGATGAAAGAAATAAGTGTATAGGCTAAAATTAATTTTAATAACAGCCTTTGAGCAAGTACTCTTTTATTTAGTTATTGTGAGGTCAGGTACATCACAGAATTCCAGAAGTGGCAGAGATCTCCTCAGAGGTTCCAGTTCAAACCATATATGAAAATGGTAACACAGGAGTGGTTAAAGGGGCCAGCCATTTCTGCTGGAAACCTTCCAGTAAGGGTGAGAGAGCCCCTACCTCCAGAATAGCTTCTTCTACTTTGGGAGAGCTCTCGTTGTTGGGGAACATCCTGATATCAAGCTACATTTTACCTCCTACTCCCATTCGTTGTTCCTAGATTTGTCCTTTGTGGTTCAAAAGAACAAAAAAATATAGTAAAGAGACCAGATTGAGAGACTGAAGAACCACTTACATAACCTTAGACAAGTCACTTAGCCTCTGGGGGCTTCAGTTGCCTCAGTTTTAAAATGAGTTAGACCAGATGATCTCAAATGGACCAGAGAATCTCAGACCTAAATCCATAATTCCATTACCAATTTCACATTATAAATAGGTAAATTAGAGAGATTAGGAAGGCAAACAAAGAAAGGAAGGGAGAAAGAAGAAAGAGGAAAGGGGGAGAGAGGACTAAGGGATTAATAACTACAGAAAGAAAGCAAAAATGATGAGCTTGAAAGAGGAAGACAGTAAGCTCTGGGATGTTAGTCTGGTGTATTCTTGTGATCTGGGCTTCAGAGCACTTTGGTTATCCTATGAAAATATTTTCAAAAATTCAATAAATGTGTATTAAACACTTAATAGGTGCAAGAGGTTTAATGTTTAAAAAATGATAGTCATCCTCAAAGCGTTTAAAACCTCCTGGGAAGGAGGACAAGAGCAGACTACTGTCCCCAGCTTTTAAATGTCTTTAATCCTCATGTAAAGATTTCAACAGAATAGCACCAGAAGCCCAGCGCTTAATTCCAGGTTGAGGCAAGGCAAGAAGAGCCTTCCAGCTCCCCAAACCAATGACTGTATGACCTTGGATGAAATCCAAGTCAAAGCTGGGATCAGTCTTCCAGCTGCGGGCTCCCCACTTTTGCTCTAAGCGGCCTTTTTATGCACTGTTATCCGTGAATCCTGCTGTTGGGGCAAACTGGCTTCAGGATACTGAAGGAATCTTGCCGTTATCTGTGGTGAGTAGCCTTTTCCATTTGTGGATGGGGAACTGCACAAACCTAGCCTAATTTTTTATCATCCTTTACGTCTGGATTCCCTTTGCTCTAAGAATGCAGCCCAACTCTCACCACGTGTAAGGCACTGTTAGTGCCTTTGCCCGCACGTACAGAACACCCAGCCCCCTTCCCCCCTTCCCCCCTTCCCCCTAAAGGACTTAGCGAGAATGAACGGCTGTAAAAGTGCTGGGAGCTCCAGATAAGCATGGTGTGCTCCGCACGCTTGGTCGGCTGCCCTCTGTTCCTCGTCCTCTCTCGGTTCCCTATCACAGTTTACCCCGCTCCTTTTCAAGAGGAAACGAACCACTTAAAGGGGATTATCTATTCTGTATTATATGCATCCCTCCTCCCCCTCCAAGAGGAAACAAACAACCTGGAGGAGGACTATATATATTACATGCATCACCCCCCCCCCCAATAAGCCGCACGGGGGAGGTTACACGCACGTGGGCACTGCCCCAGTGGGGTCTCGGGCCGAACAACGAAATTGGTCGCGAACCCTTGTGACTGCGGTCTGCTGCCGCCTTCCCCGGAGGGTGAGCAGCACGTGGCAGGGAGAGTCCCCGGGGCCAGCCCCGCCCACAGGCCCCGTGGGGTCCCTCTGGGGATGGCCGCGAACACGCGCCGGTCTACGACCCCTTGGGCTGCGGGGCCTGGGGAGTGGGAGACGAGGGAGGCGTGGGGGCGCGTGGCGCGTCGGCCGCGGCCACGCGGGATTCTGAAGGGAGCTCGGGCTCGGCCCCCACGGGGGGCCTGCTGCGCAGCCTCCGAGGCCGCTCCACACACACGCAGCGGAAGCAGCGGGGCCGGTCCTTGGCCGAGGGCCCTCGGCCTCAGTTTCCCTATCTGTCAAATGGGGGAAGGCGGGCTGCATGACGCACCGGAAGGGGCCCACGAGCGGGGGACGGAAGGGCTGTGCCAGCTGTGCCTCTCAGAGAGAGTCCAGCCCCGGCTCCGCTTCCGCACCCCCTGCCAACCTCCCTTGCAACGCCCCCCACTTCCCCTCTCCATTGATTCCTAATCCCGACTCCCCGTCCCCCGACCCCGGTCTGCGCATTCGCAAGCATGACGACCACGGTTCCCGACCCGAGCGACCTGCGCGCGCACTCTGGCGAGTGGGGGCGGGCGGAGCCCGCGCATTCGCGTAGGCGGCGTGGGCCGTGACGTCACCACGCCCTTACGTCTCCAGGGAGTGCAGTTGCCTGGGTGACTGGGAAAGCCGTTTCCGACCCTGCGGAGCCGAGGTCGAGGTGAGACGCCGGCTTTGCTTCTACGGGCCGGGCCCGCTGCCCCTCCCCCGGGAGCAGCCTCGTCAGCTGGGGCTCTGCGAGGGAAGGGTCGTGAGCGTGGGGGGCTTGCTCCCTGCCTTGCCCCTACCCCCTCCTCCTCCCCTGCCCATCCCCCATCCCTCCATGCTTCCTTCTTCCTCTCCCTCCTCCCCTGCCCATCCCCCATCTCTCCATCCTTCCTTCTTCCTCTCCTCCTCCCTGCCCATCCCTTCCTCTTGTCCCTTCTCCCCCTTCCGTTCTTCCCTTCTCCATCTCTTCTTCCTCCTCCCCGTCCATCCTTCCTTCTCCTCCTCTTTTCTCCTCCTTTGTCTATCCCTCCTTTCTCTCTCCCCTTTCCTCCTCTTCTCCCCTCCTTCCCCTTCCTCTGCTTCATCCTCCTTCTCCCCTCCCCTTTTCATCCTTCCCTCCTCTCCCTCCTGTATCCTCTCCTTCTCTCCATCCTTCCTTCTTCCCTCTTGGCATCTCCTTCCCCTTCTCTTCTCTTGCATCCTTCACTACTAACCCAGTTTTCTCCCTCTTTCCACCTCTCCTGTCTTCATTTCTTTTCCTTCCACTCTTTTCATGCTTTCTCACCTCCTTCTAGCTCCTTCCTCTTCTCCTCTCTCTTCCCTTCATCATGCCCTTCCTACATCCCCTGGGGTTCTCTCCCATCCCCTCTTCTCTCCCCTTTCCCCTTCTTTCCCCTTCCTTTTCCTGAGACAGCTGATGGCAAAGTGCTTAGCACCTGTCTACTGGGCTGTAGCCTGGAAGACTTGAGTTCAAATGTGACCTCACACTCTTACCAGCTGTGTGATCTTGGACAGATCATTTGACTGCTATTTGTCTTTGACTCCTCAACTATAAATAGGGATAATAACACCTATCTTGTGGGTTGTTGTGAGGATCAAATGAGATAATATTTGTAACAAAGCGTGTAGCACAGTGCCCAGCAGAGTAGGTGATACATAGATTCCCTTCTTTTCCTTATCCTTCCTCTTTTCTACTCTCCCCGTTCTTCTCTGCCTTCTTTTCCCTACCCTTTTCTCTATTTTCATCTCCCCTTCCTCCCTTTTCTCTTCTCCTTTGATCCCTCCTTTGATCCCCCTTCCTCCTGCTTTGCTTCCCTGTGTCTCTCTCCTTCTCCTCTTCATCCCCTAAGACTCCGCCCCCTCCCTGCTTTCCTTTTATTGTCTTCCCCTTCCCCAAAAGGTCACTCTAGAGTCATGAGGCCTCTCTATTCACCCCCCCCCCCTTTCTCTCCCTGCTTCCACACTCCATTCTTGTCAGTGGGTCCTTCAGGAAAGGGCCAAGATTGTGAGGTTTACATAGTTGCCTCAAGCAGCATTTTTTAAAGCCTTGCCAATTTTCTGGCCAACCTAGGAACTAAGGAGAGCACTTGGCCCTCCCAAGGAAGACATTTAGGCAGGATTTATATTAGGAGCATTGCTCCCACCTACAGAAGGATGGTGGGGAATAAACATGAGTCAGTAGCCCATGTGTACCCCATTGAGGTTAAGAAGAGTATTGGAAGTAAGTTGGACTCAGTCATAGCTTCTGGGAAACTCTTCCCCAGTGTGCGATGAGTTCAGATGAAGCTCCCCAAACAGCGAGGGATGCTTAACATGTCATAGGACAGGCGCCTGGCAAGTAGAACTCTGGGCTCCCTCGATAATTGCAGGACCCCTGTCCCACCTCACTAAGAAAATGGGCACTTCTAAGATCCCTCTCACCATCCTTTCTCTCTACTTCACAAATTCTCTGCAGTTCTCATTCACCATTTTGTTCTTCAGTCTCAGCCTAAAATTCCCTTACTCCTTGCCAAGGTTACCCTACCACCTTTCAAGGGTCATCTCTAGTCGTCCTGATCTATATCTGGCCACTGGGCCTAGTTGACTCCAGAGGAAAAAGTGAGGCTGATGACTTTGCAGCCCTCCCTCACTTAAATCCAATTCACTTGCATGTCATGGCATCACCTTCCTGATGTCATGGTCCTCTTCCAGAGCAAAGGACAAACAACACCCACCTTCTGAGCATTTATTAAGTGTTTACTACTGTGGGCAAGGCACTGTTCTAGTGACGAGGGACACACCATGCAAGCCAGCAAACAAAAACACCAGAAGAATTAGCTTCTGCCTTTAAGATCTTCTAATTCCATGCGTATGTTTGTGTATGGGGGTGGTAGGAAGTGGGCACAGGAGTCCTGGTAACAGAGAGTCCCGGTTCTCCTTCCTCCTCTGGCCCCGGGGCCCAGCCTGCTGTATCAGTAAAGCCTTTTCATGCCTCCAGCCCCACCTGTCCTCTTTCTAAAACGCACCTACGTCTTGTCTTCCCTTATGATCAGTCACCTCTGCCCTGAATCTCCTGCTCTCCTGAAGCTTTTCTCTACTAAACCTATTGAAAAGTCGATGTTTACTTCTGTCCCTGATGCCTCCTTGTGTGGAGGCAGCCCTGACTTCTTGTAGGCCATGTTAGAAGTTTGAGGCCCCTGGCAGCTTTTGTCTCTGGAGAAGTGGCCCCAACTGTGTGGCCTCAGGCGGGCAAGTTGATTATCTGAACTACCACTTCCTCATCTTAGAGTGGGCGTGATGATGGTGGTCCATAGTACCTGACTCACACAGATGAGGTGATATTGGCAAAGAACTCTGCCATTTGAAAGCATTCTCTCTCTCATCTGTCCATCTACCTGTGTATGTATGTGTATGTGTATACAGACTCACACACATACACACATGTATTATTACCAAGTGGGGAAGGCAACCTGTAAGGCCCCTTTGTTCCTCCAGGACCAGCCTAGTTAAGGTCAGAGTGGATAATAATGACAATAACTGACACTTATGTTACACTTTAAGACGTGAAAAGTCCTTCATGTATATTATCTCATTTGACCCTTCCAATATCCCTGTGAGGCAGGTGCTATTCTTATTCCCATTTTACAGATGAGGAAACTGAGACAGGTCGTGATTAGTTCAGGCTTCCACAACTAGTAGGTATGTGAGGCAGGATTTGAATCCAAGTTTTCCCCGACTCCTCAAGTCTATGCTCTAATCGTTGTGCCATCATTCAATTTGTCTGTGAAGTGATGAAATTTTCAACCAAAGCAAGGCTGGTGCTGAGTAATAGAGGGATTGTGTTGGTACCAGCCTGTATTTGCAGTGGGAGCACCCACACCTGCAAGGCAACAGATGTCTGAGGGATCGAAGTCAGCCTCTCCTCCTTCGGCCTTCTTACTAGTTCCCTTCACCCCCACCCCTGGGTTCTTAACACCTTACAGAAACTCTGTCCAGTGACATCCTCATCTACAAATTATGTGGGCTTGCTTAAGTGTTTGTCCTTGGCCTCTTCATCTTCTAGAAATCTTCTGCTTTCCTCCCACCCCTCCCGACCCTCCAGCTCCGTTTCCATCAGTGTTTCCTCTTCTCTCACCCCATAAACATAGCTGATCCCTGAGATTCTGTCTTGGGCTTTCTTCTTTGTTTGTGACGTAGGGGAGCAAGTACTGACCTTGAGGTCCAGAGACTTGAGTTGCTGTTTGCCGGTGGTGTGACCCTGGGCACTGTTCGTCTCCGAGCCTTCCTTTCCTTAGCTGTTAAAGGGAGATTAAAGTACTTGTAGCACCCACTGCCCAGGATTGCTTTTAAGGAAAGGGCTCTTCAAACCTTAAAATACTATTGGGATGTGGATTGTTCCTGTAGCTTCATCTGTCCCCACACTTGCAGCTCTCTGCCACTCTTTCTGCAGATTATTCCCCAGTCTCTTTTCTCCTGCCCTGTGTCTCACTGCAATCTCAACGGGCCCCCAGCAGAACTCACTGTTTTCACCCTCAGCAAACTCATCTTCTTTGTTGTTTAATCATTTCCCAGCTGGGATTTTCTTGGCAGAGACATTGGAATGGTTTGCCGTTTCCTTCTCCAGCTCGTCTTACAGAAGACGAAACTGAGGCAAACAGGGTGAAGTGACTTCCCCGGGGTCCCATGGCTAATAAGTATCTGAGGCTGGATTTGAACTCAGGTCTTTCTGGCTCGAGGCCCAGCACTCATAGCCCTACCCAGACTTGAGACTTTGGACTTAAGCCTTTTCTCTTCTTCGTCCTTCACACCCAGTCTCTGACTTCTGCTGTTTCTGTGTCACAATTAGCTCTTTCAAGTTTATCCCGCTTTCTCTATTCTTACTGATGCCACACTACGCCAGACCCACGTTACTTTAAAAAAAGCATTTTATTCATACCCCTCGTCGTCATGTCACAGTCATTTCTGGGAGGAAGAAAAGCCCAATCTCCTTGAGATTGAATCTGCCCTTGAAACAATGATAAAAGGAGTAAAAAAAGGCACCTCGGACAGCACCCCTAGCTGACCCTGCATACAGCCTTTTGACTTGGCCCCTTGTTGCTGAATTTGCCCACATCTCTTGGGGAATCCTTGTTACTTCTTGATGGGCTGCTGCAATAGCACGGAGAGGGGCTTCCTGCCTTTTGGAAAATGATTTCTCCTTCACAGCCTGGCCACAGTAATTTTGCTGAATCTTTCAGGATCTTTCATTGATTCCCTGTTGCCTCTCAAGTGAAGTCCAGACTCTAACTCTGGTGTCCTTGTCCTAGTCCACCATCTCTAGCCTTATCATCCTCTTCTTCCCTGAGTGTACTTGGTTGTCTAGCCAAAATGACTCCTTTTCCCTAATGGTGACTCATGGTTCCCTGCTCAGGGACTTTGTTATTCCTATCTGGTCTCCTTGAAGAATCTTCCCAGCCTTGTGACTTGTCAGAGCCCTGACCATTCCTTGAGGCCCAGCTCAAACACTCTCCTCTTAATGGAGCTTCTTCAGGCCAGTCAGCTGGACTGCAGCTCTCCCACCTTGGAAACATCATTATACTTTCTTTGTATCTCTCTTGTGAAACTTATACTCGGACTTGTATTATAGCAATTTGAGTATCTGCCTTAACCCATTCTTTAAAATCTGAGTGACTTGACAGTTATTTCTTCTTCTTCTGTGTATCTCTCTTGAGCACTTAGATACTATATACTGAATGAATTTTATTTAATTGACATAGTGGTATCTTGACCACACTGTTCAAATATGCATAGAGTCATTCCTAAAGGCATTCTTACAATGAAATGTATCATGTAGAATTATAATAATACATGCCTTTTCACTGGATTTCCATGGTAACAAGATGGTTGAAAGGTACTTGGCCAGTAGGTATCTATAACTTTTATCTATATCACGCCTGAGATATAAAATAACATACCATGCCACAGAATACCTTCTGAGGTCAAATAAAGTTATAAGGAGTTCTTACTGATATTTCTAGTTAAAAAAAAAAACAACCCATGAGAGTCAAAATAATGTGTCAGCCACATATAGTAAGGGATTGAGAATCCAATGTGTAAGGATAACAGTAAGAAAAAATATTGTCAGTATTTGTCTTGTTAGTTTTCTGTTCTAACAACAGATTGTTATTCCTGACTTGGCCTGTGGTTGTACGTTCACGTCACTTTGTCCTGAGATATAAAAAGAGAATGATGAGAGATTCCGCTGTAGTCCGTATGGAAGGATAATATGCTCATGTTATACTCTTTTCACGATGACCTTGAGGAGTTAGGAAGGGTGTTTGTATTAACAAAGGAAATAATGAATCTTCTTCCCCCAGGGGGAAGGCCCCAATGTGCTGCGAAGGCAGGAACAGTATCTGAATAGTCACTGATCCATGGAGCATGTGGGCGAGGCGTTCTGCTCCCGTGGCCAGGGGTAGGAAGAGGGGAATACGAAAAACCCCTCCCGTGTCTTGGGAACGTCCCGGCCTTTGGAAAGATGAATAGAGAACGTAAATCTTTATTAAGGAGTTATTATCAGATAATAATCCACTGAAGGAAAATGTTTGCATCGAGAGGTTATGCTGGCTCCATTGACAGTAAAATATCGGCACAGCCTTCGATGCACTGATAAGAAGCCTCTTGTCTACTCTCTGGGTATTTTTTGGCACAAATTTTAATGGAAGAAACTGAAATATAAATATTTTGACTTTTACTTTTTCATTTAAAAAGTATGCCAGAATGAACTGTCATCACTATCATCCACGGAGTTAAAGTACTATATGTTTAATTATTGTTTTACTAGTAACTTTTTCAGAAATCAAGACTTTAAAAGTGAAACAAGTATATACACACACACATATATATATATATGTATATAAACATGTGTATGTATTCATATATATGTTTAAAGTTTAAGATACTGATCTCTGTTCTCTATTCCTAAGCAAGTGGTGGTTAGATATTACTAAATAAAATCCTTTTAGGCTGTAAAATCCCTAAGAAAGGGATTAGCAATGCTTTTTAAAGAGTGGAACTCATGAGAGAACATTCTTTACTCAGCAGAGCAGCCAGGAACAGGATTTTTCCTATGATTTAGGTACCACTAGGTATTGTGAGAAAGCCACAATAGCATCTCCTGACTCAAGGTCAATTCGACTTCTCTTGAAATAGTGATTGTATAGAAATACATCCTCAGAAATTCCCACAGACTTATATTTACTGCTTAACTTTCCCCTCAGTTAGTTAACAAATTCTGAATGTCTGTGATTATCAACATTTTTTAGATATACACCTTCTGACTTCTGTAAGTGTGTCTTGGGAGAGTATGGACCGGCATATTCCCATACATGCATTGCCTGAAGAAATCCAAAAGGTATGACATTCTATTGTTCCACCTAGATGTTAGGAATAGTTTAGAATTAGAAGAATTAATTTGGAATTTTTCTCTGTCTTCTGTCCAGATCATGTGGGGGCCTCTGAGTCATAGAGGAATTTTTAGAAAGGGGTAGGACATAGCACTTAGTTGTATTTCCATAAACAGTCTACAAACCCCATTTTTGTCAGGTTGCTTTACAGCTTTATAATAGAGAGGCCTGCTACAGGAATCAATTTGGTTACCCCTTTTGCATTGCTAGGTTTTCTCTGACCTCCCAGGCAGCACCAAGTACTGGGATTCAGCTACCCGACAGAGCACTATTGTCAGCCTTTCAGGCTTTAGTTTTGGTTACAAACGACAGTGAGCTCTTCATACACCATCACCAGTTCTAGACCACCGGTTTTGCACTTGAGGCCTTCATCTCTTCACAGCCCATTCCTTGGCTGCTGTCGTGGTTGCTGACATGCTTTCCTAGGTGTCACACAGCCCGGGAAGGAGCTAGCGACCCAACAAGTCCAGGACTCCATTCTGGACCGGGGCTTGGATGTTGGAACAGGATGTTCAAACCAAGGCCTTTAATTTGCTTTTCCTCTTTTGTCCAAGTGGAGGGCAGGAACCAAGTGTAGACGCAAGGGCTAGGCTGCTTAGGCATCAATTCAGGGTAAAAGGGTGTTCCTGCTCTCTTCCTTCCTGGTATACTCAATAGGAAGGAATTGGACAAGCTCTTGTTTCAGTTGATAGGAGGGCATGCTGTATGTACAGAGCACTGTTCTGGGTACTGCAGAGATACAAAGATGTACTGACGAGGTCCTACATCTGCAACCTAGTTATGGAGAAGACCAGACAAAAATGAATGTTACAGGCAGTGTATCATTGAGTGGCCCTGGATGATCAATGGGTAGCTGTTCAGAAGAAAACAAGAACTGTTCGGATTGCTTCCTGAAGGGGATAGAAGCAGAGCTGAATGCTGAAGGATGTTGAGGCAAGATTTGGGGTGGCAGAGGGGACTAGGGAGCATGCTGCAAGGTCTGGAGATGAGAGGAGTAGGGAGATGGGGAGAACGGAGGACAACTTCCAGTGCCTGGCTCCAGAGGTTTGCTGGTCTGTAGTCAGGGGGATACCTGGGGAGATGAAGGAGTGGCAGAATGAAGGTGTACATTGTCATAAGCAGCCCTTAAGAATTCAGTTCCTGTTTGGAAGTAAAAGGCAGTGAAATCCACACCCACCAGCCTGCTTTCCTCCCGTTGTCTCATATGGAGGGAGAAGGAAGAGCTGCAGGTGGATCTCCAGGCTCATGTTCCTGGGCTCTTTCTCTTAGGGTCCTAGATCTCTTCTGTCCACTGACAGGCTGTTTCTTTTGTGAAGTCCTTTGTCTGCTGAGCAGGACTATTAGACCAGCTTCCCTGGCTGAACTTCAGTGTTTACCTCTCCATCCCAATAGAATTGGGTGGTTTCGTGATCTCTCCAAAGCTATTGGGTCTCCCATCTGTCTACCTTTTGGGAGAGCCCCCAGCTGTAGCAGCTGCTACCATAGGCCCTGGGGTCAGAACTGCACCCACAGTCATAGAAGGAGATGGCTTTATTGTGATCTGATAACACTCAGTTTGTGGTATATTGACAACTAAAATGAAAATATCTTTTCTCTCAGCAAAGTAACAATTTTAAAATCCTTTGAGAATTAAAAGTAACCACAAGAATATTATTCTTATTAGCAATAAGAATAAGTGGTTTTTCTGTAGTTTTTTTTCACCAAGGTACATATTTATATGTAAATTTTAAAAAATAAAATAAAATTTAAAAAATTTGAAAAACATATGCTGCTCATTTAGCAAAATTGAAACTGGCCTCTTCCTTTGAAAATTGGTGACAAAATGAGTATTTGCCATAGGATTTTTGCCCCAGGAGTTCTTTATGAGCCCGGTACACAAAGTAAAATCAAGTGTCTTAAGTTGTTTATTTTGCCAAACAGAAGAGGTGGTGTGAGAGCTGGAGAGCAGCCTGTTCTTGTGGGATAACAATCCCTTTCCCTCCCTGTAACAGCTCATTTTGTCCTCTTTCAGTAAAGTAATTTTAGTCCTGTGGAACTTTGAGATTTATTCGGAATAACAGTTTTATACTGTGGAGTACAGACTGTGACGCCAGAAGAAATAAACTGAATTTTCCAGGTTGTTCTGGGCCACTATATCGAGGGTCAGATTTTGTGTTGAACTGAAAAAGAGAGAAAAGAGAATAAAGCTGATCATCAGAACCCTGGCCCAAGTGTCCTGGGAAGGGAGGTGTGATGCTTGGTGCTTTGCTTTTGCTTTTGACAGATCATTTAAAATGGAAATTTTAACAGAAAAAAAGGAAAAGCCCACTCAGACTTTTGCAAGCTGCTCTTGTGCAGCCTGCGTTTGCCTTTCTCACGTTTGCTTATTTTGGTTTCCGTGGATTTCTTTGTTATTTTTCTTTGTCTTTCAACTATTTTTCCTGTAAGCTTTTTTCTTCTTCGTTGCCAAATTATACTTTCAAGTGATATTTTCTAGATATTAACCTTTTTAAGTCACTGCTTAATGCTGACGGGCATGTGACTTTGGCATCCCTGGGAATATGCAGTATCTCGGTCTTCAGCTCTCCAGGACAGGCTGGGAATAGTTGTCCTGTCTTCAGCACTGGGTTGGTGGTGGCAGGCTTGGAAAGAGGAGGAGGTAGCTATGTGGGTGCAGAAGAGGCTACTCAATGTGTGTGGTTAGAGGGTGGCATGGCTGGGAACCTGGGATTTTCTGAGGCGCCAGCTCTATACCCTGGGGCAGTCCTTCCACCTTTCTTTCTCCATTCAACACAGAGTTTGGACTCTTGGATCTCCAAGGGCCCTGTCCCATGACCCTTCTCTGAGCCTTAGCTGCCTCTGTAAGATGAGGACGTTGTCTTGGACAATAATAACTGAAGTATTTGACTTTAAATGTTTTCCAATCACCTTACATTGACTAAGAAGTTTAAGTCTCATAAAAGACCTATATGAGACAGAAATGGTTATTTCAGACCCATTTTACAGATAAAAGCTGAGAAAAGTTAAATGATTTGACCCTCAGTCATATATCCAGTAAGTATCAGAGGGAAGGTTAACTCCAGGTCCGGCTGACTCTGCTCTCAAAGTTGTTCCCCTAGTATTTAGTAGTCCAAGCAGCATATGAGGTTTCTTTGATTTCTGAAAACTATAATTTTTATAATCTTACAAACTTCTTGAGTCCAGGGCTCAGGACAACTGAGAGGAGGGCCGCACTCTCAGGTTGTGTATGGTTTTGTTACCTGAAAAATTATAGAATTGGAGGGACCTTATCAGCCATCTAGTCTTATTGCCTAATTCTGCAGATGGACCAGAAAGGGCAAGAAATTTGTTCACGCTTACAGCTAGTTAGTGGCAGAGGAGGCAGGATTAGGGCCTGACTCCCTGGCCTATTGTTCTTTTTGCTGTGAATGGTGATACCTTCCCCTTTCCTTGGAGAAGGCCTTAACCCCAGGGAGGCAGAAAGGTTACATTTTCTGGGGACAGAGGGGCTTGCCTTTTCATGGGAAGGGAAAAAGGAATCTATCCTGTAGAAGGCATCTCCATGATCTGTTAGATGGTTTCTATTTCTGATAAGAAATAAAGCAAGTGGTTGAAATATATCCACTTTGATTAATAGAGGAATTACTTGTTATCTATTAATATTGCATGTTAATATCTCTGGGTCAGTACTTTTACAGCTTATTGCTAATTGCAGAGTGACTATCTCATCATTTATATAGAAACAGTTACTTAGTTAGCACATTGGCTCAATGATCTTTGTAAAATAAGATTATACTGAACCACCCACATTGGTGGGAATTTTCTTTAAATAGCTCTGTATTTGGCTTTTCCTTTCTCCATTTGCACTTGGAAAGAACTGGGTCACATTACCCAAGGGGAGCTTGGTGGCCATTGTTGAACCCACTAAAGGATTCCTGAGGTTTTTGCTGCCTTCCAAGAGAACCAGCACCTCACTCCAGAGCTTATGATTGCACAAATTCCTGAGGCTCCTAGGGTCAGCTGCATCCATTAATTCATTGTACTAACAATGACTTGGAACTTAAGAGAATAATGTTTATTTAAACTGGTAAATCCTAGTTTCTTGGTCTGCTTGGAAAAGATGAATGTTCCTCTATATCACATACCCTAACTAGGGGTATCCCAGGCTTTGCCCAGCACCCTTTTTTAAAATCTCCAGGCTAGGGGTTCTTAACCTTTTTTGTGTGATGGGCCCCCTTTTTTAGACTGGTGAAGCCTGTGGAGTAATGTTTCTCAGAGGAATATTTTATTTACTTTGTAAATATTATTTTATTTTTTCCAATTACATGTAAAGATAGTTTTCAACATTTATTTTTATGGGAGCCAAGATGGCAGCGTAGGAGCAGCAAGGTACGGCAGCTCCCACACAGCCAAATCAAATACCCATAAAATATGATTCTAAACAAATTTTAGGGCTCCAAAACTCACATACAAATACAGAAAAACACATCTCCCACTGAAGGCAGCTCAGCTCGAAGGGACCATCTCAGTGCTGGGAGCTGAAACCAGCCCAGCCTGAAACCATGGCATGGCCCTGGGGGGCTGCCGGCCGAGCCGAGCCACAGCTGGAGCTTCAGGAGAGGGATCAGCGGCACCTGTGGCAGTTTCCAGAATTATCAAGCCATAAGAAACAAGGACTAAGTGAAAGGTCAGTGGAACTCTGCTAAAATTGGGGGAGAAAAGTGGTCGGGCCAAACTGCCTCCAGGGCAAGGAAGCAGCAGAAGCGGTGGTCCTGCAGCCGCCTCCATGTTGCTGCTTCAGAGCTCCCGGCCTGCAGACTGCAGGGGGGCCAAGCAATTGTTCAGAGGCCAAGTGCTCTTGCGTTGAGAGTCCTGGATCCAGATCGTGGTCTTGGGTGGTGGTCCTGGGATGCGTTTTCAGTGAGCCAAAGCTGGTGGAGGCTGCAGCAGCCTCCTAAAAGCGCCGGCAGCTGGGAAAACCCCAGCGATTTGGGACAGAGCTTTCCCCTCTCGAAGCAGAGTTCCACAGAGCTAAAAAATCATTGACTGGCCAACCATGAGCAGGCAAAGGAAGCAAAGTAAGAACAGCAACCAAACTCTAGTTTCCTTCTTTGGGGATAAGAAGGATCAAAGCAGTCAACGGGAGGAAGACAACAAAGTCAGAACACCTCCACCAAAAGCTTCCAAGAAACATGAAGACTGACTAAAAGCTAGGGATCAGCTTAAGAAGGATTTTGAAAACCAAATGAGAGAAGTGGAGGAAAAATTGGGAAGAGAAATAGGAATGATGCAAGAAAATCGTGAAAAGAGAGTCAACAGCCTGACTGAAGAAATTAACACCTTAAAAAATAAATTAACTCAAATGACAAAAGAGGCCCAAAAAGCCAATGAGTAGAAGAATGCCTTAAAAAGTC
The DNA here is from genome assembly GCA_028627135.1 of Pseudochirops cupreus. NCBI lineage: Eukaryota > Metazoa > Chordata > Mammalia > Diprotodontia > Pseudocheiridae > Pseudochirops > Pseudochirops cupreus. Next base: position 15,014,501 of record CM053580.1, on the reverse strand, counting down.
GACTTTGCCAGATGGAAAAAGAATCTCAAAAGCTTTCTGAAGAGAATAATTCCTTCAGAATAAGAGTGGAGCAAATGGAAGCAAATGACTTTATGAGAAATCAAGATACTATCAAACAGATCCAAACAAATGAAAAAATAGAAGGCAGTGTGAAGTATCTCCTTGAAAAAAACCTCTGACTTGGAAA
>CM053580.1:15003520-15013814 GCA_028627135.1 Pseudochirops cupreus | reverse complement strand
GAGACAGGAAGAGACAGAATGGGGTTAATCATCTCATAGAAGAGGCAAAGGATAATTGTTACAATGTAGGGGAAGAACAGGAAGGCAAAAGGGAAAGAATCAACCTTACTTTCATTGAACTTGGCTTAGGGAAGGAATGACATAAAATCTAAACTGGGTGTCTTGCCACACAGGAGAGTAGGGGGGATGGGGATGAGAGGTGGGATGATGGAGGGGAGGGCAGGGTGGGGGGGGAGGGTTGATGGAAGTACACACTTCTGTAAAGGGGCAGGGAGAGGGTCAGGGTAGAAAATAGAACAAAGGGGGGACTGGATAGGAAGGAGGGACATATAATCAGTCTCTCACAATAGCCCACTGTGGAGAAGTTCTGCATAATTACACATGTACAGCCTGTATTTAATTGCTTGTTCTTCCAGTGGGGGTGGGTGATGAGGGAGGAAGAGGAAGAATCTAGAATTTAAAGTTTTATAATCAAATGTTGAAAATATGTATGTATATGTATTATTAACTACATCCAACTGGGACTTAAGATACATAGGCACTGTGGTAGGGAGATCCATCCTGCCCTACTGGAAAGTCAGAGGGGTGATGGGGGAGGACATAGGAGAGAATAGAATGGGGGAGGGGTTACACAATGAGATGGCTGTTTTGGGGTGGTGGGTAGGGGAAAGATGGGGAGAAAATTTGTAACTCAAAATCTCGTGGAAATGAATGATGTAAACTAAAATAAATAAAAGTTAAAATTAGAAAAAAAAACATTTATTTTTTATAAGATTTTGAGTTTCAAATTATATTCTCCCTCCCTTTCTCCCATCCCTCTTCCCCCATCCGCAAGAGGGAAAACAATCTGATATAGGTTATACATGTGTTGTCATGTAAATGTGTTTCCACATTAGTCATGTGAAAGAAGAAGCAGAACAAAAGGAAGAACCCACACACAAAAACAACCCCAATAACAAAAGTAAAAATAGTATGCTTCAATTTGCATTCAGACTCTGTCGTTTTTTTCTCTGGATGTGGATAACATTTTCCATCGTGAGTCCTTTGGAATTGTCTTGGATCATTGTATTGTTGTGAAGAGCTAAATCAATCATAGTTGATTCTCCCACAATGTTGTTGTTACTGTGTACAATGTTCTCCTGTTTCTCACTTCACTCAGCATCAGTTCTTGTAAGTCTTTCCAGGTTTTTCAGAGGAATGTTTTTAAATGCATAAAATAAAAATATATAAAATTTCAAAGGAAACCGCTTCTATTGAAATACAAATATTTTCTCCAAATCACTAAAACCGAGAGCAATGAACACCACAGCAACCCCGACGCTTCTCCTTGCACACTGCAAATCGGGAAGGGTGACAGAAGGTAGGGATAATGAACGTGGGAAGGTTTGGAAGGAGATAGGCACTGGCACATTGTTGCTGGGGATGTGAATCAGCACAACCACTTTGGCAATCAGTTTGTAATTATGTATGTCCATAATCTTTGATCAGTGACTCCAAGAAAACCATCAATAAGAAGAAAGTTACCATATACACCAAGATATTCATAGCAGTAGTTTTTGTGATAGCAAAGAAGTAGAAATAAAGTAGTTGCCCCTCAAATTGGGAGTGGTTAAAGCAGTTAAGGGACATGAGATGACAAGCATAGAGAAGTGTGCAAAGAGCTCTATGAACTGATACAGAGAGGTCAGCAGAGCCAAGAAAACTGGTGGCTACAATGTAACTGAGACAATGCCTCCCTCCAAGATCCAAAGTGAATGTAACAAAGTTACAAAGATCAACAGGATGAAAGAAACATGGAAGAACACTCAATCTACCCCTTTGCAGAGGCAGGAAATCCATAAGCATTGCATATTGCTTGTGTTTTCAGATTTTTTTTTTGATGTATTGACCAGTTTGAGGTTTTTTTTTCTCTTTTTTTATGTTTAAAAATGTTATTTGTTATATGAGATGAGTCTTTGGGAGGGAGAGAGGGATGCTGGGTGAAATTGGTGATGTAGAAGAACAATAAAAATCAATAAAAAGCTTATTTTAAAAAAAGAAATAGTTACCAAAATATTTCAGGAACCAAATTCGCAGACATGAGAACTCCTGATGAAATTAATAAAAAAAAATTGTTATATAATAAATTATTCTATGGACCCATTTGGCAGTCTGGTGAAGCCTGTAGACTATCCTTCTTAGAATAATGTTTTAAAATAAAAATAAGATTACAAAGTTAACCTACTATATTGAAATACAGTTATCAAAATATTAAAACAAATTCCAGACTTCAGTTACAGAGAACTTTCTTGATTTGTCTGGTCAGGAGTTCCTCACTGGGATCTCTTTTGCCATAGAGAAGAAATCACAGATCCCATCCCTACTCTTTCCCTTCTACAAATAAAAGGGATATACTTAAACCAAAGAGGTGACGCAGTTTCTCAATATAATCCAAGGCGTTTCCAGAGGAAAGCCTCTTCTCCTAGGCTTCTATCAATTCTATCAATTTGTTGTACCTTTACCTTGGGGATTCAGAAGTATTTTTGCTAATGGGTCAGAGAGTGCCCTCAGGTATGAAAACAAGTATTGTGATAGGAAATATACTTGGAGTAGATACTTAGATTGGCCCAAGTTTGGGTATATACATTTCATCAGTGAGGTGAATATGTATGGAAGCTTCCTTCTGTTGTAGCAGTATGGATTAACCAGCCTAGGTCAACCACCTAACAACCTTTCATTTCTACAAACTTTAAGTAATTGAAAGTACTTGAGAATGAGCTCCTATGGTTTAACCTTCAGAGAGAACCTGGAATCCCAAAGGACTGGGTCCACAATTGATTTTTAAATTGAATCATCACAGTATTATTGATAAGGAATAGGTCAGTTATATGGGACTTCTGGCCATCTACTATCTTTCAAAATATAGCCTGTTAAAGAATGCAGATATTCCTGAAAGGATTGATACATGGAGCTAAAGCTGGCAATCATTCACCCCTCACTATAAATTAATTAGATGTCTTTTTTTCTTGAATGCTAAGTGAGAACAGGGTAAGGGCTTTTTGATTGCGCAGGTAGAAGAAGGACAGGTAGATAGTTCTGGACCATGGGGCACAGTGGCTTAGGACCTTGGTGACCAGTATGAGGACACTGGGTGCCTGGACTGGTTGGGTTCAGAAAACAGAAATGAGAGATTATCAAAGATAACTTTCACTTGCTTTCGATGTTGCTGGGAGTTGGGTCTGAAAAAGAGGCATGTACTGCAGAGCTGAAGTTCTCAAAGCACAAACCAAGCATTAAAACAGTGTATTTAGGATTTTATTGTTTTGGAGGGGGGGAAGGCAAGGTAATTGGGGTTAAGTGACTTGCCCAAGGTCACACAGCTGGTAAGTATGTCAAGTGTGAGGCAGGATTTGAACTCAGGTCCTTCTGACGCCAAGGCTGGTGCTCGACTCACTGCACCACCTAGCTGTCCCAGGGATTTTATTTTTAAACAGCTCATTTGTTGGGGATCCTTCCTCCTCTGAAGGGTGTCACAGAAAATACATAAACATCCAGTCAACTCTGGCTCCTCCTCTCCTGACAGAGGACAGTGCAGCCCCCTTTCTTTGCTTATAGTATGTGCCGACAAACACTTGTTGGAGAGTGAAGCTAGAAACAGGTTTCCATAGACGCCTGACAACTTGACTTCCCAACTTACCTTATTGGATAAAGTAATTATAGTCCATCATGTCTTTTCAGTCGCCAGAAGCATCAAGCTTATTAGCTTTTAAAGTGACTGTGGATTGAGTTAGAAAGGATGACAATCTATACGCTGGTTTGCAGTTTTACTGCAGAAAATTAAGCAAAGTATATGATGTGGGAATCTGTCATTTGCTTAATCAGCACCAATGGCATGTTATCACTGAGAAATTTAGGGGAGACTTGGACATAGCATGGATTTGTATAGGAAAATCACTCGGCCTCCCTGGGCCTCAGTCTCTTTATTTGTCAAATAAAAAGGATTTGTTTAGCTCTCAGTGGCTCTTTCTAGCTCTAATATTCTGTAATTCTGTGATTCTAAATCAAGAGGCCCTTCAGCCTAATTACTTTATAATAATTTTGATCATAGTCTATAGCATCAATTCATTTGAACTCAGACTTTTTTAAAGCTTATGCTGTAAACAACCACTCTCTTAGATACTAAGGAAAATAGATGCAAAGTAAATAAGACTTTGTCCCTCCTTTCAAGGAGCTCAAATTCTAACAGGGGAGATAGTGTGTGAACAACTATGGATGTATAAATTACAGAGACTATCAATGGAAGGTACTCTCAAAGGGGAAGCACTAGCAGCTGGGGTAGGAGGGGCAGTATGGAGGAGAAGGGATGTGAAAGGCCTCCTGAAGCAAAGGGGATTTGAGCTCATACTAGATGGCAGAAGCCATGAGGCCAAGGTGAGGAGGAGAAGGCTTCTGGGCCTGGGGAGAGGGGCTGCCAGCAAAAAAGATGGGGAGCAGGGGATGGCTGTCTTGTGGAGGAGCTGCAAATAGGCCAGTAGAGCTAGAATGGAATGGGGGTGGGGGAAGGCAGTAAAGTCTAAGAAACTAGAAAGATGAAAAGGCCTTTAAATACCAAACAAAGGAGATTATTAAGTAGGGAGTGACTTTCATTGTCTTAGCACCCTATTTCTTGCTTTCTTTGGACTGTACTATAATTATGCTCTGTACTCTATTGCTTCACCCTCCCTAGCATGGCAGTAGACTTTTCTAGTTCAGCTTTTTAGGAGATGGGTAGCATGTTTGATCATTAGTCCTCTGGAATTGTGGTTTGTCATTATGCTGATCAAAGCCCCTAATTCTTTCAAAGTTGTTTGTCTTTTCTAAGTTGTTGTCATTGTATAAATTGTTCTGGTTCTGTTCACTTCACTCTACATCAGTTCGTATAAATCTTACGAGGGTTCTCTGAAATGATCCTCTTCACCATTTCTTACAGCACAATAGTATTCCAGTCAGTCATCCAGTCATTAAATATTTATTAAGTGCCTACTGTATGCCAGGCACCGTGCCAAGCACTGAGGATACAAATACAAGTAAAAACACAAAGACTGTCTCTATATGTAAGGAGCTTATACTCTGATGGAGGAAGACGACATGTAAAAAAAGAAGCTGGAAAGGGGAAGGGGATGGCACCTGGTCCTGGGGTGTGACGTAGAATTCCAGAGAAGTCCAAAAGCTGTGTAGCTGGTGGAAAATGGGGAGAAGACTGTGCTGACCCCCCTCTTTAAATAGAGCCCTGGAGCCTATGCCCTGCCTGCCAGTCAGAGGGTCCAATAAGAGGGACAGAGCGTATTGAGGAGGTGAGTAGTGGGAGGCAAATCCCAATCTTGTGGGACAGTGAGATTTACCAGTGGTGAGTTTCTTGGGGAAGGAAGGCATGATGGAGGGGGCTGTGTAGAACTTCACACTTCTGTTACAGAATGATTAGCCATTGACCAGTCCTAGGCTCTCAGACTCCCTTCCTTTGCCACCTCAAAAACAGTTATGGGCTTATTTGGCTTTGGAAATATCCTTCCCTTCTCTCTAGTTCCCCCTTCACCCTCCCTGGTATCATGGCCCTCTTCTAGTTCTGTACCCAACTCTGCGTGTTTGTGTGGCTGTTCTTCCCTCTGACCAGTTCAGATGAGAATGCGGTTCAGACTTGCAGCAAGTGTCCCCCACTCCCTCCTCCTTATTTGTGTAGATGCCTACTTGCACACTCTGATTGTGTGAGATAATTTTTCCAGACCTTCTTTCCCTTCTCCCTCTGGTGTATTCCTTTTCTCCTTTCTTTCCAGTCTTCTCCTGCTATCATCAAGACATAAAACCATTCCCAGGCCTTGTCTAATTAGACTCCTGCCATGATTCCTGATGATGATAGGGTTCAGAGGAAACACATGGATCATCTCTCCATCCTTGAATGGAAGCAGTTTATCCTTGTGTAGTCCCTTAGGATTGTTTCTTTGTGCTTACCTTTTGTGTTTATCATAAACTCACATTTCTGGGCAGCTCTAGTCTTTCTACCAGGAATGCTTGCAAGTCCTCTGTTTCACCAAAGATTCATTTTTTCCCCATGTACATTTATACTCAGCTTTTCTGGGTGAGTTATTCTTGTCTGTAAGCCTATATCCTTTGCCTTCTCCTTTCTTTTTACTATATAATTACAAAATAATTGTATAATATGATAAATAATATATAATCTATTACCTGATAAATTATACTATAACAATGTTATATGATATTATATTTCAAATTCTCTGTTCCCTTATGACAGTGGCTGCTAAGTTGTGTGTGGTTGCTTGGCATTTGAATTCTTTCTTTCTGGCTGCTTTGCAGTATCTTTTCTTTGACCTGGAAGCTCTTGATTTGAGCTATGATATTCCTGCAAGTTTTCATTTTGGGGATTTCTTTCAGGAGGTGACTGGTGGATTCTTTCTATTTCCACTTTGCCCTCTGGTTATAAGAGATCTTGAGCAGTTTTCTTTTAAGATTTCTTGAAATATGATGTCTAGTCTCTTTTTTTTTTCCTGTTTTGGGTGCTTACCTAGTCCAATGATTCTTAATTTTTTTCTCTTCAATTTATTTTTTAGGTAGGTCAGTCATTTTTGCTGTGAAATATCTGACATTTTCTTCCCTCCCCCCACCCTATCTTTTGGCTTTGTTTTAATATTTCTTGTTGTCTCATGAGGTCATTGGCTTCTACTCAGTCCATTCCCATTTTCAGGGAATTTCTTACTTGGGCAAGCTTCTGTACCTCTTGTGTCAAGCTATTACTTTCCTTTCAAATCCTTTCTTACATAAACCTCATTTCTTACCCATTTCTTATTCCTTTAGCACTCTCATTTTAGTGCTTAACACAGAGCCTGGCACATAGTAGACACTTTATAAATATTTATTGATTGTTAAAACAATTAAACTCTTAAAAAAAAAACCCAAAACCTTTTGCTTCATCTTTTCCAGGAATTCTAGTTGAATCTGTGCCCAGACTCCATACACAAAAAAATGAGTTTTTCTTGGAGGCTTTGCTTATAGATGTTTTGAAGTTATTCCCTTCTTTTGGATTTGTGTGTTGAGTATGCCTGTCACCATAATAATTTCTTGTGGTGGCATCTTCTTTTTGTTTGCTCTTTCTTCTAGGCTGTTTCCTAATTTCAAACTTGACTTTAGGACTGGACTCTGCGTACTTGTGGAGGAAGGTTCTGGACGGGTCTCTTTACTGTTTTCTCAGTATTTTGAGTGTTGTGTTATTCCATGATCTCCAGGACAGCTCAGGCCGGTGACCTGTAAGGTTTCAGTGCCTCCAGTGTGGTCGCATCCAGGGCAGAGTCTGACTGTTCCATTCCACCTTGTCTGAGCTTGCTTACCGCCCTCTTCTTCTCAGGGAGGGGGCAGTAATATAGAGAGGAAACCAGAAGAAAATAGAATGGAGGGAAATAGACAGTTAATGATCATAACCGTGAATGGGCTGAACCTACCCATAAAATGAAAGAGAATACTCGAATGGGTTAGAAAGTAGAGTCCAACAGTATGTTGTTTCTTGTTTTTACAAGAAACACAGTTGAAACAGAAAAACTCACATAGAATTAAAATGAGAGGCTAGAGCAAAATCTGTTAAGCTTCAATGGAAGTGGAAAAAGGCAGGGGTGGCAATTATGATCTCAGGGTGAAGAAAAACCCTGACTTGATTAAAAGAGACAAACAAGGAGACTACATCAAGCTGAAAAGCGCCAATAAAGACACAATGAAGGTAATGTCAGTACTTAACATATATGTACTAAATAGTATAGCATCTAGAAATGGAGAGAAATTTTAAAGGGATAACTTTCCTTAGACAAGTAAAGGGACATGCTTTCATGGTCATGTTGGGTCCTGATTATATCTGGTTCTCCAAATACCTCTGGTCACTGTGGATTTGTAAGTTATTACACCTGTTTATCTGGATTTTCTAGTGGCCTAGGTATAGAGAAATGTATATCATTTTACATCTATTTATAGTAACTGTGTGGAGGCAAGCCCAGAGGACTTCTGTGACCTTCGTTTACTCCAAGGAGTAGGGACACTTTGCCCTGGGATCTTATCACAGATTCATCTTCATCCAAAAAGTACACGATACTCCTGGTAGTGATCGATAACCTTACCAAGGCTCTCAATTTCCTCCTCTGTCATAGTATCCCCGCTGCCTTTCATCTACATTTCCTGTTTTTGCAAGGAACTTTCTGCTTCTGCAGAGTCCTTGGTTAGGAGACCAGGGCCTTTAGTTCATGCCTTAGTTTTGTCAGGTTTTCTTCAAGACCTTTTGAGCAAATATGAGCTTCTCATCCTGCTTCTGACTGCGAACAAGGAGGGACAAATGTGATAGACCCAAGTGCGTGAGCGTACCTCCTGGGCTGTTGTCCCTCCCATAGAGGGGTGCTTTCCTGGGGATGGCGGAGTTTGTTTACAGCAGGGAGGTCTGCGATTCTACTCTGTAAATACCCTTACATATACATTATGGGTTTGATTCAATTCCACAGACGTTTAATGGGCACATATTATGCGTGATTAATTGCCCACCCTTGCTATTTTGGGAGTGTTTATTAGTCATAAACCATGATCTCTCAGAGCCATCCAAACCAACCTTCAAATGCCGTGGTCTGCTAAAGGTTTGCCTGCCCTCCTCAGGGGCGGAGGACGGTCACATCTTTGTAGCTGGGTAGCCTCTTAACTGTGAGGTTCAGAAAATACGTGCAAGATTGCAGGCGGTTGTGTCGGGACACAGGGAAGTGTTTGAGGCCCGGGAATTAGTTGGGCCACGTGGAGGCCAGAGCATATTGCGCTGTGCCCGGCCAGGGGATACTGCATTGCTCAAGAGTCTCTTGCATGGGGTTACCTGCTGTTCCTGATTGGCGTCTCCACACCCTGGGGCCTTCATACTCTTGTGATTGCACTCCCCCTCTCACAATTCTCTTCAGCTGGGCTCTGTCATGTGTGGTATGTGGATCTGGGGTACATGTAAGACCCAGGCCTTGGAGGTGTCTTTAAAGCCTGCTTTAGGATATGGCTTTAAGGCTTCCCCATGGAGAGATCTTAATAAACCTTTTCTGTTTGGACCTCAGAGCCGTGAGTGACTCTTCTGTTCTAAAAGGTACACTAGTGTCAATTAGTAGGGTGAGTAACTGGTTGCCCCTGCTGGCAAATTAGGGTACTCTGAAAGAGGACCCTAACAAGTGGTGCCTGGAACAGGGATACCAGGGATTGGGAAAGGAGCAGGGATGATTGGAAGGCTGGTGGAGAGGACTCTCAAAGAGGATCCTCTCTGAGAGGACAGAAGAGCCTGGGAATAGTTGCTGCAGGACTTGGCCCAGAAGCCCCGGATGGGGGATAAAGTGATGAAAGCTCAGAATTTAGAGGTACATGCTAGACAGGTCAAGACGTGTGTTAAAAAGCAAGGCTTGAGCGTCTCACCCAAAAGGGCACAAAAATTTGTTGAAGATGTTTTACAGGTCTCTCCATGGTTACTGCTTTGCATAAAAGCTTGCTGGTGTTTGAGGATGGGGCTTGCTTTGATTGTGGCAGGTCAGGTCACTTTGTTCCATAATGCAGGGTCAGGAAACCCTTGGGGCACCCCTCTTGTGGATCCTGCAATGAATTATGCAAGTGGCTACAGGCTAAAGTACCCATCACCGTGAGGAGATGCGGCCTCCTGAATGGGAGTCTCTGCTGGTAGAGATCCTGGTGGCCGGGATGGGGGGGAGTCACCTCGGCATATATTTCACAATTTCAGTTGAAATGGGAGAAGGAGGGACTCCAGCTTTTCCCAGTTTCTGGTATTTTTCTGTGGAGTACATTAATGATATGTTTAGCATCAGAACTGAAAAGTGCCAGAGGTGGCCTGAACATGTCGGTATGATACAGCTGTTTCTAATGTTTTCAAGTAAGTTTCACCTGGCTTCCATTACTATCTGGAGAGATAGCAACTTTTAAAATTTTTTCAGGAGATCTATAAATTCTACGTGAAGCTTTTGGATCCATTTTGTTTATTTGTGTCTCTCTGTTTTGTCTTTATGTGAGCGAGTGTGTGAGAGTCATTTGTCATTTTGTCAAAAAAGTATGAACAGAAGTTCTGAGACTTTCAAAGGTTTAAAAATCTCCTTCCCTTCATTCCACTCTGGCCAAGTGGAGTGAGGAAAGGGTGATGAGAAATAATATGGGAATTTTCCCTTGGATTGATAAGAAAAAAGTAATTAACCTTTCCCTGACTCACGTATTAGAGAAAAATTTTGAGTTTCAATTTGAACTTATTTTGGTCATTTTAAGGGAAATG
>CM053580.1:14982182-15003420 GCA_028627135.1 Pseudochirops cupreus | reverse complement strand
GAGAATTTTTTCAGAAGTTCCACTCCCTTTGAGTGGGGGGTTGAGAAGCATTTCACACTCTAAATTCTCAGGAATAAACATAAATGCTGAAGCACCAGCTAAAATTAGCTAATTAAGAGAGAGTGCTGCAGAAACAATAGGGAATTTAAGTTCTTACAAGGAGCCCACTGGCAAAAACCCTGAGGCACCCTGAAGCCCACACCTTGTTTAGATAAGCAAAAGAACCTCTCCATTCAGCTGTGAGGAGAGAAGAAAAGCCAAAAATTTTTGTTAGTAGCTTTTGCTTAACTATAGTAAAATTCAAGTGTAAGCCAGAAGTAATGTTATTAGCAAATATTTAAGTTTGAACTTTTTTGGGATCAAGAGATGTAGAATTTGTTGAAAAACAGGTCACTTGCATTCTGTAACGTGTATACATGCCGTATAGAAAACCAGGTATTTACATCTTTACCTATAGTGAATGTACTAACAGCGATTACTAACACTAAAGGCGATTCTCGTTAAACAAAAAAGGGGCTCCATCAGACAGAAATTTATAGATCTGGCACTATCACCAAAATTTTAAAATGACACTGGCTGTGAGACATCTTTTGTGCCAGAGAGGACAGCTACGTTTCCTGCCCCCCCCCCCCGCCCCGGTTAAGGCTAGTGCTGGGGAACAAGCTATGGTCCAGAAAGAAGAAGTGTGGATGGGCCCTTAGGAAATAACCGTAAGGCGAGAAGGGTATGTTATGTTTCCACAGAACATGGGCCATGCTGGTATCCTGTCCAAAGGGTCCGGGTCATCCCACAGCAGCAACAAAAGGAAGCGGAGGAAGAAAAGGAGACCCAAAAGGCGACTGAGGCAGAGGAGAACCTGAGCTAAGACCGTGCAACGACTGTGTTTTGCGCTGATTGTGCTGTCTCTTGGGGACAACACTTGTCAATGTGGCCAGCCTCATGATGGTGACTCCTATCTGGGAATGTGCTTTCGGCCTTTCGTTCCTCCGTGCCCTGTTTCTCAGTTGATATGGCTATTACTGACTCTTGCAAAGGGACTATTTCAGTATTACAAAGACTGAACCGGCAGGACTTTGAAAATTGCCAACGAGCTTCCATTTGTGTCACTCTCGCCCCTTACAATGCCATTGGATTGCAGTGGGAGGTCATTAAGCACCACCTGTATGGCCTTGTGGAACGGAGTGGTTTGTCAGCTGAGGGGTTGCACCTGGGTGAACTGATGTGGGACATGGGATTGTGCCGACCACGGGGGCTCGTCCCCACAGGCTGTTGTGACTGATTTGTTGAAGAATGTGTCATAGTGGGCCTGGGATTAGAAACTGATTGTTGGTTTTTGGATTGCTAATCTTTTGCTTTCTTGCTTTGTTATTCTGTATTCCCTTATACTGTTAATATATTACAAAACTCCTTGAGCCTGCTCAAAGCCCAGATCACACTCCAGCGTGAGCACGATGCGCAAACGAAAAAAGGGGCTGTGTGAGGTTCAGAAAATATGTGCAAGATTGCAAGCAGTTGTGTGAGGCACAGGGAAGCGTTTGAGGCCCGGGAATTAGTTGGGCCACGTGGAGGTCAGAGCATATTGCGCTGTCCCCGGCCAGGGGATACTGCATTGCTCAAGATTCTCGGGTGGGGTTACCTGCTGTTCCTGATTGGCGTCTCCACACCCTGGGGCCTTCATACCCTTGTGATTGCACTCCCCCTCTCACAGTTCTGTTCAGCTGGGCTCTGTCACGTGTGGTAGGTGGATCTGGGGTATATATAAGACCTAGGCCTTGGAGGTATTTCTGAAGCCTGCCTTAGGATATGGCTTTAAGGCTTCCCCATAGAGAGACCTCAGTAAACCTTGTCTGTTTGGACTTCAGAGCTGTGACTCTTCTGTTCTAAAAGGTATGCTAGCATCAGTTAGTAGGGCGAGTAACTGGTTGCCCCTGCTGGCTCTAAAAAGGGTGTGTGTGTGTGTGTGTGTGTGTGTGTGTGTGTGTGTGTGTGTGTGTGTACACATATATAAAATTCCAACGTGGTCTTAATGATATGTTGTTTTAGCCTTTTTTATAATATTTATTTAAAATTTTGCATTTGTGTTCACTAGGGATATTGGGCTATAGTTTTGTTTTCTTTTTTGACTCTGCCTGGTGTGTGTATCAAGACAGTATCCGTATCATAGAGGGGCTTCAGTTCTAGGACTGCATAAGAAGGGGCATGTTCTGTTCTGATCAAAGGTCCTCTATTCAGCAAACAGAAAGCTCAAAATCTGTGGTCTACATGTATAGCTTTATGATATATCTTATAGGATTTGGAAGAAACTTGTGATAACATAAAATCAACTTTAACATATATATTTTTAAAAATTATACTATATTTTCATTTTTTTTGTTCATGAAAAATATTTCGAGAATGCAGTGGAAAAATAACTCTGAAGTTCTTTTCATGGTTTGAAGTTTTTCCATTGGTTTTAATATTGTGTCCATTTTAGAAATTTCAGACACACGTAGAAAATATAATAATGATGACAATTCCCGGCTATATTGTAATATGTTCTTTATCACATTCACTGAATGTTCCTTGTAACAACCTCTTTAATTACAATTTCCTCTTCTGAATTCCACCAGTTTAAATTTTATTTTCTAGATGTCTCGTGATGAGACAGTCTGCAAATATTGTGGAGTCAGCTATCTGATCCTTCATGAATTTAAGCTTATGGAGGAGAAGATGAAAGCCATGGAAGCAGATATGAAATTTTACCAAGGAAGTGTGGACCGGGAGAAGTCACTCCAAGAAAAGCTACAGTCTCTTAACCAAGATTTGCTGCAATACAAGGCTGGTGAGGAAGCCCGAACAGAAAGGTGGGAATCTGTTAACGATTTTCATTTTTAATATAAACAGAGTCATTAATCAAATGAAAACAAGTTCAGAAAAGAAATCATTCTGTATCAGGTCAAATTTATGACTACACTTTTATTTGTCAATAAAATTACACATTTTAAATACATATCTGGATCATAATTATAATCCAGCATCCAGGTATGTCTTTACCACCTGGATAATTTGGAGCCAATCAATAGATGTATAGTACATGCAAATAAAAGAATTTTTTTAATACAAGCCTTTCTTTTTTAGGTCATTATTTATTACTGACAAGATTAGGTAATCTAGATGTATGAAGCTGCTGAAAATGGTTTTAGAATATTATGATTTAGGGGATGAGGATTATATATTTTCAAAGTATTCAAAAGCATCCAAGTTAGATGAGATGGGGGAGTGAGTTGCTGAGGGGATAGGCTCTCGCCCAGCCTTCAGTCCTGCCCGTAGGTCTTTGGGAGTGGGGGAGGCAGACCAAAGCGGGCATTGGATCTTCTCATGCAACTCCCAGTGTTCTCGCTACAGAATTGGGTCTTATTTTTGGTATGTTTGCTTTTTAATACTTGGCCCTTTCCCTTATGAATGAAAATTATTATTAAATATCATTAGCTTCTCTTATATACTTGGACTCATCACCTTCATTTTACTCAAATAAATACATATTGTTAAATGGAGAGCTCTTCCTTTTTCGTTTTAAATATTCTAATAATAACAGCAGAATGATAACAGTGACTGCCATTCTATGTGACTGTCAGGGTGAGGAAGTGCTTTTACTGCATTTGTGCCTCCCAGCTACACTGTGAGGTAAGTATGTGTATGTGTTCTATGTGTACACACACACATGTGTGACCAGAGGCAGTGGTGAAGGGCTGGCTTGGCAATTGGGAAGTCTATCCCAGGCCTGACCCTCTGTGTGTGACCATGAACAAGTCACTCATTTCTCTGTCTCATTTTCCTTGCCTCTAAAATGGGCATTAAAGCAGGTAGCTGCCTCGAAAGGCTTTTGTAACAATGAAATGAGATGAAGTGCTGTGTAAACGTCAGGTATCATGAATAACTGATGTAAATCTAGATCTTAAGATGTTCTGATGCTGGGCAGTGAACCGGTTTCTGGTGCTTGGCTCTTCTTGGGCCACTTTGGGTTGATCATTTCAGAGAGGATTCCTAGGAAAGACCCGAAGAGAAACTCCAAGAAATTCTTTTATTGAAGACAGGTGACCACCACCGATGATGTCTCTTGTTTTATATTCATGGTTATTTTCAAATTGGTATCTGACTAGTTCTACTTTTATCATTGATGACAATAGCTAAGTGCTTTATCTGCTCTAGAGGACCAGCAGGTCATTTACTAGGGGGGTTTGTAAGGCAGGATCCAATTATTTCATCAAAGTCAACTGACTATTTCTTTGAATCACTAACTGAAAAACAGAAAGTTAAGTTTCACAGACATTGAGTTTGTATGAATGGCAGAGCTCCTGTTACATAAATTAATCTCCGTGTGTCCCCTGGATATTTTCATGTGAACTTCTCAGTGAAGTTATTGTGCCTGAAACAGAACTCTCTGCTTCCCTGAGGCTTGGGCAGCATACAGCACAGCTGACCAAGAGGTGCTAATAGCGGGAGTTAGACAGGAGCAAGGCTGATTGGTACCATTAATCAGAAAGATTGGAGTTCTAATCCAGATACCGGGGAGTTGGCTGGGTCGCTTTGACTCTCAGAAGCCAGAGTTCAGAATCAGCAAGGTCAGCAAAGATCCAGGGTCAAAAATAAAGGATTTTAGGAACAGGTATGAGATGCCAATTCCATTGATGGATCTCAATATTGCCTTCTGAGCCAGGAATTCCTTCAACCCTCACACCAGGGCCAGAATTATTCTCAGAGGGTAAGTGGAGGGAGGGAGCCTCTTTGGACCTAGAGGGGATTGAGGAAAGGAAGGAAATAAGGTGATTCAGTATGGTAAAATGTAAAGATTTCTTGGTCTTGGAGGAGGACCTGTTTGAAGTCTGACTTGTTGGACACTCTGCTGTGTAACCATGGTCGGATTGCTGAAGCTCACTGAACCTCGCTTTTATCTTTTGTGAAATCAGGATAATAAAGCCTGTAATACCTACCATCCAGGGTGATTACATGATACATATGGATTGAAAGAACCTCAAAGGAGAAGAAGTTACTGAGTGATGGTAGTAGAGGGAGATCCTCAAAGGCATATTTGAGGGAAGGAGTACTCCAGCTCCTCCATCATGACAGATATGTGTAAAAATGAAGGCAGGGCTGAAAAAGGTAAAGAGAAAAGCTGGGTCACCAGGAGGGAGCCAAAGAAAAGATGGAGGGAGTGAGGAAAAAAATGGTGCCAGATGGAAGCAAGTTTGTGAAGCAGACGCTCCAGAAAGCACAGTGGAAGGAGTGGGGTGGCTTTAGGGTGCTGAGGGGGATGGGAACAAGGGAGGAGTTGTTGGAGGACCAAGGAAGGAGTTTGAACAATGGTATCCAGGAGTTCAGGACCCCTGGGTTAGGGAGGGAGTGTCAGGGTGAGTATCTTAATCATTAAGATATTAGTCAGGTTGGTTAACGTTGACTATAGAGGTTCAGCCTGCGGGTGGAGTAGTCTCAGGGTGTATGTGGGGGGGCAGTGTCCCCAACAGAGAGAAAGAGGTGGAATTTAGAAGGCTCCTGATCCATTGACTGCCCCAGGAGGCCAGGAAGGCCTAGTTAACTGGCAAGCTGAGGTAGTAGATATCTGTGGCAGGATCTGAACTGATAGAAGGAAAAGACTGAATCACAGTCACAGGAAAGCATGCTAACAATCCTGTAGAAGGATCGTCAGGAACAGGGGTTGAAAGAAAAATGCTTTACTGCTTAGCTCTAAGTTAACCAGAAACGTTAATAAACATAGGACGTTAGTGGCACATACCTATTATTACCGAATTTATTGTGTTTTGGAATTGAGTTGGAAATCTTTGATTCTTTGAAAAGGCCCATTTACTGTTGTAATCTTTATGTTGAAAAAGGTTTAGTGTTTTTCTGATAGAGGTTTGCTAAGATCTTGGCTAACCAAAATATTAAGGGAAGAGATCGAATACTTTGTAAATGTCAGTTATTATTATTAGAAATAGTAACTCACTTTTTGTGGGAATCTTTTGGAATGTATCAGTCCGTTTTCGTCTAGACCTTGAGCGGTTGTGCGATGTTGACAGCTGGGTGGCCCGATGGTTAGAGTGCTAGAGCTGTAGTCAGGAAGACCTGAATTCAGACCCCACCTCAGATACCTGCTACCTGTGAGACCTGAAAAAGTCACTTTACCGCTTCCTGCCTCAGTTTACTCATCTGTCAAAGGGCAGTGATAATAGCAGCTATCTCCTAGGGTTGTTGTGAGGATCAAATGAGGTAACTTGGAAAGATCTTCACAGAACCCAGAGGAGTTGTTCTTGTAGAGAGCTGGTCTTGAATTTAGGAAGTCTAGGGGAAGGTCTTGCCTCTGATAGGAGCAACTTGACCTTGATTAAGCCAAGCTCCCAATGTTTTAGACAGTTCTCCAAAACCACAATTTACACAGGCTACACTGATCTATTTGCATCAGGAGCTAGGAATGGCTGGGAGGGGTACTTTCCACAGTAAGATTCTCACATGTATGGAAATAACAGGCTTCTTCCACTCACTTTCAAAAATCTCATGTTGACTCAGTATCCTGGAATAAGTGGGAATAGTGCTGGGTCTGGACTCTAGAAAGATGAGAGTTCTGGCTCCTGCACTGAGTGCAGGGAATCACCCAACTCCCATTCACTTCAGAATTCCTTCATCCCCTAAATATGAGGGCACCTGCCTAGCCTTGGGAATGTAAAGACAAGGAATGGAACAACCTCTTACATCAAGGAGTTTACATTTAAATTGGGGCTTGCCTAGAGAAGTGTTAACAAGACTGAATTGTCAAGATTTCCTTACGATGGACATGATAGTAATGTCTTGCTCTAAAGCATTGTGAACGTGTGCTGCTACTATCTTTATTAATGAAGGAGCTTCATTTTGGATATGAATGATTATTGTGTAGTACTGTAGCTAGAGGAGTTTTAAGATATTGGAAGCAATCTTAGAGATCACCTAGTCCAACCTCCCCATTTTGCAGATGAGGAAACTGAGGCTCAGAGTTTCAGTGACTTTTCTATGGTTACCTGGCTAGTAGGCGTCAGAGGTGGGATTTCAAAATCCAACTGTCCCATTCCACCCTCCTCCCCAGTTCAAGTTACCTCTCAAGTTACCTCTACTACCTCAAAGCCCTACCCATCTTTTGTATTTGGAGTGGGGAGGGTGAGAAGGAGAAAATAATGAAACATAAGGGAGTGGTAGCCAGTTGGTTGCCTGAGGTTGGTATAGGGGCTTTGTAAGCCTGTCGGGAACCCTGCAATGTTGTCTGCATTGGAGGAGATTAGCTTAACCCCCCCAGCCAAAGTGTCGGAGCCACTTGTGTGAATCTCAGACATAGATAAGGCAGAGTACAGGGATAGCTGGCCCTATTTGGAACCACGATGGGAATCGGCTTCCTGTCCAGGACAGCGGGGCTCCTGCTTCTCCTTTTCATTCTGGTCCATAAGAAGGAGAGATATGTAGGGGCAAGTGGGAAGTGTTCATTGGTACTCCACCTGCAGGAAGTGCTTTCGTGAAGATGATGCTGATTACTTTGGGCAAACCATGAGTGCCCATAAAATGGACTGATGATATGAAGGCCTTAAGGATGTACCAATATTACACCAGAATAAAATTAGAAACAGTTATGGGCAAGGATTTCATAATGTTTTGTATCAGCGATAGCCTTAGCTCCAAATTCTACAACATATTGCATGCAGATCCAGGGCAAGTCAGTTCTTAAATTTCTTTCCTAAATCCAAATGGGGTGAAATGAATGGAAACTCAGAAGTTACTTAAATTTAAGGAAGTTAAGGATAACTGGGTGGCTTAGTGGATAGAAGACTTGAATTAAAGTCACCTTCCCAAGTTCAAATATAACCTTAAGACACTTTCTAGTGTGTGACCCTGGGCAAGTCACTTCACCCTATTTGCCTCATTTTCCCCATCAGTAAAATGAACTGGAGAAGGAAATGACAAACCACCCCTGTACCATTGCCAAGAATACCTCAAATGGGATCCTGAAGAGTCAGACGTGACTGAAAAATGGCTGAACAACAAGAAGGGAAAATTTGAAGAACCAGAAAAAGGTAATGAAACCTGCGCCTAACACAGACTCCAGAAAGGCTACAAAATACAGAAATGGGCAGCAAAGAGAATACCAGTATTTCAGATGATTTTGAAAAGGAGATGGACATACTGAGAAGGGAATGATGAAAAGCCCTTTTGACTTTTATGGCATAAATTCAACTAGAAGTCCAACTGTATCGAAACAGAGCACATTTTAAAAGCTGGTATTTGTTTTACCCATCAGAAACAAATGAATTCTCCCACAGGATTTGACAGATTTTAAAACTATTTCAAGACCCATATGCAACAGTATATTCTGAGAATATTGCATATTAAGCACCATGAGGAAAACTAACGATACCTAGGAGCATTCCTAAGGGGAGACATCAAATGCCACCATAGCAGAAGCAGCTTAAGAAAACTATTCAAGACTCATGGGAAAAACATGGGAAGATTTCATCCATATCCAGCTGGTAAATGAAGTAGGAAACTTTAGTCCTATTGCCTGACTAGAGGCAACCAAAAAGAAACACCTCATGTGGCATTTGGAAAATGAAAATCGATCAGAAATACTGAAATGTCCTCAATCAAAAGATGAAAAGTGAAGGCCAAAATGTTACGGGGACACCAGGAATTAGAGAAGTTAGAGGAGGGAGAATCTTCAAAGAAGGAGGATGCGGAGAATGTTTGGAATACATCCAGCACAATAAAAGTATGTTAGAACAAACAGTAAACAGCCTGTGCCCCACTACCATCTACACGGCAAAACAGCCAATAAAAGGAAGTGGCTAAAGAACGTGCTTCTGTGTGAAACTGGAAAGTTGTGGGTCTGAATAAGTTCCACAACCGCTGGTTCAGATGTGACACAACTGCACACGAATTATCAGGAGAGATTCTTCCTGGCTTCCTCTTTAACGTAAGCCTGAGCCTGTGTTTCTTAACAAAAGGCATCACCCCTTCAAATGCAGGGTAATTATGTTTGTGTGTGCTTTACAGGAAGCTCAAAAAGAAATCTATAAACATTTACAGGAAAACCGCATTTTGGCTGAGGAGAAAAAAGGACCCCAGAGGTGTCAGTAGTGTCGCTGATTTGATTGTTGTTGGACAAATAATCTCGAAGTGCTGTAATATTTACACAGCCTTTATTGAGCATTGCAGGGTCTTCCACTCACTTCCACACTGATAGCTCAGTCATGTGCTACAAATATATAAAATTGTTCCAAGCCTGGTGAAAATGATAAAATATCGGACATCCACATGGAAAGTTTTTCTCTCTTTAAAAATACAACACCAACAACATAATTTTAAGATGTACTTTATCTTTTAAATAAAGAATTTGAAGAACAATTTATATGAATATAACATCTTCCAAGAAGATAGTTTAAGCCCACTATTGTTCTGTCTTTCCTTAAATCTATAGCATTACTCCTAAAGAAAATTTACAATCTTTCAGGTCATAGAGTCATGCCAAAACATAATATTAATCACTTAATGTTTATGAGTGAAAAACATTAAGCAGCTCAAAATCTTTGGACTTAATAAATGTAAAATTCTTTTTATATGCCAAGGAAGAACAGCTACTAAAGGTTTTGAAATTGTATCTAGAATTTAAATAAAATGAATGAATGAAGGCAAAATGTTTTCTTCCAGCAAAACATATTGAACATAAGGCTATCAAGGAGAAAGCTGAGTTTGTACATATTAGGAGACTAAGAGGCATAATAAAGTCAAAACTTAAAGGGGGAAATATAATTAATACCTGCAACATACTTAAAATATACTTTTGGCATGATAAAATGGGTGGCAACAGGTCTAGAGGGCATCTAAACACCCATACAGTGTTAGAGAGATGGATACTTCCTTGTTTAAGAGGAGAGGCAGCTTTGATAGTCCTCCGAGCACCCTAGAAATAGTTAAAAATGTGCAGAGATGCTTTTGGGACAAGAAGTACTCGCCTCACCTGACAACAGTAAAGGCTGACAACAGGTATGAACACCAGGCCTGGGTTTGCTTCACCCTGTTTGCCTCCATTTTCTCTTCTGTAAAATGAACTGGAGAGGGAAACGGCAAACCCCCAAAACCCCAAATGGGATCATGAGGAGTCAGACACGACTGAAACAACTAAACAACAACATCCCTGGTTGGAATTTATGCTGTTGCTGTGAGCCAAGAATGGCATTCGAAGACCATCTATCAGCGGTTCTCAACCTGTGGGTCGCGACCCTTTGGGGGTCAAACGACCCTTTCACAGGGGTCGCCTAAGACATCGGAAAATACATATTTCCGATGGTCTTGGGAACCGAGACACCGCTCCTCTATCTGTCTCCAGGATGGTCCGCCCACGTGCAGATACGGCCACATACGAGTATTAAAGGGTCGCGGCATTAGGAAGGTTGAGAACCATTGGTCTAGATGAACTTAAGGAGAGGCCCAGCCATGTGAATTCCTCTATGGAAACAGAGCTGGCGCTTAGGATCCTGCTTCAGGATCAGGTCCTTGCTACTAAAAATTATGGAAGGATTATCCTTAGGAGCAAGGACTTTTTTTTTGTTCAATGCAGATGATTTAATGAAACGGTAGAAACTTTGCAACAAAGCACTGTAAGCTTCAAAAAACTTGCAGCTCCTGGATACCTAGAAATATATGTGATGCTCAGGCAACTCGACTCATAGAGAGTAGCTTACTCTCCTTTATTAACTAACAGATACTACAAATAAAAACTCCCAAGGGGACTGAGCAAAAAAGAAAAAGTCTGTAGAGGCACTGAACCTTGAGTATAGACTGAATTACTGCCAATAATTCATTTCCCACCAGCTGCACTCTCAGGGAGATTGCATCAGTTTTGGTGCTTGCACTTGAGCAGTCCCCTCTGTTTGGAGGACAGAACAAATAACTTGTCCCAAAGCCTCCCCTTGCAGAGGACTCAGCACCTCAGCCAACTCTTCATTTCTCTCCAGCGGCACTCTCTGATCAGACTCAGCTCCCATTATGTCCCCACTGTCACTATGTGCCAGTGCTGGGCACCTTCTCTTGCCTCCCCGCCCCCTCCCCACATCCCCTTTTACCTTTCTTTTCTGTGTTGTCCTCCCCTATTAGATCGTAAGCTCCTTGAGGGCAGGGACCATCTTTCTCCTGTGTATTTGCTGGGCTTAGCACAGTGCCTAGCACATCCTAGGCACTTAATAAATGTTCATTGTATTGTAATGACCCAGGTATGATGTCACTTCATAAAAAAATCTTAGGAACAACTTTTAAAGATAGATATCACTGTGCCTAATACTAATAACACTCAAACTTCACAACATGAAAAGGTTTAGAAATATAGAGATCTAGTGAAAGAAACTAGTCATGGAAACAGGACAAGGTACTGGGCATTTCTGTTCTGTTTCCTACAGCTGCCATCCTGAAGATGCTTTCAGTGTTTAGACCTCCAATACTTTTATTCGGTTACAGAAAGCAGAAATTTTACCCCCTTCCAGAATAGTTTGTCGATCATTATGGTGGCCGCTGGGTGGTCCAGTGGATAGAGCGCCAGGCCTGGAGTCAGGAAGACCTTACTTCACATTTAGCCTCAGACACTTATTAGTTGTATGACCTTAAGCAAATCACTTAACTCCTGTTTGCTCCAGTATACTCATCTGTAGAATAGGGATAAACATAGCACCTGCCTTGTAGGGTTGTTGTGAGGCTCAAATGAGATAACAATTGTTTGATGTTTAGCACGGTACCTGGCACGTAGTAAGTACTGTATAATTGCTACCAATTACTGTAAAAAGATTACTAGCAAGACAGTGACTTGTTCTCTTATGTTGCTGTGTGAATGCCATCAAAAAAGATTAAAAGCAAATGACGAGTATGATGAGATCCTCCTACAAATTTACTAAATGTATGGCTGTAGGACTGTTTTAAAAATACCTAACTTTTAAAAATTAACAAGCATGTATTTTCTGTGCTTCTCACCTCCCTCCCATTGGGGGAAAAAAAAGAGAGAAAACTATATGTATAACAGGCAAGCAAAACGAATTGGCTTTGTTGGTCGTGTGCAATGATCTATGTTTCTTCTTACGTGAACTGATACAAAATGAAGTGAACAGAACCAGGAGAACGTTGTACACAGTAAGAGCAATACTGTATGATGAACAGCTGTGAATGACTGAGCTTTTCTCAGTAATACAATGATCCAAGACAATCCCAAAGGACTCATGATGAACCATGTTCTCTATCTCCAGAGAAAGACCTGAAGTCCTCAAAATACAGACCGAGGCAGATGATTTTTCACTCTTTTTTTTCTTTTTCTTGTTCTAGTGTTCTAGCACAAAATGACTAATGTAGAAAGGCTTTACATGATGACAACATGTATCATTTATATCAGATTGCTTACTCTCTCAGGGAAGGAGACATGATTGGAGGGAAGGAAGAACAGAATTTGGAATTCAAAAAAATGTTTAAGATTACTTTTACATGTAATTGGGGGAAATACATTTTTAAAAAAATATATATCTGCATCTTGAGTCTATTCTCTTCCAGCTATATTTTCATTTCCTTTTTTATAGCTTTTAAATTTTCAAATAAGTGCTTCCTTGCTTCTCCAGAGAGACATTCTTATAACAAATATCAAAAGAGAAAGATTTTTAAAAAGCATTTCAACAAAAATCAACATTCTGACTGTCTCTGACACTAGATACAACACGCCATGTGCAGTGCCCCCTTCTCTGCGAAGAAGGAAGGGAGCCTTGGCTTTGTGGCGCTTCTTGGGAATTATTGTCATTACACAGTGTCTTCTCTTGTGGTCATTGTGGATATTTCTTTCCTGCTTCCCATGATTTCACTTAGTATAGTTTTTCCCATGCATCTCCAAATTCTTTACATTTGGCTTTTCTGACAGTGAAGTAATATCCCATTCATTTTTGGACCCCAGTTTGTTTCTCTTTGCCCCAGTTGTTGGACATCTGCTTTTGTTCCTCTTTGCTGTTGCACACAGAAACACACACACACACACACACACACACACACAGACAACTTCTCTGAATATTTTGATGTATAAAGAGCTTTTCTTTCTGCCCTCCCCCTTTGAGATGAATGTGGGATTGACAGATCAAAGGGTGACTTACTTGACATAATCCCACACTTTCTAGAAGAGTTGGACCAATTCAAAATGCCACCAATAGTATATTTGGTAAAAATTGGTCTTCAGCTGTGTCTCATTGTGATGAAGAAGCTGACTCCTGAAAGAATCACAAAGTCCTGTGTTCTCCGCCTCCATAGCATGCCTTCTGTCTCTCCCCTTCTCGCCATCCACCAACCTTCCTTCTAGCTCAGGCCCTGAGTGCCTCTCATGTGGACTGTTACACTGGCCTCCTGATGGGTTTTCCTCTTTTTATTCCAGCTAGACGGGAAGCTATATGGCATGGTGGTTAGAGCCATGGGGCTCAGAGCAGGGCTTCTGAGCCTACAGTCTGGGAACTTGTTTAAAAAATATTTTGTTAACTATTTCAGTATATTTGGCTTCCTTTGTAATTCCATGTATTTTATTTTATGCATTTAAAAACATTATTCTGAGTAGTGATTCACAGGCTTCACCAGACTGAATGCCAGAGGGATCCATGACACAAAAACTTGGAGAACTCCTGAATTAGAGTCAAGAAGACCTGAGTTCAAATCCTTCCTCAGGCATCCACTAGCTGGGTGACTCTGGATAAGTCACTTAAGCTCTCTCTGCTTCAGTTTCCCCATTTGTAAGATGAGGAGGTTGGACTTGATGGCTATTATCATCCTTTCAGCTCTAGAACTTTGATCCTATGCTCTTGTCTCTTCTCTTCAATCCATTTCCCACATAACTTGATATTTCCAAAACACAGATCTGACTTCAGTACTCCAGAATTTCCAGTGGCTCCTTGACTCCTTAGAATTCTTTAGAGACCTCTGTCTTGGATAGAATACAAAGCCCTTGGGCTGGTGCTTCAGTTCCTACACTATGATTCCCACCTGTCTTTCTAAATCATATTTCCCATCAGTCCCCATCACAGTTCTCCCTTCTGGGCATACTTGCCTGGTAGCTTTTCTCTGAACACTACATACCATTTTCTGTCTTTGTGTCCTTGCACACATCTGCCTTTTCACATTCCTAGTTTCCTTTGACTTCCTGCATGACGCCTTTCCTGATCCCTCTTCCATGAATGCTGTCTCCCCCCACCCCGTGTTTGTGCTTTTTCCCTCTTTATATTACTGTGAATAACTTTGTAGGTACCTTGGATTGATTTACCTGTGTATGTGCTGTAACCTTTTGGTGGAGTGTAAGCTTTGAATGGACAAAGACTAGTTTGTTCCTGTCTTTGTGTTTCCAACACTTAGCCTGGTGTCTTGTGCATTCTCCAGTATTCTGTGTGTGTGTGTGAGAGAGAGAGAGAGAGAGAGAGAGCGAGAGGGAGAGAGAGAGAGACAGAGATAGACAGAGAGATTTCGTCTGTGTGGCAACCTATTCAGATCACTGAAGTGATTTGAAGTGGTAGCAACCCCTCCCACCACCACCTTTTAAAAATAAGCTTTATTGCTATTTTCTGTTTCTTCCATCACCATAGTTATCCTACCTATCTCTTCTCTATTTTCCAGACAGCTCTTCATACCTGGGCTATTAAAATAGCCGCTGGCGCTGGGTCTGTCTGCCTCATGTCTCTCCCCCGACTCTAGCCCATCAGATATTCAGTTGTCAAAGTGATTTTCATAAAGTGCAAGTCGGACCATGTCACCTTCATACTCAGTAGACTCCAGTTCTCTACAGGGACAAATATAAAATCCTGTTTGATATTCAGAGCCATTTATAACCTGCTGTTCCTCTCCTACCTTTTTGGTCATTATACCTTGCACTCCATCACATGAGCTGTGATCCTGTAACACTGACCTCCTGGCTGTTCCAAAAACAAGACACTCCATCTCTTAACTCTGGGCATTCTCTCTGACTCCCCCAAGGAAACGTAAAAGAGATATTGGGCGAACACCATCAATGGATAGGGGCCAGGTCAAGTATTCCTTTACAGAAAAGCAATGATATGCATAAGAGAATCGTGGTGGGAATCAACAAAAAGATTAATACAGAACTTAATTTAACTTATAATAAGGGAAGTCTGATTGGAGCAGGTAGTTAAGCTTTATTGAGTGAGACATAAAACTTTTTCTTTCCAAGGCTGTTTATTAGCCATGTTCATTGTTAAATGAACTCTGGTCAAGCCTGCTAGTGAAAAGGGAGAAGTTTAGCTCCTCTCCTGGTAAAGAATACCCTAGTCCCTTATTGACAATCCTCTTGCCACTGCTGCAACCACACCATTCCAGTAGGCATTGCCATCCCCTCTGGAAGGTCTCCAGACCTTTCAAATTCACAAGGGCCCTTTCCAGTAGGCATTGCCACCCCCTCTGGATGATCTCCAATCCTTTCCAGTAGGCACTGCCCCCACCACTGGAAGGTCTCCAGGCCTATCAAATTCACAAGGGAGAAGCAGAGGCAGGCAGGGCCTCCAAGATGAGTTCACCTAACTTAGTCCATGCTCCATATGGGCAGTGACAGATTGTTACACTGGGATAGAGAGGGAACCTCTTCTGCTCCTCACTGGAGTTGTATCTTGTCTCCTGGAGAGCTGAAGCTGAAATATCCCAGCCAGAAGCTCATTGGAAAGGTTTCCTTGGGCCCTGTAGCCAGTTAGGTAAGTCTCAGGCATGAGTGTGACATGACTGGAGGCTGGCCCTCTGTAACTCTTGAATGGTCCGTGGAGAATATCTGTACGTGTTCTGTACAACCCACATTATGTAAGGATTTCTTGCTTGTTTAAATACCTGATAAATTTTGTCCAGAGTGTCAGAATCTTTGTTAGCTAATAGAATGCTATGTTGAGACAACTCTTTATACAACAGTAAAACATTCTTATGGGTCAAGACAAGTAGACGTTATGATTATATAAGTTTTGATGGCCTGCAAATTACTGTGGGGCTTCTCAGCACTCTGCGTTGGCCCAGATTGTTCCCTGTTGTTGGGAAGTCCTTCCCACTGGTCTCTGCCTCGGGAAATTACTGCTTTCCTTCAGGAACCAGCATAAGTCTTTGCTCTTCCATGAGGCTACCAGCCATTCCAATCAATTCACAGTGCTTCTCTACGGTCAAGGGGAGCTCTTAATACTAATCTTGTATCCTCTCCTCCCCTGGCAAAGCCTTGCACAGTGTGGGGCACATATTAGGTGCTCAAAGAATATGCTGTTTAATTGAAAACAATGTGTAAAGTGATTTTTAAAAGAGTTAAACATTTTTATTCTACTTCTCACCTAAGTATTACCAACTGTACATGTATGAATGGTTGATGGAGATTTTCCCGTCAGGACAGGAAGCAGTAGAAACGGAGTATCTTTGATTTGCAGCCTCTGTTTTCTATTAGTAACATAATACAATACACTGATACAATAGAAATTGTATCATTATTATTAGCTAGGAATGTGTCCCCGGGACAGCTATTTCTGTCTTTTGATAGTAGTACATGTTGGTTAAGTAATGCATTTTTGTTGTTTCTTTGTCACATGGACGGAGACAGGAATGGATCCTGTGTTTTCCCTGGAATTGGGAATATCCCATTAATGAAATTTCCTCCACCTCCAGGTGTGGGATGGCACCTTCCCTGTATCTTATAGCTTTGGAGAGTTACCTAGAGGGCTGAGAGGTCACAGGGTTTGTCATGGGTGCGCAGCTGGTTTGTGCCAGAGGCAGGGCTCAAACCCAGATCATTCTGACTTTGTGGCAAGCATTTCATGCTTTCAAAGAAATGCTAAGATAGGCATACTGGAAAACATTATATGAAATATCATTTTAACACCTAATTTGGACATGAATTTAATACCACAATTTTATTAATAAGTATGAATTTTTTGTGTGTGATTTTATTTTAGTTATGTATGATTTTTATCTATATTTTGTCCCTGCCTGCCATGGAAAGGGAGGAGGGTCATGGCACCTGATGCCAGCCAGCAGGGCCCCTCTGAGATTCCTGTGTGTGAATTTCTGCTGGCAAGGATTACCAGAGAGGCAATTACAGAAAAAAAATGTGGAGGAGAAAATTATGATGGGAAATAATGTTTAATTTATTTTCTTTCCTTAACTGGGGGAGGAAGGGGAATTTGACAGTAAATAGGGGAGCTATATTAGCAGTTGGTTAATGGATCTTCAGTGAGGCAGAAATAACATTTTTTCTTATGGTTAATTATAAATGCTTTATGTGTCATCAGTAATTTTGTAGATGAGCTTTTTCAGTGTTAATAAATGGCCTTGGAAAATATGTTTTCTTTTCAGTGGCCATAGACAGTCTCATGTGAGGTAAGAGAAGAAAGATGGAAAGTGTATGCTTTATTTTTGTCTGTAGCTCAGTGCCCTAAGAACTACAATTATTATAGTTATTGTACCCTGTGAAATGCACAACAGTGCAATGGAAACATAATGTGGTAACAAATATCAGTTTTCTGCAATATTTTATAGTTATTTATGTAGAATTTAAATTTGAAGTTAATAGGAAAGGAGTCATTAGGGAATAAGAGATATGTGCAAACATAAAAACAAAGATTAAGAGTAGAATCTATTAGGGAAAGCATATCTTTGTATATGTATGTATGTGTATATATATGTGTATATGTGTATATGTGTATGTATACATCTCTATCTAAATACAACCACCCTTAATCCTAGCCTGGGGGAAGGAAGGGGGAAAAAGGACAAAGTAGAAAGTGCACAGCAGTGAAGCGAAGCAAATCTACAGGAAACAAAGAAAAGACGGACAGCTCTCAGCACAACACGTAGTATTTAATATACAGGCTTTCTTGAAATAGAAATTTATTGCTATCTGTTTTGAATCCTCAAAGCATGATCTTCAGTGCACATGACATTTTTCTTTCTTTATTTTATATTTAAGTTTTAATATGTAAGTTTATGTTTCTTTTTCTTTTTATTATGTATTTAGGTTTTAATAAACATTTTTTAAAATGAAGTTAATATAATTGTTATATTTGTATACTGATGAAATTTATATGAAGGCAAATCAAGGGCCAGGTTTGGGATTGTCTCCTTTTTCTTATGGAGAATATGATGAAAAGTAAGATACAATTATTATTTTTCTAAGTTTAGTGAAGGAAAATGTAAAAGTAGAGGTAAAAACTGCCTTCTTTTGGTTGGGGGGGGGGAAGAGAGAAAGAGGAGAAGGAGGCAGAGACGGGGAGATGATTGCTGCTTGAATGACAGTGATACATAGTCCATTTAACATATCTCACCTAAACATCACATTTCCTGTGCTCTCTACAGAACAGGCTCTTAGTAAAGGCTTTTTTAGTTTGCTGGACTAAATTAAATGGTAAAACTTTGCCAATACAGACTCCAGTTATTCAGAATTTTTGTTAATTTATGCAGTGAATTGTTTGAAGTTTATATATTAGTTCTATACATAAAGGTATGTTAAGCAAATGGATAGTATAAATACCGGGGACTATCTGATCGCCTTGAAGCATTTTCTATGTGTACATATGTGTTCATACAACTGATTCTCTAAAACACTCATTTGGGTTTTTTAGAGCAGATTCCCTAATGATCTCTGTTAATTAGGTTTGAGTTACTTCATATATCTGGAGGAAAGGAAAACAAAACTTTCCTATGTCACTTTAACAACATTTCTCATTTTAGATGCTTCGTTCAAACAGACCCTTCTTTCCAGTTATTCCAAATTAATGAGTATTTCTTAGCTTCTATTTTTTATTTAAATAAAACTTATGCTTAGCCAGAAAGCAGAAACAAAAATGTGTCGGGGCAGTTGAGATGTCCCCATCTGTGGTATTAAGCTGCCTGAGGGCCTCTGCAGCCTTTCTGCTACCCTTTGGTGTATCTTTTGCTTGATTTTTTTTCCCGCCCTATGGTTATCATCATTATTATTATTATTATTATCATTGCACACACACACTGTATGTTTACCCACACATACCCAGAGATGGGTGATAGGCCCTGACGAGCTGTCCGGCCAGCTTTGTGTTGTATTGGGGTGAATAGGTGTTCTTCGTGCTCTTGAGCTTCCCTGTGTGCATGGTTAGGCTGAGCCCTTTTGTGTAATTCTGGATCTCACTTAGGAGGTGCTACCAGCGCCTGGGGCTGGATGCAGCATCAGAATGCTATCCTCAGACAGGACTATCATGAGGGTCCCCCATCTCTAGTATTTCACTTTAAACCCTGTACTGAAGCATTTCCCTAGCGGTACAATGTGGCTTCATCAAGCCTGTGCCTTCACGCCTTTGCTGCTCCCTGCCACCTGCCCTTTGATCCAGTGACACAGCTGGATCTGTCACAGATCTGTCACAGATCCCAGCTCTGAGCACCTTCTCTGATTGTCCTTGCTTCCGCCTTCTCCCTCCTTAGCTCCATCTGGTGACTTCCCTAGCTTCCTTTAAATCCAGTCTGAAATCCCACCTTCTTCACTCTGGCGCCTTCCCCCCTTGTAATGATGGCCTGTTTCTCCTCTACATAGCCTGCTTTGACTCTTTGTTGGCATATTGTCTCTCCATTAGATTGTGGGCTTTTGAGGGCAGGGACTTCTTTTTGCCTCTGTCAGTATCCTCCTAAGCACAGTGCCTGGCACATAGAGCTTAATAAATATTAATTGATGGGCCTCGGTTTAGATCCATCCTTTTAAACAACTCAGGTCTTCTCTCTAGACAAACCTTTAACCTTTCAATGCCTTAGGCAATGTACTGGAGACTACACATCGAAGAGCAGCTGCTGATTCACACTGGTCCAGGGAATGTCTGAGGGAAATCTCTGCTGATGACATCATGGGTCTCGCTTTTTTTTTCAAAAAAGCTAAATGCAAAAAAGGAAGCAAGATGACCTGGGTTGTGAGTATGACAGCATGGCAAGAACAATAAAATGCCAGTCATTTCACACCAACTGAGACCAGTCTAAATGGATGGAAAGTCTTAATTAGAAGGAGATATCTGTGGGATGATATGCATAGGATTGGAGATTCAAAGTGAAAAGGAGCCTTCAAGCTGACTTAGTCCAACCTCCTCATTTTCCAGATAAGGAAGCTGAGGACCAGAGAAGGCAGTGAGCTGTGCAGGGTCCTGCTGCTTATAACTGGCAGAGTCAGAATTCAAACCCAGGGCCTTGGACTCTGAAAGTCACTGATCTTTCCACTGCATCCTGCTTCCTATAACTCAAATGAAATATTCACAAATTATTTTCCAGTACAATCCTTAGGAATGTTGCTTTGATGAATAGGTCAAGTCTACAAGCACTTATTACTGCCTTACTAAGCATTGGGGATATTAAAAAATGCCCAAACTCTTCCCGTCCTCAGAGAACTCACATCTAGACAAGATGTAGACAAGTTAAATGGGAGGTAATGTCAGAGAGAAGACATTGGCAGTGAGGGGTCCTGAAAGAGGCCTCCTGAAAAAGGGGAGCATGTGAGGTGACACACAGGGAATAGGCATGGAGGAAGAGAGTGCTAGGCATGGGGGAGATAGAGTGTCTTGTGTGAGGAGCAGCAAGGAGACCAGGTGCCTTGTTGGAGAGTGGGGAGACATGGAGGAAGGAGGAAGATCCTGGAGGCAACAAGAGTCACTTATCATTGTCATTTATAATGCCTTACTACTCTAAATTGTCCCTGAGAATGTTTAAAATAGTTTTTCTTTGAAAATAATTTAAACAGGGGGGCAGAGCCAAGATGGCGGCATAGCAGCAGCAACATATCGCAGCTCTCACATAGCCACCCCAAAATACCCATAAAATAGGACTCTAAACCAATCCTAGAACTCCAAAACTCACACAAAGATACTTCCCACTAAAGTCAGCTCGGCTACGAGGAACCATATCAGCACTGTGAACGGAAACCAGCCTGCCCTGAAGCCAGGGCTGTGCCCTGGGGGTGGCTGGACTGGAGGAGTGGAGGAGCTGAGGAGCTTCAGGTGAGCGGATTAGCAGCAGCTGTGAATGGGAATTGTGAAAGGGGGAGATAAGCAGTCTGGCCAGAAGGCCTCCAGAGTGGAAAAGCGATAGGCAGAGGTTTTGCACCCGCCTCGGCATTGCAGCTTCCCGCCCCGGCCTGCAGGCAGCAGGGGGACTGAGTGATTGTTATCGGGCCAGAGCTCTCGCGTTGAGCAGCCTGGACGGATCGCCGTCTTGGGCCTCG
>CM053580.1:14958052-14981682 GCA_028627135.1 Pseudochirops cupreus | reverse complement strand
GACACCTTTTTAAATATCTTGTTTACATCAACTATGAAAAACATTGTCAAAGAAACTTTATCTAAGCTCCATTTTGCAATTATAACAAATTCCCAATTAGTGGAGTCTTGAATTAATCAACTTTTAGTATATTACTAAGTATAATAAATCTTCACAGCTAATGTCAATTTTCTTTTTCATTATAATTGATAACAATGAAGCAAGTATAATCTGTCCAGCCCACCCATCCAAAGAGGTGATCTTCAGACCCAGATATTCATCTGTTATTAGATGAAACTACTCTCTATCTGTCATCTCTCTCTGTCTGTCTGCATCTGTCTATCTCTTCAGATGCACTAGAAACTCAAATGAGTCCCTAGAAAAAGATTATTCACCAAAAAAAGAAGAGAAAATGTAATCTATTTTCACTTTAGGGTAACAAGATTTTTATTTCGTGATGGCATTATCAGCAGGATTGAACTCACCTGTAGTGAAGATATTTGATGTGAGCTAGAAAGGAAGTCACTGAAAGTTGGCAGCTGAGCAAATATGAAATTTATGTTATCATTTTGTGTTGATCATGTGACTTACATTTTGTGTAAATTGAATTAAAAATGTGCATGTCAGAAACATTTAATTACTGAATTTAGTCAGGGAGTGGAACATAAGGCTTTTATGGACATAGCTTTTGAAGATTTAAATATTACTGTCTTATGCTTCCCTTGAAATATAATATTTAATGTATCATATTAATATATTTTATCATACCAATATATAATTGTATATTATTATATTATACATTAATATATGATTATATGTTAATATATAATATTTACAAGGTGTCCCAAAATTCTTAGTGCTATTTTAAGCTTTTAAGTTATTAAAACCCCAAACTGTGCTTTGGGACACATTCTATCCCAACATACAGGGTTGATCTTGTCAGGAGTGGTTCTTTTTGAATTTGTATATATTACTGAAGTAAAAGTAAAATTATATCAAGTGGTCTTATCAGGAAGCTATATTAAGACATTCATTTTTTTCCTCAACATATATTGCCAGATTGGGCAACTAGGTAGCACAGTGGGTAGAACCTGAGGCCTGGAGTCTTCAATACAATCAAATCTGGCCTTAGACCTAGCTGCGTGACCCTAGGCAGGTCACTTAGCCCTGTTTGCCTCTGTTTCCTTATCTGTAAAATGAGCTGAAAAAGCAAATGCAAACCATTCCAGTGTCCTTGGCAAGACTGCCCCAAATGGTGTCACAGAGGGTCAGACACAACCGAAATGATTGAACAACAGCACAGTACCTGACATTTTGAAACAAAAGCAACAGAAATGTTTTTTAAGTGTAATCACTTTTTCAGTGTTGTCCCTCCGCCAGAATTTCACATGAGAAGGAATCTGAGGCCCCGTCTCTTCTACCCCATTCTTGATAAAGTCCACCAAACAACATGTTAGACAACTAGTCATTGTGCAAAGTGTGGGGAGAGATGGGAACCAGTATAGATTAAGGGGGGGGCAGAGCCAAGATAGTGGCGTAGAAGTAGGAGAACTCTGCAGCTCCCCCATAGCCACCTCAAATACCCATAAAATATAACTCTAAACAAATTTTAGAGCTCCAGAACCCACAAAAGTACAGAAAAACCACATCTCCCACTGAAGGAGCCCAGCAGGCGGATGGGAAGGGCTCATCACAGAGTGCTGGAAGCTGAAACCAGCCCAGCCTGAAACCGCGGCTTAGCCCCGGGGCAGCCAGGACAGCCCCGGCTGGAGCACTGGGGAAAGTGGATCACTGACTGCTGTGGCAGTTTCCAGAATTATCAACCCATAAGAGCCAAGGACAAAGTGAAAGGTCAGTGGAACTCAGCTAAATTTGGGGGAGAGAAGCAGGTCTGGCCACTGGCCCACAGGGCAAGAAAGTAGCGTAAGTGGCCCCTGCAGCCACCTCCACATTGCTGCTTTCAGAGCTCATGGCCTGCAGATTGCAGGGGGCCAAGAAATCATCCAGTGGCTAAGGGCTCTTGCCTTAACCTGCCTGGATCAGGATCATGGTCTTGGGTGGTTGTCCTGAGGTGTGTGACCAGTGAGTCAAAGCTGTTGGGGGCAACAGAGATGGCGGCCTCCTAATAGCTCCGGCAGCTGTGAAAACCTCAGCGATTTGGGACAAAGCTCTCCCCTCTGGAAGCAGAGATCTACTGTGCCTCAAAAATCAAGTTAATTGACAGGCAACATGAGCAGGCAAAGGAAGCAAATCAACCTCAGCAATCCAACTTTAGATTCCTTTTTTGGGGACAAAAAGGATTAAAGCATGGAATAGGAGGAAGACAACATAGTCAGAACTCTTGCACCAAACTCTTCCAAGAAAAATGTAGACTGGCTACAAGCCATAGAGCAGCTTAAGATGGATTTTGAAAACCAAAAAAGAGAAATGGAAGAAAAATTGGGAAGAGAAATGAAAATGATGCAAGAAAATCATGAAAAGAGAGTCAACAACCTGACTGAAGAAAATAACACCTTAAAAAATAGATTAACTCAAATGGCAAAAGAGGTCCAAAAAGCCAATGAGGAGAAGAATGCCTTAAAAAGTCGAATTTGCCAGATACAAAAAGAATCTCAAAAGCTCGCTGAAGAGAAAAATTCCTTCAGAATTAGAGTGGAGCAAATGGAAGCAATTGACTTTATGAGAAATCAAGATACTATTGAACAGATCCAAACAAATGAAAAAATAGAAGGCAATGTGAAATATCTCCTTGAAAAAACCACTGACCTGGAAAATAGATCCAGGAGAGACAATTTAAAAATTATTGGGCTACCTGAAAGCCATGATCAGAAAAAGAACCTAGAAATCATCCTTCAAGAAATTCTCAAGGAAAATTGCCCTGATATTTTAGAACCAGAGGGCAAAATAGAACTTGAAAAAATTCACCGATCACCTCTTGAAATAGATTAAGGGCTTCCTATGTGCCAGATACCAAACTAAGGGTTTTACATGTATTCTCTCATTTGATATTTTGCTTCAAGACATCCACTGAGGGGAACTCTCTCCCTCCTGAAGTCATCTACTCCACTGGTCAACAGGTATAATCATTAGAAAGTTTGTTCTTTATATCAAGCATGAATTGTTCCTTTTTCTGCCTCTAGGGAAAAATAGAGTAAGTCTAATACGTGTTCCATTGGATAGTTCTTTGAATACTTGAAGGCAATTAAGTCTCCTCTTCATGTCTTCTTCAACATAAAATATCAGCAGTTCCTTTAACTGATCCTTGGTGCTCATCCACCGTTGGTGTTCACCTGTCACCCAACTCTCCCCTGGGGCTCCAGGGAGTTGTAGTGTGCACAGCAGCCACACCCTGATAAAACTCTCTGTAGGTTGGCTAAACCAGGTTGAGGGTAACTGACAGGCCTCAGACCTCTCTGTGAGTTAAGGAGTGTCTAGCCCAAGCATGTGAAGACTTTCCTCTGTGGATTGGGTGGAGGAGAACAGTTTGTTCAATGACCACGAAGGTGGTTGAAGCAGGTGCTGTGGAGCGCTTAGAGCTCGGTCAGATGTGGAAGATGCCAAGGTCATCCACTGCATCCTGTGCCATCACCAGTTGTCTAGACTTTTGTCCTGCCACTGGAGTTTGATGACTCAGAAGAGAGTAAGGCTGATGACTTAATTCATGCACAAGTCAAGATGCCACCTGTGATGTCATTGGTCATCTTCGAAAGCAAAGAATGAACAACATATGGTATATACTCAAGATCCTTCATCATCCTGGTTGCCATTCCCTGGATGTTCTTCATCAATGTCTTTTATAAATTGTGTCTCCTGTACCTAACGACTGTGATGCAGATGTGGTCTCACCAGGGGAGTGTACTGGGACTGTCACTTTCTTGTTCCTGGGAACAATGCCTCTGTAGAATGATCCAAGTTAGCCTTAGCATTTTTTTGTACTGTATCACATTGGTGATGTATACAGAGCCTGCAGCCCCTAAAACCTCACCTCCTTTTGAGATAAGCTGTTGTCCAGCCATCCTCTGTATCATTCCCAGGAAGTTGATTTTTAAATCCAAGAATGACTTGCTATTCCTCCTTATTGAATTTTATCTCATTAGACTCAGTCCACTGTCCTAGCCTGTCAAGATTGTTTTAGATCTTGACTTCATCCAGTTCATTAGCTTTTACTCCCATCTTTGTGTCTTTTGCCAATTTGATAAGTACACATCTGTGTCTTATCGAAGTCCTTGATACAGAAGTTAAGCAACGCAGGCCCTTCAGTGTACTTTCCTCTCAGAGACCTTGTCCCAAGTTGACATCAAACCATGAAAGAGACTCCTCCCTGAGTCCAACCATTCATTAAATTCTGACTTCAAATAATTATACTATCTCCTAACATGTGTCTCAGTATCTCTTCCATAACAATAGCATGGGATTTTTTTAGGTAAACTATATTTACATCATTTTCTTGACTTAGCACCTGGGCCAAATAAGAAAATCAGGACATTCTGGCATAAAGCTCTTTGTGACCCCTCATGCCCTTCTGTAGATGTTCAGCAACTGTCTCATGAATCATATGTTCTAGGATTTTGCCAAGAATTAAAGTCAA
Organism: Pseudochirops cupreus; assembly: GCA_028627135.1. Lineage (NCBI taxonomy): Eukaryota > Metazoa > Chordata > Mammalia > Diprotodontia > Pseudocheiridae > Pseudochirops > Pseudochirops cupreus. The sequence goes on along the minus strand of CM053580.1, from coordinate 14,977,115 downwards.
GCAACTCTACAAGCCTCAGGATGGAAGGAGATACCTCAACTCAGAGAAAGATATAGAAAGACTATAGTTTACATGGAGACTGAAGCAAAACACGTTATCGTTCTCTTTCATGTCTGGTTTTGCTTTTTTTTTTTTCTTCTTTTCCCAGTGATCACTCATTGGTTACAACCCTTCTGTTTGACCAAACTATTGTGCAATGTGAAAGTATTTGCAGATCCTATACATGATTGCACGCCACCATGGGGAGGAGGGGAAGGGAGGGGAGAAAATCTGAAACTCAAGTGATTGTGGAACTGAATCTTGTAAATTAAAAGTAAATGAGTAAATAAAAAAAATTTAAAAAAAAAGAATTAAAGTCAAGGTTATTATGGACCTGCAGATTCTCTTCCATTTTTGGAAAATGGAAACACCTGTCCACCATCCTTCAGTAAATTTCCCATTCTCTGTTTTTTTCAAGTATGATTGGACTGAGCAATCACATCTGCCAGTTCATTCAGTACCTGAGTCAACAAGTCAAGTCCACAAACATTTACTAAATGCCTAGTGTGTGCCAGGCACTGGGCTAAGTTCTGGAGACACAGAAAAGGACAAAAATAGTCCCTTTCAGGAGCTCAGAATCTAACAGAGCAAACAACACACAAACAACTCTGTACAAATGAACTACATAGAGGATAAAGGAGAGGTCATCTGAGAGAAAGTACTGGCATTGAAAAGGTCTTGGAGTTGGCAACTGAGAGAAGCCAGTGAAGCCGGGAGGCAGAGATAAGGAGGGAGAGCATTCCAGGCATGGGAGCCAGCCAGTGAAAAAGCATGGTCAGGAGATGGCGCATTGTGTATGAGGAACGGTGAGGAAGATCGACGAGACCAGGGTTGCTGGATTGGAGAGTCCATGGAGAAGAATAAAATGTGAGACTGGAAAGATTGGAAGAGACTGGGTTGTGAAGGGCTTTAAAACCAAAACAGACTTTCTGTTTGATCCTGGAAATAAAAGAAGTCATTGAGTAGAGAGTTGATATGGTGAGATTTGTTCTTTAGGAAGATCAATATGGTATCTGAGGATAGATTGGAGTGAGAAGAGGCTTGAGGGCTTGGCCCAGGGTAGTGGCCATGGCAGAGAAGAGAAAGGGGCACAGATGAGATAGGGGCACAACATGAGATAGGTGGGATATGGGGGATGAGTGGGTTCCCCTTGTTAGTAATAGAGAAGTTAGGAAAAGAGGAGAATTTTAGGGAAGGATAATGAGTTCATTCTGGGATGTGTTGGGCTTAAGATGTCTGTGGGTTATATGGGGTTAAAGATGTGAAACTGTAGGTCAAGAGAGAGGTTAAGCTTAGATAAATAGATCTGAGGATCATTCTCATGGAGACATTAGTTTAATCCATGGGTGCTCATGAGATCACAAGCTAAATAATATAGAGGGGGAAGAGGACCAGGATACAGGAAGGCTCCACTGTGAAGAGCAGGCATGACCTAGATTAGGGGTGGGGAAGCTGTGGCCTTGAGGTCACATGTAGCCTTCTAGGTCCTCAAGTGAAGCCCTCTGAATCCAGACTTCACAGAACAAAGTAAAGTTTGGATTTAGTCAGAGGGCCACACTTGAGGACCTAGAGGGCCACATGTGGCCTCAAGGCCTCAGGTTCCCCACCCCTGACTAGATGAAGATCTAGCAAAGGAGATTGAGAAAGAAAGAGCATATAGGTAGGAGGAATAAGGAGAGATCAGTGGCATGAAAACAGAAAAGAGCATCAAGGAGAAGAGGATGATAACAGTGCCAGAGGCTGCAGAGGTCAAGAAAGTGACCTCTGCATTGGGAAAAGGCTGATTCATGTGGTGATTCCGAGACCTTTGGGAACTTTGGGGAAAGCAGTTTCATGGAGTGATGCTGCTAGAAGCCAGACTACAGAGAGTTTGGGAGGCAGTGAGAGGAGAGGGGAGGGAACCATTAAAGAGAAGAGACATAGGATGGGATAGCTAGATCAAGAGAAGGCTTGCTTTAAACTAAAGGATGGGGAGACACAAATGTGTTTGTAGGAAACTGGAAAGTGGCTGGTAGAGATGGAGAGAATGAATATTAGGAGTTAGTAGGGACGGTAGAAGGAGTACTCTGCTAGAGAAGATAGGGTTAGCCTTGTCAAGAAGAAAGGCCATCTTTTCACATGAGATAGGATGAAGGAGGAGTTAGTAGAGATGAGAGAAAAGGAGGCTCAATGAATGGCCACCAATGTTTAGGGGAAAGATGATGCAATGGCTTCAGCTGAGGTAGGGGGAGGCAGAGGTGTCCTGAGAAGCTTGAGGAGGTGTATCAGCAAGCACCCTAGCATACCCAGGGTGGCTGCTAGCACAGATTCTTAGATCTGCTTTTCTAAAGGAAAGCAACTCAAAATGGGTTAACAGTCTTACTTTAATCAATCAAACATATATCATTTACCTAATTCAGGGGAAAAAAGTCAGTACCCTGAACTTTAGAGAATACAGATAGTTAACAAGCACAAGTTACAAGCAGACAAAGAAACAGATCAGCAGACGGCTTCCAGCCATCTGACCACTACATCCATACCTAGTCAGTTACCAGAGAGGGAAGCACCAACATCTGGGTTTTTCAAAGCCGGGGGGCTCAAGGGCTTCCCAGAGTCTCCTCTGGCCAAATCATGTAACTCTTCTCAAAGTGAGCCCCAAAGCAAAACCTCACATCAGGGCATGTGTGTACATATAGCCTTCTCCTGGATCAGAGAATGTCACAGCCCTCTTGACCCACTGCCCAATCACAAAGTAATAAGGGTGGGCATTCCTGAAGAACAAGCCTCCCACCACAGGCTCCATGTGACCACGTTCAGCCTATTAGGGGGCAGAGTATACTTTCAAATCAGGGAAGGTTCTCAGAGCCACCTAAGCAAAGGGCGTAGGGGCAGGAAAGATCTTCAGATTCCCATGACAAGAGGAGACACAAAAGTTTGGGAAAACCGTGGTGAGTGGAGTCGTGGATTGATTCGGGAGGCTAAGAAAGATTAACTCAAAGATTGTAGCAAATTTGTGGTGGGCAGCATCAGCTCGGTTATTTTCTAGTTCTGTTCAGTAACATGAGAACAAAAAGAGTAAAGGCACAGGACAGTGGGAGTAATCCAAGGCTGGGGATCAGCAAGGCATAGTTGGTGATAAAGGGCAAGGAACTGATGTGTAGATGATAGTGATGGAGACAGAAAATGGAGGAGGCAGTAGCTAGTGTAGGGGTGATAGCCTGGGAGAAAATGAAACAAAATTTGTAAAACATGGCATAGTACCTAGCAGGCATTTAAGTAAATGCTCATCCCTTCCTCCCCGTGGAAAGGAACTGAAGGGTGGAGGGATTGGAAGTCTTAGTGAGAATGAAGAATCAGACTTTGTAGTTGCAAGGCAGAGGGGGATGATGGATTGATAAAAGATCATGATTAGGGGTGGCTAGGTGGCATAGTGAATAGAGCACCGGCCCTGGAGTAGGGAGGAGCTGAGTTCAAATCCAGCCTCAGACACAACACAGAACCTAGTCATGTGACCTTGGGCAAGTCACTTAACCCCAATTGCCCTACCTTCCCCCCTCCAAAAAAAGCAAAAAAAAAAAAAGATTACAATTAGATGAAGTAATTTCAGAGGTCATGAACATAAAGTAGAACATCTCTAGGTAATGGCAGCATCCAGGGTATGGCTATCTCTATGTAGTTAGGGTGAGATAGAAGAGTACATCATGGAAAATGAGTAAATTAAGGAATTTGGAGTTTAGGATATTTGAGGGGGTGTCGATAATGTCAGAGTCCCTGAGCACAAGGGCTGGAGTTGGGGAGAAGAGAGATTGTAAACTGAGCACTGAACTCATTGATGAAGGAAGAAGAGGGTCCTGAGGGTTGGTGGGTGGGTAATGATCACCAGAATCTTGATTGTATAATAAATATGGATTGAGTGGATGTCAAAAGAAGACAGGATACTGAGTGATAGTGGTAGGTGAAAATCCTGAAAGTGGCAATAGGGAGCAAGGAGTACTCTATCTCCTCTCCCATGACCAACGAATCTGGTCAGGTATCATTAGGAGGGAGCCAGGTCTCAGTGAGTACAAGAAGATGTAGAGTTGAGAAAAGAAAGGTTTAAAATGAAAACAAGTTTGATAACTGTAGAACAGGCATTCCAGAAAGAAGAGCAGAAAGGAGGGTGGGTAGATCTGGAATGAGATATTGAAGGGGTGGGAATAGGAGCTGGGGAACAGAGTTTGGAAAACAACAACTGAGGTGTTCAGAATCACTGGGATAGGTTGGGAGTATGCTCACTTGGAATTCTGGGAGGACAGCCAGGTGTTCTTTTTAATATCGACTGATTTATCTTGTGTGTCAGCTCCCTATTAGCCATTATTGTTTCATCCTTTGTGGCTCCAAATACATTCTCTTTGGCAGAAAAACAGAAGTAGGAATGGAGCGGTTCTGCCTTCTCTCAGTGTAAATTATCACACACCCCTTTCATCCCAAACTTTGCCCCATTCCTTCTCTGAATTTCCTCCACTCCCTAAAATACCAAACCAAAAAGAAGTCTCTTTTGCTCATCTTTAACCTTTCTTGTCAAGTTTAGCTCATTTTTACCTTTAACTTCCCCCTCCCCCGTCCCCTGCCTGTGAATGTCTTTGAAAACCTTATCAACTTGTTGAGTTCTCTGTGAATCCGTCACAGTTGCAGAGAATCACTTGCCCTTTGCTTGACTCCCTTTTTCCTCCTCTTTGGAATTGTTTCCCTTTATGTTCAAAATTTCATTCTTGAGCGTTTCCCATCCTTCCTGCTCTGACTTCTTTTGTAGCATTTTCCTCAGTGGGATCTTACCCATCATTCCTCGGTACCCTTTGAACTATGCCTTCCTCAGACCTAAGGGGCACCTCAGGCTCTGTATGACTGGTTCCCTTCTCCTCTCACTAAGAAGCTGTGGTCGCATCCTTGTGCTTCCCATTATCTATGCTACAGCAACCAGCTCTTCCATATTAGGGAGAATAAGATGCAGAAAAGAATTTCCCCTTGTCAGTTCTTCCATCATTTAAAGGGTGAAATTATCATTAAAGCCAGCGAGTATTTGTGTGTGTGTGTGTGTGACAGAGAGAGGCAGATAGTGCTTCAGCATATGTCTGGTAAAGTGAATTAATTATTATGCTTCTTCTCTGCCAGGTTTTCCATACATTTCCTGAACTCCTCATCTAGTTCTTCCTTCTGTCCAGGTGGTCCATATTATATTCCAATAGCACATCACTTCTGTTTTCCTTTTCTTAGTATTCTCTGCTTTTCCTTACACATTCCTGTATTTGTTCATGTGATCTCACCTTCCTAATATACAGCTATCCCCAGCATCCCTTTCACCTCTCCTTTTTCTTTTGAGGAAGGACAGCCCATTTAGGACGATGTTCTGAACATCATCTGTGATAGGACAGAGCGCTCACTTCCCTCTGGCTGTGCTAGAGAGAAGAGGAGCTCATGTCAAAGTAACTCCTTTACTTCTGCCAACCTGCCTTGGGGCCTCCAGCAGCTCGATAACTTATTCAGAAATAACAGTGAGGAGCTTTGGGGTATAGCAGCTCACTGGCGCAGATCGCCCTAGATCAAAATGCTTGAGTCCCAAACCTGAAGCTTGAAAGGGAATTTTAAACGTAAACATCACTTTTGGCCACTTGCGTTCCTGTTTAGTTTCTTTATCTCCAAAACATGTATACACACACTAAGTCTTTTGCCTTTAGACGTGCTTTTCATAATTGAGAAATTGCCAAGTGTATTAAGAAGAAAAAACAGTTTTATGTACCAACTTTAGAAGTTATCTTTGCAATCTAACCAGGAAAACTCCTTCCTTCGTTCATTCATATATAATTCAGTAATGCGAGTGCAAATACGCCAAACAATAGAATTATTGAGTTATCAAATGAAATCATGTTCCTGAAGCATTTCACGTCCTGCCTGTGCTTAGTAAATGCTGGTTTCCTTCCCTTCCCTGTCTCTATTGGCATTTCCATCTCTTTCTGAATCACCACCCACCGACTCAGCTCTTTATTTACGACCCTCTCGGATCCGGGCTGTTGGGAAATGGCGCCTTCGTTGTCCTCCATTGTAACCTCATGACTCGTCCAGGGCCTCATCCTGTGGTTTGTCACTGTCTTCCTGTGGAGTTCTCTCCTTGTTCCATCAACACTCTGGAAGATGCTCCACATTCTTCTTTCCTTTTCATCCTGGGTGACCTCAGGCTTCTGCTCTTTGCTCTGTTGAAATATAACTAACAGTGGTTTGGGGGTTATTTAACAAATAAGGTTTATGTTTTCTCTTTTAAGGATAGTCATTTTTCAGGTTTTGAAAAGCAAATTTGTAAATAATATAATCCCTGATCTAATTTTAAGATTTAAAAGAAAGACAGAATTGGTACAGAATTAGGGATGTGTAACAATACAGTAGAAACCTGAGCAGATTTAGGATTTGGGGCAAAGTGTTTTGAAGGTCCAGCAGCCTAAATTACACAGCCTTGATACTCTGTCATGAGACACCTGTGTTAAGAATGCAGTGGCCTGCACGATCTGCAGTTTGTGAAGCTTGCCAACAGTGTCCTTAAACTCCTGTTTTTGTTTTTTAAGAATCACCTCCTCATCTCTAAAATTGTACTATCTCATTTGAAAGTTGTCAGACATTGTTTTAGATTGGGAGCTGTACCTTAGCTTATTAAAAAGAGAAATAAGACTTAGAGTATTAAACAATTTTCAGTGCATCTGATGTGTATTGAAATCTATCTGTAATGTGTCAGATTAGCAATACCAATTCCTACATTGGGCAGGAGCTGGGCAACGTTGCCTTCCAGGTGTCTGGCAACTCCAACACTCTATGCATTTATGACATTTTTACTTTTTTGTTAAAACTTATTTGATATTCAGTTTCTTAAAATGATTAAATTTAAGTCACCTTTCAGGTTTCATTTCTTTCTCCACAGTTGTTACCAAGGATGTCTTTAAAGCTTAGGAAGAAATTTATTGTAGATGCCTTTAAGGTTATGAAAATCCTTGCTATCTGTTAGTTATTTCAGAAGAGAACTTGGAAAAGAAAAAACAAAACTCCCTTTCCTCTGAAAAGTTTTAGGTTACAGATGATGTGGGTTGACAAGGCTTTGTGCAGATTGTGGAGGACTTTAAATCTCAGACTGAGAGTTTGTATTTTATTGTAGAGGTGAGAGAGAACCACTGAAAATTTTTGAGTATTGAAATGATGTGGGTAAGCCTATGTTTTATGAATGTAATACCATTATATAGAAAATGAATTGGAGGGAAAAGGACCTATTTGTACAGAAATATTTGTAGCAGCTCTTTTTGTGGTGGCAAAGAATTGGAAATTGAGGGGATGCCTATCAGTTGAAGAAAGGCTGAAGATGTTGTGGCTTATGATTGTGATAGTATACTATTGTGCTGTTGGATTCAGAAAAACCTGGAAAAACTTATATGAACTGATACAAAGTGAAATGAGCAGAACCTGGAGTACATTGTACACAGTAATAGCAATACTGTATGATGATCAGCTGTGAATGATTTAGTTTTCTCAGCAATACAATGACCCAAGACAATCCTAAAGGACTCAAAATGAAAAATGTTATCTACTTCCAGAGTGGATTTTTAGCTGATGGAGTCTGAATACAGATGGAAGCATATTATTTTTCACCTTCTGCATTTTTTGTGTTTTTCTCCCTTCGAGTTTGTGTCTTTCATAATGTGCCTAATATGGTATTATGTTTTTCATGACTAAACATGTATAGCCTATGTCAAATTATTTACTATTCTCAGAGAGGGAGTAGGTGAGAGAGGAAGAGAGAAAATTTAGAACTTGAAAAATTTTAAAAATAAATGTTAAAAATTGTCATTACATGTAACTGGGGGAAAACAAAATACTATTTTAAAACCTAAAAAAAGGAAAAGGAAATGGATTAGAGAGGGAAGAGACTAGAAAATTGTAGACCAATGAAAGTACCATTATGGAGGTTGAGATGTGATGAGGACTTTAGCCAAGGTGGTGAATGTGAGAGTGAGGAGGGAACAAATGTGGAGATCGATACTATTATTACTGCCATTTTATAGGTAAGGAAACTGATGTGGATAAGATTAAGAGACTTGACCACTCAGCTGCAAAGTGTCTGAGTCTGGATTTGAACTCAGGTCTTTCTGACTCCCAGCCCAGTACTTCACTACTGCACCACCTAGCTTCCTAGGTCGAGAGAAGGGAAATGGGTGCAAGATACTTTGAAGAGGCAGAATCTACAAGATTTGAAAACTAACTGAATATATGGGATGAGGGAGAAGAAAAAATTAAGGATAATGAAGTTGTGAAACTGGTTGACTGGTAGGATGGTGGTGGTCTAAAGAGAAGTCCAGAAGTTTGGAGATGGGGTAGGTTTGTGTGGAAAGATAATGAGTTCTGGCTTGTTTGTTTGCTTTGTTTTTTATCATATTGACTTTAAGATCTTACAGGATGCATAGTTAGAGATATCCAATGGGCAAGACTGGAAATGAGAAGACAGTCTAAGCTCAGATATAAAAACCCAAGCATCATCTTCGGAGAGGTGATCGTTGAACCCAGTGGAGATGCTAGGGTCACCAAAGGAGGGAGTTGTAGAGAAGAGGAGTGTCCAGCACAGACCCTGGTCCAGCCCCTGACCTAGCCCTCTTAAAGATTTTTGGGAAGTTCTTTTAATTAATTGATAATCTTAGAAGTCTCACGTTACTTGTCCTTGCTGGAAGCGTCATAGTTGGTTTTTCTTCCAGTTGATATATAATAATCCTTCTTCTGTATTGGGTGTGCCCAGGCTTGATCCAAGTGTGAAATTTCCTGTACCAGGGATGAAAGTCCTCCCCCCCACACACACACACACTTCAGGGGACTTGTTTTGGCCTAGCCAGGGTCCTTAATGAGGTCTGAAATTCCCTGGAGGAAATTAGATTCTTGCTACTATATGAATTCCTAGCTTTGTCCTGAACTTCTCCTTGAGGAGAATGATGCTCTTCTCATTGAGGAGGATAATTCAGTGGACAATTTGTATACCTGGGCTATAAACACCATTAGACTTCACTTTAAAGAAAGAGAACAGGGATATCAAGTCCCAGACCAAGAGGAAGAGAGAAGGTAGTAACACACACACACACACACACACACACACACACACACACACACACACACACACACACACACACACACACACACACACACACACACACACACACACACCCTGGGTTTCTGATTAGCCCCTCCAGAAAACCATGAAATTGAGAGAGCCAGGTAGAGTAGGGGAGTGCAGACTTCGCTACCGTCCCATGGGAGGTATTCCTAGCAGAAGCACCTAGAGCCAACGACATGGTTTGACTTTTTTTCTGTCTTTTAATGTTGTCAAATGTGACTATGCAATAATGAGCTTTTTTTCTTGACATACACATTTCTTCAGTGCCTCCAACGTCTAGAATTTGCTGATAATGAGCATTCTCTTGTCTTGTTAGGTCCTGTAACCCTGGACTGTCCAGGTTCTTTGACCTCTGACAGTCATGCACATCGGAATGGGGAAGGGTTCAGAAGGTATCATCAGAACATAGCTGTCACTGACCTTAGAACAGAGTCATGACTGCCAAACTGTTTGGTTTTTTTCAGGCCAAGGCCTCAGATAGTTCAACAGCAGAGCCCATCAGAGATAGACACGATGCAAGGGAACAGACCCCCTGGGCCTCCATGAACCTCAGTGCCCCCTTTACTGGCCTTCAAGGACAACCAACTCTGAGATGTTGTGCTGCATGGAGAGGAAAAACACGCAGGACTAAGGTCATGGTTCTGCTGTCCTCTGCTCTGGAGATCATACCTAGAATATTGTATTCACTTGTGGGAAAGACATTGGTCATTGGAGGGCCTCCATAGGATAGCAGCCAGGACAGTGAAAGGCATTAAATCCATGACTGATGGGAGAACTAGGGAGAGTGAGCCTGGAGAAGCCTCAGCAGGGAAAAATAGTTGTCTTCAAGCATTCAAAGAGTGGCATATGAGTGTTCTGTTTGGTATCAGAGCACAGAAAAAAAAGCAAATTTGGGCTTGATGTGAAGAAACAAAAGCCCTAACAACTAGAGACATCCCAGAGGCTGGGCTGCCTTTTACTGGAGGAATTCAGGCAGAGGCTTCTTGACTTGTCTGGAACCTAATAAGGCAAATTCCTTTAATGGATAGATTGGATCCAATGCCCAGTCAGGCACCTTCCAACTCTGAAATTCCACACTTCCATGATTCTAAAGCCCCTGAAAAAGGGACAGTTTAGACACCATCCTGGGCCTTCATGGTGGAAGGCAGGATGATGACCTTTTTTTAGGGTGAATGACAGCACCTTCTGCCTTTCTGCTCCCATAGCTCAAGTGCCCTCCCTTCCTGATTGGAGGAATAGGTCCAACACTGGCACTTAACAGATGGTTGAATTGCTCTAGCCAACAACAGCCACAATCATAGCAACAAAACGACTCATCACCTCATTAGCTGCCTTATGGTAGTGAGTCTCTTTTGAACTTTGCTATCCATCAATTAATCAATTAATCAATCAATCATCAAGCTTTTGTTAAACTCATACTGTGTGCCAGGCATTGTATTAGGCACTGGGGATGCAGAGACAGAGAATGAAAGAGCTCCCCATCTGGAGGTCGTGTTTGTCCTTCGTTCCGAAGAGGAATGTGACATCAGGGAGATGATGACGTGACTTGCAGCAGACTGGCATTTAAGTGAGGCGGGGCTGCACAAGTCACCAGCTTTACTTTCTCCTCCAGAGTCATCTGGCTCCTCTTTAAGAGCTGAGTCAAGGGATGGCCCCTTCAATCAAGAAAAAAAATAATCAAACTGGGAGGGGAAGACTTTCCGGGTTGCTGGACAAAAGAGAAACAGTTACTCTTTACAGTCACTCTGAGCCAGGAGGGTCCAAAATATAGCCATTAAATGGAGCTTGGGCCGGGACCTATTGTTGTCCAATCTATGAGCTCCATAGTGAAATGGGTTTAAGGTTTGGTCTTTGAGAAGGAAATCTAGCCAGTAAACACCAAGTTAACTAGGCAGCTTTCAGCCATCAAAATATACCTTCCTTTGGAGAGGAAAAGAAGAGGGAGAGGGAGAAAGAGAGGGTTTGTGTTAGGCACTGGGGATACAGAGACAAAGAATGAAAGAGCTCCAGAGTGGAAGAGAGGTATGTGTTTAAGCATATGGAAATAAATATCAGGTGGTTTGGAAGGTCAGGAAGGCCTTGGCCATGGAGAGGACAGAGAAGGACTTTGTGGAGATGTCAGTGCCCGAGATGCATCAGGAATAAAGTAAAGGGATTATAGGAGGCTGAAGTAAGTAAGGAGAAGGGGCAGGCCTGGAGGATGGTGAGCCGTGCCCAAGGCCACCGAGGCTCCAGCTTCTGCTTGGGCTGGTGCTGGGCTCATCTTTAAGTCTTTTAGCTTAATGTAGACTCTGTCAGTTTGTGTTTTTCCGGAAGAGCTTTGGGACCCGAAGTCCTTGGTAAAGTCTCCAAGTAAGACTTTAAAAGCACTAAGCTTTGATGCCTGCATTGTCCTTGGAAGGCTTCGCACCCACTCTCCTCCTCCTCTTGTGCTCAGCATCCCATCAGGACCACTCCTTTGGAATTGCCTTTCACACCAGAAAAATCAGGCCCCACCTTTTAGTTATACTCTGCATTTTTCAATTCATTTCAACAAATATTGTAGTGATTACTATGGATAAAGTACTGGCCTTTTCCCAGCTTGATCACTCACCAACAGATGTGACTCTGAATGATTTCTGAATCTTAGAAGAAAAATCCAACCACTTCCAAAGGAGGAAGACAGTCTCCTATTGAAGATTTTCTAAAGATTGTGCTACAGTCTCTGAAGGAGATTTCAAAAGGGGAACATGAAAAATGGTTTGAACAATGGAAAATTTTAAAATACCCACGATTTTATAAGAGATACACCCTGGGCCAATGTTTACCAAAGTGTTTAAATTCAAATATAAAAAAAAATTAAAATTTGGTTTTTAAAAAATCAATTGTTACTTCATAGTCACATTTCATTAAGTATTTCCAATATTTCTACTTATATCTTAATTTGTAATCCTCACACTTGGAATCACCACTCTGTGAGGTACAAAGCAGCATTGAGTAGAGTAAATTCCTTTTCAGTTACTACAGGCAGCCCCATTTTTTCCTTCTTTATTCATGTGCTTTAAAATAAAACCAACATTCCTCATTATGTGTAATTTCTTGAGTTGTAATTCACTCCTGACAGACTTTTGCCCAGCCCCAATGGATGCTGTTGTATTTCATAGAAGTACTAGCCAATTTTGACCCAATGAAGTATGTGCTGTTCATTTACAGCTATTTGCTTCAGGTTTTTTCTCCATCTTGTTAGAGTCATGTTAAATTCTAACCCTGTTCTTCAAATTACATTCCATCCTTCCCAGCATGAGATCTGACACAAATTTAATGAGCATGCTCCCCACTCATTCTTAGGATAATTAAATTTCTAGTTTTCTCAAGCATTTACTTAGAAAACAGTTTACTCTCTGACAGATTTATTTTTAAAGTAGCTTCTGCTGAGAAGGTCCACAAAAAAACACACACTCTAACATACCAGGGAGTCACTCTTTGAAATTCCAGGAGTCCCAGGAATTCTCTCTAGAAAGACTCTCATCCTTTTCTGTTCAAAGTCAAATATTTCGTGAATTCATAGGTGAGTTTTGGAGGATAATGCCACAAATAAGCTTTTCTTGTGAATATTCCCTAGGGTCAGTTCAACTATAGTTCATTTGAACTGGAGGGATGGGAAGGCCCAGAAGACAGCTGAAAACTGAAAACAAACCGGCATTTTTTTTCCCATGTACTTTTTTTATAAATTGGTTTTGAAGTTTTGAACTCTGAATTTTTTAAAGTAGAATTTTGAATTAAATCTTTGACATAAGGTTTCTATGTTTTACACCCAAGATAATTTCTAAAAGCCATGCACAGAATCCTTTTATGTAAGCTTCTGCAGCATCAGACTAATTCCTTATATATAATGTCAGGGAGACACTTGGGTTTTAATACTTGCTGTCTGTGCTGCATTTATGTGATATTTAGAAAAACACAGCTTTGAGGGGCTTCATTTTACTTCTCTGGTATATCTGAGGTCGCTTCCAGCTCTGATTCTAAATCTGTAGTTTTTGTCATTAGAAAGAGGTTTGAACCTGACTTTTCCTGGCTTTTTGAGAGTAAGTGACTAGCCAAAGGCCACACAGCCAAGGGCAGGCCTTAAACAAAGGTTTCCCTGGTTCCATGGCCTTCCTTATCCATTACACCATGTAGCCTCTCACAAACAGGCCATTTAGGGATATAGTCTCTACTTTACAGTGGCCCATGTTTGGACTAACATAATAGACCTTTTTTGTTGGAATGTAAGACTTCAAGATTTATTTTCAGTCAGATTATTCAACTCTATTTTGTTGAATAGCCTATGTAAACTGAAGCTTACCTAGGGTTCTAACTACCCATTTCCCATGAAGTCATATTCAAAAACTTAATCACAGGGGAAAGTGAGCTGCCAAAGACTCTTCTGCTGGACCCAAGTTTGGGTAGCTTCTCCAAGCTGTAAAGGCTTTCAGGTACAGGCCTGGTGACTGTGCATTTGTCATCTGTGGGCCCACCTGGTTCACTTTGGAAAGTGTCATCAACTAAAGCCTGGCCAATGGGCGTTTTTGGCCACAGCAGCTGCTGAAGATCCTCTGTCTTTAGGCATTGGAGAGTTTGTGTACAAACACTGGCACAATTATAGAGCACTCAGGTATGGAAATGTACAAGTCACGGCCAAATCTCCATTGGTTGTTTTGTGAAAAATCAGCTCCCCAGCCCAAGCAGTAAAGGAGGAGGCCTAGAGCTTTACAGAGCTGAGGGGACGTCGTTAATGACGTCATGGAGCTTGTATTCTTTATGTGAATGCTAGCCAAAGAGATGATGCTCTTTTCTTTCTCCATTCTTCCCCAAGATAGAAGTCAAGGCCATAGAATACTCTTTCCCCCTTGTTTCAAGTTTTTGCTTTCAATATTTGAAGAGATGTCCAATGGAATAGATCCTCCCTCATCTGTACCTTCTCATCCTGTGTGACTGGTTTATATGCTTTTGTAAATCCTTCACAGGGAGTTCATCTGATGAGTTTGGGGCCTTTGAGTGAATCTCTGAACATTCCAGGGGTGCCAGTGTGTAGCTCATCTCTGTCCATAAATGTTCTCTCCTATTTGCTAACAGGTTACTTCTTTCTGGTCATACTTTCCTTTGATTATATGTGTGTATGTGTATATATATATATATATATATATATGATCATATCATAGATATGGGATCATATCTGATAATCACATATATATTTTAACTACTTCTTTCAGTTCATCATTGTTTTTATGCTTAAACCTGTTCAATTTGACCATGTCTTTCTATCTCCCCCACTGAAAACACGGGTGCTCCATCAGCCATCACCACACGATCTATATGTAGAAACATCAGTTACAGCAAATGGAGAAGTTTTGAATGTTGTGGATAAGTTCCCTTACCTTGCTAGTGTACTTTCTAGGGACATACACATTGGCAATGAGGTTGATGCACACATTGCCAGAGCTAGCTCAGTGTTTGGGAGGCACCACAGGAAAGTATGGCAGAGAAAATGTATTAGACAGATTACTAAATTGAAAGTCTACAGAGCTCTGGTGCTGACCTCATTGCTGTATGCCTGTGAAACTTGTACAGGTTTTGTGTCCATGCCAGGAAACTGAATCACTTCCATTTGAATTGTCTTAGGAAGATTCTGAAGATCACCTGGCGGGATAAGGTACTTACTTGAACTAAACTGCCAAGCATTCAAACTCTGCTTCAGAGAGTGCAGCTCTGATAGGCTGGCCACAGTGTTTGAATGCAAAATGTACGCTTGCCAAAAAGACTTTTATGGAGAACTCGCACAAGATAGGCATTCACATGGTGGTCAGAAGAAGCAATACAAGGACACTCTCAAGGTCTCTTAAAGAACTTTAGAATTCATTGTGTGACATGGGAGACACTGGCAAAGGACCGCTCAGCATGGCATGCCTATATCAGAGAAGGTGCTGTGCTCTGTGAGCAAAGAAGAATTAGAAACAGCTCAAAGGAAATGCAGCATGCTCAAGTTGAGAGTATCTACCCCAAATATGCACAGGGACTATTTGTGCCTGACCTGGGGTAGAGCATTCCGAGCTTGTATTGGTCTGATCAGCCGCAATCAGACACACTGAAATTTGACTCTAGCATAGTGACGTCATTCTGGTCCTCTTCAAGAACAAAGGACAACAACCAAGTTGATCCACTATTCTTCTTAGGAAACTATGGCATTCTCTGGTTCCCAGTCATATAAAACTGCCTAAAGATTCCTGGTCTTAAAAAAAAAAATGAACCTTTATTTCATGGAGAAGATTTGGAGCCATTAAATGCACTATACAATTTCTCAAAGGCCTGCTTTCCTCCTCTTCAATTCTGGGCCCAGCTCTTTCTCTATCTCTAGTGTGTGTCTAAGACACAAGATGAGCTCAATTGGCTTCCCATCCAATTGCCTATCCTAGTCTAGACAACAAGTATTTCGGCCCCTCCCCCCCCTTTACCCTGTGTAGTTCTTTGTTTTCCTCTTTCTAGTTCTATTAATGGTTAACTGATCTTTGACTTAGCAGGGTTTCTGTAGAGTTGTTTTCATGCAGTCCATTCCTTGCGGTTTTGTGATACAATACTGATCTTCTTTCTAAGGTCATGCAAATGAGTTTGTGTTCTAAAGTGGTCCAGCCCTTGCTGCCTTCCTCCCTACATCATTTACCTTATTGGTATACAGTTTTGTGTTTTGTAATATATGTACACACTTGTGTGTGTGTTTGTGTGTGTGTGAAGTATATGTTTTTAGATGTACAATAAGACAGCAAGAGAGTGCTAGGCAGAGAGTCAGCCTCGGAGCCAGGAAGAACTGAGTTCACAGTTGCATCTGGCACACCCTTCTCTGCGCCATCCCAGGCAAATGAGCTGGCTAACTGGCCTCTTAGATAAAATAGTAAGAAGCAGTGGATGAATAAATGAATTTATAAAATGTTTGGTTAAAGTATACATTATCCTGAGAACATTTAAAAATGAAACTATAAAGACAACAAGAAGATAAATAGAAAAGATCTGCAAGGACTTCCACTGTTTTCTCCATACATGACAATGAAGCTACTACTTCCATTTACTCACTGTCTACTCTATCCTCAACTCTTTGTGTTCCGGCTTCCACAGCCAGCCTTCCGTTGAAATCCCTCTCCTAAAGATTACTGAAGTCCTCCTAATTAGGAATCCAAGGGCATTTTGTAGTACTCATTCTCCTTAATCTTTCTCTTATATTTAACACTGTTGATCAACCTCTCCTAGTGGATGTTCTCGTCTCCCTCGAATTAAGGGACATGCCTTTCTCTGTTAACTATTTCCTTGTTCTCCTCCCCACCTTCAAGTTGAATGTTCATCAAGGTTTTTCTTTAGCCTTCTCCACACTTTTCCTCTTGGCATTCTCATTCAACTCCACAGCAATGAATGTAGACAGATTTTCACAGAGATTTCCCAGTGAAGTGAAGAATAAAGATGGGACAGTAAGTAGCTGGGTAGGTCTGATGAAACCTGTCCAGGTTTGTAGGCAGACTAAAAGAGCAGTAGAAGGAGAGAGAGTGAGATGCTAGACCAATATCCTGGAAAAAGAGGAAGGAAATGGACCAACGGGTCAGGTACATAGGTCATCCTTAATAAGGAAAAGAAACTGAGAGCTGCATGGTGAATGAAGAAAGTACCCACATAGAAGAAGCTGATCATTTCAAATATTTTTTGTCAGCAAAACCTTTCCTCATCATTTTGTTGAGAACATTCAACTGTATTGTGTATAATTAAGTTTTCTTATTAAAAATCATGTTTGGTATATTAAATTTAAAAGGCTAGTAGTTTATTCAAACCATAAGCACGAATTTACAAGTGGATCTTCCAGATTTATATATTTAAGAAGTGTAGCATTGCCTAACTTTGGCTTATTTCTCAGTGACAAAGTGTTAGCTTATAGTACTCATTCTAATTAATCTTTCCATTGTATCTGGAGTCAGAGGACCTACATGTTAATCTAGGTTCTGCTACAGTGACCTCAAACAAATCATTTTAGCCCTGTGGACTTCAGGCTCCTGAGAAGCAAAATGAGGGAGCTGGTTGTTGTAGGTTACTTCTAAGATCTCTTTCAGATATGATCTTGGGTGCAGGACCAAGATGGTGGCATAGAAACAGGGAAATTCCATAAGCTTCCCCCACAACCACCTCAAATACCTATAAAATATGACTCTAAACAAATTTTAGAACTACAGAACCCACATTACAGAGAGAAACAAATCTCCCGCTGAAGACAGCCTGGCAGGCCTACAGGAAGGGTTTATCTCAACACCTTGGAAGAAGAGCCCAGCCCCATGTGAGCCACAGTTTTACCCTCAGGGAGGTCCTGACCAGCAGGTGCCGGAGCAGACTTCAGGAGAGTGAATTACCAGCAGCTGTGGCGGTTTCCAGACTTATCAACCCATAAACACCAAAGACAAAGTAAAAGGTGAATATGGAACTCTGTTGAAACTGGGGGGGGAGGGGAATACAAGAGCATGGTCCAGCCCCTGCCTCTAAGGTGAGAAGCAGCAGAGGATCAGTGGCTGTGCAGCTACCACGTGGGTGCTTCCAGAGTTCCTCCCCTGCAGATCTTAGGGGGACCAAGCGACCATTCAGAGGGTAATTGCTCTTGCTTTACCTGCATGGATCTGGATCGCTGTCTTGGGTGGAGGTCCTAGGGAGTGGGACTAGTGAGCCAGAGCTTGTGAGGGTTTCAGAGAGGGCACCCAACTAATAGCTCCAGCAGCTGTGAAAACCCCAGCAATTTGGGACAAAGCTCTCCTCTCTGGAAGCAGAGTTCTACCCTGGCAAAGATCTCAAAAGTCAAGTAATTGAGTGGCAACATGAGCAAGCAGAGTAAGCAAAACAAACACAGCAATCAAACCTTAGATTCCTTTTTTGGGGACAAAAAGGATCAAAGCATGGAATGGGAAGAAGACAATGAAGTCAGAACTCCTGCATCAAAAATTTCCAAGAAAAATATGAATTGGTTACAGGCCATGGAGGAGGAGCTCAAGAAGGATTTCAAAAATCAAGTAAGGGAAGTGGAGGAAAAATTGGGAAGAGGAATGAGAATTATGCAAGAAAATCATGAAAAGTGAGTCAACAACCTGACTGAAGAAAATAACACCTTAAAAAATAAACTAACTCAAGTGGCAAAAGAGGCCCAAAAAGCCAATGAGGAGAAGAATGCCTTAAAAAACTGAATTTGCCAGATAGAAAAGGAATTGCAAAAGCTCACTGAAGAGAATAATTCCTTCAGAATTAGATTGGAGCAAATGGAAGCTAATGACTTTATGAGAATCAAGATGCTATAAAACAGATCCTAACAAATGAAAAAATAAAAGGCAATGTGAAATATCTCATTGGAAAAACCACTGACCTGGAAAATAGATCCAGGAGAGATAATTTAAAAATTATTGGACTACCTGAAAGCCATGATCAAAAAAAGAACCTAGAAAGCATCCTTCAAGAAATTCTCAAGGAAAATTGTCATGATAGTTTAGAACCAGAGGGCAAAATAGATATTGAAAGAATTCACCAATCATCTCTTGAAAAAGATGCCCCCAAAAAACTCTTAGGAATATTATAGCCAAATTCCAGAGTTCCCAGGTCAAGGAGAAAATATTACAAGCAGCCAAGAAGAAACAATTTGAATACTGTGGAAACACAATCAGGATACACAAGATCTAGCAGCTTCTACATTAAGGGATCAAAGGGCTTGGAATATGATATTCTGAAGGTCAAAGGAGCTAGGATTAAAACCAAGAATCACCTACCCAGCAAAACTGAATCTAATGCTTCAGGGGAAAATGTGGTCATTCAATGAAATAGAGAATTTTCAAGCATTCTTGATGAAAAAAACAG
>CM053580.1:14924293-14957552 GCA_028627135.1 Pseudochirops cupreus | reverse complement strand
GAAGGAATGACATAAACTCTAAACTGGGTATCTTGCCACACAGGAGAGTAGGGGGATGGGGATGAGAGGTGGGATGATGGAGGGGAGGGGACGGTGGGGGGAAGGGTTGCTGGAAGTACACACTTCTGTAAAGGGACAGGGACAGGGTAGAGAATAGAACAAGGCGGGGTGGGATAGGAAGGAGGGACATATAATCAGTCTCTTACAATATGTCCACTGTGGAGATGTTCTGCATAATTACACATGTATAGCCTTATTGAATTGCTTGTCCTTCCAGTAGGGGTGGGTGATGAGGGAGGAAGGGAAAGAATCTAGAATTTAAAGTTCTATAATCAAATGTTAAAAATATATATTTATGTATATATTATTGTTATTATTATTAACTACATCCAACTGGGAATTAAGATATACAGGCACTGGGGTAGGAAGACTCATCCTGCCCTACCAGAAAGTCAGAGGGGCTATGGTGGAGGACATAGGAGAGAGCAGATTGGGGGAGGGGCTATGCAGTGGGATCACTGTTTTGGGGTGTTGGGTAGGGGAAAGATGGAGAGAAAATTTGTAACTCAAAATCTCATGGAAATTAGTGATGTAAACAAGAAAATAAATAAATTAATTTTAAAAAAGAAGGAAAAAAAGGGTTTGCACAACCAAAAGGAGAAGAAAAGCAGGAAACTGGGGAAAATTTAGCAAGTCTCTTTTACAAGGGTCTCATTCCTCAAATATAGGAAAAACTGCGCCAAAATTGTAAAAATAGGAGCCATTCCCCTATTGAAAACTAGGCAAAAGATATGAATAGGAAGTTTTCAGATGAAGTAATCAAAACTAATCATGAAATAAATGCTCTAAATAACTAATAAGAGAAGTGCAAATCAGAACAACTCTAAAGTACCATCTCACACCCATCAGATTGTCTAAAATGATAGAAAAGGAAAATGATGAATGTTGGTGGAGATTGTGTAAATAGTAATTGTATAAATTGTGTAAATAAAAAACACTGATGCTCTGTAAGTGGGCCTGTGAACTAGTCCAGCCTAGGTACACTGATGCCCCATGAGTGGGGCTGTGAACTAGTCCAGCCATTCTGGAAGACGTTTTCAAACTATGCCCCAAGGACTATAAAACTGTGCATTCCCTTTGGCCCAACCCTTACTAGGTCAACACCCCACAATAAGATCAAAGGAAAAGGAAAAGGACCCATACATACAAAAATATTTATGGCAGCTTTTTTTTCTTTTGTTGGCAAAGAATTGGAAATTCAGGGAATGCCTACCAATTGGGGAATGATTGAACAAGTTATAGCACATAAATGTAATGGAGTACTATTTATTGTGTTGCGAGAAATGATGAAGGGGATGGTTTCAGAAAAACCTGGGAAGATTTATATGAACTGATATAAAATGAAGTGAACAGAACTAGGAAAACATAATATTAACAGCAATATTGTAATGATAGTCAACTCTGAAAGACTTAGTAACCCTGATCAATAGAATCACCAGTACTCTGAAGAGCTCATTATGAAAAATGCTATCCACTGCCAGACAGAGAACTGATGGGATTCAGAGTGCAGGTTGAAGCATATTTCCTGTCCCCTTTATTTTTCTTTTCCCTCTTGGAACATGACTAAATTTTCCATGACTTATATGTATAATGGAGATCATATTTCTTGCTATCTTAGTGGATGGGGGGGGGGAGGGAGGAGGATGGGAGGGAAAACATTTGGAACTGAAAATAAAGATAAATTTTTTTTGAAAAACCCAAATATGACCTCTCTGGAATTCATCTTTCATACTAGTGCCTACATAATCTTTATGATGTGCAGATCTAGTCATATTTCTCTGCTCAAAAAAGTTTCATTAGTCTTCTGAGAAAAGCTCAAACTCCTTCACCTGGTTTAAAGGCTCATCCTGTGCTATGGTGTGTGCCTCTCCTCTGTGCACTTTGGGCTTTAGCCCAAGTAGAGCGGCTTTTCTTTCTTGTTTGAACACACTCTGTACTTGGTTGCATTCAGTGCTTTTTGTATGCCTAAAATGTCTTCATTTCTCCTCTTCACCTGTTGAATCTCCAACCACCCCCTAAAATTCTTCCTCTTTCATGATTCTCTCCCTAATTCTTTTCAGTTCAATTCAATTCCATTCAATAATTGAACCCCATGAGTAATTAATCATTTTCTCCTGGGACCTCCCATACCTCTTTATTTTGCTTGGATTTAATGGACTTCTGTTGCTTTAGTCACGTGTGCCTTCTTTCTTTGCCAGGCTATAAGCTCCAGGAAGCAATCATTCAGTCTTTTTTCTTTTAAGGCGGAAGGCCAATTGGGATTAAGTGACTTGCCCAAGGTCACACAGCTAATAAGTATGTCAGTTGGCCGTGTTTGAATTTGAATTCAGGTCCTCCTGACTCCAGGACTGGTGCTCTACTCATTGCACCACCTAGCTGCCCCAAACATCCAGTCTTAAAGAAACTCATGCCCAGCTCTGCACACAGCAGATACTTTTAAAAAGTTCATTGAGCAAATAAATGAATGAATGAAACCCTCTATGCCTTAATAGAAAATCTGGATGAGTTGCCAAATTGAGGATAACTGATGCCCTCCTAATCACCATATGCATGCACACACAGGGAAGGAGGGGGAGACAAATTGTGGGCAGGCAGGGGGAAAAGATTTTTCTGATGGTTTCAAAGTTTACTAGACATTTTCTTTCTCAAGTGAGATGAAACCAATATTTTCTCTTGCAAGATGAATTTGCTTCTTATTCATGTTTGCAATTTCAGCTTTTTGCACTCTGGGTCAGCAAAGATTGGGAGCACCATAGAGCAACTTATTTAGCTGTTGATGGGGAAAAAATGTGTGTTATTTGGAGAGGACATTTCTGCATGTCAAAAGGGACTTAGAAAACTATATTGAGCAATCAAATGCTTGAAAGGAACACAAACGAGATTTTAATTAAGAAGCAATATTGACTCAAACCATTGCAGTGCCATTCACTTCTACTCTGCTGGGGGGAAAATGTTGTGACTAGTAGACATCAAAGCCTGCAAAGAAGCACCTGTTATTGTTAGACTCAGGAGAGCCCTGGCAATTATCAAGAGCAAATATCCTCAGCCCTCAGCTCAACATAGCAAACATCCTTTTTAGTTAGAGAAACCGATACTGTGCATTTTTATTATCAAGTAGAACAATAACCTTTTTGGATGAAATGAAACCGGCCTTGACAAAGGAATAAATCTCAGAACCATCCATGCATCAAATTCAAAGCAGTCCTGCTAAGCAGGAGAATTGGGGTGGCCAGCACGTGTATGTTCGTTTCTAGGTGACCCAGTTCTCAATCTTTCTGTTGTTCCAAACACATCTCTGTCTCTAAAATTGGGAGTATACTGAACTTTTCCTTAATGACATTTCCCCGAAGCCCTCATGGCTCCCAGTTCTGATTATTACAAAGTGGCTCCTCTTGTGGCTGCCTTTGGGTCTTACAAAAATCATGAACCTTTTTCTGCAGTGTCAGTTTTGGCCCCTGGCAACCCCTATTAAACAGTTTATTGGGTCACAAAGGCCTTCACCTGTTTGCAAGAGACAGTATTCAGAGGCAGATGTAAGAATCAGATGGCTGATTCAATCCAACAAGCATTTAATAAGTGCCTATTGTTTGTAAAGAACTGAGCTGGGCACTGGCTGATCTCCAGAACCTTATGTTCTCATGGAGCAATACCCCATGGACTTTGTTGCTGTTGTTGAGTCATTAAAATTATGTGTCACTCTTCGTGATCCCATTTGGGGGATTTTCTTGGCAAAGATATTGGAGCAATTTGCCATTTCCTTCTCTAGCTCATTTTACAGATGAGGAAACTGAGGCAAACAGGGTGAAGTGACTTGCCCAGCTAGTAAGTACTTGACAGCTAGTAAGAGTCTGAGGCTGGATTTGGACTCAGGAAGAAGAATCTTCTTGATTCTAAGCCCAGTGCTCTATCCACTGTGCTACCTAGCTTCCCCGTGGGAAAATAAGTAAATAGAGTCGTTTACAGAGGGAGAACAATGATATCTGGTGGCCTCAGGCAAGGCCTTCTTCAGGAGGTGACCCTTGAACTGAGCCTTGATGTTCACTCAGGTGAGTAGAGCAGTAATTCTGAGGAAGGAACATCAGATGACTTGGGAGCTTAGCTTTTTCTTCATCTACTGGCAACAAAACAAACCCATTCCTCACAGTCAGTCTCCGGGGTTGTTGTGAAGATCTCATGAGTGGTATTTGCACAATGCCTAGTGAGCAGCAGGTGCTTAATGAATCCTTCTTCTAACCCCCTCCTCCCCATTCTGGGTCAGTTTCGGACATCCTTCCTGTTTCCTCCCTGATGTCTTCAGACTCTAGCACTGTGTGTGCCCTCGGAATCCCTAGTGTGGCTGTCACCTCCTGTGCCCCCTTTGTGTTTGCCGATGCTAAATCTGCTCTAATATTTTCAGACCCTGAAATTGCCTCTCACCTCATCATGATGCTGATCCTTAACGGTGATGTCATTATATTGCATTATTAGAATTAGATCATTATCATAGTAAGGATACTTGACATTTACATAGTGTCTTGCAGTTTACCAAATTCTTTAAATACATTATTTAATTTTATTTCAGAGCATCTCTCTGCGGTTGTGTTGTGAATGTTATGATTCCCATTGTGTAGAGGAGAAAACTGAGAAAACTGGGAGCAGTTAAATGAGTTGTGGCAGGTCATGCAGCTGATAGGGAAGGAAGCAGAGTCCTAAGCCCAGGTCTTCCGCATCTGAATCCAGTATCTTTGCCTTGATGTTGCATTAAAATAACGTGGTTTGCGGGTGGGAATATAATAGAGAAAATTCTAAAGTTTGATAAGCTATTTCTCAATATTGATGAATAGACATTATATGGGTAGTTCTATCAATTCCAGAATTACATTTCTTAATTGTTTAAATCCATTATTGGTTGAACTGAGAAGTGTTAAAATGGAATTTTTCAAGTATTTCTTCCACAAATTCATTCTAAACAAGAGTAATGGACAGTTTAGCCATTGTTAAGGTCAAGTGTTGACCCTTAAGACCTTTCTCTATTAACTCAGAGATCCCCCCCCAGGTTCTGGAGTCCTAGTTCATCCACATTGGCCCTGCTAAGGAGCCTGAGAAACAAAACAGAAAGAAATTGTTTGGCAGGTATTGTGATATTGGCAGGGGATTCTCATGCTGGCCATCAAGCTTCAGGGGTACAGAATGTGATGTTAGTCCTTACTCTCTTCAGGGACAGCCTTTGACTATTCAGCAACCTGTTCTCATACCAGGAGTGTTCACATTCTGTGCAGGATTATGACTATAAGGGAAAACTGTGTGCTTGAACAGTACATACTGTCTGGTTGTAACATTTTATTATTTACTTCACCAAGATGGTACAGCATATACAATAAAAGTGAACATATTGCATTCCCCTTTCTATCATTATGACAATTTCTATTTGAAAGGATCACAGTGGACATTATAGTAGGCTCAGTTTGAACTGATGTGACATACCCAGAGACTATTATTACAGAGCCAGAGATGCTGGTTATATGAAACATTTATTAGGGCAATAAATTAAGTGAAGAGTTGGCCTCTCCCAGGTGTCCCTGGGAGGATTTTTTATTGATTTTATTTTTTTGTAAAAGAGGAAAAATGCCATTGGAAAAACAATGATAGAAATACCTCTTTTAGGTGACTTTATCATTGGAGTGTTCTTTTGATTAGAAATACTGTGCCAGGCAAGGCAAGGCAGCCCATCACCACCTTCCTCACTGCCTCAAACACTGATAGAGACAGGCTAGGACCCTGAGGTGATTTTGGAAAAAAGCATGTTAAAGAAGAGGCATTGACTTCTAGTTTGCTTCTGTGCCCTCAGGACCATGGAATCTTTCCATCAGATTTGAAGCTGAACCTTCCACATGTGTTGTCTTCCCCATTAGAGCAGGAATTGTGACTTTCCTATCTATCTCCAGCATTTAGCACAGTGCCTTGCACATAGTAAGTACTTAGGAAATCATTCTTTCATTCAGTCATTGAAAAGCAGGATGAAATAATGGCTGAAGAGCTCACTTGTGAGTTCACACATACAGATTCTGTGACCTTGGGCAAGTCACTTAATTTTCAGTGTCCCAAGCAACGCTAAATGACTAGAAGGTGCAGAACAGTCACTGATATTCATTGATAGAGGGATCCTCGAAACTATAAATTTTTGACACCCATGAAATCACAGTTCTGACAAAAATGAATATTTAATTTTTCTCCAACTGCATGTTAAAACAATTCTTAACATTTTATCCTTCTTCCCCTCCTTTCTCTCCTCCCCTTATCTTAGACAGTAAGCAGTCCAGTATACATATACATATACGATCACATAAAACATTTCCGTATTAGTCGTCTTGTACAAGACTCAAACAACAACAAAAAAAGAAAGTAGAAAACAGTATACTTCGATCTGTATTCAGATAGTATCAGTTCTTTCTCTGGAGGCAGATAGTATGCTTCATCATTGATCCTTTGGAATTGTCTTAGATTCCTGCATTGCTGAGAGCAGCTAAGTCATTCAGTTGATCATCGTATACTATTGCTGTTACTGTATACTATGTTCTCCTGGTTCTGCTCACTTCACTTTGTGTCAGTTCATGTAAGTGTTTCCAGGTTTTTCTGAAATCTCCCTGCTCATCATTTCTTGTAGCCCAATAATAGCATTCCATCACAATCATATACCACAATTTGTTCAACCATTCCCCAATTGATGAACATCCCCTTGATTTCCAATTCTTTGCCACCACAAAAACAGTTGATGTGTGTGTATACATGCCCACACATGTATGTATGTATGTATGACAAATAGGTCCTGTCCTCCTCCCTTTTGTTAAAATCGCTTTGGGATATAGACCTAGTGGTAGTATTGTTGGATTGAAGGGTATATGCACAGTTTTGTAGCCCTTTGGGCTATGAAAATAATTCCAAATTGCTCCCCAGAATGGTTAGATAACTTCACAACTCCACCAATGTAGCATTAGTGTCCCAGTTTTCCCACATCCCCTCCAACACTGATCATTTTCCCTTTTTTGTCATAACAGCCAATCTGATAGATGTGAAATGATACCTCAGAGCTGTTTTAATTTTAATTTCTCTAATCAATAGTGATATAGAGCATTTTTATATAACTATAGATAGCTTTGATTCCTTTGTCTGAAAACTGCCTGTTCATATCTTTTGACTGTTTATCAATTGGGGAATGACTTATATTTTTATAAATTTGACTAAATTCTCTATTTTTTTGAGAAATGAGGTCTATGTCAGAGGTACTAGCTGCAAAATTTCTCACCCATTTTTTGCTTTCCATCTAATTTTGTTTGCATTGGTTTTGTTTGTGCAAAAGCTTTTTAAATTTTATAAAATCAAAATGATCAGTTTTATATTTCATAATGTTCTTTATATTTTTCCTTCCCCATAGATCTGGCAGTACAATATTCTTTCCTAATGTTTTTATGGTATCACTCTTTATGTGTAATTCATGTATCCATTTTGACCTTGTCTTGGTATTCAGTGTGAGATGGTGGTCTATACCTAGTTTCTCCTTTACTGTTTTCCAGTTTTCCCTGCAGTTTTTGTCAAATAATGTTTTTATCACAAAACTTAGATCTTTGGGTTTGTAATATACTAGATTACTATGATCACCATCATCATCTTCTTCTTCTCCCCCTCTTCCTCTTCCTTCTTCCTCCTTCTCCTCCTTTAACTAAAACAATGAGGACTCGTTTCCAGTATCTAGGACTTGGCCTCAGTGTCTGGGACTTGTCTTATCAACCTTACTTCCAAACTTTTATGACAAACCTTGTGACATTTTACAAAATAAGATGCTTTATTAATATTGTTATTCACTTCCTTCTTCTCATCCTTCTCAATAGTATTCATGTAGGAATGGGCCTGGGATAAGTCACCGTCCTACAGTTACTCTTTCCTATTTAATGTCCTAAATACTCGCACAGTTGGAAAAATGAATGCTTTTTGTAATAACTCTTTGTATCCTGCAGAGATGCTTTGCACAAGTGTTCTCATTTTTTGTGTGATCTGTATTAATAAGCCTGGTGTTTTTACCCTTTTGTAGTTTTTTGGTGGTGGTGACCCTCCCATTTCTATAAACAAATCTGCGTGACTCAGACATATGTTTGATGCTTTTTTATTGACCTCATGTTGGTTGAGTTCATGTCGGTGTTGCCCATCACAGAGCTTTATTGTTTCACTGTCTTTCCTAGACAAGTTACTTTTGATTCCATTCTACAACCTCAGTGGCTTATTGCTATTGAAAGCATTTATTATTGGCAGGGGGAGGGGAGGATGATGTCAGGTTTTTTGTCAAAGAATTTCTGTAGGTTTATCAAGTGCTGTGGAAACTTCTATCAATTCTCTTCTTCCTTTTCAATGAGAATGTGATCATTATTCCTGATGATAACAATGATGTTGAATCATGGCTCTGGTATTCACTCTTTAGTAGCATTTTCATAGGTAGGTAGAGCCCTGGAGTCAGGAGACCTGAGTTTGAATCCAGCCTCAGACACTTAGTAGCTACGTGACCCTGGGCAAATCACTTCACCATTTGCCTCAGTTTCCTCATCTGTAAAATGAGCCGGAGAAGGAAGTGGCAAACCACTCTGATATCTTTGCCAAGAAAATCCCAAATGGGGGTCACAGAGTCAGACATAGCTGAAACAACTCAACAACAAAATTAGAAACCAAAAGTTTCAGTGTGTGTGTTTTTGTACCATCACTATAACAAGATAGCAAATATAGAATAAGATGCTGATGTTTCTTAAGGAATATGAGTTTTTCTCTTTAGCCTAATGTTAATTTAGTAGAGGAAACCTTCTGAAGGGGCAGAGGTCAAGGAGGAGAATATCATGTACCTTCCCACCATTTGGTGTACTGCTGTGTAGCACAATAACATGAGAACGACAGCTCTTTTATGGATTCCTGTTTAGGGATGCACACTGTGTACCTGCATCAGAATTATCCAAGACACACAGATCCTGTCGCTGAGTTGGTCAATTTACAGCCTGCTGTTTATCTCTCTATCTGCTACCTACATAGGCGCCTACCTGCCTCATAGAATAGAACCTTTTGTTTGTTTCAGATAAACAAAAATTCCCCGTGTAGTAGGAAACCTGGAGGGGAAAGAGGCAGGATTTTTCTTTTCTTCTGGGGCTTTGTAAAGTGTGTTGTTGTAACTTACGGAACTGAAAGGGCAAAAATATTAGACTTTGAAAAATGTAAATATTTTCTTTTTGATACTTTTCAATAATTTATAAACTTGTATCACGTTAGTGTTTCCAAGTAACGGTCTTGAAAGCCATTGTTTTCTGTATGACTCTGACTCGTGTATTTATACTGCTTTAACAACTGTGTGTAGCTTTTATTAGTGTTATTGTTGAGTCGTTACAGACATGTCCGACTCTTCGTAGCTCCGTCTTGGAGTTTTCTTGGCAAAAGTGCGATGGACGTTCGCTGATGATTGTATTCGAGAGTAATCAGTCAGTGAGTGAGTCGAGTCCTTGGCATTAGGTCCTTTGGTAATACATATGTATTGTTGGTTTGTGGACTGAAGCACATTTCTATTTATAAACGATCTTTCTTGTATTTGTCACTGGACTGACAAACCAAACACAAAATGTTCATGTTTGTGTGCACATGTATAATGTTAATAATTATGCTCTCCAAGAAGGTAGATTTCTCTTAAAAGGCTCCTGTGCTGTAAGCTTGAGTCTCCATTCTCTGGATTCCGTAGATGTCTGGGGGGAAGTTGTCCCACACTTTTCTTCAGCATGCTACCTTGGTAAAGATCTACTTATTTAAAAATAACTGGGTAATAGACATCAGCTGATAATTCCTGGGGGAAGGACACTGTTAATAACCATGGCCCCCAAAAGTCTGAAGGGACCTAGTGCCTAAGGCAAATGGTCGTATGGGAGAGTCGTCCCAGAACCTGGCCTGTGTGGATCTACTCAGTGGTGTGGTGACGGCAGATGAGAGAAGGCAGTTTCTGAGTCTATTTTCTTTGTGTTTGAGAGGAATAAGAAAGATCAAAGAACAGCTCGTACTAGTGCTTGGGGTGGGTGAGAGGGTGTTGATGGGCAGCAAGAGGCCACAGCAGGGAGAAGGGAGAATGTTGTTCTGCTTTTCAAAAGAGGGACTAGAATGGAGCCCAGAAATGATAGGACAATGATAGGACAATATCCCAATTCCTGATCAGATTTAATGATTAGTTGTTGGTCACTGCACATCCAGAACAGGGAGCACCCACATGCTTCTGGAAGAGCAGTGTCCACACATAGCCCAGTTTCCTCTTTTGAGAAGGTGACTAGTGTGTGTCTAGTGCACCCAGGCTTTTTCTAAACATTTGACAGAGTCTTTCCTGGTATTCTTGTGGTAAAGGCAATGTGATGTAATGGAAAGGGTCCTGGGGTTGTTGTCAGAGGATCTGGTTTAAATAGTCACTCTGCTACTGCCTTATGACCTTGGTCAAGTCACTTATCTGAGCGTGAGCTTCCTTACCAACATATTCAGAGTTAAGCTCTTTATGTGATGTCCATTTGAGACCCAGATCTATGATCTCATGTAGAGAGAAGAGAAATGTAGCTTAGGTGACAGTGCAAGTGGCTTTTGAACTGGTCCAATGGTCAGATGCAGCAAGTGGTCATTGTTGGCTTGATGACAACTTGGGAAGTCTCCATGTAGCGTCCTAGCTCTCCATGAATGTTCTGTGCTAAGAGAGGCCATTAACTGCATGTCAGAGTCAGCAGCTGTAACAATCTTCAGTAACCTAAGAGAGCCGGGTGTCAAACTCACGTCCAGATAGGGGCTGCTAAACCCTAGCTAAGGAGCCCTGCAGAGGCTTGTATCAGCAATGCAGTATTCACAATGCCTACAGTAACTATAAGTATGCTGATATGGTTATTAAACACAAAATGTAGCGGGCTCTCTACATGAGAAATATAGCTAGAGCATTTATTTAAATACCAGAAAACTGAGTCCTCAAACCAGAAAGTCAAAGCCAACACAGTAGTTTTGAAGTTGGCACATGTAGTTAAAGCAGTAAACACCCACATTGTCAAGCCTTCAAAACAGGACAGGCTACCTCAGGCAAAGATCCTCCTTTCCTCACTCATGACAACTACTCAGCGTCCAGGCAGCTTGCTCCCAGCAGCTCTGGCCCTCCGCAGTTCCCGTCTCTGGCAGTCCTCAGCAGGAGTCCTTAGCAGAGATTCTGGCTGGCTCAAAGAAAAAGGAGTTTGCACTACAACTGTAGCCATGGCTGCCGCTACCGCCGCTGCTGCTGCTTCCAGTCACCATGGCATGGACGCTAGCTTGGTTACAGGGTTCTCTTGCTCTACCCCTTCCTGCTACGTCAGCAAGTTCAAGGGGCATGGAAGATCTTCAAATCCCAGTATCATTACAAGGCTAGGCACTGGCTTAGAAAACCACCCATCTTTGCATGTTCCTTTTTTTATCATATACCAACACATTAAAATCAGACAAGAACTGCACTTTCATCTGGTTTGGTTGTCATTTGGGAGTGTTGTAGGTCGCATCTGCCTAAAGGTGGTGTGTTTGATGCCTCTGGTTTGAGACACTGGGCTCAAATTAAATCAAATTAAATTTATTAGGGTTAAATGTAAAGTCTTAAATTTGGGTTCAGAAAATCAACTTTGCAATAAATAATGGGAGAGGCATACCTATCCAGCAATTTT
Source organism: Pseudochirops cupreus (assembly GCA_028627135.1). NCBI lineage: Eukaryota > Metazoa > Chordata > Mammalia > Diprotodontia > Pseudocheiridae > Pseudochirops > Pseudochirops cupreus. Next base: position 14,945,790 of record CM053580.1, on the reverse strand, counting down.
CTTGAAAAACACCCAAAAGTTTCAACAGACTACAACTTGACTATGAATAATATCGATCATATGAATAGTATGAGCAGTATGAAGGGGTCCAAAAAGCTGGTACAGTCTTGGGCTGCACCAAGAGAGACACTGCCACCAGTCCCAGGGAGGTGACCATCCTCAGACCACATCCAGAGTACTGTTCTGGATGCCACATTGTAGAAGGGCACTGATGAGCTGGAAAGAATCCAGAGAAAAGCAGGCATAATGAAGAGCCTCCAGTTCGTTTCCTGTGATAATGGCCTGAAGGAATTGAAGATGTTTAGCCTGGGGGAAGAGAGAGATCAGGGAGGATGTAGCCATAGTGTTCCAGTACCAGAAAAGCTGTCTTGTCAGGAAGGATTAGATTTCTTTTGTTTGGCCCCATGGATCAGTAGGAAGAGCTGGTAGAGAAAAGCTGTGGAGGGACAGACATTGGCTCCATGTGAGAAAAATGCTGTCCCCATTAGGGGAATGAGCTGCAAGAGGGATGGGCAGGGATTAGGTTCATCCTCTTTGGAGGTCTTTCAGGGTCAGGGAACCTTCAGCCTCGAGGCCACATGTGACTCTGTAGGTCCTCAAGTGTGGCTTTTTGACTGAATCCAAGTTTTATGGAACAAATCCTTTTGTTAAGGGAATTTGGCCAAGGTTTCCCAGCCCTGGGCTGGATGGTCTCTTGTCATCATGACCAGGTGCTACTGAGAACAAATCCCTTTCTGATCAGAAATTCTGCCATATTTGATTCTGTGAGTGAGACTCTTTAGTGTGGAGAAAATGTAGGGGAAACATGAGGGTCTTCAAGTATTTACATGGCTGGTAGGAGAAGGATTCGTTTGGCTCTCTCTGGAACCAGAGGCAGGACAGCAGCACTGAGTGGCCGTTACAGAGGCCAGTTTACAGTAGAAGAACCTTTGTGACAATGAGAGCCGCCCCCAAATGGGGCGGGCTACCTTGGGGATCAGGGGGCCCGGGGGTTAGAGGCGGGATGCCTTTGGAAGGGGGGAACTTCTTAGGGAGAGGCCTTGCGGCAGACATTCTGTGGGAGGTGCCCAGCTTCCTTCATAGGTATGCTATAACGAAATGTGCTTTGTAACCTGTAAAGGCCATAGACACGCGGGTTACTGTAAACAACACGACGTTTATTTATTTTCACAAAACAATGCCAATTGCTAAATATCTTAAGCTGCTGCTGAATTTAATTTTTCTTTATACTTTTAGAATTAAAGAGTTGAGCACACAATTAGAAAACCAACAAAAAAAATGTCAGAGCGTGAATGAAGAACTGAGACATTTTCAAGATGAGCTAAAAGTCGCATACAGACGGTCCCAACAGTACAGGTAAGATCTCCCTAAGGGAGAAATGGCTAATTAAAGTATTTCAGTGAAAGGATCACAAATGTAGGAGTGTATTGCTTGAAAAAATAGCGTCAATGTAGCTTTTCTTAAAGACTTTGGATCAGGCTAGAAATATTTTTTCTGAACTATATGGGATTAGAAAAATACAGAGGTTGCCTTAGTTTGTTTCCTATAATTAAAAATTGTGCATTAGCACAAATTTATTCTCTTAATCACATTCAGCACAATGATCAATTGGTAATGACGAGAATAAGACAAATTTTAGAGGTGATGCTCTCCATTTTTAAGTGTCACCATTTTGAAGCACCAGGGAAGGGAGCTGTTATTGCCCCCCCAAAATGTGCAAGTTAGAGTTAATTACACCCAAACAGGGAAGCGTGTTCTCAAAAGGCTGAGTATTTGCTTTTCTGTGAATAAATTGGGCCGATTCTTCCTTAAAGAGTGGCAGCTTTTAAAATTTGGTAATTTGAGTCAACTTTTGTCCTTAAGACACAGATGGCCATTTGTTCAGGGTACCTGAAAATATGCCTAATGAGTAGGAAAAATGCTCATTTTACTTCTTTTTATACCTTTGGGGAAAATGGTCTAGTAAAAACTTCTCCATATTGGAAATGTTTTTGTTTTGAAACAGACCCTTCTTCCAAGTACCGGTTAGAGCCTGGCTCTGATGCCTTCCCATGATATAGAGGTGACCCTGGGTTCCTGAAGGTGATACTGGAGGAGGCTGAGCTTTGGCAGGGTTCTACTGAGCTGGAAAGACATCCAGACCTAGACTTGGAAACATATTTGATGTCTGTTTTCCAGAGACAAGTCTTGGAAAGATGAAAGACTCCTTACTAGGAAATTGGACACTAGGTGATGAATTTTTTTTTCTTTCACAGCAGCTGATGAAAACTATTTCCCCCTAGGCATGGGAAGCTTGTGGTTTGTGTCAGTGAAGGGAGTATCCACATTGAGGACATTCTGGTTACCTTAATGTGTTGCAGCGTCATGATACAATTCATGGTGATAATTTTCATGTCTCCTACTCACAGGTTGAGAGCCATTCCTTGGCCCCACCTCATCACCCTTCCCAGACTGCAGTATTGTCCCAGCTGGGTGATGGGTGATGAGGTGGTATGGCCACTCAAGAGCTGAGCACCACCGCCTAACTTAATTAAAATCTCCTTCTGGAGTCTTCTGTCAGTACCCACTGTTCTTTATTCTTAATCTTGCTCCGTTGTCATTAATATAGATAGGAAATGACTGAGTATATTTTCAAAATTAAGAACTGATCCTACATTATTTTTGTAGCAGGCTTCCCCCAGGAGGAAATGGGGGAGTGTCTGACCCCTTGGTATTCACGTGCAAGAGAAAAGCTCCTTTGGTTATCACAGGAGCCTCATGAGCCTAGGTTTGGGGAGGGGACATAGATGGAGGGAAGACACAGACTGAAACTGGTCCTGTTGGCAGTGACCAGGCCAATAGTGATGGGGACCCTGGAGCATTGGAGAAGTCTGTGAGGGCCCCAAGGGGGAAGATGCTGAGGCTAGACAGTGATGGAGACAGCAGACTACATGGAGCCCTAGAGAGAAGCCTGGGTTTCATTTGCCATCACCCTGGAGGAGAGGAGGTCATGGCAGCTAAGGAGAGTGACCTCCATACGGTCCCTGGAGAGAAGCATCCAGCACAGGAAAGGCGGTGTTGAAATAGCAGAAGAGGAACAGAGTGCAAAGCGTAAGAAAGATGACTCCAGCAGAGAGCCCTGGCCCTGGAGATGGTTAGTGGGAAGGACTGCTTACTCCTTGGACCATAATAAAGGACCATGGTGTCCTTTACTAACTGTTCTGTATTTTGTTGTCTAAATAAGTCATGTTCCACATTTAATGCTCATTAGTCAGGGCACCAGCAGGAGACCTGAGGGCCATTTCTGAGAAGCAAAGTGAACCGTGTGCTGGTGTTCTCTGGGCTTCACAGAATTGGGAGGAACTGACCATTTAGCACAAGCTATTGTTGCACCAAAATAACGTGAGGGAGACCCTGAATACAAATTTGAAGTGGACTTTATTTAGCATGCGGCTGCTTGGGGCAAATACCCAAATAGAACAGCCCCGACTGTGGACAGATCGCTGGTATATATAGGCAATCCCGGCTCTTAATGATCAGGGATTGTGTAAGCAGGGGTTTACAGCAGGGATTGGGTAGTACACATTTTAATTCTGGCTCACATGGGAAACCTTGGCGAGCCCTGTGGCCAACTAGTCTACTTCCGGGAAGAAGGAGGAAGAAGATGGCTTGTTAGGACAGAATAGGGGGAGAGGGAAGAGATCAAAGAAGCCAGAATGAGGCCAAGTACAACACTATGTGTCAGATGGACACACACTGTGAAACAGCCAGCAAGTGCTTGCAAACCTCAGAGGAGGGCAGCCCTTCTTGGGTCACAGACTTTTCCCTGGCTGGGGACAGAAATCCGATTGGTGGAAGTGTGCCTCCTAAGGCTGTAGACAAGGCCACCCATCAGAGGACCACTCCAAAAGCAGGATCATACCTTGTCTCTGATGGGCAAGTCTATCTCTTCAGGTCCCATGGTCTACTCTTTCATTACTTTATTAGACCTCATTTTTTTATAATATGGTTTGATTTATGAAGCGTGTGTGTGTATAGAGGGGGTTGTGTTGAGCAGCTGTGGGGGTCATATGACAGGACCCAAGCTCCTGGGGTTGGGGGTCAGGGGAAAGGTTTATCAGAAAGCAGAGAGACAGAGAAAGAGAGGTAAGAGAGCCCTTCCCACATTTCAAAAATCTGGCCTAAAGCAGACCCTGCCCCCCACCCTCCTCCAGAGACTGGGGAGGTGCTTCTTGATACTTGTCTGGGCAGGCAGGAACAGATTATGGTACTGGGGAGAACAGAGGAGGGTGCTTCAGAGGAACCAACCCAGAACTAGCTGTGCCCATCAGAATGGCATGAGATCCTCCCAGCACGTCCTGTCCATGGAGCCTGGCATGCCAAGAACTTAGTGGGAGTGGGGCGGAGGGGGCGGTGTGTGACCAGATAGCACAGGGACCATAAGTTAAAGAAGTGGATTGTCAGTCGGGCGCTCTTGGCGTGGTTTGATGGCATGTTTCTTACGTGTATGATTTCCAAATATTCACAAAGCCCATGTTTGTGCTTTGGTTACTGCTTGATTGACCGTATACCATCCTTCTTCTTAACCATGGAAGTCTCATGTTCTCTCTAACCTGTGGTTTTCTGAAGAGAGTGGGGAGAAGACTCCGCTCTGTCTCCGATCCAGTGCCTCGAATCCATTGCAGATGAATTAAGTATTTGTTGGGTGACTGACTGAGTCACTGGAAGGAGGGTTGTACATGCTTGGGGGGACAAGCCATGCACATAATTTTTAAGTGGAGCAACAAGAATTGGGCGATTCAGAAGTCTCACTCAGCCCCTCCAAGTATTTGCCTGCATAAAAAGGCTATGTTAGAACCAGGGTCAAGGGAAAGGACGGGATCGCCTGCTTTGTAGAAAGTTAGAAATATACAGATAGAAGGATTCTTAAGGATCCTTGAGTCCAGTCCCGTCATTTGGCAGCTGAAGAAGCTGAGGCCAGAGAGGGGAAGAAGCCATCCCAAGGCCACATGGCTGGTTGGTTAGCCACTGAGCTGCCTCTAGGACCAGCTAGAGCTCTGACTCAAGTCATTGTTGGATGTGTGCATTAGTGAGATGGCACTATTGTGTCCAGCTAGTTACTTGCAGAAACACTGGGATGGTTTCCAATCCTCTTTCTTTCTGAAGAAGAGAAGCAGCCAGTTACTGCCAGTGAGTTTGAACTGTGAGCTATTAGAATTGAGAAATGACTGGTGGTGGCAATTTGGAAACATGAGGAGCAGCCTTCCTGTGAGCAGAATGAAGAGCCCCAAAGCTCTCTGAGCTCTCTCACCAGCCCGGTGCCTCAGAGCTCCAAAGTCACCTGTCAGAGATTTTTTGTTCAGGTTACTTCTAAAATGTAAATCCTTTCTCCTACATTAAATTATTAGTAGTGGTCATTGATAGCCTATTATGAGTTTGTTTCTCATGAACTTTCCTCAGTGACAGCAATCTGATGACAAAGCACTGAAGGAACAAGCATGTCAGTGGGAGGGGGGCTAAGAAGAGGGCTCTCATGGGAAGAGGATGTTATGCTGCTAAAAGCCCTCCTTGGGCATCAGAGTGATACCTCCTGCCTAGGGAAGAACAATGACAGCAAAGCTGAGAGGTTCAGAAGAGGACAGGGGAGCGCCCCCAATTCACCTGGTTTGCATAATATTGTCCCTGCCTGGGAAGGTTTTATTCCTGCCAGGAGAGACAGTACTGGCTGTTAGTGCCCCGGGGGCCATCTGAAGTCCGCGGGTGGAGGGGGTTCCCATCATCTTTCCTCCCTTCTTTTGGGCAGGCTTGAACAAAACTCTGAATGTGTGAAATAGGGAGAGCAGTGAGTCTGTCTGCTTCCAGACTTCTATTTCTTTACTTCCCTTTTCAGATTCTTCTCCATTTTCCACCTTCCTCCAGGTGCCAAGACCCCTGGGATGCTGCTGGCTCCCCAAAGCAATTCTCCTTCTGTCTCGCCCTCCCTGCCATCCATATATCCCCCCATCAAACTCTGCCAGCACTCTGTCTCAGTCCCTGAGGACCCAGGTCTCAAAGAGGCTATGAATTATTATTAGGTTACCTTCCTTTCAAAGTCACATTTGCATTTTAGCATGCCATTTAAGGACAGGCTGGTATAGCAGAAAGACAACAGGACCAGGAGTCAATAACCGTGGATCCTAGACTGCACTTTATCATTAACTGATTCACAGTGTGAATATGGAAGCAATGAGAAGATATAGTGGGTAGAACATGAGACTGGAGTCAGGAAGACCTGAGTTCCAATCCAGCCTGGGCAAGTCACCTCACTGCTGCCTCAGTTTCCCCATTTGTAAAATGGGGATCAAAAGAGTGCCTCACATCCAGAGTTATGGTGAAGATAATATTTGTGAGATAATATTGTAAGCAGATTAACATAGTGACTGGCCCATAGTAAATATTGGCACTCAATAAATACTTAATCTTTTTTCTTTCTCTATGTACAAATCACCACTCTATTTTCTCATCTGCCTCAGCTTTCTAATCTGTAAAATAAAGGGGAGGTCCCTTTGGAATCTAACATTTGATAGTCAATTTTAGAAATTATTCATGGTCAAGTATGTGTTATTCTATATTTTATGGCATTTAATTTGTATATTTCTGAAATTATTAATATTTTTTAATTTTTGTATTTAATATTTTCCTTAGTTTCTTTCAAGAACAAAAAAGATAATATTTTCAGATATTTTAAAATGCTGTCAGCACCTTGATGTCTGTGAGCAAGCTGAGTACCACAAAACTATAGAGAATTCCTTTGGAACTGTAACGCCTTGGGGTGTGCCAGCGGGTTTGCTGCTACAGGGGATTCAGAGTGAGGGAGGGAAGCCTGAAGGGGTAGGTGCCACCTCAAAGTGCCAAGGAATGCAACTCAAGTTGTAGAAATGAACAAACAAAAAAGGGACCCTAACACAAGGAATACACATGATGGGGTAAAATAAATCCAGTTTAAATCTCCAGAAATTTCAGAAACATTTAATTACCTAATATGGGAACAGCATTGTGCTTGGAGACATGTGACATTCCCGACAGGCTGGGGCTGTACTGTGGAGGGGGGAGGGTCTGTCCAGCTTTGGAGAAGCTTGTCATCCCCAGTGGTCCACAATTCTTTCTGGCCGTTGGGAGAGCCTCTGTGTCCTGAAGCATGGAGATGTGTCAGCTGAAGGAGGCCTCTTACTGATCCAGGTGCCACCTAACCACCAGACAGGACTACGCCTTTGGGAACGCTGGCCCTTCTCTTACATCTACCGGCTAGTCCTGTTGCCGACATTTCTGTTGTTGTGTCCAACTCTTTACAAACCCCATTGAGGGTTTTCTTGGGCAGAAATGCTGGAATGTTTTGCCATTTTCTTTCTCCAGCTCATTTTACTGCTTAAGTGACTTGCCCAAGGTCACACAGCTAGTGAATGTCTGAGGGCAGATTTGAACTCATGAAGATAAGCCTTTCTGACTCCAGGCCCCGCACTATCCTCTGTGTCCCCTAGGTGCCTGCCCCTGGTTTCTTCACATCAGGCTAAAAGATCATCCACGTGAAGAACAGTCTGGATTCTAATACGCGACAGAATGGCCTAATTCTTTAAACTTCTTTGAGAATAGCAGCCCTGCTACAAGCATGAGAGAAATGACCCCATAGGCTGATGTAGAGGAGCCACTTGTGCTTCATTTATTTCAGCACCCCGAGAGCTGCGGAGGGAAAGACGGACGGATGGACAGACTGGACAAAAGAAAGCTGAACAGAAGTGTGAACGCTCCTTCGGAAGTGTTTGCTGTAGGATTTACAACTTATATGCCATTGCATGTCCTCGAGGGTCAGCTGTATGCCCTTGTACTGAAGGGGGGAGGATTCCTTCACTGGAGTCTAATTTGGGAATCCAAGGAAAGTAATCGGGGCGCCCTTCACCTGGACTGGAGTCTTTTTTTTTGGAAAACATGAGAGCCGCCCCTCGGAGGAGCCCGGAACTATGGCCAAGGAGAGCTTTCCGTCGCATAGCTCTTTTCAAGTTTTTCTCTTAATGGCTTAATTGCAATCAGACTTAATCATCTAGCCTCCAGCGAGGCTTTGTTCCTGCTCAGCATTTCCCCTGACATCATTTCCAATCAGCCTCTTGGAAAGAAGCAATTGTAAACAGGTGGACTGCGGCTCGGCGCTGACGACCCTGGTGTCCTCTAGGGGCTAAGAGAGGAGCTGTGGAAACCGCACGCGATTCTCCTGGCAGGCGGTCCCTCCCTGAGACCAGAGTCCCGACAGATCAGACTTGGAGGAGGCCTTCGGCCAGCGCCTTCCTTGGGCAGCACCCCAGGCTCCCAGAGCCCCGATGGGAGTCTCCTGGCCAGGAGGTGGCCAAGCTGGAGCCCCCTCTCCTGGATCTGTTGGGGCGCTCATCCCTCGTCTCCTCCAGCACCTTTGCCTGAAAGTGGGTCATTCCCAGAGGTTCATTGTAAGCCAGTCCATGGCACTCTAGAGGGCCTTTTCGGTAGAAGCCCCGTTGTAGTCACAGTCAGGAACAGTAAGGACAGTTTACAATGATACGGCATTTCAGTTACCAAATACTTTTATTAAACATTATGTTGCCACAAAAATCCACTTTCCGCATCGTGCCCCATGGCTGTTATAGCAGCCCAGTCGCCCGGAGTGCTCAGGCCATGCATGCAGTGCAATAATTCCGTGATCAAGCTTGTGCCAGATCTGTGGGGCCCCCTGAGAACCGGGACTACAGGGTAGGACCAGACCCGTACATGCCCTCCAAGAAAGGAAGGAAGAAGGATTGTCTCCTTTTTCCTCCAGGAGTTCGATGTTACTCCAGGTAAATTTTGTCAGTCAGAAGTTGACTTTTGCATCCCAACCCCCTCAGGCCTCCATTGGCTTCTGCTGCCCAAATTCCATTACCAGTCTCTCCCCCAGGCTTGTCTGTACCTCACAGGACTCCCCATCTTTCTGTCGCCCTTCCTGTGCCCTGCCCCTCCTTCCTCAGGCTAGATGAGCTCAGCCTATCCTGAGTTCCTTCACATGGGCTCCTCTCCAAAGGTGCAGCCTGTGGAGAATTTCTCCTGCTGTGACCTGATTCATGTCTTCCCAGAGGATCTATCAGTCAGATGTCAGTCAATGAGCATTGACTAAACACCTGGTGTGTGCCAGTCACCCAGCATGAAAACAGCCCCTGTTCTCGAGGCTCTCACATTGTCTGCTTGTGTCAACAGTTAAAATACAAACAGGATTTAGGCAGGGTTAATGGGAAATAATTTTAGGGAGCAGACACTGGGGCGATCCATCCCCAGTCCCAGAAACTTTCCTCTGATGCCTCATTGTGTTGTGGAGGGAGCTGAGGTCCTCAGGGCTGTGCCAATGAATGAGTGCTCTGACGTGCTCTGACAGCACCTACCAAATGGGAAGTCTTCTCATAAATCTTGGTCCCAGACTAAGCTGCTGGGCTGCTGCCTAAGAGGCAGACTGGCTGAAGACAGAAGGCACAGCCCTGTGGATGCTCTCCTGGGGTATGGGCTAACTCATGGGCCTCATTGAGGTAGCTCCTCCAAGATAAGACGCTACCGATGCAGTCAGTGCTTTTTCTGCCACATTTAGAGAGTTGTCTGTGGCCTTAGGGCCCCATGGGCAGTTTGGGCCAAAGGTGAGACTTAGCCCCAGGTCTTCTCAGCTCAGGCTAGGAGTCCAGCTCCTCAACCCACCACCCTGGGCTGCCTCTCCTTCCTCCTCTGACAACTCACATAAAGATGTGATTGAAGGATAGCTCCCTGATCCTCTCAGAGGTACCTGCATTTTAAACATAAAATGCTTTGCTAACCCTGAATTAATTGATAATCTGTAAAATCTATACAGTGAATCATATCAACAAGAAAAATCATACAATTTACATGGTCATGTCAATAGGTACAGAAAAGTTTTAATGCTAAATCCTAATGTTAATAATGCTAAAGTCCTAATACTAAAAATTGCACTTGTGTTTTAAAAAAAAACATTAAAGGTATAGGAACAGAAAGATTTTTCTTTGTGTAATAGTAATGGGAATTTGAAGACCTTCCCTGCTTTGAAAGTAAACTCTGCCCCCTAATAGGCTGAATGTAGTCACATGGAGCCTGTGGTGGGAGGAGTTTGCTGAAGGGTAGAGCAGAATCCACAGGAAGCTGGGAGTCAGCCAGAGAGAAGGTGAGAGAGAGAGAGAGAGAGAGAGAGAGAGAGAGAGAGAGAGAGAGAGAGAGAGAGAGAGGAGCTCAGGCAAAAAGTTAGCCAGGTTTTTGAGTAAATATTGATCTTATATTGGTTTATGGGAAGGCTGAAGGATGGTGTGGCTCTCTGCTATGTTGTGGTGCATTGACTTCTATGTTGCTATAATGAATTCAGATTTCTGGTGTGTAAATAAATGTTTTGCTTCTGTCCTGTATATGGAGAGTTTGTTATATTTTGCTATTGCGTGCCATGCAGGAATATTTATAGTCACAGTTGATATATTTATGGTGATTGTGGGTGCTATAAATATTGTATTGGCACTACACTTTGCTATGGTAAAAATTTTCATGGGATTTCAGACAATTTTTTTTTCATGCTTCAGTGATGTAGAATTATTGGAATGGAGAAACTTGGACACATTCTTACTGACTGAAAAGTCAGATTATCCTCTCACTGTTAATGTTTCTGTTTGATTCAGTTTTAGAAACTGAGTCTTTTCAATGTCTCTTTGTGTAATGGAGGTGATCTTGAGCTCTCAAAAGTCCAAGTTCTGGTAGATCCCACCAGGCTAGGAAATCTTTGAGTACAGGCCTGGCAACTGACCGTTCCTCTGCTCTCTGAGAACTAAGGCCACCAAGGGAAAAGTATGCCTTTATCAAAAGACTCACAACCAGGTGATGAATTTAGTGTTTGGCCATAGCAACTAATGAACTGAGAGAGAGGTTGCAACCTTCTTGCATCACTGGAGGGAGCCTGAGTCTTTTGAAATAGTGAAATAGATTAGAAATCGTGTGAAGGTAAAGAAGGAAGCGTCAATAACAGAGATTTTATAATATTTTTATTTGTAGGTGGCACAGCTGTCTATTAAGAAAGTTTATAATAGCACAAAACTGCAATAATCTGTCTAGTTATTGGGGAATGACTGATGGAGTTGTACTAGATTAATGTTAGAGAGCCTTCCTGCATCATAAAATATTCTGACTGTGAAGACGTGCAAGAAATATGGAAAGTTCAAGATACAGACTCTCTTGAATCGTTTGGCCCAAGATCATATTTTATTCCTCCAGTTGGTTGATCTGAAGGAAAACCTAAAAGCCAGTGAATTGAGCTGAGCTCAGGGGAAAACGGGTCACAGAAAGTCGGAAACAAATTTTACCCGAAGGGTGGAATTATCACGTTATGTGCCAGCTGCTCATATCCACCTACGAAGGTTGTTAGAATCTAGAACCCCAAACTGAGTTTCATAGACTCTTAAAGATTATCTAGTCCATCCCATGAATTTTAGGGATGAGAGACCGGAGGTCCAGAAAGGGAATGACTTGCTCCAAGGACTGGCAATACAGAGCAGCGTCAAGATTCAGGCTTGGGTCCGCTGGCTCCCACCTGCACCAGCCGACCTGTCCTCCTGTTTCCGCGCCAAAGTATTTGCCACAGAATGCGTGGACTACGTTTTGTTTTTAACCACAAACTTGTGTTCTAAACCGTCTTAAAAATTTTGAGTATTTTTGAGTGTCCAGAATATAGAGAAGGAAAAAAAAAACCTTTGTTGTTAAGGAATTTACGGATGAAGATTACTAATTGTCTCTTGAGATCATTGACTATTTCTCCTTATCTTTCAAATAAAAAAGAATCTAGAGCATTAAATCACGTTCTAACAGAATCAGTCATTGTCTCTTTATAAATTTGGAAATTCCCCACTGATCTCATTTCCTTTCCTTACAGTCAGAAGCTGGAACAGCAGCACGTGATACACAAGAAGACGCTGATGGTCCTCAAGTTTTCTAAGAGAGAGCTCGGGGGCATTAAAAACGAAGCGGTTTCCGCGCTGCAGAACCTGGTTTCGCTGAGTGAGGAAGTGGCGCTGCAGATTCGCGGCATCAGCGAAGGGGCGCTTTTCGCAGGTTTGCCAGAACGGCTTCTTTTTGCAGTGGCGGAACACGAGTCAGTGAGAAGCGGAAATGAGGAGAGCTTTTCCTAGCTGCTCTTCTTCTTTCTCCTCACTCCGCTCTTTCTTTGGCATAATCCTGTGTTCCACCCGACCCGTTTATTTATATAATGACAGTTTATGCTTGAGTTATGTATGAGTTATATTTTCTGATGAGCTTCCTTCCTAAATTTCCTTCTCATCCGTTATTTCTATGGATGAGAATCTGGCCACATACGTCCGCGTGAGAAAGGCAGGAATTGAGAACAGAGGAATGAGGCAGGAGGTGTTAGAGGGGCTCTGTGCTCTTCTTCCTCTTCCCCTTTTCCTTCACCTTTCTCATTTACATAGGAGACCTAAATGTTTGATACTGGGACAAAAAAACTGACATGCTGTAGGGTGGGGTGAGGAACCTGTAGCCTGGAGGCCACATGTGACCCTCTAGGTCCTCAAGTGTGGCCTTTCGGCTGAATCCAAACTTCGGAGAACAAATCCCATGTGTGACCTGCTCTAGACCCACATAGTTCTTAGTGAGTTTCTTTGGCAGAATCTTCTCTCTAAATGGATATTAAGGGCACAGAATTCCAGTATAGGGTTTTATGGGAGTAAGTAGGAATTTTAATCCTAAATCAGATAGAGACTTGGGACTGAGTGACTTTTGATCCAGGTGAGTACGATGAAATAGGTCCAAAGATAGATTAAATCCTGTAGGCTCTACTTAGCTGGCTGACTGTATTGTGCTCTGAAGAGCTTGGCCTGTGGAGATTACTCTTCTGGAGAAAAGAAACTGCACCTAGCTAAAACTCCCCTGGTCTAAAGACTGGCTATAGAAGAGTCTTCCTCACTGAGTTAAGCTTAATTTTCCGGGTTCTAAGCTAAAATAGAGATGGAAGAATCTAGTTTCTGTCTTGTGGAGAGAGAAGGAAGCACCTTTTGGGAAGACTACTTGAAGCCTGAAACTGGAAGACAAGAGAGGAGCCACGGCATCACCTGGCACAGACTGCCCACTACGAGAGGCCAGGGGAAGCAGCAGGCTGAAAATACACCAACACCAGAGGCCTCGTTGGCCGCCTAGGGCCAGAGGCATGAGTGGCTCCTCCATGTGTAGGTCCTGGCCATAGATGTTCCCTAAATGGGTGCCCTTCTAGGCCCGAGCTCAAGCCACACATGTCCTCTGCATGTTTGTCCTGCCACACCTGCCTTAGATGTGTCTAGTCTTCACAATGATGGTATTTGTATGAGGGAAATTTAATACTACACTATTTCATCACATGTTTTGCTGAATAACTAGTAAAAAAAAAAAAGAGACAAACAACTGTGAGGGCCCTTGAGCCAGGATATTGAGTAATTATGTAATCATAGAATATCCTGAACATGGGGTAGTTTTCCTGGGAGTCACCTTTGAGAGGATGGGACCTGAAGTGCTAGAATTAAATAATTGAGAAGAATTAGCTGGGTGAAAAGGCAGGCAGGCCCCAGGAGTACTTCAAAGGCCAAGTCTTCTTTTCTCTAGTCTCTGAAAAAAAAATTAATGACTTGGCATTATTTCTAGTTGCAATGACTTAAACATGTATTCTAGGGGCACAAAGTTGAGGATAAAGGGCACAATCCCTGGTCGCTCTTAAATGGCAAGGTAACCTGTATCTTAAACTCATCAACTTAGTTCTTTCTCTTCAATTGCTGGTTGCACAAAAGACTATCAGAAATAGTGAATATGGAGTAAAATCATTTATCCAAGCAAACAGAAGTCAGGGAAGTTATACTGATCTATATCTGTACTTATGGGTATAAATAGATACCTACCACATGCTTTACAAGAGTGAAGGAGTTCTCTAACTGAGAATAGGATAAGATCTTAACTCAAACCAGGAGAGAAGGCCTGATCTCACCCAAGGCAAAATTACCTCCTAAGTCTATGTGAAGGCACACTGGGAATGAGGGACATGCTAAAAAGCCAGATTCCTCTACATGTCTTTCTGTTTCTCATCCCTGGAATGCCCTCTGTCCAGGTGGTTCTCCAGAGATGCTGGTAGCCACTTATTAAGTCTCTGACACAGGTCTGCCCCACGTTGGTCTCTACTGATCTGGAGTCCTATCTCCCCTTACATGTAGGAGCACCGAGCCTTCTGAAGCATGCATTCTAACAGGAGAGACCACATATATGCAAACTGGAGCTAGAGACAGTAAAGGAGCCTTTGGAGTTTATTGTGAACAGGAAGGAGAGTAACATGATCAGACTTAACTGTTGAGGAAAATCCCTTTGGCATCCATGTGAAGCCTGCAACAGGAAAGTGATGGCCTGAGTCAGCATACTGAAGCATTGACCAAGCCGGACTTTGATCAGCAGAACTGAAGCAAACATGATGCCATTTGCCCATCTTAAGTCCAGGTTCACAGTCACTCCATTCATAGAACAAAAATTGAAAGCCATATCTTTGAAATCTTTGGTGTCACTGAAGGAAGAGGCAATGTAGGAAAGTGTCCTGGGCCTGGAGTCCAAGAGACGTAGATTTGGAATTTACCTCTGACCTGTACACATTCTGGGATAGAGAAATTATGTAACCACTCCAAACATGGTTTCCTCTTCTGGACAAAATCATTCCTGGGCATCTGCTCCACAAGGCTCTCGTGGAGCTCACATCAGACCATCCAGAACCTGACAAGCTTCTAAGCTCCCATGAAAGTCCGACAATTGATCCACACTCTTGTTGTCCAGCAGTGGTGTCAAACTCCAATAGAAATGGGGCACCTAGACCAGCCTTAGTGACGTAGAAAACCACATAGCAACATCATCTCTGTTCTATTGTGTTTTGATTTACTTGATTAAATATTCTCAATTATATTTTAATCTGGTCCAGGCTGCCCTTGGGAATGTTGCAGATGGCAATGATGCCTCTGCTTTAGAATATTAATCAAGTTTCTTTTAGAAATGATCTGCTTAATGGGCAGATAGATATTGAAGGCTTCCCATTTGCAAGGCACTGTGCTACGCTGGTAAGGGGTACGACACAAACCCCCCAACCCCAGGCAGCTTCCACCCTACAGGAGATAATCTTGTCAGGGAGATAAGATACCCATAAAAAGAGCCCTAGAAACACCACACAGTGTTTAAGCGACAAATGAGCGACGTGGGAAAGAAAGCGATTGAAATTCTGTTCACTTGTAGAAACTTCTAAGGAAATATTTTTAATTGTGTTTAAAAACAACCTATGCTAAGGGCAAATGTGTAGGAATTTTACAGAATTTGTAGCTTAAGACTATTTAAGTTATGGTTTGCTATCATTTTTACTGTTACAGTTAACTTCACCTGATTCTTAAACCTGGCTTGTTTCCTTGACTGTGTAAATCAATACCCACTTAATTTGATTAAGTGAAGCCAGCTCCGATTCCAGCCATATTAGCAGCAGCTGGTAAACATCAGGAGAAAAGACAAACTTTGTCTGTGGAGGCCTGAGTGGGTTTTGGGATCGGGAAGCAGGCTCCTGTGTGCATGAAATGGCCGGGAGCCAGATAACTAGGCCTCACCTCCTCCTTTTGCCACGTCATGGCTGCTCAAAAGTGGAAGGGACCTGGGAAGCCCGCCCCTGCCTTACAACATCCCCAGCTAGTGGTGGTCTAACCTCAGGGCCAGGACCTCCACTTAAGGCGACCCCTGACATCACCTTGGAGAACCCTGGAGGTATCTTCCATTCATCCAGCCTACATCAGCCTCTTTGCACCTTCCACCTACTGAGCCAATTAACATGAGCCTGACCCCTCTTCCAGCTACTGCCCTTCGGAGACTCATCTCCCATGAGATCAACACCACTCTTCCACCTAATGCTCACGTGGCCTGACCTAGAGGTCTTTCATCAAGCTGGTGGATGCCTGCCTTCCACACCCTCTCCAGAATATGATCAGTGCCGTCCCCAACAGTTTTTTAAGAGGCTGCTGAGTAGAGGGCACAACAGTACTGCCAATCCCTTCCATCACTCGAGGTTCTGCTTCCCTTTACACCAAAGGTAACATGAGCAGGTCTCCGCTCCTGTGTCACAGAGCTGACTCATGGTGAGCTTCCTGCCCAGCAAGGTAGCCTGGAGAGAGGGCTGGCCTTGGTCTTTGGAAGACTCGGGTTTGAACCCTGCCTCCAGCAGTTACTGACCGTGTGACCTGTAGCCTGTCGTCTTCTCTCTGAAGCTCAACTTCTCCGTCTCTAAGATGGAGATGATAACACATGTAGCACCCACCTCGTAGGTTGGTTGTGAGGTTTAAATGAAATAAAAAGAATATGAAACCCATTGCGAACAGTAAAGAACTATGCAAATGCCAGCAATTCCCCTTGAAAACCCTCCACTTTTGTCACACGGACTTTTCCCTGGCCACATCCCTTCCATCTTACGCTTGGTCAGCTTGATTCTCTTGTGCCCAAGTGTTGGCATTTTCTCCCTGTTGGATTTTGACCCATTAAATTCAGCTTCATTTTTTGGCCTGTTAAAGTACTTTAAAAAAATTTTTGGATCCTACCTATCACTCAGTGTTTTAGCTGTCCCACTCAATGTGGCACCGCCTGCCAGTCTGGTGATCACGGGATAGATGTCTCCTCAGAGTGCTGAATAACTTTTAGACAGCACAGAACCCAGGACAGATTTCTGGGTTGATCCCCTGGAGACTTCCCTTGGGCTGACATCATTCCTGGAATGAGGAGTCTTTGGGTCCAAATCCACCTAATCTGCTCCGTCATGGGGCCCAAAGCTCCTCCTCTTGTCCACAAAGAAAGCATGAGACACCTGCTTAAAGGTTCTGTTGGCCTTTTAGGTGACCTTTATTTCTAGCAGTTGCCAGCTATGCCAGGCTAATTGCCCTGTCAAGAGAGGAAGTGAACTTAGTCTGGCATGACCTGCTCTTGAAGCAGCCATGCCTGTTCCTTGTGATCATGATCTCCTAATCATCATTCACCATCCCTTTAATAAGATAGTGAATAGTTTTGCCAAGAATCAAAGTCAAGCCCCCTGCCCTCCAGACTTCAGAATCTGCTTCCCTCCCTCCCCCCAGGGCCCAGCCCCGTTATTTTGTGAGGATCAGGACGACAGTTGCGTCCTCTTCAGTCCTCAGGGATCACTTGGCCGTCACTGCCTGAGGCTTAACAGTCACACCTGGCAGGCCTTTCAGTTGCCTTGGATACAGCTTCTCCGGGCTTGGCATCTCAAACTCCAGGGCAGCTGGGTGGCCTTTGATTATTGCCCTGTTTAGTAAGCTACGGTTTCAGCTCCCTATTAGTTAGCTGTGGTCTGTCCTATCAGAGAAGGCTGGAGTTTGAAGGCACCTCAGCTGCCATTTGTTCCAGCTTGCATCTGACGAAGAGTTCTCCCTCCAATGTACCCAACAAGTGGTCCCCTGGCCTTGGCTGGCAGACCTTTGGTGAGGGGGATCTTCCCGTCTCCTGAAGCGGCCCCTTCCACATTCCGATAACGCTGTTTGTCCTTATGAGAAGCTGAAATCTTCCTCTTTGCCACTTCCACCTGTCACATTTTCTTCTGTTCTCTTGGGCCAAACATATCAAGTAGAATCCACCTTTCACATGGCGACTTCGGATCCTTGAAGGTAACTACCATGTATTGTCTCATCTTCTTCCCCCAATCCTCCTGTAGCCTCTAGCATGAAGTGAGGGCCTTTTGTTGTTTTGCTTGTTCTCATGGGGACACTCTATGACTTATGGGGGAAGTGCCCCCCAGTTGATAAAATCATAGTATAGGGAAGATAACAGGGATAATAAGGTTATATTATGCTAAACTAGGTGCAAATATGTGCCTACATCCTATTATTTATTTACAAAATGTGAAAAATTTCTCCTGATTAAATTGGAAAGGCAGCTGGCCATCGTATGGCAAAAGATTGACCATCTCCCTGATGACCCTTGAAAAGACAGGCCTGGAAGCCCTGGAAGTAGTCAGTGGTCATTTGAGTCAGGAAATAATTTTCCGGTCCTTTGCTAGAGGGCAAAGGGGAAATAGGGTGTTTCGCTTTTCATCCCTCATCTTGTTATTAGAACTAGCTGCCTGGTAGGAGATGCCAGACCTAGTAGGAAGCAAAGGGAGAGTCTAGACAAAGAAGTAGGTTTGTGCACGTGCCCTCCAGGTGGAGAGGCTCCAGAGCAAACACCTTGGGAGCTGGGAGCTGAAAGCTGAGCAGCGAGCCCACAGCTGAGTGACCCACCCAGAAGAGCTGCTGGGTCCTGGGAGAGGATGAGAGGGATTAGCGCAAGCCTTTCACAAGAAGAAAAGGGATCCCAGGGCTTTGGAGGACGGGAGACTGTCTGTACTTGTGGGCCTGGCCACCACTGGGCTCCAAGTGTGTGCCCATTCTCCCCACAACTGTTGGGCATATTCGTAGGGTGAGGAGCTGCAGGTTTGTGCCAACTTAGTGAGTGCCTTTGCTTTGATCTGGGTGCATCTGTCAGTCTACTGGTGGGGGCTCAAAAGATATCATTTTAGATGTGTGACTCCCCAGAGTACATGCGAACCTAGGGGGGGGTAACTGCCCTCTGGGGACCTAATTAGTGAATGTGAGTATGACTTGGGGAGCTGGGGGTCCTAGCCCCAAAGATGGTACTCCACTGAAATATAGTGGCCACACTTTAATATTCTACATGATTCTCCACATGCAGTCTGACAGGCAGAGCATAGCACACCCATCATATCCTGATTCCTAGAGGTGATGCACCTCTTAATGGTGCTGTGCCAGTGACCTGTAGTCCATGAACACCCCCACATCTTGTTCAGATGAATTACTCTGGTGATGTGTCTCCTCTTGGGTTTGTGTGACTTTTGGTACGTTTAAAATTCTGTATGAATTACATTCATTCCTATTAAATTTTATCTTCAGTTTTTTCCGGGACTCTAGCCAGGGTGTGTTGGAGCCAGCTCTGACCATGTGAGCCTGTATACCTCAGAAATGGTCTGCCACTACAAAGCAGGATTTGATTTATTGTTGATGGGCTAGACTTTTTTTTTTTAAAAGTGTTAATAATGGAAATGAACCTTAAAAGTATATTGTGTATTTTTTTTTCCTGGGCCCAGTTGTTAAACATTTCTTGGGATACCTTAATATTCCTCTTCACACACTGCACAAGATCTGCAGGAGGGCATCAGAAGGGTTAGGGAACGAAGATGCCCCCACCACTACTGTTGCCACTCCTGTTACTGCTCTGCTGCTGCTGCCATTTCTATAGATGGTGCCTCAAGATCTGCAACGTGCTTTTCTTCCATCCACCTTTCTCAATTGAGCCGTACAATGCCCCTGGTTCCAGTCTATCAGGATCTTTTTGGATTCTGACTTAATCAGCAAAAAAACACTTTAAGTACCTAGTATGTGCCAGGTTCTGTTGTGCTCCGGAGCTGACCTGGATTTCCCGTCTTTCCGTGTTAAAAATTCTAAAATGGAGCCATTTCTATTCTGGGCCCGTTTTTTTTAATTCAGAAAATCATGGCTGCCTTACTGGTCAGAATCAGGTTCAGAAGTGCAGATCTCCTCGCGGCTTCCTCCGCCTTATCCTGGTCGAAGGCCATCAGGCGAGCCTCTCATTCTTCACTCTTGTTTCCCTAATCTTTAAGAGGACAATAACAAAAACAGTAACCTTTTCACTGGACTATGGCAAGAAGATGTATATGTGTGTATATGTGTGTATATAAGCACAGACATTTATATACAAACACATATGTATATATGAAATAATATATAAACACAAACTAGTGCCCTTCCATGCTCTGCTACATCTGTCCTAATTTATAACCAGACTAAACCATTATGCTGAGTTATTGTTGTTTTGCAAAAAAACAAACAAAACTTAAATGATGAGTTTCTATATTCTCAGAAGGGTTCCAAACATTTCTACTGGCATTTAACTTTGAGAATTTTTTAACTCTTAAAGCCAACATATTGCCAATGTTAATGTAATTTTTCTTTCTTTTTTTTTTTATTAATTTATTTATTTTCTTGTTTACATCATTCATTTCCACGAGATTTTGAGTAACAAATTTTCTCCCCATCTTTCCCCTGCCCACCATCCCAAAACAGCTCTATCCCACTGTATAAACCCCAATCTACTGTCTCCTATGTCCTCCCCCATAGCCCCTCTGACTTTCTGGTAGGGCAGGATGGGTCTCCCTACCCCAGTGCCTGTATATCTTAATTCCCATTTGCATATAGTTAATAATAATAATAAAAATAATATATACATATATATATATATATATATTTTTAACATTTGATTATAGAACTTTAAATTCTGGATTCTTTCCCTTCCTGCCTTGTCACCCACCCCCACTAGAACAACAAGCAATTCAATACAGGCTGTACATATGTATTTATGCAGAACATCTCCACAATGGACATATTGTGAGAGACTGATTATATGTCCCTCCTTCCTATCCTTCTCCCATCTTGTTCTATTCTCTACCCTGTCTCTGTCCTTTTACAGAAGTGTGTGCTTCCAGCAAACCTTCCCCCTCTCACCCTGCCCTCCCCTCCATCATCCCACCTCTCATCCCCATCCCCCCTACTCTCCTGTGTGGCAAGATACCCAGTTTAGAGTTTATGTCATTCCTTCCCTAAGCCAAATTCAATGAGAGTAAGATTGACCCACTCCCTTTCGCCTTCCTGTTCTTCCCCTCCATTGCAACCGTTATCCCTTGCCTCTTCTATATGAGATGATTAACCCTGTTCTGTCTCTTCCCTGTCTCCTCTCATTCTATTCCTCTCCCACCTCAGAATTTCACCTTTTTAGTATCATCCCTTCCTATTCAATTGATCTTGTGCCCTCTATGTACACATATATACACATATACTCAGATATGTATTCATACTCATATATATATACCCTCCTATATAGACATGTCTGTGTATACATATAGATACATGTGTATTCCCTTCACCAATCCTCATTCTGAGAGTTTCATAAGTTATAATTATTGTTTTTCCATGTTGGCATGTAAGTAGTTCAACTTTGATAAGTTCCTTATGATTTCTTTTCCATGTTTACCTTCTCATGCTTCTTGTATTTGAGTGTCAAATTTTCTTTTCAGTTCTGGTTTTTTCAGCAAGAATGTTTGAAAGTCCTCCACCTCACTGAATGACCATATTTTCCTCTGAAACATTATACTCACTTTTGCTTGGTTTTAATCCTAGCTCCCTTGATCTCCAGAATATCATATTCCAGGCCCTTCAATCCCTTAATGCTGCTAGATCCTGGGTTATCCTAATTGTGTTTCCACAGTATTCAAATTGTTTCTTCTTGGCAGCTTGTAATATTTTCTTCTTGATCTGGGGATTCTGGAACCTGGCTATAACATTCCTAGGAGTTTTCTTTTTGGGATCTTTTTCAAGAGGTGATCCGTGAATTCT
>CM053580.1:14907892-14923793 GCA_028627135.1 Pseudochirops cupreus | reverse complement strand
AGTGGTTTTTTCAAGGAGATATTTCACATTGCCTTCTATTTTTTAATTTGTTTGAATCTGTTTAATAATATTTTGATTTCTCATGAAGTCATTTGCTTCCATTTGCTCCACTCTAATTCTGAAGGAATTATTCTCTTCAGTGAGCTTTTGAGATTCTTTTTCCAACTGGCAAATTTGACTTTTTAAGGCATTCTTCTCCTCATTGGCTTTTTGGGCCTCTTTTGCCATTTGAGTTAATCTATTTTTAAGGTGTTATTTTCTTCAGTCAGGTTGTTGACTCTCTTTTCGTGATTTTCTTGCGTCTTTCTCATTTCTCTTCTCAATTTTTCCTCCATTTCTCTTATTTGGTTTTCAAAATCCTCCTTAAGCTGCTCTATGGCTTATAACCAATCTACCTTTTTCTCGGAAGCTTTTGGTGTGGGAGTTCTGACTGTGTTGTCTTCTTCCCATTCCATGCTTTGATCCTTTTTGTCCCCAAAGAAGGAATCTAAAGTTGGATTGCTGTTCTTACTTTGCTTCTTTTGCCTGCTCATGTTGCCAGTCAATTACTTGACTTTTTAGCTCTGTGGAACTCTGTTTCCAGAGAGGAAAGCTCTGTACCAAATTGCTGGGGTTTTCACAGCTGCCAGAGCTATTAGGAGGCCGCCGCAGCCCCCACCAGCTTTGGCTCACTGAAAACGCACCCCAGGACCACCACCCAAGAACACGATCCTGATCCAGGCCACTCAACACAAGAGCACTTGGCCTCTGAATGAAGGCTTGGCCCCCCTGCAATCTGCAGGCTGGGAGCTTCTGAAGCACGTGGAGGCAGCTGCCACTTCTGCTGCTTCCTTGCCCTGGAGGCAGTTTGGCCAGATCCTCTCCCCCAAATTTAGCTGAGTTCTACTAACTTTTCACTTAGTCCTTATTTGTTATGGTTTGATAATTCTGGAAATCACTGCAGCTGCCTCTGATCCACTCTCCTGAAGGCTCTAGCTTGTCCTGGCCACCCTGGGGCCATGCCACAGTTTCAGGCTGGGCTGCTTTTGGCTCCCAGCACACTGCGATGAGCCCCTCCTGTCTCACCTGCTGAGCAGCCTTCAGTGAGAGAGGTGTTTTTATGTGATTTTGTGAGTCCTGGAGCCCTAAAATTTGTGTAGAGTCATATTTCATGGGTCTTTGAGGAGGCTGTGTGGGAGCTGTGGGAGCTGCAGAGTTCTCCTGCTTCTACGCTGCCATCTCGACTCCACCCCGTTAATGTAAATTTTTGTTGCTGATAATAATAGTCTCTTCTTTCCCCTCCCTTCCCCTTTCCCCCGTGAATTTTTATGATAATCATCTCTCCCTTCCTTCCTCCCCCTTTCTCTTCCTCTCTTTTTCTCTCCTTTCCCAAAGATATCAAGAAGTAATTGATAGTGTCAGATGATTCAGGGAGGTCAAGGAGAAATAGAATAGATAAAAAGGTCATTGGGCTCAATGCAGAGGTCATTTGTGGTCTTGGAGAGAATATTTTCTTTCAAGTGGGAGGGACAGAAGCCAGATAACACCTTGTAGAAGGCTGACAGTAAGAAGTATGGGAAACAGACACAGCAATCTCTTGCCCACATATATGCATATGTACACATACACACATACTTATGTGTTTGTATGTAATAGGGACCATGAAGGAGATAAGAGAGTAAAGAAGGGGAAAATGAAAATTGCATGAGAAACAGATTGATGGATGAGTAGGGCCTTAGGGGAAACTGTAGGGGAGAGTATTGATGTTTCTAGAAGGCTTAGCCTTGGCAATGGGGAGAGCCATCCATTCTTTTAAGACCGAAGAGGGGAATATAGGTGAGAATATTGAAAATATATTGAGATTTATTGGAAATTTTGGAGTATGACAAAGCAGTTGAGGAGGTTTGTGATATCTCTAATTTTGTCTGTAAAGTGAGAGGGAGGTCCTGTGCCAAGGGAAGATGAAGGCTGGAAGAGAGAGAATGTTTAGAACGTTGTCATTTGAGGGAAATGCACTAGTGGCAATGAGTGAAAGATGGGACTGGTGGCAGTTGTTATCAGAGTTCTTCACTTTACGAAGTAGATGTTTACAAAAAGGCTTTATACACACAGAATGTCTCAAAATCTAATGAGATTAATGCACCAGACAAACATTCTTCAGAGATATTTTGTGGTGAATTATTTTGTAAAAGTGATGAACTTTTTTCCAATTATACTATTTTTTTCTTAAAATATCCTAAGTTTTAATGTTCATACATAGGTAGATTTTAAAAATATTTGATGTTTATACTTTTTCCAGTGAGTGTAAATGATATTACATATTGAAGCAATACTTTTTTAGATGTGTAAACAATATTTTCTCTACCCCCTTCTCCATGCCAAATTGATGGTTCACTTGTGCTTTTACAATCAAAATCTAAAGCAATACTCATAAGAGATAGAGGAGCCCGGTGTAAACATTGCAGAGGCAGACTTTACTTTTCATGGAATCCTGCCTATCAGAGAGATTTGTTTAATGCAGTCACAATGGTTCTTTGATTTAAGTTTTTAGTGGTTTCTAGACTAAATTAAACATCTCAGATGATAGGCCTTGGGATACTTCAAAAGTTAATATCTTCCTGATTGGAAAAGCCTTAGGATGTTGGATTAATATTCTTGGGGGAAACCATTTAGAAGTTTTGCTGGAAAATTAAATTATTTATTTAATAAATATTAACTCATTCTTTGGAGAATCTTGTACTTTGTATTAGAGGAGAGCTACAAAGAACAAAGTATAGTCCAGTGCTGAAGGAGTTTACACTCTATTAGGATGAAAAGTTCTACACCCAAATCAATAACTCTGATTTGAAGTAATATTGCAGAGTGCTACAAGTGAGGTATAAGGGAGAGATGGGAGAGGAGACAGAGACAAAGAGGAGGTGGCTTCAGAGCTGGAGAAGGGACAAGATCTGGCAGACCACAATTTTGAAGAAAGGTTCTGGGGGGAAAAGAATGGCATGAACATGACAGAGAAGCGGGAGAATGGCTGTGACATAGAAAAGTAGGAGAAAATGAGGTCAGAAGATTTGGTTGAAGCCCAAGTATGGCGAGCTGTCAATGCCAGCCAAAGGAGTTGGGGCTTTATGGGGAGCCACCAATGACTTCTGAGCAGGCAGTGATGCCTTAGAGTGCTCAGGATCACCCTCCTGCCTGTCTGACTGCTCAGTCTCCTTTGCTGGACCCTCATGCAGATCATGCCCTCTAAGCATACACATGTACACATCTTCATCAGGTTCTGCCCTGGGTCCTCCTCTCTGCCTCTGCGCTTTCACTTGATAATCTCATCAGGGCCCAGGGATTTACTTGCCATCTCTATGCTCATGATTCTCCAATCTACCTATCCTGTCCTAGACTATGCTGCTCTCTAATCTTGGATCTGCCTTTCAGACATCACAAACAGGATGTTCAGGAGAGATCTTAAACTCAATATGTCCAAAATGGAGCTCATTATCTCCCTCTAAACCCTCCCCACCACCCCCTACCTTCCTTACACTGTAGAGGTAGCTCCATCCTTCTCATCTCCCAGGCTCATAACCTAAGAGTTGTCCTGGATTCCTCACTAGCCCTCTTCCCCTCCTCCCAAGGCCTGTAGATTCCACCTCCACAACACTTCTCCAATAGGCCCCCTTCTTTCCTCTGATGCTGCCCCTGCCCTGGCGCAGGCCCTCATCACCTCAGTGCCAGAAATTGCTGTTGGTGGGCCTGCTTGCCTCAAGCCTTTCCCCATTCCAATCAGTCACCAAAGTGATTTTCCTAGAATGCTGGTCCAATCATGTCACCCCCTACTCAATAGACTGCTGTGGCTGCTTACTACCTCCAGGATCAAATACAAAATGCTCCATTTGGCACCCAAAGTCCTTGATAACCTAACCCTCTTCTTCCTTTCCAATCTTCTTACACCTTACTCCCTGACATGTAGTCTTCAGTCCAGTGACACTGGCCTCCTGGTTGTTCCATGAGCAGGACACTCAGTCTCTTGGCTCCTGGCATTTTCTCTGCCTGTCTTCCATGCCTGGAATGCTCTCCTTCCTCCACTCTCCCTACTGACCTCCCTAGTTTCCATGAGTCCCACCGGAAATCTTATCTTCTACAGGAAGCCTTTCCCAACCCCCCTTAATTCCAGTGCCTTCCCTCTGTTAATTCTTTCCTATTTATCATGTATATCACTTGGTTTGTGTTTATTTGTTTCCCCATTAGATTGTAAACTCCTTGAGGACAGGGACTATCTTTTGCCTCTCTTTCTATCTCCAGCACTTAGCACAGTGCCTGACACATAATAGGCATTATATTAATAAATGCTTCTTGGTTAAGGTCAGACACCGGGCATAGCTGCCTCAAGTTCCAAAGCTGTGCCATAGTAACCAATATCAGCTTCTCTGGCGGAGGAGAAACGGAGTCCTGTAGTGTGAGCAAGGGATGGTGAAGAGGCCATCTCAGTATTACGCTCACACCCAAGGAAGGCTACGAGTTCTAGAGGAAGGCCTCCAGCACATCAGGACAGTCCTCTAGGGAGAATTTCAGGGAGCCCACAGCCAAGTCAAGAGTCACTTGGATGAGGAGCAGTGGCTAGCTGGTGCCTGGCCCATTGAGAGGAAGGAGAGGGGCATTAGTAGAAAGTAGAAATCTCAGAGAGTGACCATTTTCATGATTTAAAGGGAACAAGGGAGCACATTTTTCTATTAGAAAAGCAGGAACATGTTAGAGTCTTGCTATACTAAGCTAGCTAAACCCCAGCAATCCCAGGAATGGGCACCACTGTTTCTGTGTTGACGATCCCCCAAAGTCAAGGATACTATGAAGGGGAAGCAAGTTCACCCCTGTAGGGCTAGCCTTGCCACCTTCATCTCAGTCTAGTGATATAAACACCACAACTGACTCCTAACTGCAAGCACTGAGATCTTACAGTAGTTTTCCATGGGTGAGAATAAAATCGACATAAATGTGTTACAGATTCCTTTCCTTCTAATGTCAGATAGAAAGTCACATTGACATAAGGAGTTATTTTAGTGACTGATAGCACTGTACATTTCCAGAGTCAGCATGCAAACCCACTAGTGTTATTTTACCAGATGATAAATACATATCAGTGTGTGCCCTCCATCCGCTTCAGTGTCATTCTGACTTATACATAGATAGAAATTGTTAGGGTACGGTACAGTTTATTCAGCCAAGAGAAGCTGCATTATAACTTTTTAAAAACTCAAAAAAAAATTTAGTTACAAAGAAATGCCAGCTTTCTTTTCTTTAATATTTATTTTAAGAACAAAGTACAGCCTTTTGGAAACTGGCTTGGAATAAACTAGTGGTTTTCATGACACAATTAGTGGTTTCTATAATTTTTCAATGTATAAGATAGTGGTGGTGAATTTATCTTTACCTTTTTGGCCGCTACCCATTTTGATCCCCAGGTCTTGAATGCAGGTTGAAAATTTGGGGCCCAATCCCATTTTCCTAGGTTCTTCCCATTTTTTTCCCTGTAAGGTATTTTCTACCAAGGTGAAGCCCTACCCCATCAAGTTGGTCCATATTTCTGGACTCTTTGGCCAGCTGTATCTGGTTTCTAAATTCTGGTCCTACTCTCAACTTGCATTGCCACTGCTACAGCCCCATGCCAGTTCCACCCTCTCCCTAGAGACCTGCTCCATATTATAGCAAATATAACCAGTGTGGTGGTAGTGGATAATGCATCTCAGCAGAGTAAAGTTGGGCCAGGGGCTTGAGTGAATGTCTAGCCAAGTGTTATTCTCATCTATGCTGAGTTTCCTCCTAGAACCGATCAGTCTTTATAAACACATTTCCAGTTTATTGTTCAAGAACCTAATTTACATGTCAGGTTGCTTTTAGAAAAAGTTGTCATGTCATTACAGTTGAGAACTGTGATTCTGTGGAATTGAGCACTACTACTCGTCTGACCCAATACTTCATAGTCAGGGAAGGAAAAAAGGATAGGTACTTGTAATGAATTCTTTTCTCTGACACAGGATTATCAGCACCCAAACATAGAATCCAAGGGTTGGAAAGACCCTTGATGTTCATCTACAATGACCTAGACCTAAAAGGAAATGCCCTTCTTGTCTTACTCTATAAATGGTCACCCCTACCCCCCAGGCCCTCACCCGGCAGCCCATTCTACTTCAGGCAGCTCTTCTTGGTAGGACACTTTTCCAGACTTTGAGTCTACGTCTGTCTCTTTGCATCTTCCACCCATTGCTCCTGGCCCTGACCCCTGAGGTCAATCAAAATAAATCTTATCCCTCCTCCATCATACAGTTTTTCAGATCCTTGAAGATGGCCATCATGTTCCCCTGAGTCTTCTCTTCTCCATCCTTAACATCCCCCGCTCCTTAATCGAAACTTTAGATAACACACTCCAAAGCCGTTCCCCATTCTGGTTGCCCTCTTTTTGATGCTCTTAAACTTGTCATCGTCCCTCTTCAGCTGTGGTGGCCAGAATGGAGCATGGTCCTTCCGAGAGGGTAGGCTCGTCCAGCCCATCACAGGGCCATTGACTTATATTTACTTTTATGGACCTTACTTCTATACAAGCAGCCTAAATTGTAGGATGCCTGGAACATGATGGACATTCTGTTTCTTCAAGAATGTCAGCATTTAATAAGCATGCTCCAGGGACATTTAATAATGAATCCAGGCTACTGAGAATTGCTTCAGTAGTGTCTGTGACTTTGGGACTTGGACCTTTTGTCTTGGTTTCTTTTTAGGAAACAAAATAGACATTTGAGCTATCCCTCTTCCACCAGTGACATTATACTCTCAGAAAAGTCACAAGTTGATTTTCCAATCAACCAGCCAGAGTTTGGAGAGAAGTTTCAGCATTCAGCCATCCACATTTATTAATACTGACTTTTTCTTCGCAGAAATGGCCAGCCTGAACAAAACTTTATTGGCAGTCCAGCGAGATAAGGTACGCCTGGAGGAAGAAGTGAAGACTCTGAAGATGGCGTCCAATACGGCTTTGTTGAAATCACAGCAGATTCAGGTGATAGGCCAGCAAGGAACAAGCCTGCTAAACAGATGCCATGACCTTCAAAAGGATGTGCTAGGTAAGAATGAAGCTTTTTTTTTTTATTTTCAGAAAGAAATCATAAATATATAAATTCAAATATGTAGCTTCTGGAACTTGCCTTCCTTTGTAATGATCAGAAGTGCCCATTGTACATTTCCAGGCTAAGAAGAATATATACCCAAGTGTTTTGTAGCCAAAACAGACTGCTCCAGACTGCGCTCAACCTTGGGTGTGAGATCCACCTTGTTGTGTTATCTCTTGGATTCATAGGAAGCAAGGTATTATTTCTAGGGACAGTTCCTTTTATCTCCTGGTGTAAAGAATGAGATCAGGCTGGAAGAGAGTAAGACAACAGCGTGTTGTATTTCACAGGAGTGATGGGAACTCCTGACAGAAGAGCAATGGGGTCAGTGATTCTGGTTTTTACTCGTTAGGGAGTGGAAGGGCGGGGGGGGGGGGGAGAGGAGGGGAGGGGGCCTTACTTTCTAGGAACCCTACATGCTTCCTCTTTCTGCATTCGGGGTGGGGGAGGAGTCTGTAGGGTTACAGAGGTTTTAGGGGAGATGGGCTTAATAGAGAGGGAAGGGAAGGTGTCTTAGCCATTAGTGAGCTCTGGCAAGAAGCCTTAGTGCTTTCCCTTGAGACCTATGCTTGTTTCCCATCCTTTACTTGATGTCTAATGCAGTCGTGGCAACAGACTGTGGCTGCTTGCTGAGGACCTGTCTAGCTGGAATCAGTATGGAGAGCCCAATCACCAAGAAGCTCGTGGATGGATAGCAGGTTTTGTTTGACTGTGAAAACCCATGAAACGAAGGGAATCCAGGATGGCCCTGAGGCCTGGATGGCCCCTTCCTTGTCTACAGTGATGGTGGCGGTCAGGGAAAGGGCTCCAAGGACGCTGCTGATCACACAGTTTTAGGCTCTTTTCTAAGCACTAGTAGTGCAGCTGTTGGTTGGAAGGGTGGGCAGACTTCTGAGGTGAAGTTGAGGAGGGAAGTTTAATTAGAGCATTTGAAAATGAAATAAACTGACATGTAGCCGTGCCATTGATGCGAGCTCTTCTTGTTAATAGCCCACGATAACATTCACTAATGAAAGCGGACTTGAAGCATTTCATGTCATGCCACTATCAGAATCCTCTCAGCTTTAAAAAGAAGACCACCTCGGAAGAACTTCTGAAATAAGTCAAGTGAGCCAGAAGCACCATTTCTTCACTTCAAATGCCCTCCTCTATCTCCTTGACCTGAAAGGAGTTTTGGTCAAAAGACTTGGGATTGGCCCCAGCTCAGCTGTTTCCCATGAAACCTCAAGGCTGTATAAATGCTGGTATTGATATTTTCAAGTAAAATTTAGTTCTGTTCTGTTTATACATGTATGAAAACTAATAAAAGGTACAAGCTGCCTAGAGATCTGAACTTTTCCTCTGGATCCATCTGGATCCCTGAAAAATAGCCCCAGGTACAAAGCCTGGTGCAAAGGGATACATTTTAGAAGCATTCAGCAAGTTGCATGTATGACTGTATTTATTTTAAAATAATGGCCTTCAAGAGAAATGTCAGCTCTATTTTTAAGTAGCCTCCTCAGCACATCAAGAAAGAGCAATCGCAGAGTCCTATGGTTTCTATAAAAATAACTTCTGGATAGATACGAATACTCCCTGGATCTATATTTGGACACTTGGGCAAAGAGAACAGAACGGGTTGGTTTTTTATTTTCCTGTCACTCCATTCACTTTTGGCCACTTTGATTTTAAAGTAGCTAATGTAATAAAAAGTCTCACCATAAGCCTTTGACTTTTATGTGTTGCTTGGAGTAATTTGAATCCTACTAATCATCTAAAATTGGGCACCAAAGGTTCTAAAGTCAGTACCGTTCCATGATAAGGATCGTAGCCATCTGTAAAACAACCCTCAGCTTCTCGTGGCCTTAACAGGAGCCTAGGGCGTATATTTGTCTAAACAAACACAAACTGGGATCAGATTTTGAAAAGAGTGAATATAGACTTATCCCAGAGATCTGACTTACCCAGGATTTTATGAAACTGCTCAGAGGGTTTGCCCCCTTTGCTACCATAGCCATGTATGACAAACGTGACATTATGGCATGTAAAATGAAATGGCAGCCATTTTCATGCATGACTCAATGGATGCCCAACTGGAGCAAAAGATTGTATTTCTGGAATGAACAGCAAGTCCCTAACTCATAGGTAAATTTTTTTTAAAAAATTTCTGTTTCATACTTATTGTCTGAATTTTGGTCAGTGTACAGGTGTTCTGTGGGAGGGTTCGTTTCTGTATCTCTCCTCCCCCCTACCCCCTCCCCCTCTTTCTCTCTTTCCTCTACTCCACACTATAGACAGATGGATCAATCAATTGATAGAGCAATCGATACATAGATAGAGTGGAGTAGAGGAAAGGAGGCTGGAATGATGTCAGAAAATTTGAGATCCTGCCCCTGTACTCCCCATTTGACAATGACTGAGGCCATATTCTCTTGGAATCCCTGCAAGGTTCTGTGGTAGGAGATATAAAGATAAAATTCATTAAGAGAGAATTAAATTAAACTCCAATCTAGATACAGTAGTGAGATGAAATAAAGTGAGATCCTTTAAAGGATTTCAGTCTCTAGACCTGGACGAATTGCATCCAAGGTGCCAGGAGACTGGAAACATGAAGACATTGTCTAAATTTGGGGTTTCAGAAACCAAAACTTTCGTGAGCCTTTAGAAGAAAGTCTGGAGATCACCAGGAACCAGAGCACTTTTGTTGAGACCATTGCCCTAAACCCACTCCATTTTTGGGAAGAGGGCTCTGGAAATGGGCAACCAGCAGGAGGTTCTAGTGGACCTTGATGTAATCAAGACATTTACCAGAGCATCTCCTAAGGGAAGAGACCTCTCTCTGTTCATAAGCTATCTGGAGCCTTGCTGCATGCACCTCCTACTTTAGAACTAGCTAAGGGCCCAGTGTTCAAATTCAGAGATATCCATTTAGTACAGAACAAAGGAAGCTAGGGAAAGTCAGTTATTGAAATTCATTTTCCCAAGCAATGGCACTGGTACAAATGGGCTCAGTAGGCAGAGTTTAAAGCAGGATAATAGCTCCAGAATGCAGATGAAGATGTTTCAGAGGATGGCCCTGACCTTCCAGGCTTCTGTTGGAGAGGGCAGTCATCCCCTTTCACAGTTCAGATGAGAGTGCCATTGCTGAGACAGTGCAATTGTTGAGACATCCTGGTTGGTTGAGGGGAACCATAGTCATTCTGGTATACAGAGAAATGGGATTCAAAATTTATCTACTGAAATACATTTGTTTCCTTCATCAGGAGGATAGATGAAGTCTTGTTTCTTTTGATACTCAGCTCTGGGTGTATGGGGTATTCAGGAGGACTAGCACTTCCAGTGTAGTTTTGCTGAGCCCTTTTCAGGCGCCTACCTGTCCCCTAATTTTCATCTGTGGCTCCAAGAAGCCAAAGTGTGCACAGCAGCCATACCCCCATAAAACTGTCTCAGCAGATGAGGGTAACTGACAAGACTCCAACCCATCAATGGGTTAAGGGGACATCTAACCAAGCATGGGAAGACTTCCCCCAGTGGAACAAGTGGATGAGAACTTTCAGTTCCAGTGGCCATGAAAGCAGCTGAAGCAGGCACCGTGGAGGGCTTAATGCTTAGATATCGGAGAAGCCATATCATCCAGCACATCCCAGGCCATCACCTGTCAGTCATCTTGACTTTTGTCCTGCCTGGACTTTGATTTCTGGAAGGGGGAATGAGGCTGATGACTTTGTGCCCCTGTGATGTCATTGGTGCTCTTCTAAAGTTAAGAATGAACAACGGCTAGAAACTTAGCAGGGTGAGCATGGGAGACTTAAATTCTGAGCCTCAGTGCTCCACCTGTGAAATGGGAATAGTTATACCTGCAGTTCCTGCCTCCCAGAGCAATGGTGAGACTTAAATGAGAGAATGTATGTGAGGTGCTTTGTGTATCTCACAGTTTCCTATCACTGTTGGCAGTGTTTGGATCACTCTCTGGCTTCATTCTCCCTTGTTCTTCTGAATCTGCTGGCTAAAATAAGCAACGCTTCCTTGGGTTTTACAACCCCCTTACAAAGCAAGAAACAATGCAGTTCTAATTAGCTCCTAGATCTGAATCCTTCTTCAGGCTTCACCTTCATTAAGGACGGCTGTATTCTCATCACAAGCACAGCTGGAGCCTGGGCTCCAGCCAGTGCTCTGGGCCCATGTTGTGCCACTAGGGCCTCAGCTTAGATCCCTCACAATGGCAGCTTAACTACAGAACCACAAGGCACATAGACAGTATGGCATTTCAAGGCTACATCAGCAGTTCCCTGCTAATGGTATTGAATAAATTCCCCTCTTAGGTAACCCACGATCTGGAATAAGTAGAAAGAGGTACTATTGACGATGACAGTGAGGAGACCTAGGGAGAGGGTAGGGAGGAATTAACTGGCACAGCTGCTTCCGACTAACAATAACACCGGACTCCTGTGCACCTGTTAATGAAATGGGGAGGGGGGATTTATTTTCATATTTTTTCATAATTTTTTTCTTTTAGCATCTCAAAACAGAAATTATCAGAACATTCAAGAAAATGCTTCACAAAATAATGAACAGAATAAAGATGGTCTCAGTATCACTCAGGTCACACCTGTTCCTGGATGAACCAGTTCGACCACCTCCTGGTCATAGCTTCATTCTATACGAGGGACTCCTGTGGCTTGCCTAGCTACTGTCAAGATGTAATCCAGCCACAGGGAAGTGAAGGGGTCTGGCATCCACACCTTCTCTGTGGATGTGTAGACAGAGCCCTGGATTGAGAATCATGGACTTTGCCTTGACTGTGAGCTCTCTTGTTGCCTGTCTGTGTGAAGACATTGGACCTTCTTTCTCTGTTTTCCCTGCCTCACATTCTTCCTCTGGAAGACAGAGCACCAACTCACCTGCAAGGGCTTTCTGGCTCTAAAGGAATCCTCCTATGATAGCATTTTCTGTTCGGGATGAGACAGGCCATTAGCTGGGGAAGCCAGCAGATTGGTGGCTGGGCCCACTCACTCTTCATCTCTTCATGAATTCTTTCTGCCACTGCTATCCCCATTCCCCAGGGCCTTTCCCACCTTTCCCTTCTTGATCTCTCCACCCTCCTGGCTGCTTACCCTCTTCCTGCTTGCCGGCCATAGCCTGGACCCTGCCCTGGGATGGACTTCTGCCCTAGCGGGAAAAACAAATAGAAGGAACTTCCTGTTTGAGACAGGAGCTGCCTCCCTCTGCTGGTCTTTATGTCCGTGGGACGTCTTGTCTCGTCCCGACAACTTGTTCCATTTCTGACTCATAAAGTGTTTGCTTGTTGCGATCTACACTGCTGCTCCATTTGCTGTCCACTGGCCCCCTTCCCTGCCTTCAGACACATCACCTTGTATCTACATGTTTCATGGCCGCTGACTGTTGTGGCTCTGGCAGCAGCCCCGCTGTTGGGGCCAGTGGTCATGCCCTTCACCGCCAGGCCTGCAGTGATGGCACACATCCTTCCAGCAGTGGCAGGGATGGCTCTCACTTCCCCAAAGATGAGGGTTCTCCTGAGGGAATCCTGCCCTCTGCTTGATTTTGCCTCTCCCTTTGATTTCTTTGGATGTTTACTCTCTGCCTTTTCTTGCCTATTGTTTAAGCTTTAGGAAAGTCAGGGTGGTTTCATTCGTAGTATTCACATCCTCAGCCTCTAGCATACGGCCTGGAACATAGAAGACACTTAATGAAAAATTTGTTGATTGATTTTTAAAAAATAATCTGTTGTTTGTGTGTGACTTCTGTTTGTTTTCGATGGAAAGCTCTTCATGAAGGACAGAGAGAGGCAGAGAAGAAAGAGAAACAGAGAGAGACAGGAGAAAGAGATAGACAGAAACCGAGACAGACCCCGTGCTTCACAAAAAAGAAAGAACAAGTCTGTGTTCTGGGGTGCTGGGGACGATAGAGAGTGAAAAAGGATTATGAAGTCTTGGGGAGCGATGTCGTCATTTGTGAGAGTGGAGCAAACAGGAACAAACAGACAAAAGTGAATAGGTGGGGAAATTGAGAAAGGAGTTTCCTTTTTAAAAACATGAATCCCACGTGTTAACTTCTGTCTTCTCCAGTGACGTGCCTATGAAATAGGGTTTTGTCTATCATCATCATATTCCACTGGGTAGCAAAATGTCACAGCATGTTTGAGAGTTTTAAGATCCAATAAATACTGCTGTTTTGTGTTTCAGTGCGAGCCAAGTGAAATGAGAATAGTCTCAGTCTTCAGTATGCATTTCTTTATCAGTCATACCATGACTCTAATCTTTCTCTTCTTTAGCCAGGAATACTTTTTGTAATAATTCAGAAGATTATATCACGCAGGTGTAGCGATGTAGCCTATGCTCAAATCCATTCCTTATAACCACGAGTACTGTCCACAACTTCTGTTTTCTGTAATTAAAAAAACAAACCTATAGATCTCTTTTTAGCATGAATTATGTTGTTAGTTGAATTATTTTCCTTTGGTTTTGGAGCTCAGGGTCTTACCTCATTATCTTAACTCTCAGAAGCAGTAGCAGATTTGGTCTCCAGAGGGTGACTGGCTACTGTTCCATTTAGGATCATAGGAGTAACACTGAAGATCGGCAGATTTCTAATCCTTTCACTCATGAGCCCCCACCAGTGTGCTTCCTAGTTTCATTTAACCAGTGAACATATTCCCAACATTAACTAACAAATTAATATCTATTAACTCTTACAAAAGCTTATTTACCAGAAAGGTATATCAAGGACCAAAGTACAACATTCATGTGTTCTCCCCTCTACACCTGGTCCCTGGAGAGAGCTGTTGTTCAGTTGTGTCTGATACTTCATGACCTCATTTGGGGTTTTCTTGGCAGAGATGCTCCCGTGGTTTGCCATTTCCTCTTCTAGTTCATTTTGTTTATGAGAAAACCAAGACAAACAGAGGTAAAGTGACTTGCCTAGCCAGGAAATGTCTGAAGCTAGATTTGAACTCAAGTACTCCTGACTCTAGGCCCTGTATTCTGTCCACTTCGACACCTATCTGCCCCCTGGGGAGAGTGGTTTCCCCCACTCCCACCCTGGGATCACTGATAGAGCATCTGGCCTGGAGTCATTAAGACCTGAGTTCAAATCCAGCCTCAGTTACTGGTTGTGTGATCCTGAGTCAGTCTTTTTTTTTTTGCACTTTTTTTTTCTAGTGCTATTGGGGTTAAGTGACTTGCCTAAGGTCCCATGGCTAGCAAGTGTTAAGTGTCTGAGGCTGAATTTGAACTCAGGTCCTTCCAACTCCAGGGTCGGTGCTCTATTCACTGTACCACCAAGCCGCCCCAATCCTAGGCATTGGTCTTAACCCTATTTGCTTTGGTTTCCTCATCTGTAAAATGAGCTGGAAATGGAAATGGCAAGCCACTGCAGGATCTTTACCAAGAAAATCCCTAACAGGGTCATGGAGAGTCAGGCACCACCAAAATGATTGAACAACAAAGAGCCACAGGAGGGCCAGAGGCTCTGTGCCTTCCTGGACGCAACACCTGGTGGTTGACAAAGAAGCCAGAGCTACTTCCCCTCCCCAGCCAGAAGCTGACAAGCAATTCTTCTCTATGAAGGCTATTAGGGAAGTGATCTTCAGCCTTTGGTAGGCACACTCCACCCAGCCCAGCAGCCAGTGAAAAGATCTCATCACCTGCCAGTGCTCCCAAGTAAGGAAAAAACCCCCCTGTCATGCTGCATACCTGGAACAAGGTCACTGAGAACCCTCTCCCACCTGCCTGGGACCGGAATCCAGCAGGGCACATCCCCAGATTCTATACCCCCAGCCCTCACTGACCAGTCCACCTATTATAACCTGATTTTCTCTTATCAGCTATGTGACATCAGCTTCCTTCTACTTTGACTGTATCACTGCTAGAAAGCATCCCTTGAAAGCCTGCCTTGTGGTCAATAAGACACAGCATTCTTAATTTTCCCAATATCTCCTGCAGATTACAATCTCAAAGATTCTTTAGATTCCTGGTAATTACCATGTTAGGGTCTGTAATCCATGAGCATCTTTTGGGAAACAACAAATATTTGGGAAGAGTGAAAAGGCCTTCTCTGAAGTCTTTGTACAGAAAGTGCTTTGTGAACCTCATCACATCTGAGTTAGTGACTACTGAAAAAATTCCATTTTTACTGACAGAACACCTTGTCTAGACCAGACGCCCCCCTCTCGCTTAGATTCTGATTTAATGTCTTCTCAGCCTCAAAAGTAAATAGAAATTTTTTTTTACTTCTTTGTAGATTTGTTTTCATTGTTTCTTCTCTAAGTTACTGTTGGATGGGTCTAGTGACTTTTCTTCAGAAAATGCAAACTCGGGGCTTAGAAATTTGAGCCTGACCCCCACATTTTGCTATGAGACCCTGAGAAACTGAGTCACATGCCAAAGTCATACAACTAAATGGTAGAATAGCAGCTGTAAAATCCCAGTGTTTTTGGATACCCAGCCCAGTGCCTTTAGTAGAGCGCCACACTCATTGGAGAATTATCTGCTCCTCTTCTTCCTCCTCCTCCTCTTCTTCCTCTTCCTCCTCCTCCTCCTTCTCTTCTCCTCCTCTTCCTCTTCCTCGTCTTCCTCTTCCTCCTCTTCCTCCTCCTCTTCTCCTCCTCCTCTTCCTTCTCCTCTTCTTCCTACTCTTCCTCTTCCTCTTCCTCCTTTCTTCTCTTCCTGCTCCTCTTCCTCCTCCTCCTCCTCTTCTCCTCCTCTTCCTCCTCCTCCTCCTCCTCTTCTCCTCCTCTTCCTCCTCCTCCTCTTCCTCCTCCTCCTCCTCTTCCTCCTCCT
>CM053580.1:14869219-14907792 GCA_028627135.1 Pseudochirops cupreus | reverse complement strand
TATTGTTGCTCTTGTTATTATTTACAATATAGATGCTTCCAAATTCCAACATACATTTTTAACCCCATTCAAAAGATGGAAATGGTTGCTTTTCTTTTGATTCTACAATTTAATCTTGATTTGTAGAAAAAAATAGTGGGAACAGAAATACATTTTCCGATGAATGAAACTTTTCGTTTCCATGTCTAGATTTGGTTACAGATGGTTATATAATTTTATGTTTGGTTCACACTGATGTAACTTCCCAAATAAGTGCCCCCAAATGCATAATTTTTCCCAATTGGCAGTGCTCTTCTCAGAGGTCAGTGTGACCAGCAAATCAGTCAGCTTAACTTATTTCCCTTCCACCTGGTAGGATAAAGTGCCCTTTAGTTTCTTTTTGTCAGCAGTCACAAATCACAAGAGGCAGAGTTCAGATAAATCACTGCAGTATTAAAATCCTTCCTTGAAATTCACTTGGCAAACTTTCCAATTTTCCTTTTAAACCTGGATCTGAATAGAAAACCTTTCTGTATTTTGTCTTGCAAGGAAACTTTTTGGTGGAACAGATATGAAAATGAGAATTTCTTCTTAGATAATTTACCATTTCTCTTACACTGTGCTTAGTGACCAGGCACAGTAAGGAATATGGATGGGATGGAGAAAGGAGGACTGGGCTCAGATCTGGAGGGCTTGGATCCTGGTTCTGCCTTTTCTTAGCCTATTGGAGGAGCCATTTGACATTTCTTTGCCTGGTACCTCATTTTAAGAATAGAAATGGTAACTCCCTCATCCCCCCAGCACTTTGAGAACATGTTAACATGCTGCATGAATGTAAGATACTGTTCTATAACCATCTATCGTGCATTTTCTGGGGAGACCATTTCCAAACCACATGATTATACTTCAAATGAAATAAATGAAGACTTCAACAAGGCTCAGTCATTCCTTCGGCTCAGAGGGGAGAGTGTGTAAGTAGACCTATGTGCTCACTCTCTCTGTGAGCCTCCCCCATAATTATTGTCCTCTATGATTTTCTCTCCCCTTTAGGCTTATCTCCTTATCTTTGCTTGGAAGAATGCTAGCGGCCACAGCAGTCTATCTGTTTTCAAAATAGGATGCTAGAATCAGGGAGTAGTTATGATTCATTCAGGGGCTCCCACAGCCTTGCTGCTGGAGGAGAAAAGAATCCCAGCAATGTGCTAAGTGAGCCCAACACCCAGGCCTGCTTCTCCCCCAGGGAATTTCACGTTGTGAACCAAACACCCATTGTGGTTCTCAACTGACCTGTGTCAGATAGAAACCAACTGAGGCGGATTTCTGAATGAAGCTCTTTCTGTTGGTTGCCCCCACCCTGACCCTCTCGAGGCTGCTCGAACCCTCCGTTTTCATCACCTGGTATTTATTTTGTCCACAGCCTGCCTAGGCCTTTATTTGGGGGTGTTTGGTTCCCTTATTTTTCTTTGGGAGCACGCCTTCTGCTTCCCTCTGATGGATTTGCTTTTGTCTGGTCCTGGCTCATTCAGGCTTTCATGGTATTTATGGATGGCAGCTTCAGTGTAGGAATTAATGTGATAGACATGAAATATATGACTTTTAGGACATATATGTGGTTAAAAAAACAACTTTTCAAGCTCAGCTACATTCACAAGCAGGTAAACATGTACTTTGTTTGGTGTTTTGGCGTGTTCTGTAAATGTTGGTTATCCAAGGATAAGCCGACCTCTCATGAAGGGTAGGGATTGGGAAGAAAAAAGAAAAAGAAAGAAAGAAAAAGGTCAGGAGGGATCCCAGGAGCAAATCATGCAATTTTTTTAATGGAAATAATAAAAACCCAGAGGAGGACTGGCAGAGCTGGCCGTCCTCCCCACTGTGAGCAGTGACAGACCCTTCCTCCAGCAGCACCAGTCAGGCTGCTCCAAACTCCTCTGCCTTGTCCGGATCCCCAGGCTCAGCTAGTCCGTATCGCACCCACTGAAACTCCATGTTTGGCGCATTAATCATTAATGTGCCAGCACACCCACAAAAAGAAACAGTAGCTACTCTCTTTTGGGGGAAACAAGGTGTACATGTAGAAGTAGATACAGAATAAATAGAATAAATCCCAATACATTTTTAAAAAGAGGGTGTGTCTTGTGCTGTGTCTTGCATAGAGGGGGGGAGGAGGGAGGGCATTCAAGACTTGGAAGATGGCCAGGTGGGTGTTGCAGAAACGGAGAGGCCAGTCTGACAGGACCTTGGAGTCTGGAAGGGAAGCAGTGAATGATGTCCCTTCAAAGGTAGGCCAGATTGTGGAGGGCTTTAACAGGGGAGGAACCGAGTTAGAACCTGCGCTTAAATAAAATCCCCTTGGCACCTGTGTGGAGGGCAGAGACTTGAGGTGGGGAGACCAGTTAGGAGGCACGAGGTGAAGAGGGCCTACACCAAGGCAGTGCCTGTCTAACCAGAGAAAATGGGGCACTCACTGTGCCAGGAGAAATAACAGTGTGGGACCTGATTCAGTGTGAAGGTGGGGGAACATGAAGCCTCACGCACGATGCCAGCGATCCAGGCCTGTGTGTCCAGGAGGGCAGTGGTGCCCTGGGAAATAAAAGCGAAACATCCTTGGAAGAGGAATAGGTTTGGAGGGAAAAGGTCATGAATTCTGTTTTGGACTTGCTGAGTTGGAGATGTCTCTTCTGGGCAGTGGGCACTGCGGGACTAGAGCTCAGGGGAGACACTGGGGCTGGATTTATAAAAGAAGCGGGTCCAATCGCTGGTTCCATCTGAGAGCCAGTCATGCCTTGGAAAGTTATCACTTGGTGTTAACACCTTGTCAGCACATTAATACCTCCTGACTTGGATTGCCTGGCTGACTCCATCAGCTGAACTCCCAAGTCTGTTTTTAGCTATGAGCAACATTAGCAAGCCGGTGGGAAGATGCCTGTAGGTGAAGCTCTGGAGATAAGGATGAAGGGCTTTCTCAATGCATGTGGCCCATTAGCATGTCTGTTTGGGACTGTGTTTGTGTGTGTGTGTGTGTGTGTCACAGCCCCCTCAGGCACTCAGTTTGGTGAAGCCTATGTGGATGCCTTCTCTGAAACATATTTTAAAACGCATAAAATATGTAGGGTTATGGGGGAAATTATATCTAAGTATAATTATCGAAATACTATTTTCAAAAGATCATGGAGCCCGCGTTAAGAGCCCCTGCCCTGGGTGATAAAGAGCAGCCTTTCTCTGCACTGGGTGACCTTTGCCCTACAGCCTTTGCTGCCACACCCCCCCCCCACCAGATAAAACAAAGCCTAGGTTTTCCCGGCTGTGGGAAGAGGGTTCCTTTAGAGTTAGGGTAAGTATTTGTAGAGCCAAGTTTTCCTCCTCTTGAACTTCTCCTTGGGCATTTATTTACGTTCTCCATAAGATCCTAAGTATTTTTCCTCTCTACTTGCTGCAAAAAATTGCCAAGTTGTCTCTCCCCTATGTTCTTTCCCCACTGCTCTCCAATTGTTATCATCTTTTTATCCTGAAAACTCCCAGTATATCTTAAAGGAAAAAAACTCTCCTTTCCTCACTGAATAAAATACTAGTCTGAAGTATTCAGAGCAGAAGCAGAATCAATCAGGGTGTATCATTCTGTGAGATGGGCAATTATCCTTATCATTTTACTCATGGAGAAGATGAAGCAAAAAGTAGTTAAAATGGTTTACCCAGAAAATCAGTGACAGACCTGAAAATAGAATTCAGGTTTCCTGACTCGTTGTCTTATTCATAATATGTTAGATCATATAATTTCCTTTGTATTTTGTGTGAATACACTGTTCAGTTGGGTTAGGTTAACTGCTTTATGATGAAGAAAAAAAACAACAAATGGAATTTAAAGTTATTTTATGACAAATCTCTAAAGTAAAAGTTTGATCAAAATGGTCATGAAATGATACAGACTTTTAATTCACAGAGAGAGAGAGACAGAGAGAAGAGAGAGACAGACAGACGGAGAGAGACA
Organism: Pseudochirops cupreus; assembly: GCA_028627135.1. Taxonomy (NCBI): domain Eukaryota; kingdom Metazoa; phylum Chordata; class Mammalia; order Diprotodontia; family Pseudocheiridae; genus Pseudochirops; species Pseudochirops cupreus. The sequence continues at coordinate 14,903,828 of CM053580.1, read as the reverse complement.
GAGAGAAAGAGAGAGGGAGAGAGAGAGAGACGAGAGAGAGAGAGAGAGACAGAGAGAGACAGAGACAGAGAGAGAGAAAGAGAGAGACAGAGACAGAGACAGAGAGAGAGAGAGAAAGAGAGAGAGGAAAGAGAGAGAGAGAGAAAGAGAGAGACAGAGACAGAGACAGAGAGAGAGAAAGAGACAGAGACAGAGAGAGAGAAAGAGACAGAGACAGAGAGACAGAGACAGAGACAGAGACAGAGACATAGAGAGACAGAGAGAGAGAGAGAGATTTCCCAGACATCTCCTTTCCATGATTGGACCCTACTCACTCTCCCATAACTTTCTGATGAAATTCTCACTTTTTCCCCAGTCTCCCCTGACATTATACAGAAAATGCTAAGCGAATCTCCAAGAACTTTTGCTTCAGCAAAGATGTGAATCAGACCTTTGAGACAGATTCTCTAAAATGAAAAGAATTGTGTGTCTATATTACCATCAGAGCTTTGCAGAATAAGTTTGTGAAAGTACCTTAATCTGTGATTGAGATTGTTGAATGCTCTTCAAAGTGCTTCCTTCCATTATCAGCCTTTTATTACAACTGAAAAGGTTTCCTCCTTTGAACGGTCATTTTTGTATTTTAGGCAAGCTGTCCTTTTATGGAGGGCAGAGAATTCATTACATACAATTACAAAGCCAAAAAAAAAAAAGGGTCAAAGAGTGAAACTCCTGGTCTAACCATATGGTGATAGATAACTGGGTCCCATGAGGCCAGGATAGTGAACGTCTGTATTTGAATTTCAGTGATCCTCATTGTTTCCCCTAGTTTGTCAACACCTTCCCTCATCTCAGAGTTACTTTGTATACCTCACATTAATGGACTGCTCTTGGGAAGGGGAAATGATTTCATTCACTCTCTCTCTGTGAGGGGCCCTTAGGGTCTAGATTGATGGACATACAAGTTCAATTCTCCGGGAGCCTGACCTCTCTAATGGTTAGGTTTGGTTGGAATCCCCGTTCTTACACTTTTTAGATTATTACTACTCCGACTGTGGCTCCGCATTATTTGAATTACTCCTTTCTGGCTGCTTGCAAGGTTTTCCCCTTGACTTCCGGAGCTCTGGAATTTGACTATAATATTCCTGGGATCTCTTTCAGGAGGTTATTGGTGAATTCTTCCATTTTCTAATTTGCCCTCTGGTTCTGTGGTAACTGGGCAGTTTTCCTTTATAATTTCTTGAAATATGATGTTAGACTCTTTTTGATCATGGGTTTCAGGGAGTGTAATAATTCTTAGATTACTTCTCCTTGATCTGTCTTCCAAGTCAGTTGTTTTTCTAAAGAGATATTTCATCTTTCAATTTTTTAGTCTTTTGACTTGATTTAATTGTTTCTTAATATCTCATGGAGTTAGTAACCTCTACTTGACCCATTCTAATTCTTATGGAATTGTTTTCTTCAGTGAATGTCTCTTTTACCAAACTGTTAATCCTTTTTGTGATTTCTTGCATTGCTCATTCCCCCCCATTTTTCCTCTACATCTCTTCTTTGATTATTAAAATAGGGTTTTTTAAAATATATCTTTCTTTAGTTCTTCTAGGAATTCTTGTATGGGCTTGTATCCCATCTGCATTTTTCTTTGAGGCATTGCTTGTAAATGTTTTCAACTATTATCTTCTTCTGAGTTTGTGTCTTGAGCTTCCCTGTCCCCCTAAAAGCTTTTTGTCATCAAACTGGAGGAGCAGGTATGTGAGAGGATTGTTTGCTCATTTTTACAGCTTGTTTTTTGACTTTGGACTTTGTTAGAGTTGGGTTCTGCTCACCTCTTTTAAGGGGTAAGAAGAAGCCTAAGCTTCTGTGGCTCTGGTGGCCCGTAAGTTTTTGGTGCTTCCAAGGTGGCATGATCCAGGGAGAGTTCTGGTCACCATCCTCCTGGGCTGCTCTGGTCTTTACACAGGTAAGGCCTCTGATCCTTCATGATCACAGATGTTAAAAACTGGTCCTCTCATCCCTGGAACTGCCAGTACTGGTAATGGCACCCCGCTTTGCACACAGTGCCAGCACCAAGCACCTCGGTAAGATTTTTCTGACCAGGAGCTTCGTCCCCTTAACTGCCCTTTACTCTCATAAAGACAATTTTCACCATTTTTTTTACTTTCTCTATTTCTATTATGATAGTATCATTCTATTTATTTCTCATAGTTTATACAAGTTTTGCAGCTTCCTTTTCTTCTCTCCAGTTGCCTGCACTACTTTTTTTAAACATTTCCTCCAAACCCTCGATGACACTTACTGAATCTGGGATTACTCTCTTCTATATAGTACAGATTTTCCATGTCTTTTTCAGTTTTTTCTTTACCTAGGAAGTTTGCAGCTTAAATTTCCCTCTTACCTTAAAAGTTTTTATTATGTGTTTCCTCAAGTATATCTTCCCCCCAAATGAAAGTGAAGTTTTACATTTGCCTTTAAAATAATTCCCCAGATGAGTAGCTTTTGTATTTGTAGTTTCTAGAAACCGTTCAGAATCATAAGATTCTTTTAAATGACTAATTACCAAAAATCAGATGACGACAAAATGCTCTCCAGCTCGCAGCTGTTTGCGTGTGAAGAGAGGCTAAGAGCTCTTTTTTGTCTTTTTTCATTTTAAATCATTTGCTTCTTATTTAATATCTGCAAAGAAAGCAGTCACAGTGTAGCAGAATTTGCTGTTGTAAGTTTTGGATTGTTTCCATGTGTTCCGCCTTGCATCTGCTGGGTGTTTAAAGCCAACGTTTCCTTTCTTTCTGTAGGCATTCAGGGCCATTTGCCTCATAATCCAATGTCATGCTGAATGATGGGAAATTAAAGTTGAATTTGTTTAGCGTTGGAGAAGGACACCCTAGAATAATACACTTGCTTAAGGATTCCTAACAGCAAAAGTGAAGGGGCAGCCTTGTGCAGGTGGTTTCATCTTCTATACACAGCCTGCCCATGTGCCTTTATGTATTAAGAGAAAGGACTGAACCAGGGAGCTCATTGCTTTATTGCAAGAGCACACAGTGGTTGCTAATATATACCTGCTCGCAAGAGCTAATACCGCATGATTTTATAACTGCAATACTATCACCCTGCTGGGAAAATAGAACCAAGGAATGTGACACTGTGAAAGCACAGGGCTGCCTCTCCACTAAGCACATTTTCCCATTAGGATTGATCTATGGCAAATGTTCCTAAGTCCCTGTGTCAACTCTTCTATTACTTACATTGACTGTTAAAGTTATTATAATTTCCATGTATTCTTGCCCCAGATTCCATCTTTTCCGGATCCCTTCCTTCCTTTTAAACTAAAGTCCTTAATGCCCTCTGCCCCCTCATCATCTCTCCCTCCCCATCCAAGTGTAGACTAAGGGTAAGCTACAAGCTTGTGTTCTTCAGTGATGGGATACATACCTATCGTGATTTAGAGTACAGAGGAGCTGAGCAGGATGAAGGAATGGGAACTGCAGCTTCGGGACACAGTCATTTCATTATTTTGTTTGAAATAATATTAATTCCAAGATCACTAAATGCTGTAGCCATTAAAAAACAAGTTGCCATGGCCTGAATTTCCAGGCATTCCACAACCTGGCTTCATAGTGTTTAGAGCTGGAAAAGATCCGCGAAGGCACCTTGCACAAAGCTAGGGAGGACTTTTCAATGATCAAATCTGATGCGCTTTTCTCCAACTTCTTCCTTTGTGGACTTTCTATTGTATTTTGTTTCACTTGTTCTGTGGTCTCTTTCTTCTCTCTGCTTTGTAATAAAATGGCTCTTCTATTTCCTCCTATGTCTCTGATTAATCCTTCTGGATCTCCTTCATCAGTGCTGTCAATCACAGCTCCCAACTGTGGGGACCTTATCCTGGACATCCTTCTCTTCTCTCCCTGTAACATTCATTCAGTTGTCTCATTCGCTCCTATGATATTAATTATCCTCTTTCTGCAAAAGACTATCAGATTTTTATATCTCATACTTGTCTCTCACTTGAGCCATGGTTGCACATGTACAGCTTCCTATGGGCTATCACATGGACATCCCTCTGACATCTCAGACTGGATGTGTCCGAAGCAGAATTGCCTAGCTTCCATCCCCCTCTCCCTCCCTCTAGACTTCTTTATTTCTGCTGAAGGCACCACCAGCCTTCCAGTTCCCCAGGTTCACAAATCTTATGTCATCTTCAGCTCACCACTTGCTCTCACCCCATGCACCAGTGAGGTGCTGATCTTTTTCTTTCTACTTCCTCAGCATGTCTCCTACCTTCTCCTTCTATGTCCTGACACAGTTACCCATCTCTCCAATCCATCCGATGCACAGCTTCCCAAGTGATTTTCCAAAATCACAGACTGTCATTTCACCCCACATCCTCCACTCCACAAACTTCAGTGTCCCCTTGCACCCCATAGGACCAAATAGCAACTCCCTTTTCAGGCACTTCAAGCCCTCTACCACCTACCCCAGCTCAGCAGACATTCCCCCTTTGCCACACTTGATGCTCCAGACAAACAGGCCTGATCGCTGTACCATATGCACAGTGCTGCATGCTGCAGACATGTTCCCGCCATGCCTAGTATTTACTCTTTCTCTGCTTTGCTTCCTGGCATCCCTTCTTTCCTGTAGAGCTTGGCTCAAGCACTAACCACATTCTGCAAGAAACCTTTCCTGATCCCTCCTTCTTCCCAAAGCGCCTTGGCTTTCTCTTGTGTGTGCTGCTCATACACCTGCTTATGCACCTGAGATCCCACTGACAGAATGTAAGCTCCCTGTGGGTTTTGTCCTTTTTCCTCGATGCCTTACACAGTGTCTGATTCATAACAGGTTTTTAAGTTCTCATTGACTGGCACGGGTAGCTCCATCTTTGGCCTTTGTTTTTCCTTATTGTTCAGTCGTTTCAGTCCTGCCTGACTCTCTATGACTCTCTCTACGTGGGATTTTCTTGGCAAAGATACTGTGATTTGCCATTTCCTTCTCCAGCTCATTTTACAGATGAGGAAACTGAGGCAAGCCGGGTGAAGTGACTTACCCAGGGTAACACAGCTAGTAAGTGTATCGGGCTGGATTTCACCTGGGGAGATGAGTCACCCTGACTCCCTGCCCAGCACTGTGGCACCCCCTAGCTGCCCATGCTATTGTTAGTAAGCATTCAGAATCATTCAGAAACGTTTTTGCTGCCACACTTCCTCCCAAGTATTTTTGTGTGGACTCTACTGGTGTAGACTCTGCTAATTAGCTGCTGCTTCATGTGAGCGTGTGTGGCTGGCCGCAGCAGAGTGGACAGCAGGCCCCCACGTCCCATCTCTTTTCTAATCGATTGTAGTATCTTGCAGATGTTCTGTACATAGGAAACATTCTGAATGATTGGTCACTTATGTATCATTAATGAGCCTGAAAAAAACCTCAAACTGGAAGGCTGCTCTGAATAGTCATTGTTATTAATCCAGTGAACATTTACTGACTCCCCATGATATACCAGACTGGTAGCAAGCATCGTGAGGGATCTCAGAAGGAACAAGGCAAAATCACTAAGTCACAAGGACCACCACCTTTCATGAAATATAAACAGTATGTGATCTCTGCACGTGCAGGGTCTCTTGGGACAGGAGCCATGCCCTGAGCATCTGTATAGTCCCCTTAGAACCTTGTCTTTCATTAAAAAATTGAAGGTAAGGAAATTATTTCTTAACAGTAGAGATTTCTGGTGGGAAGAGAGGGTGCCTGGTGATATGGTAGCAGCTCACAAAACATTCGTTACATGGATTTCTTGAATGTCTGTCATTGCCAGAATGCCCAAGTCAGATTGCTGGAGTGCCCGATAACATTGGTCCCTGTCATGGGGCCTGGGGATAGAAGACAGAAGTGGACAAATAACTGTATGCCCTCATTAATTCAACAAGGATGGGCCTATTACACATCTCTTCTGTGCCAGGCATCATGCTGGACAGAAGCACAGCAGTCCCTGCCCTCTGTAAGCTTGGGGTGGCTGATATGTCCCTGGACAGACACACATGTGGCTCAGTAGACAGAGCACTGGATGTGGAGTCAAGATGACCTGAGTTCAGATGTGCCTTTAGAACAGCGCTTCTCAACCTGTGGGTTATGTTCAATTTAAATACATCCTGCATATCAGATATTTACATTACGATTCATAACAGTAGCAAAATTACAGTTAGGAAGTAGAAACAAAAATAATGTTATGGTTGGGGGTCACCACAACATGAGGAGCTGTACTAAAGGGTCGCAGCATTAGGAAGGTTGAGAACCACTGTTTTAGAAGGTGCTCCCAGGTAAGTACTGAACTCTGGCTGCCCAGCTTCCTCACTTGTCAAATGGGGTAATAGCAGTATTGATCTCCCAGGGTTTCTTTGAGAATCGAATGAGATGATATCCACAAAGTGCTTAGCACACAGTAGTTATGTAACAAATGTTTGTTCTCTCCCTTCCCCGTAATTTCTGGGGGTTGCAGAGAGTACCAGCGACAGGGGAGATCCCAGCAGACCTCACATCGGGTGAACTTGGGATAAACCTTGAATAAATGAAGCTGGAGATTCCGAGGGGCTGGTGGGTTCATGCATTCAGGGTTCGGGGCGGCCTCAGTAGAGGCAAGGATCTGGCAAAAAGAATGCCCTATGTGAGGAAGAGCTAGTGGGCCAGTCTGCCTGGAATGTGGGGGGAGGGAGGCCGGCATTCCCTAAACTGACTCAGAGGCCTTTCGAGTTTATCTCAGAAGTACTAGGGAGCCCCTGCAGTGAGGCCAGAACTTTGCCTTAGGAGCATCAGCTTGACAGCTGTTCAGAGGATGAGGAGGAGCAGGTGGGCAGCAAGGAGACCAAAGCCATCATCCAGACCAGAAGCAATGAAGGCCTGGAAAAAAAAAAAAAGATTCTTTAACTAGGACCTGATTGATCTCAGTGCTTTGTGAGGTGGCTACAATTCTCTTGATTGGGGAGGCTAGGTGACACAGTGAATAGAGCACGAGCCCTGGAGTTAGGAGGACCTGAGTTCAAATGTGACCTCAGACACATAACACTTACTAGCTGTGTGACCTTGGACCTTAACCCCAATTGCCCTGCCCTCCGCCCTCAAAAACAAACAAACACCTTACAGTTCTCTGGATGCAAACAGAAAACTCTGGACAACAAGATGAACATCTAAGTGCCCTGGATCTATTTTGTCATTTCAGATTTACAAAGTCAAATAGAGGCCGTGGGATTGAGGTTTCAGAAGGCAACAGATGAAGCTGACCAGTACAGAGAGATGCTCATGCAAGTACTCTCCCATTTTAAAAGTGCCCTGGTTACCCAGTGCCCCAGGTAAAGGAATGTGCCATCACAGGACGGCTGGCCAAACCATGTGTGCTCCCAGGCAGGGTGCTGGCAGCCTGGGGAAGGACTCCAGCTGCCCCAGTGAGACTGCCTGCAGGCAAGGGAGGGAGGGCAGCTTTCCCACCCAAATGAGAGATCACAGCACCTCCTGTAAACATGTGAAATGAATTTCCCAATTTGGGGGAGACCAGTCCTATCATTTTCATTGCTTCTAGGCATCTCCTGGTGAAGAAAGCCCCTCTGCCTCTGCAGGCCCCCAAACAGCTCCCCACTCAGCTCAGGGGTGAGCCAGACCCTAGGAAGGGAAGTGACTTGTCTAAGGTCACACAGCCAGAACACATCAGAGCTGGGGCTTGAATTTCCTTTCCTGGGGCAGATTTTTTTTTTCCTCCCCACTTACATATTGAACCAATTGCTCGAAGACAGTTCCGTGATGAGATAGTCTGTGTCACATGATGCCTATCCTATGCTATCTGTGGTCTGTCCTTAGAGAACTGGTCACGTGGTTAAATTATTTCCTAAAATTACTTCCAAATTCAAAGGGTCTTCATAATAATAATGGTAATCATAGCAGCTAGCATTAGCAAAAACACTCTAGATGTTATTTCATTTGTTCCTCACAATAGCCCTGGGAGGTGGGTGCGATTATTATCCCCATTTTACAGATGAGAAAAATGAGTCACAGAGGTTGAGGACTTGCCCAGGGACACACAGCTGGGGAGTATTTGACTCAGGATTCAAGCTCAGATCTTCCTGACTCTGAGTCTTGTGCTCTGCCTTGGAAGTTTGCTTCTCTGTTTTGGTAAAAAAAAAAAAAAACATAACAAATCTGAAACCAAATAATATAGGGGGAAGAAAAACCCTGCCCTGCCCCATAACTCTCCTACTGCTCGTTATGAACTCTCAGTTTGTTTTGGCAGTCTTAACTAGTTTGCAATATGCCTTCAGCACACTCATAATTTTCGGCTACTAGACAAGGATTTCTATAGAGTCTTCGACAAGAAATGAGGTTTATTTTATGGTGTATTTGGTAGCTGTAATTTTCAGTTCCTGTATTCAGAGAGAAGGATCACAACAAATCACAAATATTTGTGATGCTTAGCAACAAAACATTTGTTTTGGTGAGGAGAACAAGACTGTTACCTGAAGAAGGCCCCATCTAATAAATTATTTAATAATCCAAGGCAAATTACAGAAATATCAAAGTAGAGCTGGACTATTTTTGGCAGATATGGAATGGGTCCCTTAGTAACAAGACACTGCTGAGCTGTGGAAGCCACACTGACCTCATCCAGCAGTGCCTTGGCTGCTCCTTCAGGCTGGCTGGACCCTCAGATGCCACAGGGTTCTGTGTGTCTGCCTTTGACCAGGCTGCGTGACTCCAGACTGAGCAATGCCCTTCCCTCCTGGGCCAGTTCTTTTGGTCCTGCAGGCTCTGCTTTTGGAATCAATGTCTCCTAAAACTCTCCTGTGGCGAATGGAGGCTTGTTGCATGTGGTGACTATGTGCCTGATTTCTCTAACCTTCCACAATCAACAACACGACAGTGATTTAAGATGTTGGTTTCTTCACTCATTTTACTTGACTACTTTGGAGAAATCCAAAGTTTTCATTGGACTTTCAGAAGTTGGAAGGTAGATGGTAGCATGTCTCTCACATTTTTAGACTTGACCTTTTCTTTCATTCTTCCCTTGTTGGTGGTAATGGTGGAGCGTAGCTCTGTGCGGCTCTCCTGCTTGGTAGTGGAAAGAAAGCGGTTGGAAGACCTGGCTCTTGTACTCATCCTGCCTCTTATACTTACTGGCTATGTAGTGTGGGCCAGGTAATTTAATCTCTTACTGCCCTATGTAATTCTCCATGACTGCCTGTTGTAGAAAAGAAGATTGCCCTTCATTCCTAGATGGAGTTTCCTCACCTGGGAATCTCCTGAGCCAATGAAATAACAAATTCAGTCCTTATCCCCTCCTCCATGTGACTAACCAAACATGAAGGCACAGGAACCTCGAGCAAGAAAAGCAAGGGGAGCTGGTAACCACTAAGATGTTAAGAAGCTGTGTGTCAGGATGCTGGTCTTGGGGTCCATGAGACCTGGAATCAAATCCTGCCTCAGATACTTGCGAGGTCCTTGGGCCTGAGAAGGTCTCTTACCCTTCTCTGTAGCTTAGTTTCCTCATTTGTAAAAAGAGGGGCTTGAACATGATGGCCTCTAATGACCTTTCTAGTATGCTCTCTGACACCATATTCTTAAGACCTCTCGCCATACTACTGAGCTGCTGGATACGATTATGTGATATTCCATTGCCTGCTCTGGTAATCGGCCAAGACCGACTCTGTGAAAGTCAATTGGAAAAGATAATTAAGAAAATGTAGTTTTTGTTCTTTTCAATATACTGTGTATGCTAACTTAGCAAAGTATCAGATGTTGGCAAGGGCAGTTCCTAAAGAGTAGATGGCTGTCAGCTGTTTACAAGTGGGTGCCTCTCAGGTGATCACAGACAATTAATTCTCTTCTCTGATTAACTTATTTGTTTGCACAGTCAGACCTTTGTTCCTAGTTAGAGCAAAGGTAGATTTCAGTGCCCAGTCCAAATCATCACAAATTATTCACCAATAATAAGGTTGTACTGTTTTCCTGTGGTTGCCCTGACTGCTTCTGAAAGGTTAGCATCCATAATTTTCAGAAAGTGTAATCAAAAAGTGAAGTTGGGGATTTAGTCATTTAGATTTATCCAAGTGGTGATTTAAGAACATCAAACTTGAATGAATGAATGAATGAATAAATGAATGAATGAGAGAGAAAGCATTATTCAGTGTTTTCCATGTGTCAGGCATTATGCCAAATGCTAGGAACACAAGTGCCAAAGTGAAGCCTTTTGCTTAATATTCTTTAAGATAAAACCATGCATTTAGGGGAGCTTTGATCTGGAGAGTCATAGCAGTTATGAGTTGGTCTGTAGGATAGCCAATTGACACACTCTTCCAGAAGCAATTATAATATTGATTTGATTACTGTGTTGAGGAGGAAGAGGTGAGGAGGAGTGTAATAGAAATACTAAACGCGATCCTGTTTCTCAGGTGTAATTATGCTGGCCTCTTCAGTCTGGGTGTTCTCCAAGCCCTTGTGCTGATCTGCCTAGTCTTCCCTGGTGATTTCAGGAACCCACTTGACTTCAGTTGTCCCTTGTGTGGGGAGTGAACCCCTTAACCTATGCTGACACCTTCTCCTCAGTGCCCTTTCTTGTTGACCATGTGTTCGATCCAGATGGCCCACAACCACCTCAGCCCCAACAAGTATCAAACTGATCTTGTCACCCTCCCATCAATCTGACTGGCCCCATGATTGCTCCATCCACGCCCACCGTGGTCATAGTTGTGAATAACCTTGCAGTCACCCTTGACTCCTTTTTCCCACACATCCAATCAGACCTATTGATTCTTCCTTTGAACGATCGCTTGCATCCAATCCATGAAGCTGTCTAGTCCAGGCTCCCTTCTTGGCTCACATATACTGTTCTAAGAGTCTCAGTACTGCTCTTCCTGCATCTGGACTTGTCCTTCTCCAAGTCACCAACCATACTGTGTACGTCATACCTAATGAGTACATCACTTCTTTACTCCTTGTCTCCCCATTAGCTAGCAAATTAAGTGTTAATTACTAATCTTGGCATTCAAGGATCCCCATAATATTGCTTCAGCCTACATATAAAGAATTGTCTTCTACTGCTGCCTTTTGTATACAGTGTTCCATTCATGTTCTGAGCCAAATGGACCCACCCTGTTTCCTGCTCTCCCCTGTCCCATTCCTATGCTTTCATTCTTCACCTCATTCTTAAGTCTTGAAATAACTTCTCTTAACTCATCCTCTTTTGTTTAAGACCCAAATTGGATTTCACCTGTCCCATGAGACCTTCCTGACCCTTCTAGGTAAAGCAAATCTCTTCCTTTTCAAATTTCAAACTAAACAAAAGAACTGTGAAATTTTAGGATTGGAATTGGTTCACAGCACAGGGACTGGCAGAGTCCCCTTTGACCCCATCACATTCAATCATGGGTTGTGTCACACTTACTGGTAAACAGGAATATCAGCATTATGCCCTTAGCCCAGAGCCTTGCTCAGGGCAGGCAGGCACTTAGTGAATGATTCTTGGGTTGAACTCATTGAGAAATTATCTAAATAAAATAGACGTTGAAAAAGTCCAACTCATGCTTTATAAAGGAGCTTGATTATGCATGACATCCCTGACAAGAAGTCAGCCAATCAGGGATTTTATATTTGATCCTGGAAATAAAATCACCTGAACTTTGGGCCTGCTGCCTCACCGGGCGTCTCAGATCCAGAGAACCCCACCCCCGGTTCTCCAACGGCTCTCTGGCCACGCCTTTCCTCTCTTGTGATGGCACGGGGACGCTTTGAACCCAAGTGGATGACCACATTGATCTCGTTCGCTTTCATTTCAGCAGATTCGGGCCGGTGGTCTGGCTGGTCCTGATCTTTAAAATGTTTTTATTTATACTGATGTTAACAAACACTAGAATGAATATGCAGTAGAAGAGAAACAACAGGATTACACATGAAATTACAAATCTCTTATATACACCTTGCTTTTCTTATTAAGTATGTAGCAATTTAACATTTAATTTTAAAATATGTTGACTTTTTCAAAGCTGGCCTCAGATACTTAACACTTACTAGCTGTGTGACCTTGGGCAAGTCACTTAACCCCAACTGCCCTGCCCTCCCCTTCCAAAAAAAAAAGCAAAAAATAAAATATGTTCACTCGTCTGACCTTCCTTCTTTTCTTTGTTGCATCAAAAAGCCTTAACGATCCTCTTTTCTTTCTTTTCTCTATCTTCACTCCTCCCTCCCTTCCTTCCCTGCCTTCTTTAGCAGCGTCTTTGACTCCACCTCCCCCCTCCAACTGAGAAAAAAGTAAAACAAAATCCTCGTGACAAATATGTGTAGTCAGGCAAAAAAAATGCTGCCATTGGCTATGTCTGGAAAGCATCGAGGTCTCTCTGCACCCTGTGACCAGCCCCCCTGTCTGGCTCCATCATGAGTCCTCTGGAACCACTACTGATCACTGCACTTGTCAAAACGCACACATCTTCACAAAGTTGTCATCGTATACATTATTCTCTGGGTCCTGTCCTCTTCACTGCCAGTCACAATCTTTTTTGGATCCCTTCTCTTATCATCCAGTGTTTGCCTGCTCTTCCAGCTTTGTCTCACCTGCAGATCCAATCAGCAACTAGGCCTTTATCATCACAGCACAGGGACTAGCAAGGTCCCCTTTGCCCCCATCACATTCAGTCATGTGTTATGTCATACTTACTGGTAAACAGGAATATCAGCATTATGCCCTTAGCCCCAGAGGGCAGGCAGGCACTTAGGGAATGATACTTGGGGTGAACTGCTTGAGAAATTATCTAAATAAAGTTAACATTTCCTTTTTATAATCATAGATCTGCTTCAACTCAAATGAAAGTCTTTGCTTTTGAATACTTAAAAACACCTTGGAAAACATTCCATGAGTATATTTCACAAAATTTTATAGCCAACAAGTTCTTGAGAGGTCTCTAGGCCTAGCTTCATTCTAGGAAAGAGAATATCAATGAACCAATGTCTGTGACATGGATTCCCAGCTTGTAAAAGCACCGGGGGAGAGCAGTGCTGGGCCAGGAACTCTTCCTGGGAGCTCAGCTCTGCTCATCAGGCCCCAGGCAGAAGCAGTGAAGGCCAAACTGAGACTTGTGAGCAGCAGATTGAGCTCTCTTGGGGCACAGCCATCCCTCACTGTCTCAATTTCCAAACAGTAGCTTTGTAGTAGTTACCCCTAAAAATAAATGGGACACGTGCCTCGTCATTGACTTTTCAGCTTTTATCTGGCTGCTTATCAGATGTTGGAATTTTGCAAAAGCCAGAGTAGCAGCAGGCAACATGGCAGTAGGTATTCCTCAGCTCCAAAGCCCATTGCTCTTACCTGCTGTATTATCTAGCAAGAGCCAGGGAGCCATCCTTAGCTGCCTCCAGCGCCTCCACCTCACCGTGCCCTCTGTCTCTAGAAGTTCCTCAACGATGTCAAGAAGGCTTTAGGCTAGGGTGGCTAGTGATGGCCAGCACCTTTTCCAGCTGCATTTCCCCCAAAATATTTTTATTTTATCCTCAAATTTCTCCAACTATTCTGTTTACCCCTTCTTTCTTACATGCCTATTTCTTTTCACTCTTCTTGAATTTTCAGAAGGAATTATTCTATGTCTTTGCTCCACATTGCTTCCCTTGAAGCTAAGAGCAGCAGGAGCTATTCTGGTGGCTTGATCAGAGCAATTGAAGATACATGAATGATTGTCTTTGCTGAAAGTAAAAAGCAAAAATACTCAGAGATCAGCTGCAGCTAGGATTAAACTATTCATATAACCAGCAAAATACCTGCTTAAAAAATGGGAAATGATGAGACTACACAGGACATCACTGCTATTTCCTGTCCCTCTCCCCAGATCCTGAGGTTTATGTGTTTGTGTGTCTGTCTCTGGGTTTGATTTGTTGAATAATCCAGCGCACGCCCACGTGTGTCATAGTTGTGTCACCTTGCAGCCAAAGAGAGCACAGGCACTATTTGCAGCTTATTTTTTTTTCTGATTTCAAACAGAAATTGTTAGTTGTGTAATATCCACAAAATTAGGCTTTTTGGCCAAAATCTTTGTTTTCTTAAAGAGATGATTGCATTGCAAACAGCCAAGTTTCAGAAGATCCTGTGAGTCCCTGTTGTGGGGACTCCCTGGATGTATGTAGATCTCAGTCAATCCCTCTGGGGCTTAGCAGACAGTCTTCATGAGTTACCACCCCTCACCACCCACCTGCTGATGAAAGGTGCTGAGCTAATTCAGGTTAAGCCTCCCACCTGACAGACTCACAATTTGTTACTGTTTTTTCTAGCTTCCTAAGGCCTCCCACAATGTAGGCCCTGCCATCTCCCACTCTGATGCTACAATGAGATATCCGAATGAGCTTTTATGGAGGAAGGACAGCAATAATGCCAGGCATTCTCTTCCCTATAACAAGGCACTCAGCACACAGGGCTGAGCCAAGACATCCATTTACTCACTCAAGCGATGATGTTCAAGGTCCTTATCAGTGTGAGCTAATGGCCCACGGGAATGTTATTTGTACAACCACTAGCTCCTTCTCCTCACACGTGAACCATTCGCTCTGGTGATGAGAATCACATCCAGGGAGCTAAAGGATGAATGCCTGGTCTAATACCAGTGTTCAACAGTGAGCTTACTGGGCTGCCTACCCCATGGAGGGCAGGGCTTTTTGTTGGTGCTGGTGGTGGTGGTTTAATTAATAAACAGTTCTTTTAGTTGGCTTACATCTGACACTATTGTTTGTCTCCTTTTTAATATTTATGACACAGTTATGTGGGTATACCAAACTGAGAAAAACCTACATGAGAAAGTTCGCTGTAGTTCCATGAAATAGTCTTTTGTGTCTGTGATCTGAATGAAAGACCTCACTAGAGTTTCCAGGGGCCAAGTGGTATCTAAGAGCACAAAGTACATTTTTAAGAAAAGAAAAAAAATGGAAGGGAAGGAAAGAGGTCTGAGCTGTTTGTGTTTTAGATTCCTTGAAATGTAGGTGATCCTTGTAGGTGATCAGAATTATGTAATAATTATGAAGACGTCTCTGAACTAAATTATGGCCACAGAACTTATTGACTGATATCCCTAACTAAAACAATTATAATCTCTTTGTAGGCTCACTTTTTGGTATGATTACAACATCTTAATTACCTTTTAAGATAGTGGGAAATGTCTATGTCTGTAAACAATGACACTGAGAAAAAAGGCTTGTTTTTCATGACTATATCAAATAGTGAGATGAAAACAAATGTGGAACTTTTGATTTCTTGGATAAAATGTATTTTAATGGACTTTATCTTTGTTGTTGTTTTACTTAGGGTTAAATCAGATGAAGCTGATGAGTATCAGAGAAAATTTAGAAAACTGAAGTTTGAAAGTGAAATTTCTGAAACACGGTACACATCCTGATACTTTTTTACTTCACGGTATTGTGATAAGTGGATTTGGTGCCGGGTGTCACAACTGTGTGCATGCTCCATGTGACTGGCCAAGGCTCAGGTGCCACCGGCTCCCCTCGCTGCGGCGCCCGCCTCCTTGTCACCCAGAGGCTTTAGCAGAAGCAGAGAGCGGCAGCCTGGGCACATCGGTGGCTATATTTCTATTCTTTTTTAGACATGCTAGAGAGCTAAAAGAGAAGGAAGACTCTTTGCTGGCTTGTCAACAAATGTGCACACATTTACAGGAAGAAGTGGCTGCAAAAGAAAGGCTCGAAGAAAACCTGAAGAAAAGAATCAGTCTCTCAGAGAGTGAACTGGAAATGACAAAAATCCTTCTGAATCAGGCCAAGGAAGAGGTTGTGACACTGGAAAATGAAAGGTAAAGATCAGCAAACAGGGCTTTTCATATCGAGCGTTCATGGCGGTCTTCCCTCTGGGGGTGGCACATGGGGGTGCCCAGAGAGGATAAGTGGCTGGCCCACAGGCACTCCATTAGTGAGGAGGAGAGCAGGGACTGCATTCATTAAACATGAATGCTGGCCATATGCCAGGCATTGTGCACAGCTGTAGACATACAAGAAGAGGCAAAAGACAACCCCTGTCCACGAGGAGCTAGCAGTCTAACGGAGCAGACAACATGCAAAGAAATGTGTACAAAGCCAGCTGTGTACAGGGTAAATCCAAGTATCTCTTCCACATCACAGGGGTCAGGGATGCAAGCCCCTGAGATCTGGAAGATTGCTGTACAACTTTTGGCCCTCCCTTCGTACAAGAGAAGTCTGAATTATTATGGTATTAAAAGATAAAACATGTTGATATGATATAATGCTGTACATCTATTTAATGCATTTATGAGTTTCTCAACTTTTTCTGTGTTGTCTGCTGGCCTTTGTGTGTTTTCTGTGGCTTCCACAAAACTCCCCCCAAATTCTCATTTAATTTCTTATGCCAACCCACAATATATCAAAACCATGATGGGGAAAGTCTTGACGTGGAAGGATAACTGTAGAAAATAATAAAACAGAAGGCACTGGAATTAAGGGATATTTCAATAGTCTGAGTGTGAGGTGATAAGGGGCTGCACCAGGGTGAGGACAGTGTCAGAGCAGAGAAAGGAGGCTTATTGGAGAGATGCCTCAAAGGCAAAATACAGAAGATGATGAAATTGAGAAGAAATGTTACAGAGGTGAAACTGACAAGAGATGGGGGGGGGGCAGTGTGTGTGTGTGTGTGTGTGTGTGTGTGTGTGTGTGTGAAAGAGAGAGAGACACACACACACACCCAGAGGGAGAGAGGGAGAGGGAGAGAGAGACAGAGACAGAGAGAGGGAGGGGAGAGACAGAGACAGAGACAGAGAGAGAGAGAGAGAAAAAGAGAGAGAGATATCGGCAGGCCTTGGTAGTAGCCCTGGCATATGAGAGAGAGTGAAGTGTCAAGGATGCTCCTAGGTTGGGAGCCTGAGGGACTGGGAGGAAGGTAGGAAGTGGAGGGGGGGGGAAAGGGTTGGTGGGAGGGAAAATAACCGGTTCAGTTGTGGACATGACCTTAAGACGTCCACTGGACATCCAGTTTGAGATGTCCAAGAAGCAGTTAGAGATATGAGACTAGGAGTCAACAGGGAGATTAGAGGGGGAAAGGTACATTTGCAAATCGTCAGCCTATGGTGATAATTAAGTCCATGGGAGCTAATGAGATCACCAAGTGAAGTAGTACAGAGGGAGAAGAGAAGAGGGCCCAGGATCTAGCAGGAGGTAAGTGAGGAAAGCCCCCAAGAGTTGCCCAAACAGATTCAAACAAGCTTGCCTTGAAGCACCCATTCTTTTTTCACTGGAGGGCCTTGGGGGCCCTCATTCAGCCCATTTAGTCTTATTTTAGACACATGTCTAACGAACTTGGTGGTTAGGCTCACTAGTGGATAGGGTGTCAGGTGCTGTGTGGAAGTAACTGCAGCAAGATGTCAGGCTAACTCTTTAGGTTTCCTTCTTTTTACCTTCAGCAAACAGTGCCATTCATAACTTTGTTTCCGCCTTCTGTGAACAGCTTTTCTGAGTCATTCCTGAAGCTCCTCCACATCAAAGAAGTGGACACAATAGGGATGAAAACATGGGCTTTTTTTCTTTCTCAATCTGGGAGAAAGAAGCATTTGTGAGGGGAAGAGAGAAGTGTGTGAGTAAATAGGGACATACATATAGAGAGAATTGTCTTACAACGTGTAGCAGGGGGCTGTCATTGTGTGACTCAGAGAGGCAGAATAGATATGTCTGGATATTTTTCTTCTTCCCCCTGCCCTTTTCAAAAGAGACTTTAATTCCTGCCAGTGGAGGAAGCAGGTATTTGGGGCCAAAAGCCTGGCCACCGTCCTCTCCTTTGAGAGAAGACACAGGCTTAGAATTATATCTTTTTGTTCCCTTAAATATTAGTCTAGGCCCTAAACTCTAGGGGATGTGAGTTTCAGGTTCAAGCAAGTTTTTGATCACTATTTCCGTCTTGAGGGGAATGAGGACCCCAAGTTCTATATCTAAGGCTTGACCCCTTTGTTACTAAACATCAGTTCCATAATAAACGTACATAGTAGGTAACTAAAAAACCCATTTCTCCAAATGGAAGTTATATGTAGAACACATACCAGACAATGCAGAGTGAAGGAGCTTTCCCATTGGGAGCCAGATTACTCAACAGAGAGAGAGAGACAGAGAGAGAGAGAGAGAGAGACAGAGACAGAGAGAGAGAGACAAAGAGAGAGAGAGAGAGAGAGAGAGAGAGAGAGAGAGAGAGTCCAAGTTTTCACCCAAGGGGAAATTCCCTGAAGTCTCTAATGTGGCAAGCTGGGCATGGGGCTGTGAAAGAGATTGCTGGTTGTTGCCGTGTCCGCTTCTTCCAGGAATGGGGTTGGCCTCTGGCATCTTCTCTAAGCTGGAAACCAGGAGGTCCTCAGAGAGAGTCTGAAGGGAGCAGAGCTTTCCTCCCTCTTGCTCTTGCCAGCTCCGCCCACCCTCCCCCAGGTGTGGGGCACTGACGACCCCCAGGAGGAGAGGGCTCCATTCCAATGGCCTTTAGGACTCAGGTTGCACAAATATTTGGCCAAGAATGGAGATGGAGTATCACCAGCTGAGCTTAAGCCTCTCACATAGCCTAGCAATCTCTGGAGACAGGGCACGCTCACCAAGAGAAGGGCGGGGGAGGAAAGAGAGTGAGCATCTGTGTGCTAGACACCTGGCTGAGTGCTTTACAAAATTGTATCGTCTTGATCTTCACAGCAACCCTGGCAGGTGGGTGCTGGTGTCCCCACATTTACGGTTGAGAAAGCTGAGGCAGGCAAAGGTTAAGTGACTTACCTAGGGACACACAGCTAGGAAGTATCTGGTTACTGTACAGGAAGAAATATCATCATTTGAATCTGATGAAAAAATCTCTTTTTCAGGAGACAAGAGAAAACTCCATGCTTACCATACATGACATGTAGTGGTCACGTGTTCTGGCCTAGAACTATATCGCTTTTTCAGAAACACCCAGGCTACTCCTGTCAGTCCCAAAGGGATCCCAAGGCTAACATCTGACGTAAAATAGAGAAAAGGATTTATGGGGTTTGGCCCTCATCGGGCCCTATCCAAGGGCACAGAGGGGCAGTTTTAAACTGTTGCTACTCAGGTGTAGTGAGATTAAAGGGTATGGGAAGATCAGCAGCACGGCCCAGCAGCGTGGGAGGCTTGGGTTTGAATCGTGGCCTGTGAGCACATCTCCTCCCCTCCCTTGGCCTTAGTTTCCTCATCTATAAAATGAGGGGATTGGCCTTTAAGATCCCATCGATGGTGTTTGATAGGAATGTACGTGTAGAGCCCGTGTCGGACTGCATGCCGTCTTGGAGGGGGAGGGGGGGAAAATTTAAAACTTATGGAAGTGAATGTTGAAAACTAAAAATAAATTATTTAATTTTTTAAAAAAGATTCCCATCGATGGTCCTCCTGAGATCATGTCCACTTTATTCTGTGTCTAAATTGTTTGTTTGTAGATGTTGAATCTCTTCTCCCCCTCAGACGGTGACTTCCTTGAGGGCTGGGACTTTTTTTATCTTCCTTTGTATCCCAGCACTTGGCACAGGGCCTGCCTATTATCAGTGCTTCTGGACCTGACTTAGGTCATTATAATCATAGGATTAGGGGGTAGGGAAAACCCTACCCACATTATGTATATGTGTGTGTGTGTGTGTGTGTGTGTGTGTGACTTGGGTGCACACAATTCTGGTGCCTCAGAATCTGGGAAGCTTTAAATATCATATGCTCCGGTGCTCACTCCAAAGATCACTTAGTTCCTTATTGAGAAACCTTTTTAGTCTAGAGGAAGAGGTGGGTTTTCTTTTGTTCATTCCTCTTTCATTTTAATGTCCGCATGACCTTTTTTCTCTACCAGAATCTATCTGTAAAGATGCAACCTAATGGAAACTGTGAATGGATTGTTTTCTTCTCTGATTGCCCCCACTCCCAGAACTTCTTCTCCCACCCTTCCTGACCTAATCATGGAAACCTTTCCTTCCAGTGATCTGCCTTTTCCATAACCAGACTAGAAGTCAGGTTATTTTCAGATGGAACAAGAAATCAGAATATTATCAGGTAGACTGGGGAGCTAGATGGTCTAGCAAGGAGAGAGGTGGAGCTGGAGTCAGAAAGACGTGAATGACTTCATAATCCTGCATCCGAGACCGCAAGGCACTTACCCCCTTGCTCTCTGCCTCTCTGAGTATAATAGCAGCTCCCTCACAGGGTTATTGATGTAAGGATCATGTGAAGTGACATACTTTGGATTTCTGACAGGGCTGTATCAATGACAGCCATTACTGTTTTTAATCAGCAGTGTTCTAGAAGGGACTGGAACAAAATCTAGTTTCTCTTCCCTTTGGGGAGCCTCTCTCTCTTTCCTACAGCTGGGAAGCAGAGTCCGATGAGCCCCCTGGCTAACTGAAAGCACAAAGTGGGATCCCTCACATTAGGGGCGTCCTCCGCTTTGCTGAAGCTTGTGTCGAGGTGGGTGGTACGCAGGGCTCCTGTTTCCTCTGCTTTGCTTTTCCAGTGCACAATTAGCACTTTGGATTTGGCAACCATGAGATCTTTGGTAACTTTGGAGAGAGCAGTTTCAGTGGAATGATCAAGTTGGAAGCCAGATTGTAAGGGGTTAAGAAGAGAGTAAGAGAAGAAGAAACATTTACCTGGCATGGTCATGATTGAAAAACTGTGATTGTCTACTTGTGCTCACCAGAGATGTGGCCTTTTGGGTGACCTTGAATTCTACAGGGATTATGGGTTAAAAGGTGAGTTTTGAATTAATGATGGTACACACATACAGTAGAATATTAGCTGCACTGTAAGGAATAATGACTGGAAACCTCATAGAAGAATAGGAAGATTTAAATAATGCAAAGGGAAGTAAGCAGAACCAGGAGAACAATGATCCACATACATGGAAACAGTAACAGCGAAGCAATAGAAACATTGTTGCTATCACTGGCAAGAGCCTGTCATTCCTGTCTTTGGTGGTGAGACTGAAGCTGGGGAATGGCTTGAGCTCAGCAGTTCTGAGAAGCAGAGGACTAAATTAGCTGATTAGGTGTCCACACTAAATCTGACACTAATTTGATGAGCCCCAACAATGGGGAGCCACCAGGCTGTCCAAGGAGGAATGAGCCGGGCCAGATTGGAGATGCAGTAGCTCAGAGCTTCAGCAGGAGCATTGGGCTCTAGCCTGGAAGTGACTGAGAGACCCAGTCTCAAAAACACCAATTGTCATGAAATGATAATGACCAACTGCGTCTCCAGCAATGACGTGGGAGAAGGGACATGTCGATAGTCCCTCATTTCTTCAAAGAAGGCAGAGAGCTTTGCAGTGCGGAACAATGCTTATATATACTGTCATTCTCTAGTGCATTGGTTCATTTTGCTGAGCCGCTCCCTGCCCCGACACCTTTTATTCTTTGTTATAAGGGATGGCTACTTGGGGAGAGGAAGGAGACGAATATATTTGGAAAATGAAGGCAATATAAAAACAGTTATATAAACATTAAATGCATACTATGTGCCAGGCATTGTGCTACGCAAACACTGGGGACACAAATAGAAAAAGACAGTGGAGGGGAAAAAAAAGAAAGGCAGTCTGTGCCCTCCAGAAGCTTATAATCTCCTGGGGGAAGATGAGAAGGTGGGGGACTGGAGAAGGCATACCCTGAAGGCGTCCGTCACAAAGGAAATGAAGAGATGACTGGCCTGGGAGTCTTCTTTAAGTGGAGACTTTGGGAGGAATTCTTTGCTTTTCCTCCAGTCCCAGCATAAGTACCAAGACTGATGCGGCCCCACAGGGTGATGAGTTTCCTGATGCTGACGTTCCCTGGGGGCATGATCATGATGGAGTCCAATCCAAAGGACCCTGCCCTGCTTCATGTGTCCTCGTGTTACTTTCCCCAGCCTCATCTTTCCATGCTTCATTCTGTCTCCTGATACAACATGACTTTATTTAGGCCAGTGATTATGGAAACAATATCATAGAAATCTTGTCAAATCTCTTCTGTTTTCCGTGTATTTGTTGTCTTCCTTTCAGGTTCATCTATGAATGCTCTAGACAATATATGACTTCACTAAGTTTCAGACCAAAACTTTTTTCACAGTTGTTTTCCCTCTATTATTTTTGTTGTTTTATGCGACAATACAATATGGCAAGCCGTAAGCAAAAACAGAGAAGAAAGTCAATTGTTCTTGGTATACAGCATTAGTAAATTTCTGATACATTAGCTAAAATGGCACCTGGTTGCATTATAGCAGTATTGTTATAGCAGTATTGTTAGCAGACAAATTTCAAAACAATGTCATTATGTAAGCTCAAAACTGGCATTTAGGATTGTTTTCTGTTAAATTTGTACTTTGTTGGATTTGTGGTTTTCAGGGAGTTAATGCTGATTTCACATCAGAATAGACTTGAGCAGCTGCAGGAAAACTTCAGACAGAAGCTGCAGAGCAATGATAACTGGAGAGACAAGGTAATGATAGTGATGAGGATATTAGCAACGCGCTGCTCGGCGGCTCAGGATTTGTTTATTTTCCTGACTTCTGTCTCTTTGCCAGGAAGGTATATCCATTGCCAGACTGCACTGTGCCTGCTGACTCGGTGGATACCTTCCTAAGATTCATGAGCCCCAATATTTATCTTTTCCAAAATCTTAGGAAATATAATGGGAAAACATTATGATCAGAAAAGCCTCTGAATAACTGTAAAGTGAATTTATTATGTGATTCTCTGCAAAAGCATAGTTTTTATTATAAAATAAAAAGCATTTTATTTGGGTCTCATAAAGTAGAAATTAGACTCAGCCATGGGCCATATTCTGTAACAGAAAGAAATTTATGTTAAAATTGGAAAAAAGCATTTAAGCACTTTTGATTTGAAAATATCTCAGAAAAGAGGGAAGGATGATACAGATAGTACCTTTGAGAGAAGCTTACAATAAATCGAAAAATCAATTGCATTTTTAAAAAAATCTTAGTTGTGCATGTCAGGTATTTATTCTAGTAAGATAAAAGTTGCCAAAGATTAACTTTCAGATTCTTATCCAGAAAATGTTTCTTCTTATAGCATATAAATCGTATTTATGAAATACTTCAATAACTCTTTTCCTTCTGATCACTTGTATATAATTCATCATTATCAATTTTACTTTGCCTTCTAAATTTTACATTTGCTGAACATCTCATTATCTTCCACTCACACAATATTTACTAGGATCTATTCGGTACCAACTATATATGTCATTATCATTGCACTTAAACTTTACATAAAGAAATGAAAACACTAAGAAACTCCTATTAGAAATATATATGTACACATTGCTTTCAAGAATGTGTATTCTACTTATGTAAACAAATTATAGTAATTATAGCAGGTAACTCTTGAGTCACACTTCTCAGCATGGTAGCATCTTACCTAAGTCAGTCTATATAAACACCTATTCTTTCCTCCATGGCCAATAAATAAAATCAGACTTTGCTCTACATTAACAGTTGGTTTAACTCTTTATAATAAAGTGACAAGTTAAGGTGCTTCCTTAAAAATTGTTACTTTAGCACCCTTACATAGATGAGAAATTGGAAGGTGAGGGCCGTGACTTATCTAAACTTCAGACTTCAAAATGCCTAATAAATGCTTATTGAATTGAAATGAACTTGAGAAGTATTTTGTCAGGATGATTTTGTTTATCATAGGGTTTCCTATTGACTTTTTCTGTGGCCCCATATTTCCTCTTATTTCCTAGGAAAACCATTCTCAGGCCAATTAAAACGGCTCTCCCCTACTCATTCCCCTCCCTGTATCTTTTACCAGTCCAAGTCTAGAAATTAAAAGACTGAACAGAGGGGAGTGGACAGAAGGTACGAGTGATTCCTCCCAGAACCATCATCTTTCTGGTCTTCAGATTGCCATCCTCTATCTCTTTTAACTCTTAGCTAATAGTAGCACAGTGATTATCACAATGTTTACCAGGGAATTTGATTTTCTGCATTTCCAGGTGCTTTTGATTTTAAAAAATGATTTTTGGAAATGACCATCACCTTGCCTTCAGGCTTATAGAGCTATCTCTTTCATACTTGGACTAGTATTATCCATATATAGACATTGTGTGAATGTGTGTGCTAAGTGGGGGTGAGTAGATAAATTGGCAACAGCAAGAGATATACAGAAAATGGAATTCTTCCAATATTACCAGCAACTCTAGAGCCTCTCCAATATTTTATTTACGTTGTGAAGGCACATTGGCAGTTAAAGAAGCCTGATTTTCTAGACTAAAGGTGGCAAATAACCACTGTGGGCCACAGCTCTTGAGGCTGATCATCATTTAGGTTGACACATCAAACTAAAACCTAGACCGATAGAACCAGGTCCATGGAAATGTGACTCTAGGGGCTCTGAAACTTGCCTAAGAAGATGCAGTTGTTAATATAACACTACTGTCTGTTTCCTGGGTCACTGTGCCTTGCGTAACAACACAGCATGTAATACAAGTTCTGTCTTTCAGCATTTAATTTTTTTCTTACCATGTAGAAAATGACCCGATAGTACATTTCTAGAACAAACTTTTTCCATTCTAATTCTTTCTATACATGGCTCCCATTGACTTTATTTTTTAAAATAGTTTATTATTTTTATTTTTCAAGTAACAATTCCCTCTGTGGAGCCTAATGATGGTAGGTTTCAGAGGAGGGACACATATGTCCTCCATATTTGAATGTAAATACTTAATCCTTGGTTAGTCCTTTATCATTGTTCATTCATGTGATCCTAACGCTAACCCTTTTTATGCTTCTCTTCACACCTGTGTTTGTATATCAGAGTTTTTCTGCAGCTCTGGCCTCTTCATTTGGAATCCTTAGAAGTCCTCTATTTGATTAAAAATCCATCATTTTTCCTGTATCACTATATTCAGTTTTTCTGGGTAAGTTATTCTTGGCTATAAGGCCCCATCTTTTGCCTTCTAGAATATTATATTTCAAGTTCTCTGCTAAAATGGTGGGTGATCCTGAAATGACAGGTGATGCTTCTAGGGGATGCTTCTCTGCACTCGAATTCTTTCTTTCTGGTTGCTTCCAGTATCTTTTTTTCTTTCTTTTTCTTTCTTTTCTTCTTTGACCTGGAAACTCTGAATTTTGGCTACAATGTTCCCAGGAATTTTCATTTGGGGGTTTCTTTCAGGAGCAGACTGATGGATTCTTTCTCTTTCCCCTTTACTCTCTGGTTCTGAGAGATCTTGGGCAGTTTTCTTTTTTGAGATTTCTTGAAATAGCATTTCTAGACTCTTGGCCATGGCATCAGCTAGTCGAACCATTATTACAATTTTTTCTCCTCAATCTGTTTTTTCAGATCAGTTGTCTTTACCATGAGATAACCTTACATTTTCTTCTATTTTTTTGGCCTTCTGATTTTGTTTTAAAATTTCTTTTTGTCTTATGTAGTTATTGGCTTCTATTTGGTCCATTCAGAATTTTCAGAGAGTTTGTTATTTGGGCAGGTTTTGTGTTTCTTGTGCCAAGCTGTTAATTCCTTTCCAGTTTTTTACTTCCATAGCTCTTATTTCTTTTCCATTTTTTCTCATGTGTTCTCATTCTATTTATAAAAAACATTTTAAACTCCTAATTCTTCTATCATCTCTTCCAGAAATGCTGATCTAGAGCTTAGCCCCAAGCTGTGCTAATCTCTGAAGCATTGCTTGTAGATGTTTTGGAGTCATTCTCTTATGTAATTGGATCTTGAGTACCCCTGTCATCACACCAGCTCATTGTAGTGGGGTTCTTTTTTTGTTTGCTCATTCTTTCAGCCTCCAGCTTTGGATTTGATATGAGGGCTTGGCTCTGCGCAGTTCTGGAAGGAAGGACTGGGCTGCTTTCTTGGAGGACTGAGTGTTATGCTATTCTAGGATCTCAAGAACAGCCTAGGGACTGGAGAGCTTTCAGTGCTTCCAGAGGTCTGATAGAGGGCAAAGTCTGTTTACTGTCCCCTGGTCTGAAACCTGCAAGTTCTTGCCCTGGCTTTGGGTCCATACAAGCATTGATGCTGCAGGACTCTATCCCTGTCAACCGTCTGGCAGAATTCTAAGTTCCTCTTTGGTCCAGAGGTCCTGCCTTGGTTATTCCTCTTGGGTTCCCACTTTAACATTCCATGACATCCTTTTTCTTTTCACTGTTCAATAGGCAATGAAATTTGTATAAAAAATATTTGTAAAAGAAATTTCCATGTCCTTGTTTGGCTGTGAAAAGGAGCATCTCTGTCTCTCTGTGTGTGTGTGTGTGTGTGTGTGTGTGTGTGTGTGTGTGTGTGTGTGCTGAACTCCTTTCCAGCTGGAATCTGAGCTCAATAAAGAGCGACTCCGACACCATGCTGAGTATCAGGAGCAAGCTTTACAACTGAAGGAAGAAGCTAAACTGGAACTTGCCATTGAAAAGGAAAAACACCAAGAAGTAATCAAGCAGTATCAGAAAGAGCTAGAGAAGCTTCAGAAGAAGGTTTGTGGGACGGAGGCTGGGCATTGACTAGGGAGAAGGGAAGGGCAAAGGGCAAGCTGCCCCTCTCCTGCCTTCTGGGCTCAGGATTTGATGCATAGGATCAGCAGCCACACTCAACTCAGATATAGAAATAAGGGAAGGGTAGAAGGGTAGAGGGATGACCACCACCGCCTGACCTTGAGGGCTGCATTTGTACTGAATGTAGGCATTCCCAAAGGGAAGAACAGCCTAGGAGTCAGACTTGAATTGCTGAGGAGGGAAGATTAAAATAAGAGCATAAATCTGGTCTGCAACTTCAAGCAAATTGTGATAGTGACATTTAACTCAATTATCTCTCCATGCCAATGATGAATACGGATGGAAGACAAGCATGGATGGATTAGGGCCAGAACTATATCCATCTGGTCCAATTTTTGCCAGAGGCCTGATCATGCCCATTGCCATCAACAGATGACGTGGGCACGATTGGAAGTTGATTTATTTATTTATAGGTTATGTATAGTCTGCATCAGTAAAAAAAGAAAAAAAGATCCGGATCAGCCACAATAATTGAGAGAATTTCCTTAAAGACTAAATGAGTTTTTGCTTTGGCAGCATTTTAAGGTGTAAAATTGAAACCTATAGAAAGAAACTGTGGTTTATTTGTTTTTTATGTAGTCAGAATCATGTAGTGAATTAGTCTGTCTAAACCTGTCCTGAGAGTCTAAGTAAGCCGTCTGGCGTCACAC
Organism: Pseudochirops cupreus; assembly: GCA_028627135.1. Classification (NCBI taxonomy): domain Eukaryota; kingdom Metazoa; phylum Chordata; class Mammalia; order Diprotodontia; family Pseudocheiridae; genus Pseudochirops; species Pseudochirops cupreus. The sequence goes on along the minus strand of CM053580.1, from coordinate 14,876,676 downwards.
CGCATCTGTGGCCCGCATACTCACACCGCTCTCCCTTCTAGGTGGCTGACTTGATAGCTGATGCTACCAACGACCTGAGGATGGAAGTTGCCTCTCTAGAGAAAAAGCTCCAGGAAACCGGGATGAAACTTACTGAGAAAACGGCTTCGAAAGAGGAGGAGACCCAGAGCCTTAAGGCCTTGGTGGCGGAGTTTGAATCCCGCCTGAGGAAGGAGATGGCCACCTGCGACTCCATCTCCGAGGATCTGCGGAAGCAGATGAAGCAGAAATCCGCCGAATTAGAGACAGTCACCCAGGAGCAGGCCCAGCTCCTGCTGCAGCTTAATCAGGCTCGGGAGGAGGTAAGAGCAGCCCGCAATTGGGATGTGGGATGTGCTGGGAAGAGCCGGGGCTGGGGGCGGCGGCGGCGGCGGCGCATGCTTGAGTGCCAGCACTGCCTGTGACTCTAGCCCTGGCACCTGGAGGGGGTCGTTTGGAAATGGCTGAATTGAATCGGATCAGCCAAAGTGCTGAGACGAACAGTTTTGGATTTTTTTACCAGCTCTATATTGACAATTAAATTTATGCCAAAGGATTGTTTGGGATGTTTATGACCTTCTTTTGAAACCTTTTTATCCCTTTGGCCATGTTTACATTTTGGTTTGACTAATTGCTTTAATTGTGAAAAGGTCTGGTTCTTTTCACAATACAAATTTCTCATGATGCTAGATTTCAAAGATGTTCAGAAATATTAGTCAATTACTAAGCACTTTCATTATGGAGACTGTTGCATTTGGAAAATCTGATCGTATTGGAGGACCTTGGTGAGCTACAAAGAAAGGCTAATGGATGAGGATGGAAGACTTTGAATGTCGGTCAGATGTAAATTGCATGATGTTTTCTCAAGTACGTTGGACAGTAATGGTCAGGGACTCAGAGAGGGATGTTCTTAGTAACCGCAATGTACAAGGCAGTTAAGAAAAGATGTAAATGAAAGAAAACGCCTCTGTCTTCAGATTATTACGCAAAGTAAAGAAAAAGGTGGCCACAGACTGGGAGGGCCGCCGGAAAATAATTTAAACTGATGAAAGGAACCGTTGGCAGCTGTTGTGGTAGAGAGGGTACTGGGCTGAGCATCGGAAGGCCTGGTTCCTAGTTCAGATCCTCCTCTGTAAAGTGGGGCAACAACACCTGCCCTCATTCTCTCACCATGGCATCATGAGGCTCAGATGACTGTCAGCCATGCGAGGGAATGAGGAGGAGATAAAGGCCTGCGAGAAGGTGCCAAAGGCCTCAGCTGAGGGGGTGGGGGACAGGGGTAGAGAAGAGGCCTTGAGAGCAGGAGCAGCAGCTGACCTCTGGGAATCTGGACCAGCCTGGCTCTGAACTTGTTTGTCCCCCCTTCAGACAAGGGTGTGGTGAAGAGCAGCTCTCAGCTACGGACAGGAGCAAAGAGGAAGGAGGGGAGAGCAAGAAGAGATGGGACTCAGGGAAGAATTGTACAAAGGGAGGTGCAGCGGGATAAGTAAAGCAAGCAGAGATGGAGGCTTTGTCTGTGTTTGCCTTTCATAAGGGTTACCAGAGAAGACAGAGGAAAAGAGGCCCTGGGTGGAGACAGGACAGCCAGGGGACCCCACCAAGGAGGATTCTTTGTAAAGATTCACTTCACAAATTCTGAAGGCAGCTTTCTAGAAAGGGTCTGTGTGAAGGAGCTTCCATTCATCAATTCATTTGAGATGAATTTAAGGGACATCTTTGCAGGCCTCTAAAACTTGGAACTAAGAGGGCATCTCTGCCTCTGATCAGCAGAGGAATTGTATAACTCGATGGTGATTCCACTTAGGCGTCAATGATTAGGAGGTGGGGATGAAACAATAGAAGGAGAAGAGGTAAGCTGGGTTTTGTGATGTCTTCGTGGCCCCAGTGGAATGGCCCCCTAAATTGGGGTTTGGATGGGAAGAAGGGGCATAAGCATGAGCCAGCACTAGGACAAGAGGAGTGTAGAATGACTGCACCAACTGCTTTTCATTAAGAGGTAGAGAATGTTTCTGGAGGATTTAGGGAACAGCTAAGCTCCAGAGGGGCCTCAGGAAATCATCCCCGGGGTAATCACCAGTAAGCAGGAAATGCATCTCAGACATGAAGGGTGAAGTACGAAGCACTTCCTCAGCCCAGAGGAGGCTGCCTGTAACCTCCCAGGAGAAGAAAGTCATTGTCTATCAATAGTACAAGAGCGTGTCCCTATAAAAGAAGAGGGGGGCCAGCTCTCAGCCACCCGGCACCCCCTGACCTACATGAATGGGCCCAGAGGAACGCCGAGAGAGGGGAAGGCTCCAGGAAGAAGTGGGGAAGGTTGAGGGAAATACTGAAAATGAAGAGAGAAGAGGCCCCAGAGTTAGGAGGAAGGCAAGGAAGATTAGAGAGATGCGGATGGCTCTTGACAAGGTACCAGTGAAATCACTTTGTGAAGGGAGCAGGGGGATAAACAAGAGAAATGAATCGAGGGAGAAGCCAAGCGCCAGGCTGAGGCTTTGTAGTCAGAGCTCCAGTCCTTACCTTAGACAAGTTATTTTCTCTTGGGGTGTTCTGGATGAAGAGAAAGAGAGACAACTCTAAGAAGTCTTACAGGACTCATGAATTAGCAACACATAAAAGTTAAATAGGGAGGGGCTCCGTGCAAGCCTAAATATCTGTGTCTGCGCATGCCCCGGAGAAGAAAAGGAAACCGACTAACACCAGACAAGCGCGGCTCAGACTCTTTAGCAGAAGCACCACATTGTGGCTGACAGAGACCCCCTGACCTAGGAGTTCAGAAGCCCCGGTCTGGCCTCCTCCTGCCCCAGCCTGGCCGTGGCGCTGGGCAGGTCACCGCCTCTTGGTGCACCAGGCAGCTTTTCTAACTGCCGAGAAGGTGCCGATTGCTGTTGGTGGAAGGAGTTTCTTTTTAGAAATCCGCTAGGCCAGTGAAATCACAAGCTCAGCCCCATCTTATCTCAAATGGCTGTACCTAGACTGTCTCACTGGATTCCCACAAGAGTCCGATGAGGTTGGGGGCGGCTAGGGGCTCAGTGAACAGAGCACCGGCCCTGGAGTTAGGAGGACCTGAGTTCAAATGCGGCCTCAGACACTTGACACACTTACTAGCTGTGTGACTTTGGGCAAGTCGCTTAACCCCAATTGCCCTCCAAAAAGCAAAAAACAAAAAACAAGAGTCCAATGAGGTAGGGGCCTAAGGTTCAAGGCAAGATCGTTTTGGGGCAGGAGATGCTGACCCTACCTAAGGAAAAGGTTCCTGGAGAAGACACCAGAGTACTTGAATAAATCCTAGCAAAGAACTTTAGACAGCTCTTGGCCAAGATTGTAGGAAAATCAGCACACAATTATGGTTCCAAAGAATGAGCTTATGGAGACTTATTAAAGGGCAGGGGGAAAGGAGGAACAAAGAACCCATGACCTTGGGAAGAAAAACCCAATGAGCTCAGCAGAAATGCTGATGCAGAGACATCAGGTGTAAAAGTCGGGAGAACAACTAGCCAGAAGTAGATGAAAAGGATGAAGAGACTCCCAGGGTTGTGGAGGAGGGAGACCTTTGACAGAGAAATGTTTGATCACTGAGTCCCTACTCTTACCTAGTCCAGTGGTCTGCTTTCACAGACGAGGACAAATCTAAAGCAACATATGAATGTACCGGGTTTTAAATGTTAGCAGAAAAGACAATTTGCCCCCAATGTTGACTCAGAGGTCTCTGCAGTTGAGGAGTGTTCATTACGGTATTAGGACATCATAATGAGAAGGTGTATTTTGCATGTCTAGAAACAAGCTCACCAAGGCCCCCACACAGATAGACCCTCGGAGAGTATGTTGTGCTTGCCCTAATGACGGTTCTATTTGGCTAATTCCCTCACTGCCATGGGTTGAAATAAACCTGGATTATTGTTTCTTGAAGTGACAAGAGAGAATTTCTGCAACTTAATCATTGCAGGCAAGAGCTTTGTGGTTATGAGACTTATTATTGGGGATTGTCATGGAGGGGGCAAAGGAGTATGAAGCCAATTACTCAAAAAATTTTCAAATGGGGCTGATGGGACCCCAAGGAAAGTGGCAGATTTGAAGAACATGGGCATCCTTGGCTTGGACTTATGCCTGGGAGGGGAGGAGAAGATGGGAAGTAGGGCCAGAGAAGCTAGAGCAGTATAAAATACAAGATCGATGGCTGTGTTTTCAGTGTGTCAGTGTCTTTGTGACAAAAATAATAGAATGTGAGCAGCCTGAGGGCAGGGGCTTTTGTTGGGGGAAGGGTTTGTTTGTGTTTTTGTCATTGTATAAGCTGCTCCTACCATTTAAAAACCAGCTTCTGAGGTGACATTCTTCCATTTTTGCATTCTGCCCTAAGTCTGGGTTCACAGGCCGCATCAGCTGAGCCTCCGGTCTTTCTAAAGCATGGAAATCCAACCAGATTCCCAAGAGTCTTCTTCTCCCATCCTCTCTTGTGCCTTCCTTGGACACTGAATCACAGTTTTTGTTGCTTTTCGACAGTCCGTGAGCTATACTGTGGTCATGATCAGCCCGACCAAGTAGAGAAGCAAGGCCATGCAGTGTTGAGCACTATGGTCGGAGTCCGAGGACCTGGGATCAAGTTCTGAAGCTCCCACTAACCACCTGCATGACCGTGGGAAAGTAATTTCATCTCTCTAAGCCTCAGTTTCCTCATCTTTAAAATTGGGCTAGATGGACTCTGAGGTCCCAGACAGCTCCTGTAATTCCATGAGACTTTTTAAAATCAGCACAAGTCCCTCTCTAACACAGTATCTAAGTGTTCAGTTATCAGGGCCTGAAAGAGTCCCACCCTCATGTTGTAAAACCCATTTCCTCCATGATACCTTAATCTTTTGTAGAAGATCAGCTCTGTCCAATCCTGTTTCCGAATGCCTTCTGCACTGTCCATCTTCCCAACTGTCCCAGGTGGGCTACTTCTTTCATGACTGGGGGGGGGGGGGTCTATGAGGAGGTTCTATGATTTCCCAGTGGCATCATCAGCCTGGGGGTGCTTCTCCCAAGTCAATCTGTGAACCCTTGAGATGGTTAATATAGATGCTTTCTATGCTCGGTGTATACCATTTTATAGTGTTGTGTTTTTTTTTAATCTGCAAGGTTTTGATTAATTACCACTGTAGAACCTTTCTGTTTGTCAAAGGTAAGTTTTGTAGAAGAGAACCAGACGTAGTTGTTGGAAGGACTTTCCCAGATTCTCTTGGTGCCTGTCAGTGAAAGAGAAAAGGATAAACCTGGGAGGTCCCTGTTCCTGGCCCTGCCATGAGTTCAGACGGCCATCCTGATTCCAAGGATGGATTGAGGCTAAGAAACTGGAGGATTTCTTTCCTGGTTTAACCCTCCAAGTTCGCTCACCACAGATGCTTCCCACCACCAATGAGATCCTCACCTTCAGAATGATAAAGTTGCTCAGCAAGTAATTTCTCATTTGAGCTTTCTATAGGAAAAAAGAAAAAAAAATCTGTAGTGAGTATGGAAAGTTGGCCTTTTTTTAACATAAAAATCTTGGACAGATGGAAAAATCCTTTATTTTCCTTTTGACATTTATCTGTAATTTTTCTTCTGCATAATTGTTATGACCTTTTTAGTTAGAGTGAAATTAAGTTAGATTTAAATGTGTCCAACATGGTCCTCATTGTAAACACAGACCCAGAGCTGATTCTTTCCAAAACAGCCTGGAGGTGTTGGGAGCCTTCAAAAGCAGGGCTCCCTTGCCCTGAGTTTTGGGTTATTTATGTGTTATTCCAGAGTTATCAGATTACAAGGAATCCCTTTTGGGGGGAAAAATTACCTACTGGTCTGGAAATTAAATTCAGTTTACTGGTTGCAAACATTTCCCAAGTGTGCTTAACCTTTTTTTTTCAACATCTTGGAGTTCTTTGACAGTCTGGTGACGTCTATAAACCCTTTATCACAATCATGTTTATAAATGTATGAAATCCATAGGATTGCAGAGGAAACCAATTATATTGACACATAGTCATCAAAATGTGTTCTTAATTCTTCATTTGTTTGTTTTTTAATGGACCCCTGGTTAGGAGCCCCAGCCCTAGACAGAGATGTATTTTGAGAAACAGAATAGCACGGTGGGTCATGGGCTGGCTTTGCAGGAAGGAAGCCATGTGTTCAAGTCCTCTCTTGGCCACATGCTAGCAGGATGACCCAAGTCAAGTTACTTGACCTGTCACTGTCTCAGGCTATACTACTATAAGTTGCAGATCAGCATTAGGGAGGGGATTTCCCTCTAGCAATAAAGTCACCCGTTGAGAACAATAGCAAGAGATAGACACATATCAATACCTTTGGTTTCTTTGAAGAATAACAAATGTCTCCATCACTTTAAGCATTTATGTTTCCAGATTACCCAAGGTTATAATGCTCAGAAATGAACTTAATGTTTATCTTTGGTTTTGATTTCTAAGTTAGATGAGGTCTGCTTATCACCTTTTACTAAGCTAAACTTACCAGAGGTTTTTTTTAAGATCTTAAGCTCAAGGGAGCAGAGTCAAGATGGTGGCATAGAAGCAAGGGAACTCTGTGAGCTCCCCCCATAACCACCTCAAATACCTATAAAATATGACTCTAAACAAATTTTAGAGTTCCAGAACCCACAAAAGTGTGGAGAAACAAAGCTCCCACTGAAGGCAGCCCAGCAGGCGGGACAGGAAGGGCTCATTACAGCACGCTGGGAGCCTAGGCCAGTCGCAGCTTCAGCCCAATGGCGGCCAGGACAGGCCATGGCTGTAGCACTTGGGAGAATGGATCACAGGGAGAACAGGCAACTGTGGCAGTTTCCAGAATTATCAACCCATAAGAACCAAGGACAAAGTGAAAGGTAAGTGGAACTCAGCTAAATTTGGAGGATAAAAGTGGTCCAGCCATCTGCCCTCAGAGCAAGAAAGCAGCAGAAGCAGCAGCCCTGTAGCCTTCTCCACATGGCTACTTCAGAGCTCCCAGCCTGCAGGTGGCAGAGGGGCCAAGAGATCATTCAGAGGCTAAATGTTCTTGCCTTAACCTGCCTGGATTGGGATTGTGGTCTTGGGTGGTGGTCCTGAGGTGCATTTTCAGTGAGCCAAAGCTGATGGGGGCTGCAGAGATGGCAGCCTCCTAATAGCTCTGGCAGCTGCAAAAACCTCAGCCATTTGGGACAAAACTCTTTCCTCTGGAAGCAGAGTTCCACAGAGCTGAAAAATCAAGTAATTGACTGGCAACAAGAGCAGGCAAAGGAATCAAAGTAAACACAGCAACCCAACTTTAGATTCCTTTTTGGGTACAAAAAGGATCAAAGCATGGATCAGGAGGAAGAAAACAGTCAGAACTCCTACACCAAAAGCTTCCAAGAAAAATGTAAACTTAATACAGACCATAGAGGAGCTTAAGAAGGATTTTGGAAACCAAATAAGAGAAGTGGAGGAAAAATTGGGAAA
>CM053580.1:14846580-14868719 GCA_028627135.1 Pseudochirops cupreus | reverse complement strand
GTCCATTGTGGAGATGTTCTATGTAACTACACATTTATGACCTGTATTGAATTGCTTGTCTTTCTAGTGGGGGTGGGTGATGAGGGAAGAAGGGAAAGAATCTAGAATTTAAAGTTCTAAAATCAAATGTTAATATATATATATACATATATATATATTATCATTATTATTATTTACATGCAACTGGGAATTAAGATATACAGGCACTAGGCTAGGGAGATCCATCTTGCCCTATTGGAAAGTCAGAGGGGTGATGGGGGAGGATATAAGTGAGAGCAAATTGGGGGAGGGGGTAAACATGGGATTGCTGTTTTGGGGTGGTGGGTAGGGGAAAGATGGGGAGAAAATTTGTAACTCAAAATCTCGTGGAAATGAATGATATAAACTAAAAATAAACAAAAGTTAATTCATTAAAAAAACAAAATACAACAACAACAACAAAAAAAGATCTTTAACTCATCAAAGAATTTGGATGCTGTTGTTCTCACTTTTTTAAGCTGTTAATTTCCTAAGTTACATTAAACATAGTCTGACTCGTTCTGTACCATCCATTCAAGTGACATTTTCAGAAATGACTCTGGCAATTTTAAAGACCAGGTTATCTCTTTGCCTGGGAAGATGAACAATTTAGCATGAGGAGAAGCTAGTTCTCTCCCACATGTCATGGGATGAGCCCAGTGAGGCATGTAGAAGCCGCAATCATCAAGTCCTCACATCCCATGGTCATGTCTCATTGCTGAACTCAGCCCCAGCCCTGAGTTCTCACTAGTATGAGTCTAAAATATTCCTCTTCCTATTGCTTTTCAAGACAGGATGAACAATAACCCTAGAGCCTTCCTGTAAGTACAACTGAGTAACAGTCTCCAATTTTAGAAGAAGAAATGAAGGCAGAACTCCTGAAGGGATTTTCATCTGCTTTAGCCCCAGAGATGGGAATAGAACTGGGTATAACCAGTTTTCTCAGCCCTTCCATCTTTAGCTCAGAGGGACCTTCTAGTTCCAAGAAAACATAGAAGTGGAACTAACTTTTTGCCCTGAGAACTAATAACCTTGAAGAATGAGTTGCAGAGCAGTGGACCTTCTTCCAAAGACAGCTAGTCCCCACTATCCAAGTTTGATTCTGAATCATCTTGGCAGCAAAGGACTGACTTGGTCACTAGAGCTCTGTACAGACATAACTTCTGATCCACTCAGCCTCTTCAGTTTAACCTGGACTGGAATGTCACTTGCCTGGAATTGCTCCCGTACTTTGTTCTGCATGAGTTTCTGCATAGTTCCATTATTTCCTTTCGAGACTTGACTTTTTGTCAGTCGAGTGGATTAGACTTTTTCTTTAATGAGAGCCCTTACCAACACAACCTTCACTTCACTGGACAAGATCATTCCACTCGCTCTTTTTGTTATTGATTCATTGACCCCACTGTTGGCTGCTATCAGTTTTCTTTGCATGTTAGAATGAAATTAACTGTCTTAACTAAGGGGATTTTCATCTCAGTCCTACTTAGTCACTTGGGTCGAGTCATGCTGAGTATCGGGCCAGAACTTCTTAGTTATTATGATCAGACTTTACCAATGGACTTAAATGGTAGATAAAGAACAAGATGAGAGACTTTCTTTTCATAGAAAGCTCATATTATTATATTTGAGAAAGTCTGGTCAGAGCCCTGTGAACATTTTAGAATGTTTCTTATTGCTGTAGTGTGATAGGAAGACAAGCAAATGTTATCTTGTATGCTTTACCTCTTAATGAAATATTAAATTCAAGCATATTCTAGAAGGTTTTCAGGGATTGAGAAGGAAAGGAGGGAGCCCACTGACAAAGTCAGAGTCTCAAAAGTTCTTTCAGGAACCACATAGTCCAAGTCCTGAAACAAAAATTCTCCCATCTACACTCAGAGAGGTGGTCATCCAGTCTTCCCTCCAAGACCTCCAGAGATGGGCACCCACTCAAACCAACCTGAACAAATCAAATCATCCTTCACCGGACAGTCTTCAGTTCAGTTACGCATGCACACCAGTCACATCATCCACATCTTATTTTTTCCAAGCACCTATATCACCAGGCCTTTCAACTTATTGACACAGTTTTGAGACCCACCACCATCCTGGTTATCATTATGCTTTTCTAGTGGTACTGAAACATCCTATGTTGGGAAAAAAGAAAGCCCAACACCCAGGAGGTCCCCATTTAGGAGGGGCTCAATGAATCAGATTGATGGTGGAACATATCTCTAGAGTTGGAAGGGACTTTCAGGGTCATTTAGTCCAGTGCCCTCATTATAAATATGAGGAGAGTACAGCCCAGATAGCCCCAGCTTCCAGTTTCCTTTAAATTGGCACTAACCACTGCTGGTATGACTCTAATAGCTTCCCTCCAGACTTTATTAACATCTTTCTTAAAATATGGTACCCAGGAAGGAATACAATGTTCCTAATGTGATCTGACCAAAGCAAAATAGAACAGGCCTCTGCCTGCCCTCTTTTGTTGCTGAAGCCTAGAACTCAGAATCTTTTTTTGCTACCATATTACTCAGTTAATTCATGGTGAGTTTAGTCTGCTAAAACCCCAAGCTCTTTTTCATCTGAACCATTGTTTAGCCATGCACCTGCCCCCCATGCAATATATGTACAATTGATTTTTTTTTGTATGCAAGCATAAGAGTTTACATTTCTGCTTTTTAAAGACCATCATCATTGACCTTTTGCTCGAGAAATTTTTTAGATCTTGATTTTGTCATTCAATGTATTGGCTTTCCCTCCTCGAACTTCATCATCTGTAAATTTGATAAGTCAAGTCAACAAACATTTATTTAAGGGCCTTCTGTGTGCCAAGCGTGGTGCCAAGTGCTAGAAATTTACAAAGGGAGGCAAGAGACTGTCCCTGCTAAGACAAAGAGCTTCTAGTCTAATGGTATGACAACATGCCAACTATGTACAAACAAGATATATACAGGATAAAGTAGAAATAATCTGGGGGGAAAGGCAGTGCTATGTTAAGGGCATCTAGAAAGGCTTCTTATTATATAAAGTGAGATTTTACCTGGGACCTGAAGGAATTCAGGAAGCCATGAGAGGGTGACGAGGAGAGAGAACATTTGGGCCCTGAGGGCCAGCCAATGAAAATGCTCCAAGTTAAGAGATGGAGTATCTTATTGAAGGAACAGGTAGGAGGCCAGTGTCACTGGATCATCAAGTACTTGTGACAGAATGTAGTGTGAACAGACTAGAGATGTAGGAAGGGACCAGGTTATGAAGGACTTTAAAAGCCAGTGGATTTTTTTATTTGAAGCTGAAGGTAATAAGAAGTCATTGGAGTTCATTAATAGGGGAATGACACTGTCAGACCTGTTCTTTAAAAGAAAGCAGTTTGTGAAAGTATGAGAACTACATCTATGCATTCATCTGTCATTTGTAAAAATGTCAAACAGCAGGGCTAAGGATATATCCCCAAGATACTCCTCCAGAAACTTCCTTCCAAGTTGACATTGTCCCAATAATAGCTACTTTCTCAGTTCAGTCACTTAACCATTTCCAAATCCATCTAATTATGCTTTTTTTAGTTTGTCTCCATCTTTTCCACTAGAACTGCATGAAAGATTTTATGAAACGCTCTGTTAACATGTAGATAAACTTTATTCACAACATTCCTCTAATGTACCAGTCTGGTAATCCTATTAATTAAAAAGAAAAGGAAATAAGGTTTGTCTAGCATGACTTCTTGATGATTCTGTGATCACTACTTCTTTTTCTAGACACTTACTAACAGTCCCTTTAAGAGTATCATCTAGAATTTTACCAGGAACCAAAGTCAACCTCACTGGTATGTAGTTTGAAGAATCTCTTCTCTTTACATTTTGACAATCAGGACACCATTAGTGCTTTTCCAGGCTTGTAATACTTCTATAACTCATAACCCTTAAAAAATTAATAACCATGGCTCAGCAATCACATCTCCCAGTCCTTTTAGCCTCATTAGATGTCATCCATTGATTGAACTTAAGGGCAGCTAATTGTTCCTTACTATCTCCCTATCTTTGGTATCAACTCCCTATTGTCCATTTTTTATTCTTTTCTCTCCAGTCCAAAGATCTTTCTTCTTGGAAGAGAAAACAGGAGCAAAATTAGAACAAGCAATTCTCACTGTCTTGATCACCCAAAGTAATGCACCTCTCCCCTGGTATAGCTGGGAAAAAAAAGCCTTTTCATTATCCTTGGCTTTCCTTGGAAGGCTTCACAAATTCTGAACTTGAGTCCTCTGGACACTCTTCTTACAGGGCTATGACAAGCTCTAAATTCATCTCATTTATTAAGCACCAACCAAAGCATCATGCCATGTTCTGGGAGTGTGTGTGTGTGTGGGGGGGGGGGTGGTCAAGACAAAAATGACACTCTGTGACTTGTCCTTGCCCTCCATAAATTATACAGTGAGTCTCCTGTAAAGCCTTCCAATGGCAAATATTATATCACATCATTCCATACTATATTATATTATATATTCTGGTCAATATCTTTGTAATCTCAGTGAGGTCAAATTTGCCTGCTTTCTTTCAGATATCTTACTTATCTTGAGTGAATGAATAGATTTGTTAATCTGGAACACAGACAAGCATGTAGCTTTACTTATACAAGGTGTTCCAAAAATCTACAATTTTAAGTTTTAATAGCATATATATGAATTATAGCTCCTTTTTTTTTTACCTCCAACATACAGTTTATTTTGTACACAAATAACTACAACTATCTGACCTAGAATCCTTTAGCTCTCATGTCATTATTAGGATGACCAACTCTGTTTTGTATCAAATTTTCACTGTCTGTTGTAAATTTAGCCACCAAGTGGCATTGTTAGCCACTAACCTGATCCTGTTCCCCAAAAGGACCAGTATATGAGAGGCCCCATACTCACCCTACTGGTTATGTGCTTCTACCCACTGAGGGGATTTTCTGGGTAAATACCAAGATCTCTTTGATTCTTAGAGAATGAGTACCTTCTGCCTTCCAACTCTGAATTTCCCTGGGTGCCTACATTCATCTTGTTAATCAAAGGGTATGGTTGGTATGAATTCACTCAATTAGAAAATTGCTCTTTGGACCCACCTACCAGCAACCCTACCCTTTTTCAAATCTTCTCTGTTTCTCGGAGCCTTAGTTATGTGACCTCAGCATAATGGACTTAGCCATCCATGCAAACGGTCATGCTCGGATACTGTTTGCATTGTTTTTACTTTTGAACTACAGTGAATAAAATGGATCATACAATACATAATTGAATATCCATCATATTCCTATAGCTTCTTCTGTAGTTAAGCAGACTTTAAACAGTTGTACCTATGGCCCAAACTCAGGAAATTTACAATACAGTTCAAGGTTCTAGCAGCCATTTATGTCCCAAGTGTGAGAGTCCACACAACCTCCCCAGTATAGGAATTAGCAAACTTCTTCAATGCTGCCAATCTGGAGTCAGCCACTGATTTCCTTTCTTGCTCTACTCTGAACAATCCGGGTGCTATCTTACATTTTACCAGTTACTGACAACAATATTGCTTCTTTCCTGTTGCTGGTAGGTATTTCCACCTGCTCAGTAGTACTAGATGTTTGTTATGGCACAGGGGCAATAGATTCTAAAGCAGTTCCCAGAAATTAGAGGCTCATCCCTGAGCTTGAAACCTCTATTGCACCCCCCTTCCAATTTGACCATCAAGCCTCATTGCTTCCTTCTCAGTCTCTTGCAATTACCACCCAAATGTGAATGATCCCCAGGGAGGAGGTGGGACCAAAGAGGGAGAAAGTTTTAACATAAAGTACCACAGTCATGACAACAGTCCAATGAATTTGAGGTCATGAGGATATGATTATGACTTTGAATGAAAGAAACTTCAACTTCTTCATGTCTTCCCATCCTGTGAGACTCTTAGCCATGAACTCTCATAAGTGTATACAGTAGATCCACCTTCCATGCAAGAACACTTCCCTAAATTCTTTTTTTTTAAATCATTACTATTGTCTGTAAACTTGACAAATATCAACAGTTTGGGAAAAAAGATTGCATATGATGTCATGGATCTCTATTATGACAATTTATTTTTCTTGAAGGATGATTTCTAGGTTATTTTTTTGATCATGGCTTTCAGGTAGTCCAATAATTTTTTAAATTATCTCTCCTGGATCTATTTTCCAGGTCAGCGGTTTTTCCAATTTACAAAGCAATAGCAGGGCAATATAGGGTCCTAACATCATGGATTGAAAGCTGGAAGGAACCATAGATGGTTCCATAAAAAAACATTTTACAGATGAAGAAACTGAGGTACAGAGATGTTAAGTGACAATCAGGGTCACATAGCATTCTGAGGCAGGATTTGAACTCAGGTCTTCCTGACTCCAGGTCTAGCACCCTGTCTATACCACCTAGCTTCCTGGTGTGCCCGTTTCCCATAGCTCCTCCAAAAATTGTCCTTATTCTTTTATTTTTTTTGGTCATCTTTGCCAATCTGTTGGGTATAAGGTGGAACCTCAAAGCATTTTTTTAGGTTACTTTTCTCTTATCGTTAATGTTTTGGAGTACTTTTTCATATAGTGGTTCATAGCTTTATTTTCCTCTTTTGAGAAATGCCTATTCATATCCTTTGACCACTGGAAAATGGCTCTTCATCTTAGATATTCGAATCAATTCCCTATATATCTGAGAGAGTGAACCTTTCTTAAGGAAAGCCAATGCACATATTTTTACCAGTTAACTGACTCCTTTCTAATTTTAACTGTATTGATTTTTTGTATTTGATTTTCAATTTCATATAATCAGAATTGTCCATTTCATCTTCTGTGGTCTTCTCTATTTTCTGTTTGGTCAAGATCTCTTCCTTTATCCATAGCTGTGATAAGTACTTGCTTCTCTCTATCTCTCCCTTTTTGTATGTGAGATGTTGATCTTAGCCAATTTTTTTCCTAGACTGCTTTCCAGTTTTCTCATCAGTTTTTGTCAAGTAGTAAGTTCTTACCCTAGTGGTAGGAGAATTATACTATTGTGTTCAGTTTCTTCTGGGTCTTGTGTACGTAGTCTTTTTCTCTCTTAAAACTAAAAAAGAAAAGAAAAACCATTCCTGGTCTCTATGTTTCTGTGCCATTTAATTCCCTCTCTTGGGAGTCTGTTGGATTATGAAGGGAAATAGCTCTTTTCTGTGCTTTAGAATGTAAGCACTTCATCATCATTTAGCTCCTTCCAATTACTCATACGCATTTGCTTTTCTCTGTTTCTCTTGGCTCTTGTGTTTGCATTATCAGTCAATAAAAATTTATTAAGTGTCTACTATATATCAGGCACTGTGCTAAGTGTTGGAATATAAAGAAAGGAAAAGAACAGTCCCTGCCTTCAAGGAGCTCCCATTCTAATGTTGGAGACAACACACAAACTATGTACAAACCAGCTTTATCAAGAACAAATTAGAGATAATCACAGAGGGGAGACATGAGAATTAAGAGGCATTAGGAAAGGCTTTGATTTTAACTGGGACTTGATGGAAATCAGAGAAGCTTAGAGATAGACATGAGGGAAGAGAGCATTCTAGGTATGGGGACAACCTGTTGAAAATTGGGAGATGGAACATTTTATTCAACATGTGCCTAGCCCATGAACTTACTCATGAAACCGCAATTTCATGGATCCTAAACCCTTGGAGGATCAATTTCCCATGACACTTTCAGTTCAGCTGACAGCAGATTAGATTTAAGCAGATAAAAATTGAAGGGAGGAATCTTTTTTCAGTTTGAAATCTAAAGCTGTTAATTTACATGCAACTGGGTAATAAGATATACAGGTACTAGGGTAGGGAGATCCATTTTGCCCTACCAGAAAGTCAGAGGGGTGATGGGGGAGGATATAGGAGAGAGCAGATTGGGAGAGGGGATATACAGTGGGATCATTGTTTTGGGGTGCTGGGTAAGGGAAAGACGAGGAGAAAATTTGTAACTCAAAATCTCATGGAAATGAATGATGTAAACTAAAAATAAACAAAAGTTAATTTGAAAGAAAAAAAAATCTAAAGCTATTAGTTGAATAGAGTTCAATTAAAAAAAAAAACCACATACAACCTAGGTGTAATATGGAAAATGGCCATTTAATTTTGCCTGTATAGCTCATAAATGTAGAGTTAGAAGCAACCTTGGGAACCATGCAGTCCAACGCTCTCCCTGAGACCTAGGAACGAACTGGGATGAAGTTCCGGATCTGTTATCTGCCAGTCTTGTAACAAGCAGACAAGTCACTGAAGCTTAAGCACACTGCGGATTACCTCCTTCACTGGTAAAATGGGGGTGGGAATGCCTTATCTATGGTGCCGAGGACTAAATGAAAGGCAATCTATGGAAAAGCATTTTGTAAATTTTAAAATATTATTTTTAGTCATAACCACTTTTTATCATTGCCTTTGAACTAATTCCAGCAGACAGCAGTCTCAGAGTAATTAAAATTTCATATATGTATATGTGTGTTATATAATATATACATGTATATACTGCATATATGGTGTGTGTGATGCATATACATATGTGTGCGCATGCATGTCCACATAACGTACGCACAAAGAATTATCTATATGTTGATAGATAAACTTTTTCCCCCCGCTTTGCATTCGATTCACTGGACTCCAAGCCCGAATAACTTTGCCTAAAGTTAGATTGCTAGTCACATGCCCTGGAGCAAAGTGGAGGGCAGTGTCTGAGGCATGAGGCAGGGCCTTCAAAGGGCACGGGATTGATGAGGAGTTCATTAGGGCTCTAGTCCTGCTTCTCCTAGAGCCCCAGCACTTAGTGCAGTGTTGGGCATATAGTAGGATCTTAATGAAAGCTTTCCCTGCCCCCTCGTTAGTAAAGGAAGGAGCCGGACTCGGTGGTCCCGGGGCCCCTTCGAGCTTCCCGCCCATCTGGGTGGCAGAGGGGGCAGGGGCTCGGGCTCCAAGCCTGCTCCTACTTGAGTTGTCCGCCCACCTTAACACAGGCTCTCTCTTTCCTGTTTGCAGAACACCTTTCTTCAGGAGACAGTGCGGAGAGAGTGTGAGGAACGCTTCCAGCTGACGGAGGCGCTGAGTCAAGCCCGCGAGCAGCTGCTGGAAGTGCAGAAGCTCCACGGGAGCTTCCCGTCAGCCCGCTCTTCCCTCAGTCAGGCCAACCTGACCTCGCCGGCAGCTTCCATGGCCAGCAGTGGAGACAAGGGCCTGGCCGGCACAGCCCCAGGGAAAGGAATCAAAATCCCCATCCTGCACTGCACCTCCAGCACACCTCATGGACAGCGCCAGAGCAAGTCCCCAGGTGGCATCAGGCCCAGCTTCCCTATCCCCAAGCCTCCCAAGGGAAAGGCCTCTTCCGTCAACGAAACAAGGCAGAGAATGGCTGCTGTCCTGCTGAAGAGACTGAGTCAGCAGTAGCCAGCCGTCGTGAGCGGGCGCCCCTTAAAGTTCCATGGCCTGGATCCCAAGTGGCCTCTTCAGTTGAGGGCCATTAAGGAGCTAGAGTGCTTTAGGTTTCAGTTTAAATTCCCAAGCAGTCATGAGAGAAGATCAGCCCAAGAGAATCGAAGGGACTTAGAAAGACAGTGAGAGAGGGCAGTCAGTATTTTTGTCATTATTAAGGACCAGATTTTCAGAGATTAAGATTTGGGGGCTTTGAAAGGCATGTTGCTTGATTAAAAAAAAAATGCTAATCAGTGGGTCAATTGTATAGTCACGTTTTCCAAGAGGCCAAGAGCGGAACTAGAAAGTTGCTCAGGAAATTAAGTGGTGGGCCCCCCAACAGTCTGCTTGACATCTGTATGTCTGGCCCAAACAGGTGCAGTTTTAGAGGTCACAGCAGAAATTTTCCACCTAGAGAATCTTTTCCATTTCTTGTATTACACAGAGATAGATCTCTACTTCCAAACAAGAGAGGGCTTTGGACTTTTTTTAGGTGAAATATGTCATATCAATGGAGAGAAGGAAAGCATTCTATCCTTTTATAATTCCTGAGAATTTTACTTGAAGCATTTTCCAAGTTGGTGACCCTCAACTGTCGTGAACATGCCCCATCTCTGTGCCTCAGAGCCCTTTGGTACGGTGGAAGCCACCGTGGCCTTTTTGTGTTCAAGCTAAGCTGTAAAGGTAAGTGACAGCTCCGGAGCTGGGGTGACCGTCTGGGTAGAAGGAGCTGCGGCGCTAATGTTAGAAAATAATGACCTTGATTTTCATAGGCAAAACGTTTCTAAAGGTAGTTTTCAGTCAATGTTCTTTTGTACTTAGAGTTATTTAGGTTTAAACTTACGTTCCCAAACAATGGAGGGAGAAGATCGGCCCCAGACAGTCAGAGGGACTTTAGGAAGAAGTTGGGAGGAGGCAGCTGGCATCTTTGGACTCTGGGCACTTCATATTTTCTGTTCTCAGACTGAATTAGTATAAACAGAGACAGACCAACCACTTTAGGTCTCCTTAGATTCTACGTACACTTCAAGACTCTCCCCCCTTGTTAGTCTGTTCTCATCTTCCTCTTCCTTTCTCCTTAGATAAGAATCTGTCTTCCCAAATAAAGTTTCTCTTTAAACCTTTCATTAGCTACTGCATCAGGAAGTTCCAACCTTCCAGGCCCTAGGTGGGAATGATATTAACAGATGTATAATAAATCGCTTATATGCTGGTATGCTTTGCCTATGACATGTGGCATTCTTATTGATGGATTCAGGGGCCATAAATCCTATCCAGGTACAAAAATGAAGAAATTGCTCAAACAAATGAATGCCATTTCCAGTCTCTCGACTTTCACTGACACTGTCATGGAACTTTTGATAATTTCCACATGAGGTATATGGAGCCCCCTGAGGATAAATTATCCTTTTGTCCTTGAGCACAAGTAGCCATACCAAATGCTTCCATAATCCTGCCTTATGCCTCCTTCTTGAAATCCCAAGAGGAAATGGTAGGAACAGTGTCATCATATAATGGGGCTCAATTGCAACGGATTCCAAGGAACTGTCCAAATTTGTCATGCCAGAATTTGTTTTGAGGAGGGTGGAATATAGTTTGAAATGCTGGACATTGTCTAGGGCTTAGAAATCTTTTTTTGTTTTACAGAGAGTGGTCTTCATTATAATGGCATGTGACCTAAACTAATAGTTCTCGAATTTTAGAGCTGGCAGAAACCTTACAGACTTTCTAATCCACCCTGCTTTAGGCAGCAAGACTCAGAAGCATATCATTTAGAACCAGAAAGGGACCTTAGAGCTCCTGCAGGTCCCACCCTCTTATTATACAGATAAAGATCCTAGATCCCAAACAGGCTAGGTGAATTGACCAAGGTCACAAGGAACAGAATTGGGATTTGAATCCAGGTCCTCTGATTCAAGATGTAGTTCTCTTTCTAATCTGCATATGTGTATTCATGCAGATGAGAAAATTGAGGTCTACTGAGATTTAAGGACTTGACCTGGATCAGATAGCTAGGGGGCAGAGCTAGAGTGAGGACCCAGTTTTCCTGCCTTCTGGTGAGCCTTTTTCCCTTATACTATTCTTTCCACGCAAGGGTTGTGGTGCTTCCATCTGCAAAATAAAACTTCAGAAAGGAGGGGAAAAGTAGTGAGATTATTGATGGTAAGAGTTAGCCAGTCCCACCTCATCTCCCATTAGTGTTAGAAAATCTATTATCTCATTATCATGTAAAAGTAAACAAGGGCAACTTTCTCCCATCTTCAGTTAAACTTTGTTTTGTTTTTACCCTTAAATCATGACTGTTCAGAGAATCCCAAAGGAGAGAACGAAGTCTCTTAAATTGAGTATATACAGCAATTATCCAAAATCTTAGCTTCCATATTTCAATTCAATACAATCTAATTCACCAGTCATTTATTAAGTACCTACTGTATATGCAAAGTGCTGTGCTAGGCAGTGAACATGCAAAGACAAAAATGAAACAGCCCCTCACTCTCAGGAGTTTACCTTTTACTGGAATCGTGGCCAACCACTTGCATTACAATGAGTAACTTTTGGCAAGTCAGATTTACCTGCTCTACAAATCAGCCTTAAAAACTGGCTCCCTGCTAGATTTTCACATTCATCAAATGTCCACAGAGGCAGTTCTGGAGAATTCACAGGTGACAATCAATTCTTCCTCATTCTAGAGCTTTGAACAGCTCAGTCTGAGCTGTATACTTACATCATTTGAAGAAAAGGGTTTAAGGGAGAGAAAATAACATGAAAATACAACAAGTGACCCAGGTAATGGATGAGAAGGAAAAACAGTTGAATGGCATCTCCTGCTCTCTCCCTCAGTGGCTGACCTGCCGGTCCCAAACAGTCACACAAAATCCATGGATTCTTGACAGGAAATCCCCTAGTCAGATTCAGCCCACCAGTATACACAGAGGATCACCGTTCTTCTGATCTCGTCCTCCCTAAATACCTAGACTTTCCAATGACCTCAGTGGGAGATTTATGCATGTATGGAGAATAGAGTATCACTTTGGAAATTTGCACATGTTGAGAGAATTGAGCATTCACTCTTGAAATTCTAAATGAAACACCATTTTATTTTCCCCAGCATTAGGGTTATTTTTTTCCCTTTTGAAAATGAAAATTAATGGATTCTTTTAAGTAACTTTTAACTTCCTGAATAAGAACACTGAATATTTTGCTCAGAACTACTTAAAATTTATATTTTCTGGTGATAGAATTGACTGGAAATCACATTAATATGTTAAATTATGTAGGATTAAGAAGCTAGTGTTCCATTAGCCTTTAAAAGTCATTATCAATCAATTGTAGTGATAGCAAAGTTCTCTGACTGTGGTGTAAATGCTGTCAAACTTTATCACATAAGTGCATCAGCCGCCTCTCGGGTTCGTGGGACTTTAAAGGACAGAATTGCTCTGCCTCCCTAATCTCCTAAAACAATTAATGCTCAGTAACTGAAAGCACCAAACTGAAATCTCTCCATCTTTATGTATTGCAAGAATCCTGTTTAGTCTGTGCTGAAGCTTCCCAAGTCCTCCCATTTCTATGGGGGCTTGATAGCTTTCCCCTTCATGCTGTTTCTGAAGTAGACCTAGACATCCTTTAAAGCATCCCTGAGCATGCTTGGGAACAGGTTCAGTACTTGATCCCAGGGAGGTGGTATCACTCTGAGATGTAACATCCCTTGAATTTGAGCCAAGTCCCCTCTACACCTCATTCTTTGCCCAGAGACCCTATTCAAATATAAACCCCAACTCAACTCTAAAAAGGGTGGGTTTATTGGCTCTAAAAGAAGCCTAGATCTATATGGAGGAGACCCCAAGTGTTGCCTAGTATATTCTTAGGATTCAGAAGGATCTTGATTCAAGGGGAGCCATATGGAATGGTTATTGTCATTCGTGGCTGCCTGGTGACTGTTCTCTTCTGTCTCCATGCATTGTTAAATCATAGCATCATAGATTTAGTCAGAAGGTCATTTAGTCCAATTCCCTCATCTTACCAATGAGAAAATAGGAGACCACAGTATGAAGTAACTTGCCTAAATTCATGTAGCTAGTAAGGAGCAGCATCAAGATTTGAACCCAGGTCCTCTGATTTCAAATCTAGCACCCATACCATTTCACCATGGTCTTCTATGTATAAAGGCAATACATACAAATCAACTAAAAGTAGGCTGCCTTTGTCAGAATATGGAAACCTATTGAACCTGATAGCTTGGTCCAAGACATTCTAATGTGCATTGTACTTTTGCACATGGACCCATTAATGACCCCAAACTCTGATGGATACAATGGCATTCCCAAAGTTGTGTCTACAGTATCTGAAGAAGTTGGATTTTACATCTTAAAGGCATTAGCCCTGTGTAGAAAGAAACCTTTTAAGGTGTTGCTAATATGTTATCTTCTTTAGAATCTTCAGTATGTATATTCACATTTGAAAATTCTGATTTTTCATTTAATGAGTTTCCTTGACAGCATCTTGGTCCTCTCAGAAAAATACTTGTCTTATAGTAGCATTTGTTGGAATATCCTAATTCCTGAATGCCTTAATTCACTTAGCACTTAGACATGATAGTACTTTGTAGCCACTAAGGCAGCGGTTCTCAATCTGTGGATCGCAGCCCCTTTGGGAGTCAAATGACCCTTTTACAAGGGTCACAGGGGTCGCCTAAGACCATGGGAAAACACATATTTCCGATGGTCTTAGGAACCGAGACACCACTCCTCTATCTGTCTCAAAGTGGGTCCACCCACATGCAGATACGCTCACATACTAGTATTAAAGGGTCGTGGCATTAGGAAGGTTGAGAACCACTGGTCTGGAACATAGTCAACTAACATGCTCTTTGCATCTTTCTAAGAACAATGGTAGTATTGATTTTATTACTGATTCCAGAGCTAGAGGCAAAAAAATAGAAAAAAGTATATGCGTGTGTAATTGTTCCTACTCTGGGGTCTACTGCCTGAAGGTCAGGTATATCATATCCCTCTTCCAGGATTTGCTGGTTCCCATAAGCCTTAGTGACTAATGGATATAATATTTCATTGGATATTCTTTGCAAAAATTCTATCAAAATGAAAGCTGAAAAGCACCAAGATGAACTTGTCCAAGGTTTGGAGTGAATGTGGTTTGTGTGGGTAATTCCTCAAATGGAAGATGGAGGAGGAATTAACACCAAAAGAGGAAACTATAGGAATAGAAGGGTTTTAAGAGTAGGAAGGTCATAGGGGCAGGGGTGGAGAAGCAGTCCTGAGACTGATGGGCTGAGCAAGGCTTGAAATGAGCAAGACTAGTATGGGTATTTCCTCAAATAATAATTCTTGGGAAGAACTTAACCAATCAAAGGTGAAGTCAATGAAAGGCCATTGGGGTGGAGGTGGAGAAGCAGTCCAAGGAGTCATGCATGACTAAAGAGTTTGGAAGTTACAAGTATCCAATGGGGAAGTATTGAAGGCTGGAGAACAGGGAAATGACATGGTTTTAAATGCACGTTAGGCAATAGTGTGTAGGATGGATTGAAATGAGGAGAAATTGGAAGCAGGGAAATAGGAAGTTGATGCATTAAACTAGACTCTTGTCAGACTTGGCTGCTTCCTATTCCAATACTGCTGCCTAGTTTTGAGTGAAGATGGAATATCAGATGTTTTAGATCAGCCTGTTCAAGGACTCTCCTCTCACCATACACCAACAATGACTCCATTCGTTCAAGATAACTCTCCAAAGACCAATCAGCATAGAGCAACAGGATCCCACTCTCCATGAAACAGAGACAAGTCAAGACTATCATAAACCAATGAACCAAAAATCTGGTCTTGGGTAGGACACATGAAACACACTCACCAAGGAGAGAAGAGACAAGTTGCAGAAACAGAGAATCACAGAACTGAAGAGTTAGAGAGACCTTAATGACCATGTGGTCCAATCCATACACAAAAGGAATCCCCACTGTAACACACCTGATAGTGATGGTCCACCAAGTAGGAAGAACCCACCACTTCTCAAGGCAGTTCTATCATTTTCTCTGTCACCCAAAGTTCCGGAAAGAACATCCCATAAATCCTGTGACCCTTCAGTACACTTGAAGTTTCCACTTCCACAGTCTGTTAACATGCATTTATTAAGCACCTACCATGTGTCAGGCGCAAAACCAGAAATTAAATAGTCTCCACCTTCAAGGAGTTCCCTGGCCTTATAGAGCTTGCAGTCTTATATAAGGATAAAACATACACAACTAACTATAAGATACAACAATACATGGTACATGCACTAGAAAAATGAAAACATTATGCTCATGCAAACTATCAGAATGCTAAGTAAATCTAAAGAATGAACATTGGTGCTACTCTATGGCTTTTTCTTGAGAGGATGGCCAAAGGTGATGACTGCTCACGTTTCTGTCGTCATCCACCATTTACAAAATGCTTTCTCACAAATTCATGAGGAAATGGGTGTGACTATTATTGTCCCATTATACAGATGAAACCCAGAGCTCAGAAGAGTTAAGTGAGGAGGCCAATGGCTAGTAAGTGGGAAAACCAGAAGTGAAACCCAGGCATGCCAGTGTTCTTACTATGTTATCACACTACAGCAGGAGAAATAAAATGGGGATTAGCTTATAACCACAGAAAAGTGAACCCTGGAAGGGATCTTGGACATTATCTTGGTGCGGCCATGCATAGGGCAAAAAAATACTGGCTTTGGAGTCACAGAACCTGAGTTTGAATCCTGCCTCTTGCTACATCTGTGAAATCTTGTTGTACCTTGATTCTCTCCACTGTAAAATAATAATGTTGGATTAGGTGATCTTTAAGGTCCCTTTCTGCCCTAAACCTGGGATCTGTTCAGACTCTTTTATTTTACAGGTGAGGAAACTGAGTCTTGGAGACAAGTGGCTTGCCCTCTTATGTCACATAACCAGTCAGTGGCAAATGGAAGGCCAGTTTTTCTGTTGGCCATGGCCATGGCAGCAATCTTATTATGACAGCCCCTTTGATGGGGGTGGGATGGGGGTAGGAGCTGAATTGCAGATCACAGATTGGAAATGTTAGTATCAGTTCTACAGAGTTTGCATTTGACCTGGATCTCCCCCCAGCCATGGATTGTAAATTGGTATCAAATACCCTGCTTAACCTACTGAAGGGCAAGTGAGTATAGTTAGTCAGTCACCTAGACTTTATTAAGTATCTGCTATGGGCCAGACACCATGCTAAGCATAAAGAAAACTACAAAGAAAGGCAGGAGACAGTCACTGCCCTCAAGGAGCTCACAGTCTAATGCAGAAGAGAAGAGGCAAACAACCTCATACAGACAAGTGACAGAGGCCAGATCTGGGGAAGTCTCCAAAGGAAGACACTGGCAATCAGGGGGATTGGAAAAGGCTTCCTGTAGAAGGGAGGACATTAGCCAGCAATTGAAGGAAGCTGGGAGACAGAAAGAAGGAAGGAGAGAATTCCAGGTATGAATGGGGCACAGCCAGTGAAAACATCCCAAGTCAGGAGGCGGAGTGTCTTATTCAATCAACAGTACGCAAGCCAGTGGCATGGATTTCAGATTCTTTTAAGAAGATTGGAAAGGTAGGAAAGGTCCAGATTATAGAGGGCTTTTAAAAGCCAGACTGAAAATTTGCTGTTTGATCTTGGAGGAGCTTTTGAGTGGGGAGGGAGTGATATGGTCAGATAGTAGCTGAATGGAGGGTAGTGATGGCCATGAATGACTAGGACCCTCAGCGTGACCCAAACTCAAAATCCTGCTTCCCGTCCTCTTGTATGCCATATTTATGAATGTCCACTGTGATGCTGTAAATCTCTAGGAAGCTCAGTGAATTGAAGACAAATCCTCTGGCCAGAATCATTCTTCTGGGCCTGTGACAGATCCCTGGTTTCAATCTTCTGCAAATCTCAAAATGTTTTGTTTTGGCTTTTTTGACCTGTGATTTCATGAGTGTTCCAAGGAGGGGTGGTGGGGCAGGGGGAGGTCAGGGGAAAGGGGAAGAGAAGATTAGTAGCCAAACAGGATTGGCAATTCTCAAGTATGTATTTGGCACAATAAGCGATTTTGCTTATTGTGTACCGATTAGCCCAGGAAGATAAATATTTAAGTAGGCCCTTGTCCAAATACCACCCTGGTAGCAGAAGTTGCAGCCTGAATATTTTAGAGCTTAGCATGTCTGAATGGGAAGTGGCCTCGGCATTACATCCAAAATGGACCAAGCCAGACATCCCCTCTGAAGGACCTCTGCCACGTGGCCATCCAGTGTCCGTCCGCTGTGAATCTTTTAGAGTAAATCAATCTCATGACTTATGTTGAAAAATAAATTCCCATTTCATTTTGGGATAACTTAATTGTTAGGAAGTTTTTCTTCACATCGAATTAGAATCTGCCTTTGTCACTCCTTCTACTGTGCAGAAAGTCCAGTACCCTATTTCATATGACAGCCTTCCTAATACTTGAAGAAAACTCTCATTTTTCTTCCCACCCTGAGTCTTCTCTGCTCCAGGCTCCCCATTTCCATCAGATAATCCTTGAGGGACATGGTTTCCTACCGCTTAATCATCCTGCCCCAATCCATTTTATCAATGCCCTCCTTAAAACACGCTCATTCTAAACACTATATCAATGTGGCCTTAAATTCCATTAACTCTTTATGTCCCACCATTAGATCCTTGGACTAAAAGCTACCTGAGCATTTCTGACAAACTGTGGGGAAGCCTCTCCTGTGTTTGGGAAGTTGCCTTTTTTCAACCCCCATGTAGGACTTCACATTTATTGCTGTTGGATTTCATCTTCTACGAGTTTCCCCAGTGCTGAAGCCTTTCAGGATAAAATTTTGACTGCCAACTATGCTTCAAATCATCTGTAAATTTGTAAATGTTATCAATGCCATCAACAAAAATGTTGAATTTGTGATGAGAATTACAAGTATTTCCTTTTTTCAGCTAGAAGTTTTATAAGAGCTCTTTTTAAAAAAAATCAACATTTGGGTTTATCATATCGTAGTTACTTATTTCTGTCATTTTTAATAGTTGAAAAATAATAATTCATTAGATATTCCATTGTATATAATGCAAATTCAAGAACTGAACAGAGACATTATTTGCAATCTTGAAAAACTTTTGAATAGGAACTTGGCATGAGAGATTCATGTGAAAGATTTTTAGTACTTTCTGGAAAGTATCAACATCTGGCATTACACTGAGTCCCATTAGAAGGCGTACCTATATAAACACATCCATCTCCCACATGGGCTGGGTCAGCCCCAGCATTCATCTTGTCTGTCTCCAAAGAGACTTCCTCTGTCCCCTCACAATGAATGAGTTCTACAGTTGTAATTTTCCAGCCTGAACCTTAAATTACTACGGAATTAAGGTCATTGCCAGTATTCAAGTGACTATTACTTTCCACTGATTTAAAGGAGGATTTTTATTTTCATTTTTGAAGCCCAGGGCAGCTGCTTCCATGATATATAACTACACCCTCAAACGGTAGCATTAGGGCTTAAATTAGAATCTTGTCACATCTCGAAATGGGTGCCTTTATTCCCGGTGGGAGTGGGCAGAGCAGGGGGGAGAAAATGAGAAATGTATTTGAGCCAAGCTTAAGGAAAGGGACACCTCTGACTTTAGGTTCACTATTTAAACCCCTACCATAACATTACTGGAGGAATAAGTCTTTTTTTTTTATTTTGGAGGAGAAAGTAGGGCAGTTGGGGTTAAATGACTTGCCCAAGATCACAGGGCTAGTAATTGTTAAGTGTCCCAGGCTAGATTTGAATTCAGGTCCTCCTGACTCCAGGGCTGGTGCTCTATTCACTGTGCCACCTAGCCACCGCAGGAATAAGTCTTGATCTCTTTTGGACCAAAAGATGCCTCATCATATATTTTCCCACTAATCCAATCATAAACCTCTTGTTGGAATCATTTCTGAATTCCCAGTTTTTTCATTCATAATTACTCAGAAATTAGTCAACATACATTACAATAGCATCTGTACTCCTATTGATTGGGGAGTGGCTAAACAAATTGTGGTACATGAATGTAATGGAGGTTTACTGTGCCATAAGAAATAACCAATGTGACTTTCTTCCCCTCCTCTTCCTTCTGTCATTAAAAAAATACTATTTACTCTATGAGATGACTTTCTGGAAGGGCTATGGAGGGATTCTGAGGCAAATTATGGTGATGTGAGAAGGGCCGGACAGGCTATAATAGGTCCATGGGGTCATGAAGATTCAGGTGCAACTAAAGGATTGAACAACAACAAGAAAACACAACAAATCAGCAAAAGACCCCAAACAACAAACTATAGCATGAGGGAGAGCTCAGACCCATCCCCTATTTCGTTTCAGTTTTGTCGTCTTTCCAGCCCTAACCAGTGAAGTCAGCTCCCGATTATCTGTGAAAGGCTGAAACTGTTTTATGGATTTCCATATTTTTTTCATCAAATGTATTCTTCAGTCTTTGCTTCCCTTGGTCCTGGGCATGGGGTGGAGAGTGGGAATAAGGACAGAAAAATAGAGAGTGAACATGGAGAGTATGTGGCTTCGTATGCTTGACAACTCAGTCGGATTCTGTCCACATTCCAGATAGAAAAGCCCCTGGTAGACACTGCAAAATGTTTGTTGACTTGATGCAAAGATATACTTTTGTATGATCTGTCTGTGTCTCTTCTCTCTTCAATTTGTTTTTTTTTAATGAATTTAAAATTTTTATGAATTTAAAAATTATGAATTTTAAAAATTCATAATTTGTATGTATTATACATTATTACATACATAATAAATTGTGGGTGATATAATATAAATTTGTGATTTATGCATTATACATAAATTATTATCCAACAGAATAAAGTATTGCATTGTAATATATGCACATATATGTATATAATAAATTAATAATTTATATGTATTGTGCCTTAATTATTATATGTAATGTTACATATAATATTATACATTAATATATTGAACCATAATATATTTGTAATTTGTGTGTATGTAATAAAATACATTAATAGTTTTTCCATAGTACTTATACTATGGAAACAATAAGGAGTAAATGTTCAGGAGACACCTTTTTACCCGATATGTTGATACTCTATCAAACAGTCAATCAGTGAGCATTCAGTAAGCCAGGGCCACGTGACAGGCACTGAGCTGGGCACTAGGGATGCAAGGGGACAAATTAGACAGTCCCTGTCCTTAAGGACAGCATTGGATCTGGGCAGGCAACATGTCCAGTGATAAGGAAAACCAGCCTACATACAAAATGAGAACAAGGTCATTCCTGGGGGCTGGAGGGCTCCTGTATGAGGTGGTGCCTAAGCAAGGGCTTGAAGGAGACCGGAGTTTTCTAAGAGGCAGATGGGAAGATGGAGTACATTCCACAGAAGGTGTGGAGGACAGAGGTTGGAAATGGGAGTGTGATTTATGAGGACCAGCCAGCTGGGCTGGATTGTAGAGTGCAGAAGGAAGATGGATATATAACAAGGCTGGAAAAAGTAGCTTGGGGCCATATTGTGAAGGGCTTTAAATGCCAAATAAGAAAGGTTATATTTTATCATCAAGGCTAGGGAGTCACTTAGAGTTTAACAAGTGGTATGTCAGAGCTGTGCTTAAGGAAAATCCCTTTGGCACCTGGGTAGAGGATGGATTACAGTGAGAGAAGACTTGAGAAAGGGAGGCCATTTAGGAGACTACTGGAACAGTCCAGGCTAGACATGATGAGGGCATGAACTAGGGGGATGATGGTGGTCATGGGAGCAGAGGGCAGAAGATATTATGGAGGCAGAAACAAAAAAAATGCTAATTTTACAGGTGAGTTATTTTTTAAAAGTGATTTGTATGAAACTTAAGTTTCATCCAAATAAAACTGAGGAAACTTAATGGAAAGAGATTAGGGGAAGGAGAGATGAGAAATCTTTGGGGACAGAGATTCATTAAGCTGTAAGAATAATTTTTAAAAAGCTTAATGGAAACTGAGGCTAATGCAAATTTTGTAGTTTGAATCTCTGAACAAGTGTGCACTTCGAACATAAAGAGAAAGCTCCAATCCAGTAAACATTAAGCACCTTTTTATAAAGCTCTGAAGTCAATCGTACATATGTAAAAAAAATATTTATAGTGGTTCTTTTTGTGGTGGCAAAAAATTGGAAAACAAGGGGATGCCCATCAATTGGGGAATGGCTGAACAAGTTGTGGTGTATGAATGTAATAGAATACTGCTGTACTATAAGAAATGAGGAGCAGAAGGACTTCATAATAACCTGAAGAGGCATATATAAACTGATGCTGGGTGAGAAGAGCAGAACCAGGAGAACTTTGTGCACAATCACAGACACAACATACGTGTGACGACTAACCTCAATAGACTGGGCTCCTCTCAGCAATGTAAGGTTATAAGACAGCTCCAAAAGACTCATGATTGAAGGAGATATCCACATTCAGAGAAAGAGATGCAGAGTCTAGAGATGTATCAGCAAGCACCCTAGCATACCTAGGGCGGCTACTAGCACAGGTTTTTAGATCTGCTTTTCTAAAGGAAAGCAACTCAAAGTGGGTTAACAATCTTACTTTAATTAATCAAATACCATTTACCTAGTTCAGGGGAAAAAGGCAGCGCCCTGAACTTCAGAGAATACAAACAGAAGTTACAAACAAACAGAAAAACAGATCAGCAGACGGCT
>CM053580.1:14815296-14846080 GCA_028627135.1 Pseudochirops cupreus | reverse complement strand
ATACGTACATATATAGATACATAGATATATAGATACGTGGGTAGATACATAGGTAGATAGGTAGACAGACAGATAGATAGATAGGTAGATAGATAGATAGATAGATGGATGGATAGATAGATACATAGATAGATAAATACATAGATAGATACATATATACATAGGTAGATACATATGTACATAGATACATAGACAGAATCATAGATATATAGATACATAGATAGATGGATAGATAGATTGATAGACACATACATACATACATACATACATAGACAGATACATAGATAGATACATAGACACATGGAATTTGAGCCTGCCAATAGCTCTGTGCACTAGAGTAGTACCCCTGGCACCATCATCCTTGTTTCAATAGGATCACAGCTTTACCGTTGGCAGTGGCCTAAGAACACCTAGTCCAATGTGGCCAGGAAATGGTATTGGATTTGGAGCCTGAAGATGGGGTGGCTCATCTGACCTCTTTGGGCCTCAGTTCTCCAATCTCTAAAACAGAAACAAAACTAGGATGTCAGGAAGTAACCCCAACTATAAGCAAAGAATCTGTCCTCAGAGGGTGAGCCAGATACCCATTCAGATTAAAAAGTCGTGATAATCAATTGATCTGCCAGATCCAGAGAGGTTGGGGATGAGTGGGATGACAGGGCTTAAGAGCGGAGAGAAGCCCCACCCAGAGAGCTTTCAAGGTCTCCTCCATCTCTCAAGCTATGACCCTACTTGTTTTACAGATGGGGAAACTGAGGACAGAGTAATGCAATATTATATTATTTGCGCTTATAATAATAATGATAATCGAGGCACTGTGGTCTGCTGGAAAGACTTCTGGATTTAAGATTAAGGTACCTGGGTTCAAATCTCGTCTCAGATCTTTGACATTGGGTAAATCACAGCCTCTGTGGGCTTCAGTTTACTGATCTGTAAAGTGAGGAGTGACATCATCTGAGGCCCCTCATGACTCTACAGCTTACATTTAGGTGGGGTTGAAAGGTTGCAAGTCTCTTTACCCACATTGCCTTCTTTGATCCTCCCAGTGGTTCTGGGAGGTAGGTGCTATTATCATCTTCATTTTACAGATAAGGAAACTGAGGCTCAGAGGGATTTGTCCAGGGCCAAACTGAACTGGGATGTATAAACCGCAGCCCTCTGAATCCAAAGCTCTTTCCATTTCACTGAGCTTCTTTACAGATGGGCAAACTGAGACTCAGAGAGGTTGCGACTCAACTACGATCACTCAGCCAGCATAAGAGGCAGCAAGGAGGAGTAATAAAAAGAGTAAAGGACTTGGGGTCAGGAAGAACTTAGTTCAAATTGTGACTCAGGCAACAGCAATGTGACCCTGGGCAAGTCATTGAGCCCTTAGTAGTCTCAGTTTTCTCACCTGTGAAATGGAGACTATATTAGCCCTTACCTTGCCAGGTTGTGAGGATCAAATGAGATAACATCTGTAAAGTGCTTTTGCAAAACTCCAAATGTTGTATAAATGCCAACAATATACACACGTAAAGTGCTTTACAAACCCTAAAGTGTTACATAAACACTAGCTATTGTCAGAATGATTAAAAGCAGGATTGGAAGTGGGACCTCCCTGGCTCCAAATCCAGCCCTCTATTCCTGATGCTACGTCATCTCCGTGATGGGGGGGAGTGGGTCACCAGGAAGAAAAGGAAGGAAGTGATCAGTTACCAAAATGTTCATAGAAGAAGGACCCACGTCACCAGCACCTTCCACACAAATGGGAACAGAAGCCTGCCTCCAGAGAGTGGCTCGCCCAGGCAGTGCCAACTTTCTCCAGCTTGGCAGAACCCTCAAGATTTCCCACATGGGACCAAAAATAGCAAGCATTTATCTTGAGGGGGCACAGCTATAATAAGCAGCCACTAGGAGCCATACCTAGCTGCTCATTCATTTGGAGGCAGCCTATAATTATTTGGCTGAAATTAGATCCAAATTACGCCAGCACTTCCGGAACCCTTTCTCCTGGACGACATCGCAAAAAAAGAAGGGGAGTTGGAGTTCTCACCACTTAGATATTTTTTTAGCCCCTGATTTCCAATAGAGCATTCACAAAGGACTGATTATTGCTTTGATGACCTAGTCATTTCAAGAGCCTGGTTTTAAAAAAATTGTTTTTTTCAGCCTAGAGGGTAGATGACCATAATGGAATGAAGAACATCTTGGCAAAGAGGAAGAATATCGGAGCTTCTGAATTCAGGAGCAGTCCTGCCTTGGATCTGGAGTCTATTTGGAGGATGTGGAACAGGCAAGAATCAAAGAACTGTAAGAGACCCCAGAGACCCTTCAGTCCAACTCATACCTGAAAAAGGATTTCTTCTCCAACACCCCAAGTGATCCTCCACCCTCTGGCTGAATAAGGGGGAGTCCACTGCAGTGCATTCTACTTTGGGATAGCTCTCATTGTTAGGGAGTATTGTCCTACTATTACATGGAAGGAAGGAAAGAAGGAAAGAAGGAAGGAAGGAAGGAAGGAAGGAAGGAAGGAAGGAAGGAAGGAAGGAAGGAAGGAAGAAGGAAGGGAGGGAGGGAGAAGGTGTTTATTAAGTGTTACTACATGTCTGCCACTGTACCAAACACTTTACAAATATTATCTCATTTGTTTCTCACAACAACCCCAGAAGGCACATTATTATTATCTTTTTTTTATAGTTGAGGAAGCTGAAGCAGGCAGAGGTTAAGTGACTTGCCCATAGTCACATAGATAGTAAGTATCTAAGACAAGATTTGAACTCAGGCCTTTCTGACGCTAGCACTCTAACCCCTGCTGTATCTAGCTGCCTCTGTGACAGGATCTTCTCATAGAATCATAGATTCTGAGCTGGAAGGGACCTTAGGAGTCATGAGACTAATTTGTTCATTTGACAGACAAGGAGCTGAGACCCCGAAAGGTTCAGTAAGTGACTTATCCAGGATCATACAATGAATAAAAGTCTAAAGCAAGATTCAAAGCAGGTCTGTTTAACTCTTGGTCGAGGACTTTCCCCATTCTGCCACCTAACTTCTCCCTGTTTCTCTTAGTTCCATTTCTGAGACAGATCAAACAAAGCAGATTTAGTCCCCCTTCCACAAAAAAGCCTTTCAAATAATTGAAGACTGTTAAAGTTACACCCCCTTCTCACCCCCAGACTTTTTTCTCTAGGCTAAACATTCCCAGTTTCTTCAAGAAATCTTCAGGTTGTCATTGGGCATCTTCATGTGATGAGGTTGGCCATGCATTCTATAGGGCATCCTGTCAGGGCAGGAATAGATTCCTTGCTCCTTCCTCCAATGCTTTCCCCTGATGTGCTAAAAGTTGTCCACAGGGCAAAACTCATCCAGATTTGTTAGAAAAGTTGTGAACTTTGAGGGCTCTCTGTGCCTTAATTTTCCTCATCTCGGAAATGAGAGCATTGAATTCCACAGTCTTCGAGGTGCCTTCCAACCCTAAGATTCTATCATTCCACAAAATGTTCATTAAAAGGAAACTGGTGACAATATTTATAGTTACCACAGTCCTTGAGACTAAAAGTAGTTAATATAAAATATTGGGTGTATTTTTTATCTTTCCATATCTTTCCATAAATTAGAAAAAAGGAAGACATGAGCTGACTTTTAACATTCTGGCAGAACTACTCGGGTCCAACTCCACTCTGGAGAACACTGAAGCCTACAGCTATGGGAACTCCAAAGTAATAAAAACATTGACTCTCATGCACATCTTCTCACTCCTCCCTCCCCTCTCCCCTTAGCTAAAAATAATATTTTAACTTGCAAAAGGAGGACCCTTTAGAAAGCTCTCATTGTGTTAGTTTACTAACTACAGAAACGCCAGGTGTCTTCACTTCAGTGCATAAATAATATTTGTTTCCTTGACTTTGTGGCCCAGAGGAGTCTTTAGATGATATAGTTGAAAGACCTCAGCCAGATGGCTAGAAAGCAAGGCTCCTTAACCTGGGCCTATGAACATTCGAAAAAAATATTTGGACAACTGCATTTCAATGGAATCGGTTCCCTTTGTCATCCTATGTCTGCTATTTTATGCATTGAAAAATCTGACTCTGAGAAGGGGTCCCTGGGCTTCACCAAACAGACTGCCCAAGGGGTCCAGGACACAAAGAAAGTTAAGAATCCTCTGCTTGAATGATCTCTTTCTGTTGGTTCCAATGCTGTCTAATCACCTTAGCAGAAAAGTCCTCTTGGCTACTAACATACAGAGCCTTAGGATTATGAAACATTTTACCATGTTATCTTTCTTGTATTTGATCACCCATGTAGTGAAATAAGTTGGGCAGGTATTATTCCCATTTCATAGATAAGGAAACTGAAACTTTTGGAAGTTAATTGACTTCTGGAGTTCACACCTTTGCTAATTAGCAAAGGCCAGATATGAACCTCTGCCTTTGAGGGTGCATTCTTTCTACTTTGCCAAGATGCCTTGCTCAGTCTACACTTGAAACCTTATGTGACATAACCTTATAAGCTCAATTTGAGAAGTGCTATCATAGAAGAAATGAGGTAATGCTCCATCCTTTCATTGGTGAGTTTGGGGACTGTGGGCACAGAGTGGTACTTACCATATTGGATTAGACATGGCCATTATATTGGTCGATTTTATTTGACGATATTTCTTGGTTATGGAGAATTAACTTCGATGGGTGGGAAATGTAGAAAGAGAGCATGGCGTTTTATATCTAGAAGTGATCTTTAAAAACAAAAGGCATCAACAAAATTTTCTGTTTACATGTCTATGTATATACACACATATACACACATTATATTGTGGTAAGAACCATGGTTTTTGAATCCGAGGTTCCAGTTTCGGCTCTAACACTTATTTGCAATGTGGACTGGTCCTGGAGTCAGGAAGACCTGAGTTCAAATCCAATCTTAGACCCTTATTAGCTATGTGACCCTAAGGAAGCCAGTTTGCCTCAGTTTCCTCACCTGTAAAATGTGTGGGCGCCTATTGGTTGTTGCCAAGATCAAAGGAGATAATATTTGTAAAGTACTTTGTGAGCCTGAAAATGCTTGTGTCAATAATAGCCATTATTATTATTGATGTTCGGTAAGTCGCATAATATCTGAGTTTTGGTTTCTTTGTCTATAGAGTAGGGATCATGGTACTAATGAATACAGAATTCTGTACTAGACTAGGCATCAAGAACATCAGCTCAGTCCGAAGCTTTGCTGGCAACATGCTATACAACCTTGGACAAATTCAATTAAACTCTTTTGGCCTTAGATTTTTCACCTGTGAAATGGTGGTATTGGATGTCCTCTGAGGTCTCTCCCATCTCTCACAACCAATGAATTAATTTATGAATCAACCTCGGTTCATGTTCACAATTCCTAGAAAAGGATAATTTTCTTGGTAGAAATAAGCAAAGAGTAAACGTAGACATAGCAATTATCCAAAAGCTCTATTGGTCTCCTGCACCTTTAAATGAGTCTGGGTGGAGACTAAGGCAAGACTCAGGCCTTTGCCCCTTGAGAATTTCCCACAAAATTTACTCCTGTTGTCCAATGCACCAACAAGCGTTTATTAAGTATTTACTTTTTTTTTTCTTTTTGGAGGGGAAAGGCAGGGAAGTTGGGGTTAAGTGATTTGCCCAAGGTCACACAGCTAGGAGTGTGTGTGTGTGTGTGTGTGTGTGTGTGTGTGTGTGTGTGTGTGTGTGTGTGTGTGTGTGAAGTGTCTGAGGCAAGTATTTACTACCAAGGACAGCTAGGTGATGCAGTAGACAGAATGCCAGCCCTGGAGTCAGGAAGACCTGAGTTCAAATCCTACCTCAGACACTTGCTAGCTATGTGACCCTGGATATGTCACTTAACCCTGTTTTCCTTGATCTCCTCATCTGTAAAGTGAGCTGGAGAAAGAAATAGCAAAACCACTCCATATGTTTGCCAAGAAAACCCCAAATGGACTCATGAAAAATCAGACATCACTAAAATGGCTCAACAAGAAGAAGAATTTACTGCGTTCCAGGCATAGTGCTGAGTGTGGAGAATACAGAGACAAATCCCCATGACCTATGCCCTCACGGAGCTCACATTTGATCAGGGGAGACGACGGAGTCAGTATGCTCATGTATACCCATATAGAAGCTATACATGTGAAGCGATCAGAACCCTGGAAAGACTTAGTGGCCCATCTCTTCTGCTCATTCTCAAGGCCTCCTTCTTCATTTGAAACATCTTTTCAACTTGACTGTTGGCTAGAGCTTGCTGAGGCATGGTAAAAGTAACTCCAATAAGGTCCTTGCCTACAAATTCCTTAAACTTAACTGAGGGTAATGTAGCTTGGGCACCAGAAACAACAGGGTCTGGCAGCCCATGTATGGGCAGGTAAATGGAACACAGCTGTGATTGTTTAACCAGGACTGGAGTCAGAATTCAGAGCATTGTGAGATAACTTGAGAAAGAAAAAAAAATCCCCTCCCCTGGATTGGT
Source organism: Pseudochirops cupreus (assembly GCA_028627135.1). Taxonomy (NCBI): domain Eukaryota; kingdom Metazoa; phylum Chordata; class Mammalia; order Diprotodontia; family Pseudocheiridae; genus Pseudochirops; species Pseudochirops cupreus. Next base: position 14,839,621 of record CM053580.1, on the reverse strand, counting down.
CCTAAAAAATCATCTGGATTCCTGACCCAGGCTTTTTGGCCATTTCCTGTGGAAAAGCTGACATTTTTGGGGGGTGATGCCAAGTAACCTGTCATGGGCTCAACTCCTTTACAATCTTGTCAATAATAAAGATCGATTGCTGGTCTGAGATAGAGCTTGGAGCCCATGTTTTCATGAGAACAATTCCTGGATGTGGGGCTGCCTCTAGTTCAGGCAAGATAATGTGATAAGCATAACAGCACATTTTCCCCAGAAAATCCGTCCTTTGTGGGTAGATAACATACTGCAGCTTGTGAGCTGTTTTCATTCCTGAGGCAGTTTCTTATGAAAATCCTCGAATGCAGAGACAGAATTTTTGAGCTAGAAGGGATCTCAAGGGACATCTAGTCCAGATCCTTCATTTTCAAGGTAAGGGAACTGAGGCTGAGGCCCTTTACCTCAAAGAGACCTATTTAAGGTCATTCTGGTAGGATATGAAAGAGAGGGTTTCAGAGCCCACCTCTTCCGATTCTGCTTCTGACTTCCTTCCACCATACCATGTTTGTTTGTAGCCCATGAAGCTCTAGGAAATTCCTGGCGTGGAGGGCATGCAGAACATTTGAAATAAACAAAGGTTTTTAACACAGAACACCTGTCTATGGGTAGTTGTTGTGGGGCCAGTGCATGTCTGGTACCACCTCTCCTGCTACCTCCCCCAAACCTTTGGGGAGGTCTGTTTACAAGGAGGAAATGCAACAGCTGCTCTCACACCTGTCTCTCCTTGGGAAGGTCAACTCCTTCCTCCCCATTCTTTCCTTGTCTTTCTTGTAAGCACTGACTTTTCTTGCTGAGCAGAAGAGAGAACTAGTACCATTGTGATCTCACCATTATCCATGAAAATAGGCCAAGGCTCAAAGAACTTGCCCCCAACAAGAACAAGGCACTTGGGAAGGGCTCCTACTCAGGTGGAGGCTATATAGCTTCAGTAGGTGTAGATCACTGAGCATATACAGCTAAGTTGAAGACAATTTCTTTGAACAATGCTCAGATTCTTTATTTTTCCCCTCAAAATAAAAGGGGGATTTCCAAAGCAAACTGGTGAGATGACTAGATCCTGATCTAGCCACTATATTAGTTTGCATTCTTTTGGAAGATACCTTGGAGTATGTGCTGACAATTTCCTTTGGTCAGTCTGTTCTAATGAGGTGGATGCTTTGGGCATTGATCCCTTATGGTATGAATCAATTCCTTCCTAAAAAGGCTCTCTGGGTTCCCCTTGTCAAGGTTTTTGGGTTAGATTAGATTATAAGCACCTCTTTTATGCTGGGTACTGTACCAAGGCAGAGAATAATGGTACAAGGAAAGGACAGTTCCTACCTTCTAGGAGGGTATATTCTAATAAGGGAAGTCAATTAATAAGAAGACACTGGAAGAGGATTTGGGGAGGTACTCCAAGGTGGAGAAATCAAGAGTGGAGCCAAGGGAGGAGTACACATGGTTGGCTTGAACACTTCCTCAAAATGGGCCCAGTTCCAGAGAGAAACTCCCTAGTTGTAGGAGGGGCAAGAAACATTATCCATAGTGAGAAGGCCACAGAGATGGAATCATCTTCCAGGATGAGATGGCCACTAGAATGGGAAGCATCTCTATGAAGGAACCTTAATGCCCAGTCTAAAAACAGCCCTGAGATATCAACTGGGCATCGTGCGAATCTCAAAAATTGTACAAGGACCTCAATAACTTTAACAATGGGTCGTATGAACAAAAAAATTGTGGCTGTACCTTTATCAATACTGATATACCACAACTGGAGTCTTGAGCCATTAGAAATACCATATTTGATTCAGTTAAGACATGCCTTTGGAGAGTTTCATTGTGAATCATACACAGAGTTATCTTTCAAGAAAATCTCCCAACACTAGTGTTGACCTAAATGACTCAGCACTGCTGTATCAGCAACAACATCATCACCAGGATCCTGATTCCATTTGTAAAGTTCAAATTTCTAAACTGATGGTGATATTGATCCATATGCTCTCAGTGTGCTCATACACTATTCAACTGTCATAGTCCAAGTTGAAGGAAGGGTACTATGGGACCTTATTTTGGAAAATGTTTAGGCCCAGAAGGCACCAGGAACAAAGTAGATGTGATCGTGCCATTAGTTTGGTTTGTTTTGATATAGGAGCCTAGTCTCTTAGCGTACAAACCCCCAGAAGCTGGCTAATTCTTCTACCTGGCTCCTAAGTCATTGTCTAAACACAAATTTGCTCAGGGTTCCAGACTTTATCCATAGTTCCTGGTTCATAGTAGGTACTTAAGAAATATGTGCTAATGACTGATTGACAGGTGGGATTTCAGAGTTAAACTCCCCATGAGAATAGAGCTTTAACAGTACTGAGAGTATAGAAACCTGGGTTTGCCATTTTCTTCTCCAGATCATTTTTCAGATGAGGAAACTGAGGTAAGTAGGATTGAGTGATTTGCCCAGGGTGACACAGTTAGGAAATATCTGAGGCCAGATTTGAACTAAGGGAGATGAGTCTTTCTGACCCTAGTAGTGGCATTCTATCTACTTGGCCACCTAGCTTCACTTCCAACTGACTAATTGATATCAACTGTATAATCAACGGAAAGGAGATGAATGGTGGCTCATAACCTGAATGCTGGCCAATCCCAACCCCTCAGGGCTATCCCTAAAAGAAAGAAGTAATCAGTCACCTTCTGGGGGTCCAAATGACCCATATAAGTGGGAGTTGAGGAAGTCAGCCCAGAGGAGTTGCTAAATCAGAAATTTCACTGATAAACTGGAGAGTTCCAGAGAAAGCCCATAAAAATGGTGAAAAACCTTGGGATATGAGATGGTACTCAGTAGAAGGAAATGGAAATGGTTCTCTTAGAGAGGAGACTTAGGAAGAAAACGACAGCTATGTCAAAGTATTTGGGAGGCTGCTGTGTAGAAGGATGAACATGCTCTGTTCCACCTCAGAGGGAAAAACCAACATTGATGGGAGCTGCCAAAGGCAATGGAGGGAAAGAGTTAGGGGCTAGACCTGTGATTTCATTTGGTAGAGAGAACTCCAAGATGAAGAAACTCCTCATCCTGGGACACACTGGTGCCATGTCTGCAACTTAGAGAACTGCCAAGAGCATTGGCACTTGTCCAGGCTCACAAACAGCCAAAGTATGTCAGAGATGAAATTCGAATCCACATCTTCCCGCCTCAAAGGCCAGCTATCAATGGCCCAGCCACAGTGCCTCAGGTGTGATAACTACCTGAGGTATCCCAGAAGGAATTATTGGTCAGGTACATGTTGGATGAGCTGGCTTCTGAGAGCCCTTCTAACCCAAAAATTCTATAATTCTGCCAAAGATTTGCCCAGGTACTGGCATTTTTTTCAGCCTGTATTATAAGATTATAGATTTAGAGTTGAAAGAGGTCTCAGAGGGCATTGACTCCAAGCCCCTCATTTTACAGTTGAAGTAACTGAGTACTAGAGAAATGATTTGCCCAAGGCCACAGAGGTCATAAGTGGCAAGGCTGGGATTTGAACCCAGGGCCTGTGACTCCTGATCCTATACAGGAAAAGGGGATGTCTTTTCCCCAAGGGCAAAGGATGGTGGGGTGGTGCTTTGAAGGTGGGGCTATTCTTCACTCTCATCCAGTCTTGCAAAATGAGAGGAGAGGCTGAATTTTCATCATTGCTAGAGAAAGGTCATACGTCCCATACACTAAAAAAAACCTGCCCCTTTTCCTTCTAGTTCAGTTCACTTCAGGCTGAACTCTTGAAATAACATTCCTCTCAGGTGACTTTTCTTCTTTGTAGAAACAGCCTCTTAATTCAGTCTGCTGTTTACTGAGAAAAAACACCCAAGCAACAGAAATTCCAGGCATCCAGCCCCTTGACTGAGATGACAAATTCCTCAAATTGTCCCCTATTTTTCTTTCAATTATTATTCCATATCCAGTGCATTTTTAAAATCGTATTTGTGATCACCTTTTCCAGCCTAGGAAGGAAAATATGACTTGTCCCATGGAGGGCTTTCCAAAGGGAAAATTTAAACATTTATGAAATGAAACTCACTGCATGACTTTGGGCATCACCAGGTTTTTTTTCCCCCTTTAGCACTCAGTTTCCTCACAATAAAAGGATTCATTAGATCATTTGTAAGGTTGCTTCCAGCTCTCACATCCCATAGCCCTACGATTCCATTCTGGTTCCATCCTGAAAAGTCAACTAGATTTGAAATCAAAGAATTTGGGCTCTAATCTTGTCTCTAACTCTACCCGTATGACATTGGGGGTTGGTCTAGGTGACCTCAGATGTCTTTTCCTACCATAAATCTTTGATCCTAAGAGCCTATAAACCCCAAGAATGAGCCACCTTCTCACGGCATCCACCTGTTTGGGAAGGTAAATTTAGTGCCATATCCTGTAGGGAAACACTAATGCTCAGGTGCTGGCTGATCCAGGAAAAAGAAAGAAATGAAGGTAAGGTTCCTTCTGGGACAACTCCCTGGGTCTTTGGTGCTCTGTATAGTTGGATAAAGATCTGTTTGAATAAGCAGATTGCCTTTATAAGTTCTTTCAGGTGAAGTCACGCCCTTACAACTGAAGAACAGTAACACACACTCATTCAGACCACACTCATGGTGTTTCATCAGGGCCACACCTTTTATAGAGCTTCTCCCCCATTTAATATGTTGCAAGGATTCACCTGCAGCTGAAATATCCCTGTTCAGGTAGAAGATAGAATCATAGGCTTTAGGCCTGGAGGGGACCTCAGAGATCACAGAGCTCACCTCTTAGCCCCTTCATTTTACATAGGAGGAAACTAGGATGAGCCTCCCCTAAAATCCATAACCATTCAACAGCTTCTGACTTAGAAAAAAGCAACCAGTTAGGCCAGTGTGAGACCTGGCCAGTTCTTGCACCCCTGGGGCCCATCCCTCTTGCTCTGGACTCCTGAGGCCTAATTTCCTGGGTTTCTCTCTTCTTGGTAGGTGTTCCTTTCTGACACACAAACTGGGTTTTGTCCTAGGTCCTGGTGAAGCAGCAGATCATGAAGTCTAAGGCCAGGGCTCTCAAGGTAATAAACATAAGATCCTGGTTTCTAGGTGCCTGGGAAAAGAGGTGTGATTCTGTGCATTGCAGGTGGCCAGCCACTCCCTCTGGCTGGCCTCCCTGCCCGAGTCAACTCCTTACTGGTCTTAAACAAGAAAAGGAAAGAAAATCAGCAGAATCGTCCCAAAATGGGACGTCTCCAGCTTTCTGCGAGATGTCAGCAGACCTTTCGCCCCCTCCTGCCGCAAGCAGCCCGAGTGCTGACGGAGTTTCCATCTGTCCTTTGGATACACTCTGTATCCTTGTGCGTGTCTGCATTGTGTGTCTCGTACATGGTACTGAGGGAATGGAACACTTTCTCCTGGGGATCTCCCCCAAAGACTCCAGGGAGGTCTGTTTCCATGGGGGAGATGTGACAGGCCATTGAACACTGGTCTCTTCTGAGGCGGGCCACAACCTTCCTTTCCATCTCTTTCCCCAGGGCCCTCCCTGTAAGCACCAGCTTCTCCTGCTGAACAAAAAGGAATCCTACCCCAAGAAAGAGGAGATGCTTAGGCAGCACATGGGAGTCCAGTTGGCCTGCTGAGCAGCCCGGAGGACCAAGTGACCAGGTCTTTCTGGAGGTGCCCCTGAGGCATCTGGAGAGAGCCCCCTGTCTTGTTTGTGCCCTGGAGAAGAAGGCAGGTTCAATAGCCATCCTTCTGCTAGCTTAGAGTGTTAGGTAACGTTGACACATTGGGGGAACAAAACAGACTCGATGACAATGGAAGTGGGCAATTTCCAATGCAGGATCCTAGGTTTGGAGCTGGAAGAGACCTATGAAGTCATTGACATTTTACAACTGCAGCCTAGAAAAGGGAAAGGACTGAACCAAGGTCACAGCGTAGAGCCAAAATTCGACCCCAGATTCACAGACAAGTCCAACAAGCTCTCACAGACCACTTCTCATCCATTCCAATCAAATGATTTTGAATAATGATTCAGTAGATATTTAATATATAAGACACTATCTCTGCCCCTCAAGAAGAAATATGGTTGAAAGATGCAGCAGGGTTGAATGGATAGGGCACTTGCCTGGAATCAGGAAGCCCCGAATTCAAATTCTGCCTAAGACCCTTACTAACTATGGGATTCCAGGTGGTCACATAGTCTTTCTCAGCCTATAAAATTCTAACCTGTTTTGAAATGGGTTGAAAATCACTTAAACAAGAGAAGTGAATGTCCGACTCTGCTTCACCCTGGGCAGAGCCCATCCAGGACACTGGGCTCAGCTCTAGGTGCCGATTTCAGTGCTGAACCTCGTCAAATGACAGAATTGGGTTTGATGACCCTGAGAACCTGCCCAGTTGTAAATCTATAATTCTGTAAGAAATGATTAACACACACACACACACACACACACACACACACACACACACACACACACCCCGAAAGCACTAAAGGCAATATTCAATTTAATCAACAGCCTAAGCAACAAGCTTTTATTAAGAGCTTGTTATGTGCCAGGCACTGCGATAAGTTCCAAGAAAGGCAGGAGAAGCCCCTGGCCTCAAGGGGCTCACAGTCTAAGTCTGTGTCTAGTGCTAAAGAGTCAAAGATAAAAACAAAACTGCCTCGAAGCACTTGAATCTCCCTGCCTGAGGCCGTAGAAAGAGTCCAAGTCAAATGGGAGACTTTGTATAAAAGAATGTTTGAGTACGAAGAGACCGAGTCTGACATCCTCCTCCCTTTATATTACAGCAAAGGAAACTGAGGCACTGGAGAGAGGAAACCCAAAGCTAGGCAAGGAAGCCTGGGACTGAAACTTTGGTCTCTTGACTTCCAAGTGCGTGCATTTTCCATTTGTCCATTTCCCGATTTCTCTAGTGATCCAGACATGATCCGGACATATAGGAACACTTGCTTTTCACTACATAGAGCTGACTGAGAGGAAGGAGGCCATGCTATTTGGGTCTGGACACTTGGGCTCACTTTTGGGGACAGGTAAAAGTGCTACAATCGGCCATGTGACTCAGGGGATAGAGAAAGGACCAGGAATCAGGAAGACCTGAGTTGGAAGTGAGCCTCAGATACTTAGTAGCTGTGTGGCCCTGGGCAAGTCATTTCTCTTCTGCCTCAACTGTAAAATGGGGGTGGTAATAACAGTGCCTCCTTCCCAGGGTTGTTGTGAGGCCCAAACGAGATGGCATTGACAGATTGCTTAGCACAGTGCTGGGTTTGTAGCAGGCTCTTAATGAGTTATTGTTGTCTTCTTCCTAAAGGAATTGAGAGGCTTTGGGAACCAGAATAGAGCCAGGATCCAGACCAATGGGGTCAAATCCCAGTGCTGTCACTTATTCCTGTGTGACCCTGGGCAAGTTCCTTCACCTCGGTGGGCCTCAGTGTCCCTGTTTGTAAAGATGAGGGCTTTGAACCTGATGACCTCTGAGGTCCCCTTTACCTCAAAATCTATGGTCCTGAAATTGGATCCTGCCACGCCAGACCCTGCCCCTAATTCCGGGGGTTAAGTAGGGCAGCACTGGGAAATGCTCGATTTCTGTAGCGAATTTTTAAAATTGTAAAACTTGAAAACAGGGAGATGGTGTGAGCAAAGAAGGCAAAGTGAAGTGTCCAGACCGAGGCAAAGGAACAGGCTGGATTATGCCAGCAGTGGTAAGCTGGAGACCGGGGGAAACAGTATTTATTTTTCAGTGTGATCGTACACATCCCAGAAACTGGCAAATGCCGTACATCAGCGCTGGATTGGATTGATTATTTTGTTGATTTTCTACCCTCGACAAAGTAATAGAGAAAATGGTAAGAATTCAGGTAAACTTAAAAGTGCGTCATGCATTTTCAGAGAGCTGATTGTTAAATATTTATTGGCATTGCCCTGAGCCAACATAAAGTTGTTGGGTGTGGTTGGAAGGAAGATTGGCTCTGGAATCAGAAGACCTGGGCACAAAGTCACTTCAGCTCCCTGGGCCTCTGTTCTCTCCTCTATAAAATGGCAGGGGAATGGGGGGGAGGTTGGACTAGATGGCCCCTGAAGTCCCCTTCATCCCATATCTATGGATGAGCACTGAGCCTAGAACCTACCAGAATAATGAGAGCTGCCATTTGGCTACCATGCTCACCTCTACAAATACTGTCTCACTTAATCCTCACAACAACCCTGGGAGGAAGGCACTTTGATTGTTCCTGCACCCAGAGCTAAGAATTAGGGAAAGAGAATCCAGAAAGAGCAAAGAACTGGGCAGGCTTGGCAAAATGACAACACCAGTTATCAAGTTAGAAACAGTCCAAGACAAGGGCCAGGCCCAACAAGAAAAGGCCTGAATGCCTCTGAAGATGAGATAGACAGAAGGGAGCGAGTGAGGAAGGAAGAGGTAAGGAGAGTAAGGTGTGCTGCAACAGGACTAGGTTGACCCTTTCAAGCTTGGGGACCGCCCCCTCCTCCCCCCGTTTGTTATTTTACTGGGGTGGCTGGGAAGGAGGGTCTGGGGCAGTGGGTCCTCGGGCTACTGCCTTCATGACGCTTTTTATTTTTTTATTTCCTGAGTGTAGACAGCAGCCCAAGCTCTCAGAAATGATGCAAAATTGCAATACTGTGTCCCCAACTCCAGACCCACCTCCCTTGATGGAGCTGTTGATGCCTTCTCTAAAAGGATGGAACCCCTCAAATACAGCTGTGTAGACTGCACATGGCATCACTAATGAGAATGGTCCATGAGAAGCAGAACTGAAAAGATCACTGGGTTCTATGAGTACAGAAGATGAACGTAACAGAATACCATTGTGCCTTAAGAAATGCTTGTAGGGGATGGTTTCAGAGAAATCTGGGAAGGCTTGTCTAAACTGATGCAGAGAGAAGTCAGTAGAACCAGGAGAACACTGTGTACAATAACCACAGCACTGTTAAGACAAACAGTTTTGAAAGCCTTAAAAACTCTGACCAGTTTGTGGCAGCCGTGATTCCAGTGCACCAGTGATGAGGGACGCCACCCATCTCTTGAAAGAGAGAATATGGATGACATGCAGAATGAGACACATTTTTGGATGTGGCCAAAGTGGAAATGTGGTTCATGTAACTATATTTTCTTAGTAGGAATTTGTTCCTCATTTTTTTTTCCTTTTTGATGGGGGTGATAGAGAGATGGAGAGGGAAAAACAAAATACACAGAAATTTTTTAAAATAAAATTTAGTTTGGAAAAAAATACCAAATTCTAAAATAATCTCCATCTGTTCCTGGTTGTGTGACCTTGGGTAAGTCATTTGACCCAATTTCCTCAACAAAATGTGGATAGTAATTCTTGCCCTGAGTATCTCACAGAATTGTTGCAAGATTCAAATGAGATAATGAGGGCAAAGGGGCCTTAAAACACAAGACAGATGTGATCATAAAGAAGATTAGTGGTCTTTCACCAGTCCCCATGCCCTGAAGTCAAAATGCTCCACTATCCCAACAGACAAGTGCAATTAAACAAAATAAACCAAAAAAAAAAAAAAAAAGATTAGTGGCGATGAAGAAACCAGTTCTTCCTGCAAATGCCTACAAATGAGGGTGTGAATAAAACTAGAGATAATGTAACACAATGGAAAGGTTGTTGTATTTGGAGTCCAACGTGGGTTTGCATTATAACTCTGCTTCTGACTGCTTGGTGACCCTCGGCAAGTCATTGAATTTTTCTTGGCTTCAGTTTCTTTGTCAATAAAATGGAGACATGCTGTTAAATGAGCTCTAAGCTCAGCTAATTAATCAACAAGCATTTATGAGGTGCCTACTATGTGCCAGGTCCTATGCTACACACTGGGGATCTCAGTACAAAGAATGGAACCATCTCTACTTCCAAAGAGCTTACACACCAATGGGAGAGACAACAAGTTTCAGAGAAATCTGGGAAGACTTGTATGAACTGATGCAGAGAGAAGTGAGCAGAACCAGGATAATAATGTATACAATAACCACAGAATTGTATAAACATATACATACACAAACACATACAGCATAAACAAAAACAGTATAAATATAAAGTGAATAAATGAAAATATTTACACAGTAACTTAAAGACAATGTAGTCTGGGAGGGAGGGCACCACAAGTTGGGGAGATCAGGATGTGTTTCATGCAGAAGAGCCCCTTAAAGGGAGAATAGAATGCTTTGAGGCAGATGTAAGAAGAAATACATTCTAGGCATGGGAAATGGCCAGTGCAAAGACCCAGAGGTGGAGAGGGAGTGTGGTACCAAAAGCAGGCCAATTGAGCTGGATTGCAGAGGACAGGAGGTGACATTATGTCCCATGAGGCTGGAAAGGTTGGTACCAGATTGTAGAGGGCTTGAAAAGCCAAACAGAGGAGTTTCTATTTGATTCTAGAGGCAAGAAGATGCCACTGGAATTGATTGAGTACAGGAGTCATGTGGTCAGATCTGTGCTTAAGGAAAATTGCTTTAACAGCTATGTGTATCAGATGAACTGGGGTAGGGAGAGACTTGGGACTGAGAGACCTATTACAAGGCTGCTGCAATAAGTTAAAGGAGAGATAATAGGGGTCTGAACTAAGGGGGAGTTTGTGCAAGAGGAAAGGAAGGGGGTTGGACGCAATTGCTGTTGCAGAGGGACAAAGAGCAAGATTTGGCAACTAACTGTATATGTAAAGTGAGGGAGAGGGAGGTATTAAGGATGATGCAGAGCTTAGAAATCAATGAGACTGAAAGAATGTTGAAAAGGTAAATAGGGAGCCTTGGAAGAAGGGAGGACTGTTTTTAGTGGAAGGTAGGTCCTGGACAGCTCCGCCTCTTTGTTCTTAGACCCTCTTCTTATATTCCCATGAATTTCCTAGATTCTCTATGTACTAGCCCTGAGGAAAGCTAGAAACAGTATTTGGAGTGGTGAATAGAAAATCATTGGAGGGGTGTGTGTTCTAGCTCAGCAGGGGCAGGGGGAAGTCAACTCATTCTTTTATCACTCCTCTATTTGTTCCTCTTTTCCCCTTCTAACTCCTAACTCCCACCACTTTATTAAAATGAATCATCCTGGCTGCAGAGATGAGTCAGGGCCCTTGGGTCAAACTGAAATGTACATTTCCCCACAAAAGAGTGCTGGGATGGCCTCTGTCTCTGAGGTATGCCCTCCTGTCTCTAGACATGAGTGTCATAGCCAGAAATGGGTATTAGGTGGGAGGTGATATGGGAGGTGGGGATGGCCAGACAAGTTTGGAATCAAGGGAAGATGGGATTTAGAGGTGATCTGATCCAACCCTTCCATGTTATAGATGGGTAAACCAAGACCCAGGGAGGGGAAGGGAAAGAAAGCAGAGGATGCCATAGTGAGAATGGACTCAGGAACTGACATTGTTCAAACCTCTCATTTTATAGAGGAGGGCCCCAGGTCACCAGCTAGTTACATATCCCAGTTCTCTTGCCTCCTGCCTCTTGACTTCTCCTGTTAAGGAAAGGGATGCTACTAGTGGGTTTGAGGCTGGCTTTGAGGGGAGAAGATGATCAGTGTTTGAGACAATACTCAGATTCTAGAGGATTCCAAAAACTTGAGGATCCTGACCGTCTTGACTTCCAAGATGTGTTCATTAAATAGGGGCAAGATGTACTGGGGGTACTAGGAATAAACAGAGCTGCCAGTCAGCTTCAAGAGACTTGGAGAGCATGAATGGGCTCCATTAACATGATCCACAAAAGCGGTCAGCCCAGAGAAACCTGGTCCCACAGTGGCTTTATTTTTAGCTGAAATTACCCCATGACAGTGATGAAACTAACTGAACAATGGACAGACCTGTGTTTGGCTCCTTTTACAGAGAGCTAAGGCCTTAATTCTTCAGTCTGTTGTTTCCTGCCTTTAAATAGCTCACCATCTCCTCTCCAGAGGGGAGCTAGCTGTTTTAATTAGGCATTGTCACAGAGAGAGAGAGAGAGAGAGAGAGAGAGAGAGAGAGAGAGAGAGAGGGAGGGAAGGAGGGAGAGAGAGAGAGAGAGAGAGAGAAAGAGAGAGAGAGAGAGAGAGAGAGAGAGAGAGAGTTGGGGGGAGAGGGAAAGACAGACAGAGACAGAGAGAGAGGGAGGAAGGGAGACAGAGATGGTTGGGTGAGTTGAGAAGGAGGGAGAGGGGAGGGAAGGAGAGACAGACAGACAGAATGACAGAGACACAGCGAGGCAGAGAAAAACAGAAACACAAAAGACAGAGAGGGAGGGAGACAGAGAGAGAGAGAGAGAAGGAGGGAGGGAGGGAGGAAGGAAGGAAAGAAGGAAGGAAAGAAGGAAGGAAAGAAGGAAGGAAGGAAGGAAGGAAGGAAGGAAAGAAAGAAGGAAGGAAGGAAGGAGGGAGGGAAAGTGAGAGAGAGAGAGAGAGTTTTCTTTAGCAAATACAAAGGGTTACCATGCCAGGATGCTGCAGTAGTAAGTAAAAGTGGTGCCATCTTTATACACTGGCATAGTGCACTCCCTCCCACACAAATCTTCCCTCGAAGAGCCCAAAGCAAAGCGAGCTATTTAAGGATCAGGAAAGAGAAAAGGATACTGACAATGTGAATCTTAAGTTTTGTTGTGTCTTTTGGGGTGGAATTTTACTCCCTGTAAGATTTGATTTAATATAGTAAATGTGAATACTTTAGAGTCTTCAAATGGAGGAGTTCTTTGGGGAACTTCAATAATCAAAACTTTATTTCTTTCAGGAAAAATAATAGCGATGAAGAAGAAAACAGTAAACATTTCCGTTGTGTTTCAAGGCTCGCCCGGCATTTCACAACACTATCTAAGGACTGATCACAATCCGTGTTCCATATACTCTTTTTAAAGCGCGAATCTGTCCATGTGCCTCTGCTGCCCTCTCCCCCCAGCCCTCAGTGGCTCCCCACTTTCACTAGCACAAAACACAAACTCTTGGTGTTTAAAGCCCTTCAAAAGCGGACCCCTTTCAGGCATGTAACACATTACTACCCTTCATCCTGGGCTATTCCCTTCTCCCCATTCAGCATTCAATTTGCTGCCACTTTACCTTTGCAAAGGTATTTTTCATACATACCTCCTCACCTCCATCTCTTGGAACCCTACCTTTCTCCAAGACTCATGTGCCCTGTCCTACTGCAAGTCTTTCTTTGTTCTCCTCAGTGCAAATGTTTCCACCCTCCTCAAAGTATCATGTATGTACTCATCCGCCATCCATCCCGGTGTTGTATGCCCCAGCAGAGTGTGAACTCCTTGGGGATAGTAATAGGTAGCTTGCTCTTCTTGGTAGAAGGGGTTAGAACCAAGAATGAGCTCACCCACTTTGACTTTAGAATTCAGAGAGGGGACCCTCCCCCAAGTCGGGAGGCACATCCAGCCACCCAATCCAGCTACCTCCCAGAACATGTGGAACAGCATTTCTGGGGCAAAGATGATTTTTTGCATCTAGGTTTGTGATATGTGCTGAAAGGGAAACAACAGAGAAAGGAAGTTTCTCTCCTCTTCAGTTCATCTTGACTTAGCCTAATTGTATTTGTAAATTGTAATCTGTAAATTGTATTGTAAATGTATTCCTAAAGCATGGGTGTGATTATGTCACTCTCCTGCTCAAGGAGCCTCTGTGGTTCCCTAGTGTACAGCTTGAATAAACTACAAGATCTTTACTTGTTACTTTGAGCCCTTCACAGCCTGGCTCCAATGTGATCTCACTCATCTCACCTCATTTCCCTTCCTCTATTCTACCCTCCAGCCAAAGTGGCCTCTTTAGGGGATCGAGAGGGAAGAAACCTATGGGTTAGTGAGTCAAACCCCTTATTTTCTGTTCCAGGACACTGAGGCCCAGACAGGGACAGGGACATGTCCCTAGTGTATATAGATTTACTTATTTATGGTGCAAGGTCATGAAAACAGAATGAGAGAAAGAAGGAACGTGAAACCAGGTCTTTTGATTCTAAAATCCATCACTTTTTCTACTGTGAAGTTCTACACTACATGTCTAATCTCCCACCTCCATGCTTTTTCAAAAGCTGTGTCCCAGAATGGTAATGTTCTCCTTCCTCACCTCCACCTCCTGGAATCTATAGCCATCTCAAAGATTTAACTCAGCTGTCATCTCCTATGTATGGCCCTTCCTATTCCCCAAGTTATCAGTGCTTCCTGCTATCCTGCCCCCAATTTTTGCATTTATTTTTCTGGGGATATACTGCAAATCCTAGCAAAATGCAAATTTCTTGAAGGCAGAGTCTATTTTGTTTCTTTCTCTGTATTCCCAGTATCTGGCATAGTTCTTGATACTTAATTAAGTAGGGGCTTAATAAATGTTTGTCAACCTGAATCAGACCAAATAAAATGTGACCCTCTCCTGGAGGAGTTTATAATCTAACTGGGAGATAAACGTGGCCTATAGGAAGCCATCAGAGAGACCCATCATCCCGTCATAGAATCTAGAACCCAAGGGGACCATGGTCACCAAGAAGAATGATTCCCCCATTCTATGGATATGGAAAGTGAAGGACAGAGAGACAACTTGTCAAAAGCTGCACAGCTAGCAACTGGTAGAGCTGACAGCAGAACCCAGGCCTTCTGCCATTCTGATGGAGCAGACAGCTAGGAGAGAGTGTGCCCACAGTGGCGTGGCTTAGAAATGGCTGCTCCCAGGATAAGGCAAACCCTTGCCTCTTAGAACCCAGGGAGAGATTCAGGGGCAGAGCCCAGGTGGTTTCAGAGGAAGGGGTTTGAGACGGATGACTGAAGTGGAGATAATAGCATCTGGAAATGGCACAGAAGAGGAGTTTGTCTACAGGCTACAGAGATTGCCCACCATTCTAGACTTGACCTTTTGCTTTGAGCAGCACTCCAATACCCTAGCAAATCTATAATCTATATATAATCTATAATCACATCCAAGTAGATAATCCCTTCAGTGGTACAGATAGCCACTCATCCTTGACTGCCCATCATACACAATTTTCAGCTGGGTCCTATCACATCTGTCCCATGTGCTGGGGTTTTTGTTTTTGAGTTTTGTTGTTTTTTTTTTTTCAGGAAGATATTATGGTTCAGTGGAAAGATACTATTGGGAATTTGGAGAGTTCTATTCTCCCAGTTACTACCCTTGTGACCTTGGACAGGTTCTTTTATTTCTCTGGGCTATCTTATCTGTAAAACAGCAGTGGAATGGATGGAAATTGGACTAGATGACCTTGAGGTCACATCCAGCTCAAGATCTCTGACCTTCTGATCCTGTCTTTGCAGAGAACCCAATGGAGCCTCCCTTGCTTTTGGCAATACCCTATGAGAATATAGAAAGCACCATTATTTGGGATGCTTTTCTTGGGAATTCCTGCCAGGTTTCTGCCAGCATTTTTCATGTGGATGCCCAAGTCTGATACTGAGCCTTTACACTCTTGCTTATTCTGTCACAACTTGGAGATCTGAAGGGAGAATGAAAAATGTCTCTCTCCTCCAACAGGAAGCCTTGTGTGAAATGAAAACCCAGGGTGTTTGGGGGAAAGGGGGTACTGGAGTTGCTATCATCTGCACCACAAAGTTACTCCACCTGACATCTCTCCATTTCAGTTCAGGTGAGTCATGCCCCTTCCAGGTAGATATGATCTGAAGACACCAAAATGTCAGGAGCCCAACTGGATAGGGAAGGTGGGGAGGGGGGAATCAGCAGGAGCACTGATGTTGTCTTGTTGTCATGGTGCTTTCAGTTAGCATCCCACTCAACAGCTGCTTTGTTGGCATTTTTGACACCGGAGGCTGGTGTCCACCCCCTTGCCTGCACGCACATGCACACCAGACACTCGCTCTCCCAAAGGTCTAACTCAGAAGGGGGGGCACATAGTTAAAAGGAGGAGCTCATCTGGACGACAAATCTGTTCTCCCAGAATAGTTTGCTGGGAAGCAGCAGGAATGATGTCACAGTTACCCATAACAGATGACATCAGCTGAAACCTTCCAAGGAGAATCAGAATCCAAATGAGCCTATCATAGCCTCTCTCATGAGCCCGGGGTGAACTCTGGGAGCTGGAAACAGGCCATCTGAGCCTCTGGAAGGGGCATTCAGAACAGTACCTCACCTGGGCTGATCCTTATCTAATAGCATTTGTGCTTGGTGGAACAGGAAGATACGTGAAGTAGCATCATCTCTAAAATCAGCACCCAGGCACCAAGAGAGACTGAGACAGTGACTTTTTGTATCCCCTTAACATCTGGTCTTAGAGGGGCGGTGTGCCCCATACACTGGGTTTGGAGGTAGAAGACCTGGGTTTGAATCCTGGTTCTGACCCTTGCTTGCCGTGTGACCATGGGGAACTCCCTGTGGTTCTCTTGACCTTAGCATTTTTTCACTTGTAAAATGAAAGTAATGATAACACTTCGGCTACCTGTTTCTCTGCCTGGTAGGGTTCTCAGGAGCTTCAAAGGAGATAATGTATGTAAAATACTGTGCGATTATCAGCTATTATTACACCACTGGTGTAGGGATCTTGTCCAGCTAATGTCAAGAGACTACTTATCTGTTACTCTTAGCCTGAAGAGATTTGACTGAGGCAAAGACTGGTTAAGGGGTTTGTCCAAACAAACAGTGACACGACTTGAATCCAAGAGCGAGACTAACCTTAGAGTCAGCAACACCCGAGTGTGAATCCTGTCTCAGACACTCACTCCCTAGCTAAGTGACCCTGGGCAAATCACTTAAACTGTCCCTGCCTCAGTTTCCTTATCTGTGAAATGGGGACAATGTCATAACCCTGACCTCCCAGCGTTATTGCCGGGATCCAGTGAATCAGCATCTGTAGAGTTCTTTGCAAACCTTCAAGAGCTACTTATTATTACCTTCCCTAGAGAAATCCAGCAGAGCCCAATCAGGATAAATGGTCTGATTCCCAGCTCCAGAGCTGGAATACATTTATCTTGTCTTTCTTGCATTTCTATATGCTTAATTTCCTTTTTTTCAGAAGTCTCGGTCCCTTGCTGTGTGGGTTTCCTGCCTGGCTTTTTTTTTTTCTTTTCTTTTTTTTATTTTGCTATCTCCCAATGTGTTTGGATCCTTCTTAAAAAAATAAAGAACAAACAAATGTATTGGCTACATCAAAGACAGTTTCTTAAAAAAAAAAAAAGGAAGTTCTTGTCCCTGAATAAGTTTGCTTAAAGGTGACTCAAAGTTAAGATGCCCCAACCACCCTGGTATTTTCCAGGGAAGCCTGATGTCCCGCCAGTCTTTGTTTTGCAAACCAGGGTGAGGAGGGAGTCTGGTGCTATGGAAGAACCCCGAGGGAATCAGGTGTCTCTGACACTCACCAACTGTGTGAATGAATAACCAGGGCAAGGGACTCTCCAGGCTCGAATTTCCCGGTCTAAACGAGGAGGTGGGCTTAGCAGATCTCCCAGGCCCCTTCCCACTCTTACATTCTATGATTCTCTGTATTGGACCGGGCTGCTACCAGAGCACCAAACCTGCCACTGCCAAGGAGCTTGGATGCCTTGCCATAGAGGACTCCCTGGCTTTGTAGTCAGAAGACCTGAGTTCAAATTTTAAGTTTTTTTATTTACTGCTTATGTGACCTTGGACACTTTTCTTGGTTCTCAGGTTCAGGTATCTTCTCTGTAAAACAAAGGGGTTGGTTTTGATCAAGGTCCTTGACCTGTTTTAGTGTTCTGGACCCCTTGGGCAGATTCTTCTCAGAATCTTGTATAGAATTACAAAGAAAACCAATTCTAGTGAAATAGCCATCAAAATATGGTTTAAAAAGAATTTCATAGATTCAGAGGTGAATCGTCTGTCAAGGAGGTGAGTCCAAGGTCCCTTCCAGTTCAAAATCTAAAATGATCCTAGCAGACCGTAATCAGCTTTGATCTTAAGGAAGGACACTCACTTTGAGAAACACTGGGCCCCTAGTGATACATCATAAAGAAGTAGTTGGGGAGACTGAGTTTTACTCCCCCCTCAGACATCTGCTGTGTGACTGGGGAAGGCAGGTCACCTCTCTCACTTCAGGTTTCCTCAACTGGAAAATGGGCAAAATGCTGGCTCCTCCCTCATAGCATTATCGTAAAGATCAAACAAAATCACGTTCATCGGGGGTTTGCAAAACTTAAAAGGGCCACATAAATGTTAGTTATTATTCAGGGCACAACCGAGAGAATGCAATAAAGCCCCCCAGGCAGCTTCTCCCGACTTAGAGAAATGGGCCCCGGCTTCTTTTTGTCTCAGGAGGAAAGGCCTTTCCCGATGTTGAGGGAACAAAGATTTGTTTAATAATAGCTAACTTTGTGATGGCATCTCCTCAGTTCGGAGCATTTTACAATATTCTCATTTGATCCTCACAACAAGGTGGGAGGAGTAGGTGGGATTTTTATCCCCTCTTTACAATCTGTAAAAAATAGCCCCTATCCCCCCCCCACCCCAGCCAACTGGGTCCTTGAACACTAAAAGAGAAACCATTCTCCGGCCTAATTTGCATTCTTTGGACTCCTACTCTGTACTTCCTGGGTTTCCCCCAGACCCTGGATGGCCCAAGTTGCTTCTTTTGATTTGAATCTTCTGGCCAGCCGGGCTGCTCCCATGCTGCTACATTTGGGTTACAAATTCAGCAGAGGGAAGCAGAAATCCAAGCCAAGGATTCTTCTCATTGAGTTAAGGAAACTTGAGCCCTGGCACCATATTTAGGCCTGGGAAGCTTACTCAAGGCTCCATTTGTTCGTTTTTCTCCTTGCTGTCACATGTCAGAGAGACTGCAAAAGAACAGTCCAAGGGACTGAGTCAAATCCTGTTCTTGTTCAAAGGACAGACCTGATCTTTACATTTTTTGGGCTTAGGAGTCATGGTTGATGGACAGGGAGTGGCCAGGTGCCAGGAATCCCTCCTCTGCCCTCTGCAAACAGGCTTTTGGTTCAAAGGGCAGTTGCCCAAAGGTTTGTTTCTTCTTTTTCTTCATTTTTCTCCTTTCCTTTTCTTTCCAGGCAGATCAGTCACTCCTCCATGACTTACAATGTAGGACCTAGGCATCATTTGGACCTAGACCTTACTGGTTCCAAGGCAGGACCTCTTTCCACTATAACACATTACTTTTTATCCAAAGTTGGTGACATTGTACATGTACATGTATCTGAAAGCAATCACAGATACATGTACATGTATCTGAAAGCAATCACAGATGTCAAGACCCTGGCCACCTTCAAGAGTGAGCAAAGTTCTCCTTGTCTGGGTTAGAAGGGAAGCAGGATTATTGGATGGACAGAGGCCCCAGGATGGTCCTTAGAAGACAACAGCACAAACTGAGAGTGCAGAGACTGGTCATACCCCAATGAAGAGGCAATCTATCTTTGAAGATTGTTATGAAGCAAGAAGTTAATAGATTTAGGAATCACTAATCAGTCAATCAACAAGCCTTTGCTAAGTGTCCAAAGTATGCCAGACATTGGAATGAAGCAGTCCATGTCCTCAGCAGACTTAAATCTATTATGGGAAATAATGGATACACATACGAATATATATATACACAGATATAACAACATGTGAATATGTGCATACATATACAACAATACAGAGACACACATTAGGGTGTGACTGCAAATTCAGGCAACTTAGCAACTCTCTCCACCCTGTGTTCTATAATGTTCTCTTTCTGAGACCCTCCAAATCTGTAGCTTTCCTAGACCCTCAGTAGCTGATCTTTGCTCATTCCTCATTCCCTGGAGCAATACCCCAATTCAAGCTATCTGAGACTTCTGTCCAGAAGGTCACGGCAATCATTCATTCATTCACTCAACACCATGTATTAAGTCCTTCTATGCTGCAACTTTCAGAGCATAAAAACCTCCCTCAAGACTGCCAGCCACTTTCTTCATACCCGCAGAAAGAGGCCACAGAGGTGGAAGCTGAACCTCAGACACATTCAGTAATATATGGCGATCTGTGATAGAGGCTGACTCATCCTCCCTTGGGTTGTTTGGGCCTTTTTTGAAGCAGCTGAGAGCAGTTTCCATCTTGTTTTGTTTGTTTTTAATCTCTACAACTTACACTGGGTCTGATACTGAGTAGATGATTAATAAATACTATTGATTAATTTATTAAAGTACCACCACATTTAATGATAAAGCTGGTAGCATCATCACTAATTCCCTTTAGCCATGTGATGGGAGACTGGGCTAAACGGGGTACCAGGGCTTGGGAGTACTGCATCTTCCTCTCAAAGTGCCTCTCTGCAATGAGCCTGCCTTCCACAGATGATTATTTTGAAGAAATGCATGGAACTAAGAAAGGGAGCGATAGATTAGGGTAAATTATCTCATATAAAAGAGGCAAGAGAAAATTGTTACAATGGAGGGGAAGAGCAGGAAGGTGAAAGGGAATGGGACAACCTTACTCTCATTGAATTTGGCTTAAGGAGGGAATAACATACACACTCAATTGGGTATCTTACCCTACAGGAAAATAGGAGGGTAGGGGATAAGAGGAGGGAAGATAGAAGGGAGGGCAGATTGGGGAGAGAGGGTAGTTAGAAGCAAACATTTTTGAAAAGGGATAGAGTCAAAGGAGAGAATAGAATAAGTGGGGGATGGGATAGGATGGAGGGAAATATAATAAGTCTTTCACAATATAACTACTATGGAAATGATGTGGGTAACTATACATGTACAATCTATACCGAATTGTTCATCTTCCCAGTGGGGGTGGGTGAGGAGGGAAGAAGGAAAAAAAATCTGGAACTCAAAGTTTTAAAAATAAATGTTTAAAATTTGTTTGTTTGTTTTTTTACATGCAACTGGGAAATAAGGTATACAAGTACTAGGGTATAGAAACCCATCTTGCCCTACTAGAAAGTTAGGGCAGTGAAGGGGGAGGATATAAGAGAGAACAGATTGGGGGAAGGGGTATTCAGTATGCTTGATATTTTGGGGTGGAGGTGGGAGAAAGATGGGGAGAGAAAAAATTATAACTCAAAATTTTGTGGAAATGACTGTTAAAAACTAAAAATAAATAAATTTTTAAAAAAAGAAATGCATGGGACTTATGGAGCTGAGCTGAACATTTTACTATGCCAGGCCTTGTTTAAAAAATTCTTTAACCACAACCCTTGACACATCGTGTAGGGCTACTGAAGAAGATACTGATAACGTTTCTCATGTGACTCCACCCATTACCCACCATCCAAGTGCAGTTTCACCAAGTTTAGATGGGAGACAAGAGGGCAACCCCTCAGATTCCTCTGGCTGGTAGGATCAATTGAGGGGGTTACCCTAGGAAAAGAAAGACATATCATGTCTCTCTTCTCTGGGCTCTTTCTCTATCATCTATCTAGGCCAAGGCAGCAATTCAGTTCACAGGTAAGTGCAAGAAGGCCCCAGCCTGGCCACCCCCTGAAAGAGCTGCAGTATTTCCAAGGATTCTGGAAGTCCTGGGCTTTCAAAATTTGATTATCCTAGCTGCCGGGAAGCATCTTTTAAAGTATCCCAAGGATTTATTTTTACCTCTTCTGTGTCATGAACCCCTTGGATAGTCTGGTAAAGCCTATGAAGCCCTTCATACAATGTTTTTTAAGTGCATAAAATAAAATACAGAGAATTATAAAAGAAATTAATTTTATTAAAATGTTATTAGTTATCTATATCTATATTATATGAGAGAGAGAGAGAGAGAGAGAGAGAGAAAGAGATGATAGATTTAAAAAACTACAAGCTCAGGGACCCTGGATCACACATAGACTCTTGGGCTCACATGGACTAAATTCTCTTTGGAACCTCATTTCTTAGTTACTGGAGCATAATCCCCTAAGATATTCAAGGTATATGGTTGGGTACTCAGTTCTTTTTAAGGTTTGGGCATGTTGTGCATGGTACAGATTTTATCTCACCCCACAGAAAATGTGAAAAGCAAGAGAACTCACTAGGGCCTATGAACAGATACAGACGTACAATCAATCAATAAGTATATCTTCATCGAAAACTATGCCAGACCCTCTGCTAAGCAAGGGCTCCAAAGAAGAGACAGGAGAAGAGAACAGACTCCTTTACAAACGGGGAGGAGGGGACTTGGCATATATTGTCAGATTCTGGCTTGGTTTTAGTGATTTCTTTTTCTCCTTTTTTCTCTTTCTATTTGTTTTCTTTTGAAAAATTCTTTGTTAAAAGAATTTTAATTCAGAGTTCTGGGACAGCTAGCTACTTGGGAGGGGAAAGAAAAGAGATATAGGGAGAAATTTAGGTAAAGTGAAAACAAAAAATATCAATAAATCTTATTTAAAAAAAACCATCCCTGGCTCAAGGAGCTTAAATTCTAACAAAGTACTAAAGTGCTTTTTAACCCAATAAAAATAAACATTAGCCTCCCCACCTAGAAAAAAAATAGAAATTGGGGTAGCTGTTGGGATGGCACAATGTTTCTGTGCAATTCCTCTCCCCCACAGGATCATAATGGCCCCTCAAGACTCATAGTGCCACCCTGTGGCTTAACTTCCTGAGAAGGTAAATTTCCTACCCAACAAGCAATCTCTGTTCTGTCAGACCTGGCGTTGTCTAAATACTCTGAATAAAAGCTGAAGAGTTATAGAGCTTATCTTCTTTGGTCTCTGAAGAGCTTGTTGCAATAAGAAAATCTCAGTCTAAAAGGTTTGGTGCCCAAACTCTTGAATTCAGAAACTCTCATACTTGGGGTTATCCACAAGGTAGCCCACAAAGTGAGGACTCCTCTCTTAGGTTGCCCAAGCACACACCTTCTCTTCTTCCATGTGTTTCTATAGAAAACACTCTGGTGGAAAGACCTCAGAACTTAGAATCAAGAGGATGCAAGTTCAAATCCTGCCTCAGATACTCCTTTGCCCTTGACTCTGGGCAGCGCTTAACCTCTGTCTGCCTCAGTTTCCTCATCTGTTAAATGGGAATAATAATAGCACCTGCCTCCCAGGGTTGTGGGAAGGACCCAACAAGACAATATTTGTAAAGCACTACATAAAAGCCAGCTACTACTATTATGACAATCATCTTTATTATTAATAATAAACTTGGAGGGGCAGAGCCAAGATGGCAGCATAGAGTCAGGAAAACTCTGTGAGCTCCCCCCATAACCACCTCAAATACCTGTAAAATATGACTCTAAACAGATTTTAGAGCTACAGGACCCACAAAGTGACAGAGAGAAATGAATCTCCCACTGAAGGCAGCCTGGCAGGTGGACAGGAAGGGTTCATCGCAGGGCTCTAGGAGCCAAGCCCAGCCCCAAATGAGCCTGTGGCTTTAGCCCCAGGGCAGCCCCAACCAGCAGTGGCTGGAGCTGACTTCAGGAGAGTGGATCACCAGCAGCTGTGGCAGTTTCCAGAAATATCAACCCATAAATGCCAAAGACAAAGTAAAAGGTCAGTGCGGAACTCTGTTAGAATTGGGGAGGACACAGGAGCATGGTCTGGTCCCTGCCCCCAAGTTGAGAAGCCACCTCCACGTGGCTATTTCAGAGCTCCTGGCCTACAGATTATGGGGGAACCAAGTGACAATTCATAGGCTAAGTGCTCTTGCCTTAACCTGCCTGGATTGGGATCACAGCCTTGGGTGGTGGTCCTGAGGTGTGTGACCAGTGAGCCAGAGCTTGTGGCTTCAGAGAGGGCACCCAACTAATAGCTCTGGCAGCTGTGAAAACCCCAGCTATTTGGGACAAAGGTCTCCTCTCTGGAAGCAGTGTTCTACTGTGGCAAAGAGCTTAACAGTCAAGTAATTGAGTGGCAACATGAACAAGCAAAGAAAGTAAAGTAAGCACAGCAATCAAACCTTAGATTCCTTTTTTTGGGGACAAAACGGATCAAAGCATGGAATGGGAGGAAGACAATAAAGTCAGAACTCCTGCATCAAAAGCTTCCAAGAGAAATATGAACTGGTTATAGGCCAGGAGGAGCTCAAGAAAGACTCTGAAGATCAAGTAAGAGAAATGGAGGAAAAATGGGAAGAGAAATGAGAACGATGCAAGAAAATCATGAAAAGTGAATCAACAACCTGACTGAAGAAAATAACACCTTAAAAAATAGATTAACTTAAGTGGTAAAAGAAGCCCAAAAAGCTAATGAGGAGAAGAATGTCTTAAAAAGTCGAATGTGCCAAATGGAAAAAGAATTTCAAAAGCTCACTGAAGAGAATAATTCCTTCAGAATTAGATTGGAGCAAATGGAAGCTAATGACTTTATGAGAAATCAAGATACTATTAAGCAGATCCAAACAAATGAAAAAAATAGAAGGCAATGTGAAATATCTCATTGGAAAAACCACTGACCTGGAAAATAGATCCAGGAAAGACAATTTAAAAATTATTGGACTACCCGAAAGCCATGATCAAAAAAAGAACCAAGACATCACC
>CM053580.1:14792403-14814796 GCA_028627135.1 Pseudochirops cupreus | reverse complement strand
TGTAATGTTGTGAATATTATAATGTTTTGAATGTTTGTCTTGATTTGTAATGGAATAAACAGAGTGTTCACTCTATTTTGTAATCTGAACTCTAAAAGCTGTTCACAGTAGCATTCCTTTGGGAATCTGCTGGTGCATGGTGTTACATTCATATAGGTAACAACCAATCAATACACAAAGCATTTAGTAATTAATTGTCTATGAGGTGATAGATAATAGTTTTAAGTATTGAATTAATCAATAAATACTTATTAATCACCTAGTAGGTGGCAGGCGCCATGCTAAAGCAGCAGAGATACAAAAAGACAAAGTGCTTAAGGTCTAATGCCCCTCCCCTACAACATGTAAATGAGATATATGTGTATATAACATGTCTATGGTATATATGTAACGTATATGTGTGTGTAACATAGCATATATGTACATAGTGTATTGTAATGTACATATATGTATATAACAGTGTATATGTAATGTGTATTATAATGTAACGAATATATTCTATACAATGCATGTATTCTATGTAATGCATATATTATACAGACATAATGTATATATTACACATATACATGTATGCATATGCAGGGAAGTACCAAGAAGGATACAGTGGCCAAGAGGATGCAGAAATCATGATGATGAGTCTGAAATGTGAAAACAGAGGCTCCTAGGAGAACTCAGGGCCGACTGGGGGCAGAAGTCCATTACCCAGATGGTAGACTTACAGTAGAGAGATTGATGGATTTGAACTCCACCTTTGGGATAATCAATCTAGACCTGGAAAGGGCCCAACCCCTCACTTGATGAATGAAGAAACCAAGGTCTAAGGAGGTCAAGGGAATTGTCTGGGGTCACAGACAGGATTGAAAACCCAGCCCTTGGCCTCCTCGATCAACTCTCTGTTATGCCTCTTAGCTCAAAGGGTTGAGATTTCCTACCTCTGTGACTTGGAGCAAGCCGGTTCATTCACTTCCTTGGGACAGAGTTTCTTCATTTATCAAAGAAGTTGCAGTGGTTGGCCTCAGAGGCATCTTCTAGTTCTCCAGGGAAGCCCCTTCCCTCCCCCAAGTAAAGTCTAACCAATAATGTTTTACATATGGTCACATGGAAAGAGAGTTCACCATGTTAACCAAGAAGAGCATTGGATATTTCATGTTGTATCCCCCAAGGGAGAAAGAAAAGTCAAATCATGGTTACCTAGGCAACGCCATTATTTTTGTTTTCCAGAGACTCGGAGCCCATCGTTGACATTTTCAGTCTAGGTGCAATTATTAATGGGTCAAGCCCTGGCCCTGGTCCAGCTGCTGAAATGTTCCTGCCCTCAGAGGCAGGGCTAGGGGAGCAAACCATGAACACTCTGGGAGCTAAGAGCAGCACCAGAATGGGACTGGCTTTTGAAAATCAATCCAGTCCAAGGCATGTTTTTAAATGTGGTGAATGGCAAAATACTTCCTGATATGTTCCCAGGGACCTTGCAGGACACAGCTAGCAGAAGAAATGGAAGGGAATCGGTAGGCAACCCAGTGACTCTTAGCCCAGTTAGGTATGAAATGGCAATAATGGGAGAGATGTAGATTTTCTATATGACCCAACTTCTTCCCTGACCTCTGAGCCCTTCTCAGATTTCAGACTACTAGCCTCCCATTGTAAATCCACTCATTCTTAATCAATCAATGACCTTTTCATTAAGTGCCTACTGTGTGACAGGCATTCTGCTAGGTGCTGGAAAGAAAGATAAAAAAATACAATGGTCCCTACCCTCAAAGAGCTCAGAATTAAAACTCAACATTACTCTGGAGGAACCTTCGCCCAGAACAGAACAAGGGCCCCCTTCTGAATGAGAGGAGGTTAGGTATGTGGATTACTGGGAGTGGAAGACTGGAGCAGGAAGGGGAAAAGGCAGTCACCAGAGAGTCAAAGCAAACCTTAGTTCTTCCATATTACTCATAAGAAACTGAGAGCAAGAGGAAATGAAGCTACCCAAGATCCCAAAGGGAGTAAGCATGTGAGGCTGGATTTGAATCCAGGTGCTCTGACTTGATGCTCTTTTCCTGGGACCCTAATGCCTCCTACATCTTTCTTTGGTCTTTCTCTGTTCCAGAGTCAGAGAGTACATACACATTTATTAAGTGCCCACTGGTGCTGGCTGCTGTGGCAAGTGCTGAGGATATGAAGGACGCATGTGATAGTATCTGCCCTCAAGGAGACAACACATCCGCAGAAACGCAAATCTTTCTTTTCTGCGTAGCAGCCAGGGTGGGATATGGGCTGAGTAGGAGTGAATTACAGAGTTGACTTCATCTTGCAGAAGGATGAGTTTCTGAATATGTGAAAGGGTGGATAATGAGGCGAACTCCCTGTGTGCCTTCCTTAAATGCTGCAGGATCTGGGAGAAGCTCTCTAATATTCGCCCCACCCTCTCCAAACAGAGGGGAAGAGGGGCCCCAGGGTAGGAGTTACTAAGGAGGTTGGAGTTGGTTTTAGCTTGCAGAATGATTCTTTGGAGATCATGAAATCCAGGAGAACAGCTTAGTGGGAAATACTTCTATCTTGTAGGATATCCTTACTTCTGTTCTGACATTTCTCTGTTTCTTTCTCTGAATCTCTATCTCTTTGTCTCTTTCTCTTTCAAACACAAGCCTGGGGAGGGGGTGGTAATGGGAGGAGGTGGCAGTACAGTGGTTAGAATTTGCTAAAATTAGGTTCAACGTGGCCTAAAAAGAAGAAAAACAACAGGTCTTAGAGCTCACAACCTCTCTCCCTACCTACTCTGGCACTCTGACTGTCCTGGGAACAAAGTAACTATTCCACACTCCCCTTAAAGGGCTTGATGATGTATGCCCCTAAGGGCATTTCTTTCTCCTTGTCAAATGCACACACACACGTAGGTTCATACGTGGATACACAGGTATACTTATGTAGAAATCTCAGCTTTGCTACTTACTAACCATGTAACCTTAAAAAAAAGTCTCTTTACTTTGCTAAGTCTCCATTTCATCATTTGCAATAAGGGTCTTTGGTTTAGGAGAGATGGCCAAATGACCATCTTTTTATTAATTATATGTTAGCAATAATAAAATGACTATCTAGAAACCATGTCTCTCCAACCTTTTATATGTCACATATGGAAAGGCCTGTGTTTCAGGAAACTCATTTGCATCATGCCTATAGGTTCAAGGGACAAGACACTTTGTATTGTGACATAGAACAACAGTAGATATTTGTGCTCTTGGTGGAAAGCCACTGAATCTAAGATGATAACCCCAGTGGCTTGATCTGCTGGGTGAGCTCAGTGGCTATGATCACCTCCCATATCTTACTCCTTCCTTTTAATTTTCCATTACTGAAGGGCCAGTAAAAGTTTGAAGTGATTCATGTCTTCAGGAGGCTTATGTGTTTGCATAGAAGCCAAGCTATTCCCTGGTTTAAAGTTTGCAAAGTCACTATAGAAACAAGTTTCTAGAGTGGAAAAAAGAAAGAGAATCTCTTTGAGGAAGGCAGTATAGTTGTGACTCATCACACACTCTTACAACAGAATGATTAATAGAAAAGGAAACTCTCCTGGAGGGGATTTGAGATAGAAAAAAGTTGGGAAATGTGAACAGCAGGGACAAAGGGATTACTGCTATCAGTCCAGCACTCCACTGTGGTGGAACTAACTCTAAGGGAAAGGGTAAGTATAGACAGGGGAATCCCCGGGAAAGGACCTCTCATCCTCACAGCCTAAGGAACCTGGGTCCAGACTCCATGAATGTGCTGATGTGAACAGATGAGTAAGTAGGGAGCCAGTTGAGGGACCTCTGAGAGACCAACTGATTGGGGGACTTCTCGCAGGCTGTCTGATGATGGCTTCAGTCACCCAACCCAACCCATCTAACAAACATCTATTTACTACCTACTATGTGTAAAAGTGTTCTAGGAGATACAGCAGTAGTTTTGAATAGAAATGAACTCTTACAGGCTGTATATTAACTTAGAAAACCACAAATTAATGTTATCTAGGTCGTATTATACTCTTCTTTATTTTGTTAAACATTGCCCAATTGAAATTTTAATCTGATGTGGCCCTACTCAGAACTGTTACTGGATCCAAGCTTAACACCTCTGGGATAGGGAATAGGGACTAGATCTCTGGTGTATTGGTGACACTCAAGTGAGGAAACTCCTTCTCCCAGAATAGCTCAGGACCTTTCCTACAAAGTCTTACAGAGTTGCCTAGGGCATTGAGAGGTTAAGTGACAAGCCCAGGGTCACATGGCCAGTATTTGTCAGA
Source organism: Pseudochirops cupreus (assembly GCA_028627135.1). NCBI lineage: Eukaryota > Metazoa > Chordata > Mammalia > Diprotodontia > Pseudocheiridae > Pseudochirops > Pseudochirops cupreus. The sequence goes on along the minus strand of CM053580.1, from coordinate 14,810,529 downwards.
GATAGGGATTGCGTTCAACTCTTCTTGGCTCCCAAGCCAATTCTTTCTGCACTGAACCACACTGTGTATAAAGACAAAATGAAAAACCATCCCTGTTCTCATGGAGCTTATAGTTTAGGAAGGAAACAAGCCTTAACACACACATTATATCTTCAATGAATTCAAGGGCATAAAACAAAGGGGAAATCTGCTCCTCAAAAGGGGTGATGACGGATTTGCTGTTAGTTTTTCAAGATGGGTAAGAATAACAGAGGATGAATAGAACACTGGCCCTGGAGTCAGGAGGACCTGAGTTCAAATTCAGCCTCAGACATTTAACACAAACTATGTGACCTTGGGCAAGTCACTTAACCCCAATTGCCCTGCCTTCCCCCCTCCAAAAAAAAAAAAGGATAACAGAGGAAAGAAAGCCAATCCATTCCTAAGGAATGGAATAACAAAGGCTAGTGATCCTTTAGACTAAGAAAGTGGAGAAATGCTAGAGGAGCTGTGAGAGAAAGTTATTGTTCAATTGTGTCCTGCCTTGTGACCCCATTTAGAATTTTCTAGGCAAAGATACTAGAGTGATTTCCATTTCCTTTTCTATCTCATTTTACAGGTGAGGAAACTGAGGCAAACAGGGTTAAGTGACTTGCCCAGAGTCACACAGCTAGGAAGTGTCTGAGACTGGATTTGAATTTAAGCATTTGAGTCTTCCTGACTCCAGGCCTGGCAGTCTATCCACTGTGCCACCTGACTGCCTGAGCTGTGAGAAAATGGGCGCATTAATGCACCGTTGGTGAAACTGTGAATTTGTCCAGCTCTTCTGGAGAGCAATTTGGAACTATTTCTCCAGAGTTACTAAACTGTATGTTACCCTTGGACTAGCAATACCACCACTAGGGGTGTATCCCCAAGGAGAGCAAAGAATGAGGAAAAGGTGCTAGCTCTTTTTGTGGTGGCAAAGAACTGGAAACTGGAAGGATGTTCAGTCGTGATAAAACTGATGTGATACAAATATAATGTAATACTATTGTCTTGTAAGAAATGATAAAAAGGAGAAATTCAGAATAACCTGGGAAGATGGGAACTAATGTGGAGGGAAGGGAGAATAGCCAAGAAAACAATTTATATAATAACAACAAGATAGGAGGGACAGACAACTTTGAGGGACCTAAGAACTCTGATCGGTGCAAAGACAACCACTCTCTAGAGGACTGATGGTAAAGAATGCTGCTGAGCTCTGAAAAGAGAGCTGAGGCTCAAGATGTTGAAGGAAACATAAATTTTTGGACATGGCCAATGAAGAGATTTGTTTGGCTTCACTATTCATATTTGTTATAAGGTCTTCCTTCCTTCCTTCCTTCCTGCCTTCCTTCCTTCCTTCCTTTTCCTTTCTTCCTTCCTTCCTTTCCTCTCTCCTTCCCTTTCCTTCCTTCCTTCTTTCCTTCCTTCCTTCCTTCCTTCCTTCCTTCCTTCCTTCCTTCCCTCCCTCCCTCCCTCCCTCTCTCTCCCTCTCTCTCTTCTTTCTTTCTTTCTCCCAGAGTCAGGTCAGTGGATGGTGTGTGTGGTGTGTGTGTGTGTGTGTGTGTGTGTGTGTGTGTGTGTGTGTGTGTGTGTGATAGAGGGAAAGGGAGAGAGAGGGAGAGATGGGGAGGGGAGGGAGGGAGGGAGAGGAAGGAGAGAGAGGAGGAGGAGGAGAGAGAGGGAGGGGACAGAGAGGCAGGCTTTCTTAGTTTTCATCTTCTGGGACTTTTTTGGTGGGGGGATATCTGATATTTAATCATCACCTACTCGTTGATATTCTTGCCTCCTTTGGTCTCCATGACGAGGCACCATCTTGGTTTGTCCTTGCCTTTCTCTAGCTTTTTTGTTGGCTCCCTACTTTTCTCCCCAATGATATGTATTATTCTCTGAAGATCAGCAGTTCCCCCAAATTCAGTCCTGAACCCACTACTCTTTCAATGTCCTCAGTCAAGTTGGTAAACTCTTGACTTTGAAAACTCATCTACGCTCATGTCTCCAGTCCATCAGTTCTGTGTGGCTGAGTCCAGTCCTGAGCTCACTCCTCTGCTTTAGCCTGCATGTATCTCACATATGCTTTCATTCAGCTGTCCTGCCAGTGGTGGGCTATTTACATAGTGAGCACCTAGTAATGTCTGTAGAAGTTGAGCCCTGCAACCTGAATGTATATTCAACATTTAGGGAGACAGCACAGTACTGTGTAGTACTGGCTTGTTCAGTGGACCTAAGTTCAGATCTTACCTCTGATGCTTACTCTTCATGTGACTTTGGAAAGTCATATGAGCTCTCTGTGCCTCAGTTTCCACATTTGTAAAATGAAGGGTTTGGAGCAGCTAAGTTCTGAGGTCCCTTCTGGCTCTAAATATATGAGCCTATGATCTTTACTGTAGATGTGACTTCCCTACTCCTGATTTCTCAGTTTTGTCCAGAAGTCTCATCACTGTTCCAGGCGCCTTAGGATTGGAAATCCAAAAAGTGTCCTTGGCATAGGATCAGCATTGGGCATCTGACTGTTTGAGGCAGAAGGGAAGGACAGGGGCAGGTAGTCAGTGTTAGAAAAGATTAGCAATGCCCTGGAACCAGGTCTCATGGCCAGGTGGTAAGTCAAAAGTCAGGTAGGTATTTTGGGGTCCAGATGCACCTATGGATCAAAGGCCAGAGTAAAGCAGTAAGTCACCAACCAAGGAGAGCAGAAGGGAGAAAACTCAGAGCTCAGGTGTCAGGGCAACCAGTTGTTCAGAATCCAGACCAGATGAGACCTGGTTCATGAGCTAAGACAGATGGTGAATAGGCCAGGAAAACATAAAGGACCAGGAAATTGATGAGAACTGAAGAGGTAAAGAGCAAGGTAGGCAGGAGAACAGATGGGCTGGACTGGCAAGAGAGGACTTTTCATTCTGTCATCTCAGCCCTCATCTTCCGGATTGCTGGGATCTGCACATGGAAAGCGCCTTAGAGGTCCTCTGGTCCTACCCTTTCTCATTTCTTGCAGCTAAAGCAGGAATTCTCAGCCTTTCTGAGTGGCATGGGCTCCTTGGGCAGTCTGGTGAAGCTTACAGACCCTTCTCAGAATCATACTTGTTGCCTATATTCATAATGGAGGGAAATGCTCAATTTAAGGTTAGTAAAGGTAATGTTCTTTTTCCCTCTTCCAAGTTCACAGACCCTCTGGAATCTATTTGCAGCCCTCCAGAGGTATCTAGACCCCAGGTTAAGAAATCCTTCTCTAAAGCATCTCCAAGAAGAGATTATTCAGTGTCTCTTGAAGTTATCTCATGGTGGGGGGACTCACCACCTTGCTAGTATCAGACTTAGATATGTCTCTGTACCCTATCCCCCCAGTTTCCAGTTCTCTTCTCTGGGGCCAAACAGAACGAATCTAATTCCTAATCCCCATACTAGCCCTTCTGATAATGGCAGAAAGCTATTCTATAACCTTTAAAGTCTTCTCTTCTCTAACCTAAACATCCTCAATTATTTTAAGTGATTCTTCAGTGACCTGTCCTTTCAGCCTACGTGTTGACCCCACTCTGGTCACACTGGTTTATTAACATCCTTCCTAAAATACTTTGCCCAGAACTCAGCATAATTTCCCCCTTTTCTCAATGGAGTAGGAACTAATTTTAAGGTGAAGTCAGTGCAAGTGAAATTAAGTCAGCAGGTAACGTAGAGGAGTTCCAATACCTCCCCTTCCTGGACCAAGCCTCCCTTTGCAGGGCCACGGTGCTCTCTCTCTCTCCCCTGAACTCAAAGGTGTTTTGCTACTCTTCATTTTGGAGGAAGCTGCTAATGGGAAGTGTATCAGCTAAATCAGCCTTTCTACTGATAAAGATCTAATATATTCGAGGAAGTCATGTTATTTAAGTCCTCTGAGAAAAGAAAGGATGATGTAGCTATAGAGAAAGTTAGCAGCGGAACCCAAGGCTGCTTGATTCATAATTTTGTGAACAGGTGCTGAAGCTCCTACATTTTTAGAGCTTTTGTGTGGGCAGGGAGATGCAGTTAGGTGGTGACAATTTTATCTTTCTAGACACATGCTTCAGAGCTGGGGCTTTTTTGGTCCTTGACGTTTCCCAGAATGGATCTCGATAGAGACTCCCACAGACTCTCCCACATCCTCGGGCCTTAAAGAACTTTACAAATCAACATCCTCCCTTCTCTCTGCTCTGTAGAGGCATACAGTAAGAGGAGGCTCAGTGTGGTGACATCATAGGGGTTACAGCACCCAGCACTCAGCACTTCTACACTCTCTTTCATTGTAATAGATGCCTATATGTGAGTGTGTAGCCAGTAGACCCGGGTTCAAATCCTGATTCTGCTACTTCCTAGCTGGGTGGCCTTGGCCAGGTCATTTAACTTCTGGGGGCTTGGTTCAAGGAGGTTAGACTCGACTTCTAAATTCTCTTGCACCCTAAATCTTTGATCTTACAATTCTGTTTGTCTGGTGGCCCATAGACTTAGAATCTGATGCCTATGCCGAATGATTTGCCTCATTCTTACTTATTTGTGGTTGCTGCTGTCCAGTCCTGTCCAAGTGCTCGTGACCCCATTTGGGATTTTCTTGGCAAAGACATTGGAGTGGTTTTGTCATTTCCTTTTTCAGCCCGTTTTACAGATGAGGAAATGGAGGCAGACGGGGTTAAGTGACTTGCCCAGGGTCACACAGCTAGGAAGTATCTGAGACCAGATTTGAACTCAGGTCTTTTTGACTCTGGGCCCACTGCTCTATCCACTGTGCCACATAGCTAGGTCCCTTTCTTCTTAAAAGCAGGATAAATGGACAAAGGATTATTTCAGACAAGTACCAGCCTAGTGAAATGTTAGAACCATCCAAAAGAGCTAAAGTAGTGTGAATGAACAGAATAAAGAAGTGTTGGGCCATCTCTGTTTCTCCTTAATCAAACCACATCTGGATTACTGCGTCCATTTCTGGACAGCACCATTTGGGGGCGAATCAGTTTGGTGCTGATTAGGGAGAGAGCATTTAGCACAGGACTACCTAACCTAGGGAAGGGTCTATGGATAGATTTCAGGGAGTCTGGGACCTTGGAGCAGAAAAAACATTACCCCTTTATTTTTAGTACCCTGTGCCTTCCTCAGGAAGCCTTTGAATGTATAATGGGGTTCTGAGAAGGGATCCATAGGCTTCAGTAGAGGGAACCAGGGCCTACAAAGGGTTAAGAAGCTTTGAATGATGGGAAAGTCACCGGAAAAGTGAAGAGATTCAAATTCATGCCGTATGAAGAACCATGGAGAGAGGCTTGGGGGCCGAACAGGGAGGGTGCCAGCCAGTATTTGAAGGCCTACACAGGTTCTCCACCCCTGACTATCACAAGGAAGAAAGATTTGGCTTGTTGGGCTTGGCCTCAGGGGCAGAGTGAGGAGCCTTGGGTGGAAAATGAGAAAAGGCACGTAGAGACTTGATATTAAACTTGAAAACTTCTCAAAGAGCCAAGCTATCCATTGCGGGGCCTAGGGAAGTAGGGAGACATCCTCTTCACACAAAGGTTGGACGCTTAGCCTTGTGGGGATGTCTTAGGGAGAGTCTTTATCAGGTATGGGTTTTAACCTAGATGACTTAGGAGCCTTCCAAGTCTGAGATTCTGTGATTTTGTGAAATATCACCTAGTCCTCCCTGCCCTCTGTAGCAAAGGAGAAGGGTGAGAAGAGAGAGAAGAAGGGAAGAGCCCTGGCAAAGTTATCTAGACTTGTTCTTCAAGAGACTTGCACACTTCCTCCCTGCCCCTACCCACTTTCCTCCCTTCTGTCCTTCTTCCAGTACCTCTTCCCCACTTGAGTTCCCATTCTGCTCTCATCTCAGATTCTGAGGACATTTCCCCCTTATAACTGATGCCTGGGTCCCCTATCCCTGCCCCAAGCTTGAACCTAGGTGTCTTTCTTGACTCCTCACTCTCATAATTCAGTCTGTGACTAAGTCCTGTCCTTTTTACCTTTGGAATAGCTTTCAAGTACATCTTATGTCCTCTGACCCTGTCACCACCCTGGGGCAGGTTCTCTGCATTTCATGCCTAGACTATTGCTGTAGGGTGCTGGTTGGTCTAGCTTCCTCAGGTCTCTCCCTATTCCAATCCATCCTCTAGTCAGCTGGCAAATTAATCTTAAAGCAAAAGACTGAATGCCCACATCCCTTTCTCACCCTGTCACTCATTCAATCAACTCTAATACTTCCCTATTCCCTCCAGCATCAAATATAAAAATTCTTTGTTTGGCTTTTAAAACCTTTCATAACCACCTACCTCCCACCTTCTAGTCTTCCTACAACCTTACACAGCCCCACATTCTCTGTGATCCAATAACTGTGACCTCCTTGCGGATCCTCAAACATGGCGCCTATCTCTTGCCTCCAGGCACATTCATTCATTATTCCCCATTCTTGGAGCTCTCTCCCTTCTCTTGGTTTCCATCAAGTGTCAGCTAAAGTCCCACATCTAGTTCAACCTGTGCATAAAAAAGAATCCCCACTTTAGCATTGCTGTGGTCACCCAGCACTCCTTAAAGTCTCCAAGGATTTGGGGCAGCTCTGAGAGGTAGGAAGGTGTCATCCAGCCTAAGACTGCCTCTTCGTAGTTTGTAACCTCTGCTCCTGTAGGGCCACTCAGCACAAGGCAGTGTCTCCTCTCCGTGGCAAGAAGCCCTTCAGATTCCAAAGGGACAGATTTAGGCTCAACATTAGGGACAACTTGCTAACAATGAAAGCTGTCTGAAGAGGTGACATCTAGCTTGGAAGTCTTCAGACAGAGCTTGGAGAACCTTGCTGGTGGTGTCTGAGGATCCTTCCACTCTGGAATTTTATGATTCTGTGATTCCCTGAAATGCTTGAAGAAAAGCTAGCATGTTGGTTAGTCAACAACCACCTGAGTCTTCTCTTCCAGGGGTTAAAGATTTCCAGCTCCTTAAACCCCAGTAGTGTGTGGGTAAATGTTTAACAACAGCTCTCAAGAGAAAAAAAGAAGGAAAGGAAGGAAGGAAGGAGGGAGGGAGGGAGGGAGAGAAGGAAGGAAGGAGGGAGGGAGGGAGAGAAGGAAGGAAGGAGAGAGGGAGGGAAAGAAGGAAGGAAGGAAGGAAGGAAGGAAGGAAGGAAAAAAGGAAGAAGGAAGAAGAGAAGGAAAGAAGGAAGGGAGGGAGGAAAAGAAATTTAAGTTGTATCATTAACATTCTCTCCACCACTTCCTTAAATCTAGATGATCAATAAAACAATAACTTGAACCCTGATTTGTAGCAATTTGCCCATTTCTGATGTACAAATGCTCCCACTGAAAATTTAACAATGTGCCTTCTGCAGGCATTTTGAACCGTCTCCAACAGACCCCTCCTTCAGCCCATGATCCCATGGTATTTGCTCAAGGCACTTTCCCCTTGTCCTCCTCTGGACATTCTCCAGCTTATCAGTGGCCTAGAACTGCAGCCTCCAGGGCAGGATACAATTTTCTAAGGGTGGTTGGTCATCTTCCCAGAGTTCATTTAAAAACAGGTCATTTGGAACACTGAAAACATTTTCCTCATAGAAACGGTGGGTGAGTCAGTCAGCTACTAGCATTTTGTAACTGTGTGCAGAGCCTTGTGGAAACTAGGGAGGATCCAAAGTTGACATATGAGCCCTGCCTTCCCTGCTTGGAAGTGAGCATGGTCTGAGGAAGGGGACATGAGCTCCGAGTCAGGAGTCAGCCGGGTGAGGCAGTTCCCAGTCTCAGACTTGGTACATGACCTTGGCCACACAGTACATTCTCATCCAGTTTCAGTTTCCTTTGTGTTGAGCAATGACCTGGTGACCTCAGGGAGACAATGTGTAAAAGCAGAAAAAACAACAAATTCCAACGGACTCCAAAATCACTTTCAGAAAAGAAACCACGCGAGCAATGCATGCTCAGATCGCTGAACAGGCATCTGAGAGGAGGATGGAGCCTAAGGGGCCGCCCAACGCAACCCCAGCCCCTCTGCTGACCTGAACAAGAAGCCTGTCCCAAGACCTGCTCATCCATCCTTTTCTTGGAAGTCTTGCAGGGGAACTGCTCTCCTTCCCAGGCAGCCCCCTCCCATTGTTGCTTATATTTCGGTTGTATCTAACTCTTCATGACCCCATTTGGGGTTTTCTTGGCAAAGATATTGAAGTAGTTTACCATTTCCTTCTCCAATTCCTTATACATACGAGGAAACGGCGTCAAATAAGGTTAAGTGACTTGCCCAGGGTCACACAGCTAGTAAATGTCTGAGGCCAAATTTGAACTCAGGTCTTCTTGACTTTGGGACCAGCAGTCTATACACTGCCCATTCCTATTGAGTGTTTTTTGTAATTTAAAATCATAGGATTGTTGGTTTTGAGCTGCAAGAGATCTTAGAGGTTATCTAGTCCAACCTCTCATTGTACAAAGTAGGAAACTTGAGTCCCAGAGAGGTTAAAGGACTCCTCTAAAGCCACACAGGAAAGCTAGGTGTCACCGTGGTTAGAGTGCAGGACCTGGAGTCAAGAAGACCTGAGTTCAAATCTGGCCGCAGATGCTTACTAGCTGTGTGACCCTGGGCAAGTCACTTCACCCTGTCTCAGTGTCCCCATCCTAGCGAAGGAAATGGCAAACCAATCCAAGATGTTTTCCAAGAAAACCCCAAATGGGGTCACGAAGAGTCAGACAGCTGAAAATGACTGAACCACAACCACAACAAAAAGCCACACAGATATTAAATGACAAAGGCAGGATTTGAACACAACTCTTACCCTAAATCCAGACATCTGCTTTCCTCCCTTCCCATACACTGTAGCACAGTGCCTTTCTTCACTCCTGCTCTTAGACCAGAACCTACATTTGTAGAGCTACAAATGTCACTGAAGTACTCTTATTTACCATCGATGCCTGGCTTTATCCCTTCCAGGAAGGGATTGCCAGATCTCTGGCAAGTCAGTGTTACAATGGCTGATGGCTGCTCATAGTGAGCGGTCTCTAGCATCTCTTACTAATCATAGTTTTCTAATTTTGTCTTGTGTGTCACTAAAAAGAAATTGAGCTCAGTCGGGATCTCTCTTTCTTCTCTCTTCCTCCTCATTTCACATCACCCAGGTGTTTCCTTTCACCAACTTTGCCTTCAACCTTCTCACAAGGAGATGGCCCTTCTTGCGGAGACCAGTCCCTCCACACGAACAAGTGATCCATTCCATTCCACCTTCTCCAGCAGATTGCTCCCTCCAGCATCCCCACTCTCTTACCTGTCTTTAAATTCTCCCTGTTCTCAGGCTGCTTCCTGTTGCCTTCAAGTGTGCCCATGTCTCCCCCATGCTCAAAGCCCTCCTCTGAGCCTCTGTCTATAACAGTTTGAGGATAGAGAGGATAACTGAATTAAATTGAATTAATTCTGTATTTGAATTAATTGAATTAATTAATTCATCACTCAATCTCTTGAAAGTTATCAATAATCTCTTATTTGCTAGTCCCGTTGGCTGTGTATGGACGCTCAGTCTTCTCTTAGCAACCTTTGGCAATGTTGATCACTCTCTTTTGGATACTCTGTTCTCTGGGTTTTCATGATGCCACTCTTCCTGATTTTCCTCCTCCTTGTCTGCTCACAGGGCAGTTTTAGTCCTGTTTGCGGGATCTTTGTCCAACTCCCACCCACTGACTACTGCTGTCCCTCAGGTTTCTCTCCTGGGGGCTCTTTTCTTCTCCTTTCTTTAGTGATCTCATCAGCCCTCATGGCTTCAATTATCTTCTCTAGGCTAATGGTTCTCACTTATACATATTCACTTTCCTCCTAACTTTCAGCCTCCCATCTACAACTGCCTATCAGAAATCTTGAATTGAAGGTTCTGCAGACCTCTCAAACTCAACATGTCTAAAGCCAAACTTGTCATCTTTTCCTCAAAATGTTCTTTTCTTCCAAACTACCCCATTAACTGTTAAGTAAACTCTAGTGTCTCCTCATCAGCTTCAGGATCAGATAGAAAATGCTCTGTTTGGAATCAAAGTCTTTCATAACCTGGCCTCCTCCTCCCTTTCCATTCTTTTTATACCTTAATCTTCCCTTCCCTTCCCACCCGCTGAGTATTCTACTATCCAGTGTCTTTGCCTCCTGGCTTTCCCTAGCACAGGACACTCCATCTCCCAACTCAAGGCATCTTCTCTGGCTGTCCCCCAGGCCTGGAATCCCCTCCTTCTTCATCTCCTTCTCCTGGCTTCCTTCATTCCCTGTTCAAAGCCCACCTTCTCCAAGAACTCATTTAGTTATATTCCCCCGTAATTCTAGTGTCTTCCTAGATTATCTCAATCTATCCAATATATATTTTGTTTGTAGAAAATTGTTGGCATGTTGTCTCCCCCCATTAGATTATTGTGAACTCCTTGAGAGCAGGGACTATCTTTTACCTTTCTTGGTATTCTCAGTGTTTAGGATGGTGCCTGGCACAAAGTGGGAACTTCATTGATGCTTATCAATCTACTGTCCACAACCCTATGTATTCTACCACCTGGCTACCTAGGCCATTGTTGAAGGTCAGGCATCCATGGAAGTGTCACAAGGAGAGCCCCCCCTCCCCAAATGCCATTACTGAGGGTTTTTAGTGTCATAAAAGCTGGACACTCAAGCTGATGAAGCTTGGGGGTGGGGGAGGGATAAGGAACCAACCTCTGGACTTTTGTCTCTTTGGTTCCAAAGTAAGCCCAAGAGATAATGTTGTACATAGGCTGCCCCATAGTGAGTTTTGGTTTTGATTTGCCACACTTTATGTTGCATCTTTTTGGGTTTCCGTAGTTCCCATAAGGTTTTGACTACTAAGAAAGGAAAGCCCATTAACATCCATCGGGTTCCATTAGCGGTGGCTCATGGGAGAGGGTGGAATTCCTGTACACATTTTGCAGGTTTCATAAGCATCTTACTTTTGGCATATAGTGGTTTCACAGGGCCAATATAAGCAGTTTCTACTTCTGAGCAAGGAAAAGTGCCAAAGAATTGGTGAGTTCGGCTGGGAAAGGGAAAATGCATCATTGATTCCAGTCATAGGTATACACGTTGCTCACAATATTTGCTAGCATTATATAGCGCTTTAAGGTTTGTAAAGGGCTTTACATAAATTATGTTGTTTTATCTCACAACAAAGAACTAAGCATTTATTAAGTGCCTACTATGTGCGAGATCCAGTGCTAGTAGTTTTATAAATATTATGTCATTTGATCCTCACAATAACTTTATAAGGTAGGTGCTGTTATTATCCCCTTTTTAAGGAAGAGGAAACTGAGGTAGAAAGGATTGAAGTGACTTACCCAAGGTCACCCAGCTAGTAAGTGTTGGGGGTAAGATTCAAACTCAGGTCTTCCTGACTCCAGGTCCAATGCTCTACCCAGTACCTCACCTTGGAGTGAGAGTAGCTGTCCCAGAAAATGATGACTAGTTCTGTCCCTGAGGGAAATGAATTGTTTTAATCTTAACATTCTCATTATAAACAAAACTAGAAGACCAAAGGCAGTTGTAATTAAAATGGAAAGATGGCCCACAAGTTCCCCTTGGACTTGCAAATAAAATGATAAGTTTGTATTTTATGTAGAACCTGAATTCTAATCCAAGGCATTTGCAACCTTAGGAACTAATTGCTGTGGCTCTGCCTGCTGAGTCTATCTTCTGAGTGGGAAGCAAGGTTCATTTTTCTGGGACACATTAAGTCAAATGATGATTTCAGGTCTTCCATGAAATAGTGCATCAGTCATGTCCTCAGGAGGAATATCCAGCTTCTAAGCTTGATGGAAGAAGGGAAGGAGAGGCATGTCTTATTTGTTTCCTATCCAGAGACTATAAACAATTTAACTCAGGTAGATAAGGAATTCAATACAACATAGATTTACTGATGTTTCTTGTGCCTGGTTAGAATTGTGTTACGCATGGTAGGTGACATTAGAGAGGTATGGGGGCTCAGCCTGCATCATCAAAGAACTTTTAGTAAGATAAAATTCATAAATATTAAACAGTTATCCTACAAGCCAATAGAACTAATAATAACTTGCTAAAAATAGAGAATCAAATGTTATACTGAGAGCAAGACTAGGATTGGGCAAGGTCTGAAGTCAGTCCATAAATATTTATTAAGCATCTCCTATATATGGAGCACTAGAGATACCAAGGAAAACAAAAGGCAGGCCCTGCCCTCAAGGAGCTCATGGTTTCATGGGGAAGACAACATACAAACAAGCTCCAGACGGGATCAGTTGGAGATAATCTCAGAGGTGAGGTACTGGAATTAAGGGAGATCAACAAAGGCTTCTCATAGAGGTGGGATTTTCTTTGGGACCTGAAGGAAGCCAGCGAAGGCAGGAGGCAGAAGGAGCAGGGGGAGAATTCTACGTAGGCGGAAATGCCCAGTGCTAGAAAGAACAAGGCAGTCAGTGTGTTACAGGACGGGAATGAGTAAGACTGGGAAGAGAGGGAGAAGGGTGGTTTACAAAGGGCTTTGAATGCCAGATAGGAGACTTTTAAAAATAATATAAATGATATTTGTGGAAAAACATTGTTAATGTCAGATAAGGATCTGACATTATTCACGATAGAGTAGCTCGGTGGAGCAGTGGAGAGAGAATGCTGAGCTTGGAGTCAGGACCACTCTTCTTCCTGAGTTCAAATCCGGCCTCCAGGTGACCCTGGGCAAGTCACTTAGCGCTGTTTGCCTCAGTTTCCTCATCTGTAAAATGAGCTGGAGAAGGAAATGGCAAACCAGAAAACCCTAAAAGTGTTCACGAAGAGTCAGACACAAACTGAACAACAGCAACAAGGGTATTAGTGTGAAGTGCTACAAGCAGCTGAGTGTGAATCCTGCCTCAGACATTGGCTAGCTGTGGGACACGGGGGAAGTCGCTTCACTTGTATCATCATTTTTCCTGTTTCCTCCAGTGGCCAATACGGTGTCTGACTCACAGTAGGTAACTAATGTCTGCTGAATTAAATCGAATGTTCAAGTTTTCCCTAGAACACGGTGCCAGATAAGGGAAGACATTTTACAATATCTAGTCAACTGTACTTTAGGGCCAGTGCTTGGCCATCACCCACTGCTTATAGTATGGAGCGGGGGGTGGTATGCCAAAAGATTTATTTTTGATCCTCATTTGATGAATGAATTTCTATCCACACAACTTCTCTTGGAGAAACCAGGGAGAGGTACTAAATCCGGGGGCACTGATTTAACCCAACCTCGTCTCACTGAGTCACTTGTAAAATAGACGAAAGGATAAAAACATCACCCCTTTTTTCTGTCATGTAACTCAATGTTTGTGCTAAGTTTGAAATATCAGTGGCTGGTGCCAAATTTAGAAGAAGAAGAAGCAGGCAGAGGGAGAAGCATTCAGGCTGTCATATCAAATGGTTAAGTATAGATGCGGATATGATCATTTCCCCCTTTTCCCCCCTCTCCCAAAAAAGCCCAGAGTCCATTTGCACTGCAAAGTCTGCCATGTGTAATAGACACCGTGAAGGGCTGCTCTGCTGTACTCTGCCCCGATACTCCCGTGACTGAGCTCTGAATGACCACACATAGGTGCCCCTGGAGGAAGAAGGCTCTTCTACTCTTGCATGATGATGGAAGAAAAGAATGAAAGGAAGGACTGATTCCCCATCACTGGCAACAGAGACACAAAAGAATATGAGAAGAGTGTTTGGGGGTGGGTTTTGTACATACACAACCCAATGAGGAGATGCTCTGTAGTGCAGAGGTGTAGGGTCACTGGGATGCTATCATCTGCTGCCCCATCTATCTACCCTCCAGGCCACTGGATCTTGCCATCCATCCTGCCTGGCATGTACTTCCTTCCCTCCACCCTTTCAGTTCTGGAATAAATACAATCACTGCAACTGGAAAGGGTGAGTTAATCTACTTCCCTATAGCTCCACTCACCATTTATTTCCCTGACTTCCCAAGCCAAAACCCTCCACCCTAGCCCCCACTTCCCTGGAGGTACCATCTCCCCATCTGAGTGCAAGCCCTCTGAGAGCAGGGGCTTTCTCAGTTTTGTATTTCTATGCCTTGGGATCAGCACAGTAGCTGTAAATTCTTGATGAACTCTTCTCATTCCTTCACATCATTCATTTACATTCTGTATTGAGCAGTGCAGAGATAGGATTATAACATAATATCATTCAAGGACAAAAGGCAGATGGGCCAGTCCTCCTTCATGCCAGTGCTTTTCTTGGAAGAGAACCTCCAATGGGTCCTGTGTGACCTTGTGGAAATGACTCAAGCTCCCTGAGCCTAAGGGCCCTACTTTGTAAAATCCGGGGTCCCTCCTAAGGCCCCTTTAAGCTCCACTCTACAATCCCAGTTGTCCCATTGATGCGTCCCTTTGTTCTGGTGTTGATGACATTTTCCATGCCAACCCATGTCATTTCTTTGTACATTTTCAGCTAGGTGCCATACTGGATAGAGCACCAGGAGTGGATCAAGAAGACCTGAGTTCAAATCTGGCCTCAGATACTTTCTAGCTATGGCATCCTGGGCAACTCACTTAAAGTCTGTTTGCCTTAGTTTCCTCATTTGTGAAATGGGGATAATTATAGTACCGACTTTCCAGGCTTGTTGTGAGAATCAAATGAGATGATAATTACAAAGCCCTTAGTACCGTGCTTGGCCCCTAGTAAGCACTGGGGAAGATAAGCCACTATGATTATTCTTTTCACAGAACATACAGTCCTACAATAGTAATCCTGGGCCTCACATTTCTATATCCAAAGGCACAAAGCTTAAATAATGAAGAAGCCAAAGCCAAGGTCCTGATGTAAGGAGGCACATTTGACCCTGTAATTTCTCTGAGATTTGATAGGATGAAATCCATGGCAGAAATATGGCTCTTGATGAGTATCCCTAATTTCAAAAAAACCAGCCTAGGTAAAAGGGGTGGGTACTACAACTGTATATTAAGAAGAAAGGAAAGTCAGGAAGAAGGAGGGGAAGTATAGTAGAGAGCATTGGGGTGAAGAGAAGTGATCTTGCCATCAAAGCATATTAAATCCCACTTGAAAAAAGAGGAAATAGATGAAGAAGTTGGGTAATGGGCTGTGAGCCAAGTACAGAAATATGATGTTATGGTGATAGGGGAGTTCCACTAGAATAGCGTACTTTAATTCTAGGGTAGTGTTGCTCCCCCCCTGGAATACTCCCTAACTTGTACTTGACCTCATCAGAGTAATAGCTACTCCTGATTCAAGGTATTCTGTGGGACAATGCTCCTAAAACTATAGCTCATGAGCCCCCACTGGTGCGCTTCCAGATAAAAGCCAATAAGGTGATGCAATTAGCAATGGTGATGATAAAAGCATTTGTATAGCGCGTAAAGACTGGGCAAAATGCTTTACAGATACTATTTCTCCTTATCCTCACGACAACCCTGGGAATTATGTATTATTATAGCGTCATTTTACGGGTAAGGAAACTGAAGAAGGACAAGTGACTCATACAGCTAATGTCTCCAAGCCCAGCACTCTATCCACTGTGCCACCTATCTGTTTCAAAGCAAAGGTATTTACTGAGCTGGCTTAGTAAACTGAGCTAAGAACAATTGCCACAAAACATACTCCTTCCTCCCAAACCTCAGGATCACTCTCCTACAAATTTATACAGTGTCAGATGGAAACATGAGCATGTAGATAGCACATACAGAAATCACACTAATAGAAAGGTACACACTTAGGGAACACAGATGGTTGAGATCACCCTTATCTCTGATGCTATAAAGCCCAGCTGTCCATCTCTTCTGGTGGTAGGCCTGTGCTTCTTTCCTGTGTGCCCTATCTCTGCTGGGCATGGGGGTCTGCTGGAAGGAAGCCACTGTGGTAGCTGTGAAATGAACAGAACTCATTTATTTGATGGGAAGTGCACAACTCATAGGTCCTGGGTCAAGTCCTGCCTTTCCTGTTTAATATCTGTGTGACACTGAGCAGCTACCTCAGTTTCCTCATCCATAAAATGGAGAGTTTGAACTATATGATCTTTGAGGCACTTTCTAGTTTTGAACTTACAATCCTATAACTTAGTTTGTAAAAAGTTACGTGGCACTGCTTCCTGTCTGTCCCAGTATCTCCCACTGGGCATGTAGTGCCAAGGCATGATGATGCTATGGCTGATGAGGATCTGTGGGTAGGAGAAGGAAATCTCATTCCTTTCCCCAAGAGCCAAGGAACCTGGTTTGTTCTTCCAATCTGAGGTCTTTTCCTTTATCTAGCTCTCTTCTCAATTTCCAGAGTTTGCATTCCTCCAAGACATCCTCAGGCTCAAATGACTGCCTAGAATGTATGTCTTGTTCTTTCACATATACAAGGGGCCTAGCTGAGCCTTTGCCTAGCCAGTAACCAACCCTGGATTCCAGAGTAATTTGATCAGAGAACTTTTTCATACATTAAAGGATTAACAAAGCATCAATACTTCTTATGCCCATTTAAGTGATCTGTAATATCATCAACTGGGCTGGGGGAAAACCAACTAATCAAAGACCTCTTGATGAAGTTCCCCCTACTATAATTGAGATTCCTAGATGTAGGGTAGATGGGACAGCGATAACATAACAGAGGGCTGGCAGAGCTACTCCATTCTTTTGTTTTACTTTATATTAGGAATGACAGAACTACAACAGTTAGTAGTGAGTTGCTGCTTAATTCATTAGGAAGATAGTTGGTGAGCTGCCTAATTGGGACAGACTCCATCTGTTGGTACTGAAAGGACTAGTTGATGTGATTCTTCAACCTTTGACACTATTAATCAGCCTCTTCCTTGACGATCTCTTCTCTAGGGTTTTGGGATGCCTCTCTCTCCTAGTTTTCCTCCTTCTTCTCTGACTGCTCCTCCTCTGGCCCCTTTGATAGATCCTCTTCCAAATCACACCTTCTAAGCACAGTTGTCCCTTGGGGTTCTGTCCTGGGCCCTCTTCTTTTCTCTCTCTCTACTACTTCAGTTGATCTCATTAGATCCCATGGATTTAATGACCATTTCTATGTTGATGATTCTCCAGTCTGCCCATCCTGCTGACTGCCCATCCTGCCCCAGCCTGTCTGCTGACCTCTAATCTCACGTCATTAGCTGCCTTTCAACATCTCTCCTGGGATGTCTGGATAAACATCTAAATCTTGATATGTCCAAAACAGAACTCATTATGTTTCCCTCTAAATCCTCTCTCCCTCCCACCTTCCCTATTACTGGGGCAGGAAACACCATCCTCCCAGTGCCTCAGGTTCCAATCTAGGAGTTATCTGTCCTCCTCACTGCCTCTCACCTCCTACATCCAGTCTATTGCCAAGATCTATCAATCTCAGGTGACCCCCTACTCAATAAACTCCAGTGCTTCCCTATCACCTCCAGGGACAAGTACAAACTACTTTATTTTTTTTTAATTTAAATTGATTTGTTTGTTTACTTTTAGTTTACAAGATTCAGTTCCTCAATCCCTTGAGTTTCAAATTTCCTTCTCTCCCTCTAACCCCCCCACCCGTGGAGGCATTCATTCAAGTATAGGATCTGCAAATACTTTCACATTGGACATTAGTCTGGTTGTACAGAAGAGTTGTAACCAATGAGTGAACAATGGGAAAGAAGAAACAAAACCCAACATAGAAAAGAACAATAGCATGTAGACTGCTTCAGTCTCCATTTAGATTCTGTTCTTTCTAGATCTTTCTCTGAATGTAGATCTCTCCTTCCATCCTGAGACTTGTAGAGTTGTCTTATAGCTGTGAGTTGCTGAGAAGAGTCCAGTTTATCAAAGTTGGTCGTCACACATATGATGTGTCTGTGATTGTGTACAAATTTCTCCTGGTTCTGCTCTTCTCACTTAGCATCAGTCTGTATAAGCCTCTGCAGGTAAATATGAAGACCATCTCCTCCCCATTTCTTATAGCACAATAGTATTCTACTACGTTCATATACCACAACTTGTTCAGCCATTCCCCAATTGATGGGCATCCCCTTAATTTCCAGTTTTTTGCCACCACAAAGAGAGCTGCAATAAATATTTTTGTACATATGCATCTTCCTCCCACTTCTATGATCTCTTTGGGATACAACCCCAAAAGTGGTATTACTGGTTCAAAGGGTATGCAATTATTTATAGCCCTTTGGGCATAGTTCCAGATTGCTCTCCAGAATGGTTGTATCAGTTC
>CM053580.1:14775811-14792303 GCA_028627135.1 Pseudochirops cupreus | reverse complement strand
CTCTCCAGCATTTGTCATTTTCCTGTTTTGTCATCTTAGCCAATCTGACTGGTGAGATGTGGTACCTGAAAGTTGTTTTGATTTGCATTTCTCAAATCAACAGTGATTTAAAGCATTTTTTCATAATTATAGATATCTTTAATTTCTACCTCTGATAATTGCCTGTTCATATCCTTTGATCATTTATTAAGTACAAACTACTTTAACTGGCATTCAAAGCCATTCATAACCTAGCCTTCTGCTGCCTTTCCAGTCTTCTTATACCTTACTCCCCAAGATGTCTCAGATCCAGTGACACTGACCTCCTGGTTGTCCCATGAACAAGACACCCCACTTTGTACCATCTTTCATATATGATCCCTTCCCTGACATTATCCCCACTCTGGCACAAGCCCTCTTCACCTCATGCCAGGACCATTGTCATAGCCACTGGTGGGTCTGTGTGCTGTAAGTCTCTCCCAGTCCAATCCAAGTTCTAGTCAGCCACTGAAGTGATTTTCCTGAAGTGCAGGTGTGGCCATGTTATGGGGTAGCTAGATAGCTCAGTGGATATAGTGCTGGGCCTGGAGTCAGCAAGACCTGAATACAAATTCAGCCTTAGACACATACTAGTGTTGTGCAGAAAAAGGCAAGGTAAGACCCAGTTATAAATGTAATGTGGATTTATTGAAGCACGCTGCTTTTCGGAGTATAGACTCAAATTGAACAGCCCCAAGCAGGGGCAGAGCCAGAGCATTTAAAGGCAAAAACCACAACATGAAGGTGGCAAGGGGAAAGCACAACTTAACAGCATCTAAGAGCAAGAGGGGGAATACAGAAGCCAACGAGTAGCATTGATTAACCATCTGTCAGTTACTCAACAGTACAAGTCCCTTGATGGGTTCTGAGGTAAGGGTGAGGGGCTGTTGTGTTCTGCTTGGCGGGCTTGGACAGGCCTATGGGCCTATCTGGTGGCCTTGGGTAGGCCTGACTTGGCGGGAGGGCTAGGTCTGTTGTGAGTCTCCTGGGGGACTGGGACAAGATGGAGGGTGACTTGGACACGGTACAACATTCCCCACTTCTTTTTGTCTAGAGTCAAACCCTTGATTCACAGTTGAACCCTTGACTCACACTTGGTGCCTGGTAGCAGGGTGATGGAGACATTGTCATAGTGGGCAGAAAGCAACTCAAGCAGGGACTGATAACTAGGTTCCCTTATAAAGCCTATACGAGTTGATACCTTGGTTCCCTTACAAGATGAAGCTTGACTGAAACAAACAAAGGCCTATGGTGAGGGCTAGGCCTATAGAGTATTGCAGCTGGGGGCAGCTTTATTAGGATCCCATCGTTCCCCCTTCAAAGAAATGGGGCCTAGATTTATTTGGGAGAAGGGACGAAGGTCTCTGCTTCCATAGTTTCTTCAGGCTGAAAAGGGGAGTAGAGCTGTCCTTGTCTTAGTGGGTCCCGAGGAGGAAGTTGACGGGAACCGAGTATAGATCACATCCAGGGGACGATGGGTGAGTATGGGCTGGCATCCACTATTTGCTGCCAACTGTAGGTGAATTGGCCTGTAATCTGAGAGATATAAACCTGACCGACAAGTTCAATATATAGGGCTCAAGATATAAGGAGAAAGACAGATATATCTAGTAGCAGGCAGTTGACTAGCCTGAGTACCTTTTTTTTTTTACTAAACTGTTTAGGCTGTAGAAATATCATTTTTGGATGAATAGCTCAGATTTAACACACACTTTAGTAGCTCAGATGTATCCCAGACTTAGTATATGGGATAATGATTAACTTGTGTGTGTACCTTTGCTTCACAAGCTTCTTTTCCCTTTGTCTAGTTGTTCCCATGTCATTCAGAAAAAAATGTTCTATTCCAGGGATTTAACCTTTTACTTGACTATGCAGGCAGGCAGATGACAAGCCTATGTATTAATTTACTCAGTTGTTTGGGATATGGAGTGATTATACATTCACATTAAAAACAGCAAAATTTTACATACCTGCATTGTATTCATGTATTTGCTGACCACTTGCTGTAATTAGAGAAATTTGCAAGAAAAAGCAGGGACATGCCAGATATGATAGGATAAAGCATCCTTAGCTCTGTCTGAATTCAGATAAGAGTCACTTTGATTCCATCTCATAGCCAGACTCAGGAATAGCCAGGTGGAAAACATTCCTTTTCAAAGGAAGACAATGGGGAAACTGAGCCAGGAGAGTCCCATTTTAGACTGAGGCTAAAATTGTCCTCTTGGCTTTTTCCCAAAAGCAAATCTTCATCTGTAGCAGGATTCCCTCTGAGTAGACTGTGGCATTTCTCTCAGATACTGATTTAATGCAGACAACTATATCTAAATTCAAACTCAAAATAAAACTAGTTGTAGTCCCAACTGCTTTTTACCTCAAATGGCAAGTCTCACCAATTACAGCTTAGGGCTAGATACGATTGCTTTTACTCTCATGGAGTTGCAATAAGTTATAAAAGTTTACCATGACTTACATGCATAAGAGATTTCATTTCTTAGTAAGCCGAGTTCATTGTTTAGGAACTCCATAACCCAAACAAGTTTTGATTTTTCCTGGGGCTGATGACCTTGCCCATCAGATGATTTCTATGGATTTGTCAAGTTTACAAATAAGGAGAAATCAATAGAGACCCCAAAGAAGGAGCTGATAACAATCCCCACTTTTTTTTTTGTTGAGAGTCAAACCCTTGGCTCAGAAGTGGGATCTGGTCCTCCCTATGATATTCTTCCTCTGGACTAATGAAAACCATATAGTTTATGTGTGACAAATCCCCTGTTTTCAGTACTGATTTTTCTTATTCCTTTCCAGGATATCTTTCAGGCTTCCCATATTTTATTTTTAGGATCTCAGTATGTGGTAGCTGTTGTGGGATCAGGATCCAAATAGTTTACTTAACAATCTTAAAAGTTTAAACAATCTTACTGAAATTTCCTTTTAAACAAAGACAAACTTGGAATACAACTGTTTACCAGTAACAGTATCATAAGCAATTACCATGTTATAAAATTTAAGCTCTGAAATCAAAACCAATTAATTATCAATTTAAGTACCAATTTGGTGACCTTAAAATTCCACATGAAATTACACAGTACTAAGGGTTTCTTGGTGTCACACAACCAATCAACTTATCACTAGAAATCAATTACGTTCTGGAATCTTACATAGATGGTGAATGTGGTGATCCATAAACCTTCAAATTAACATGAATACATCCTTAGATGAAACAAGTTTAAAAACCACATCCCTATATTGTTTTTCTTTCAAGGTTTCTCATTTGTTCAATAAGAATTCTACAAAATGCATTTCCAATTCACCTTGCACTGTCTCTTAGTTTCAAGTAAATTCAGATTAAAAGTTGCTTTGTCTAATACCGTTTCTGGCTCACAATGGGCACTCAGGTTTTACAATATGAAAGAATTTTACTACAATGTAGAAATACGATAATAACACAAACAGTAACATGAATAACATGACATTAGCTGCATTCTCAAATCACATATAAAATTATGGGTCTTACCAAGTACAGATGCCTATTGACTTCTGACCTCATTTTCTCCTCCTTTTCTCATCTCCTCACAGTTTCAGAGCCTGGTTGTGGGGTAACTTTGTGTGGGAGGGACTACAAACTGGGGAGTGCTGGGAAGTTGTCGGCTCCAGAGGCTGCATTCAGGGAACTTGGGGCAGAAACTCCAGGTTCTGATGGTGTGGGAGCAAGGACTGTGCTTACCTAGAGGAGTGGACTTCAGGATTCCCAGGGACCTAGGGCTGTTGCTAATGGGGCCCTGATATAGCTGCTGTGCCTCCCCCTTTGTTTCTTTCACTAGGTGGGGAAGGTTAACTCAAATTCCCTACTATTCTTTTAACTTTTCACTGCAGCCCTAGCTCAGTCAGAGCCAGGACAACAGGGAGAAGGCACTGTGGCCCTAGTCTGGGAAGATCTGGGACCATGAAGAAAAGAATCTTAGTGGTTGTAACTTCTCACTGTATCCTCAGTCAGAGCCAGGACAACAGAGAAAAGGCACTGTAGCCCTAGCCTCGTCAGAAGTAGGACTACAGGGAGGAGAATCCTACTGGGTGGTTTTTTTTTTTTGACCTTTTGCTCAAGTAAACTTCACTCAGGTGTTCACCTCTTTAAAAACTTCTTCGAAACTGAGAGCTTTGAACCTTCCAGTAAGGGTGAGTGGGACCCTGGAAAAGATTCTAGTCCCCTCTTCTCCATACTGGAGAGCTCAAAGTTTCATCTCTGAAGTGTCCTTTTTTAGATCTATGCATTTTTCCGATTTATTTAGTGCCAAATAGTAACCAGAATGAATTTAATTACCTGGATCTATATTCCCAATGATACTGCACAGTTCTTTTTCTGTGACCCAGGAAAGGGTTAATTAAGTGCTGGTCCTATTTCAGCTTTGAAATCTGCTTCTCTTTGATTAGTGAAGTGACCCTTTTCCTAATAGTCTAGGTGTTTTTCCCTTTGGGTGCGTGTGGGTTGGGTAGGGAGAAGGAACAGAGGAAACACAGGAAAATCTGGTTTGATTGTAATATAGGGGGTGGTTGGGTGTTTGGGTTTGGGTCAAGTAACAAGTACCTGAATACCCCTTTTCTAATGAACAAGATTTCAGCCACGGGGGGGAGGATGGGGGGGTGGGGGTGTATGTGACTGGTTAAGCCATACATCAATATAGGGGAATTGGTCAGGGTACCCAGGATTTCCTGTAACTACCTCCCAATCGGTGTCCACAGTCTTTCTGCCAAAGGTCCCTTCCATCAGCCACTCTACTCCAAAGGTGGACCATTTATTACAACAAAATAGAATCAACTTAGATATAGTCAATTTCACTCCATAATCTGCTTCTTGATAGGCTTTCTTAAAATGACTAATGATACATCCTAAAGGGGTCTTTGATGTACTGACATATCTTTCCATAGTTAGTTTTAGTACAGGAGAAGACACACAAGTAACTGAGAACTTTGAAAACAAGAATTTCCTTCCACATGAAGTCAGAAAGACTCCTTTGGAGAAACTCTTCTATAATCCAATTAAAAACTTGGTCAGAGTCCAAGGGAATGGAAAGAGAGAGATTTTGTTTTTCTGCCAAGAACCTTTCTTTAAGAGGCTATCAATCTTTCTAGCCCAGGTACAGTATTTCTTCTTTTCTGACTGGCTGTGTCTTGAATCTTACAAGGTGGCAGACTCAAGGATTTTTACACAGACAGAACGGACAGACACAAACAGACAAGTGGACATAAACGAAACAGATACAGAATGCTCAAAGCACCTAGATGAGGAGACATATGACATGCACAGAACCTGGGACAGAAAACTAGAAATGGGTGGAGATCCAATGTCTTGGATGCACCCATGGGATTGGTGTGTTCCCTGAACACTCTAGCCACATCCGGCCCCATTTCCCAGGTCAGAATCCTAGTGGGTGGTTGTTTTTTTTTTTTTTGACCTTTTGCTCAAGTAAACTTCACTCAGGTGTTTACCTCTTTAAAAACTTCTTCGAAACTGAGAGCTTTGAACCTTCCAGTAAGGGTGAGTGGGACCCTGGAAAAGATCCTAGTCCCCTCTTCTCCATACTGGAGAGCTCCAAGTTTCATCTCTGAAGAACCAGAAGGGAATTCCCACCAGAACCAGAACCAGAAACCTGACTTACCTCCGGAGGGGTTGTTTTTTTTTTTTTATCCACAAGTGTCTGAATAAGGGCATGTAAGTGGCATCAGGGGGCAGGTTAGTTCTGTGTCTCGAGTCCGGGCCCCTGAAGCATCTCAGGGTCCGGCTCCCCTACAAATCGGGACAAGCCACTGCCCGCCACCTGAGGATGAGGCCTTTCTTTGTCCCAGTCTCAGGGAGTGCCAAGAGACACTTCCACTTCTCGTTAGGAGCTCCAAATATGCAGAAAAATGGGAGGCGAGACCCAGTTGTAAATGTAATGTGGATTTATTGAAGCATGCTGCTTTTCGGAGTATAGACTCAAATTGAACAGCCCCAAGCAGGGGCAGAGCCAGAGCATTTAAAGGCAAAAACCATAACATGAAGGTGGCAAGGGGAAAGCACAACTTAACAGCATCTAAGAGCAAGAGGGGGAATACAGAAGCCAAAGAGTAGCATTGATTAACCATCTGTCAGTTACTCAACAGTACAAGTCCCTTGATGGGTTCTGAGGTAAGAGTGAGGGGCTGTGCTGTTCTGCTTGGCAGGCTTGGGCAGGCCTGATGGGCCTCTCCGGTGGGCTTGGGCGGGCCTGACTTGGCGGGTGGGCTAGGTCTGTTGTGAGTCTCCTGGGGGACTGGGACAAGATGGAGGGTGACTTGGACCCGGTACAACATTAGCTGTGTGACCTTGGGTGAATCAATTAACTTCTGTTTGACCTAATCCACTGGATAAGGAAATGGCAAACCATTCTAGTATCTTTGCCAAGAAAACCCCATGGCCAGTATGGTGCATGAGGTTGTGAAGAGCTGGATAGGCGTGGACAACGATAACAACCACCATGTTATTCCCCTCCTCTCCTGTCCCCGCTACTCACACACACACACACACACACACACACACACACACACACACACACACTCACACACACACACACACACACACACACCCCCCCCCCACACACAGACACACACATACACCCCCCCAACATACACACACACACACTCATACACAGACATATACACCACACACACACCCCAGATGCACACATACACTCACACACACTCACACACAGACATATACACCACACACACACCCATACACCCCAGATGCACACACACATTCACACACAGACATATATACCACACACCCACACCCCAGATGCACACTCACATTCACACTCACACACACACACACCCTTCCAGAAGCAAATATGAAATGCTCTGTGTGACATTCCAAACCCTTTATAACCCCCCTGCACTCCAGCTTTCCAGTCTTCTTACACCTTACTCCCTGACACACACCCTTTGGTCCAACACCATTGGCCTCCCCCTCTTGGGCTTCAGGCATTTTCTCTGGCTGTCCTCCGGGGCCTAGAATGCTCTCCCTCCTCCTTTCTAACTCTGACCTTCCTCCCTGGCTTCTTTTAAGTCCCGACTAAAGTCCTACCTTCTACAAGAAGGCTTCCCCACCCCTCTTAATTCCAGCGTCTTCTCTCTACAAATCACTTCCTATTGATCCTGTGTACAGCTTTCTGGGTGCATATTTATTTGTGTGTTGTCCTCTGTTTAGATTGTAAGCTCCTTGAGGACAGGGGCTATCTTTTGCCTCTTTTTGTCTCCCTAGCACCATACACAGTGCCTGGAACGTAGCAAGTGCTTACTCAAAGTCAATTGATTGCTGAGCCACGGTTACTGTCAAGTGAAAAATGGTAGCAGAAAGGCAGATCCATCCCAAGACTGGGGAAGGTAACTGTCCTGCTTCTCCAAAGAGAGAAGTGAATATTCTAAAAACCACAGGCCAGTCTGCGAGACTCAAATTCCTATGGAAATGATAGACTGGATTGTTAAAGAGCTAGTATCTGAATATGTATGGAAGGAAGACATGATCACCAAACCCGGCAGGAAAGGCCAGACTAAGCAATCCCACCCCCACCCCCTTTGACAGACTGATTGATCTGGTAGATGAGGAGAATGCCACAAAACAGTTTACTTAGATTTCAGCAAAACATGATAAAGCATCTTGTGGAAAAGACTGAGACCAGCTAGTAATACCATTAGATAAATTCAGAGCTGCTGGAACGTCTGGGCTTGCAGAGTCGAGTCATTAATGGTTTGAGGTCCCACTGGCAGAGAGCTGTACTCGGTCCTTCACTGTTGGACGTGCTGATGATTTGGATAAAGACAGAGATCGCAGAATTGTTCAATGGTCAGACGACACGCTAGAAGGGATAGTCAGTGGACTGGAGAACTGAGTTGGGATGCAAAATAAATCTCAACAGGCTAAAGAACTGGGCTGAGTAGACTGAGATACAATCTTATGGGATAAATGTAAAGGTGAGGCAGAGGTAGAGGATAGAGAGTTAGGTCTAGAGTCAGGAAGACTCATCTGAGATCAAATCCAACCTCAGACACTTCCTAGCTGTGTGACCCTGGGCAAGTCACTTCACCCTGTTTGCCTCAGTTTCTTCATCTGTAAAATGAGCTGGAGAAGGAAATGGCAAACCACTCCAGTATCTCTGCCGAGAAAACCCCAAATGGGGTCATGAAGAGTCAGACAAGATTGGGATGACTGAACAACTGAGGGGTTGTTTGGCAAGCAGCAGTTCATCAGAAAGATGTGGGGGTTTGGGTGGACTGCAAGCTTATTTGACAGTGGCCTCCATTAAGGGAGCGATCGCTTTCCTGGACCTCTGCCCGGCCGGACCCCATTTGGATTGTTGTGCTGTGTTCTGGGAGCCACAGGTCAAGGAGGACATTTTTATTATGGTGGTAAAGGGCCTGGAGCCCATGTTTGATTAAAGTCTGTTGTAGGAACTGGGGCTTTTTAGGCTGGAAGAAAGAAAGTATAGAAGGGATATGGTAAGTGTGGATGGTCGGCCCATGGAAGAGGGATCACGCTTGTCCTCACTGCACTCAGTCCAACACCCTTGTGTTACAACTGGAGAAACTGGTTCAGAGGCATCAGTGTGTCTGGCCAAGGTCATCCAGATAGTGTCAGAGTCAAGACTTGAGCCCGGGTCCTCTGATGCAAAACCCATTGAGAACTTCAAGCAGCTTGTATCAGTGGGGTATGTGTGGATCAGTATGTGCCATCTCTCAACTAGAAATGGGGCCATTAGACCCCAAATAAGGATCCCTGCAGCCATGGAATGACTTAGAAAACTACATACTAACGTCATCTGTATTTTATTGTTTTTAAATTATTTTGCTAAATATTTTCCAATTAGGTTTTAATCTGGTTCAGGTCTCACTCCAGAGTGTTGCAGGCCAGAGTGTGGCCTTCTGCCCCATTTGACCCCTCGCATCTGTGTGAGCCTTGTCAGATATGCCACAGTAGAGACTTTGTTTAGGTGAGGATTGAACTAAGTGGGTGCTAAAGTCCCTCCCAACACTAAAATTCGGTGACCCTGTGAATCTCCTCCAGCTCAAAAATTATGAACCAATGGCCTGAGGTGCATGTTGATGCTTGGCCTCTAATAGACTACCCAGGCCAAGATGGCAAAGAAAGAGAGAGTTGGGTGGGGAGAGAGAAAAGGAGCAGGGAAGGGGAAGGGAAGGGAAGGGAGAAAGGGGAAGAGAGAGAGAGAGAAAGAGAGAGAGAGAGAGAGAGAGAGAGAGAGAGAGAGAGAGAGAGACAGAGAGAGACAGAGAGAGAGAGACAGAGAGATAGAAAGAGACAGTCAGAAAGAGACAGAGAGACAGAGAGAGAGACAGAGAGAGAAAGAGAGAGAGAGAAGAGAGACAGAGACAGAGAGACAGAGAGACAGAGAGAGATTGAACAGAGAAGAAAAAAGAGCATCATACAAAGTAGATTTCATTCCCAAAGGGAGGCGCATATATCCTAGGACCGGGAATACCTTGACATAACCAGGATGTCTTCAAAAGGTGATTTTGATATTCAGAGGGGTAAAACTTTGGATTTTCTCAAAACTAAGATAGAGAAGTGACATTTTGCAAAAACATGTCGCTGTAACTTGAAGTCCCTTTTAGGTCTACCCTCACACATAGAGACTGAATTAAATTAAAAGGAATCACATACAGTTTAGCTGGGAAGCATGACAAGCAACTTGATGCTTTAGTATTGAGTTTGGAGGGAGAAGGAAAGCTTGAAGAATGACTGAACAAATTTCTTTAATCCTGGACAAATTTCAGTCTTGACTCTCTGATCACTCTGCTCTTAAGGCCACCACCCAAACACTGAAATAGCCTTATACATTTTAAAACTTTTTTCACTCTTCCATCAGTGAACGGAACTTTAGAATATTGAAAATAATTCAAAGGCATTGGGCGTCCC
Source organism: Pseudochirops cupreus (assembly GCA_028627135.1). Classification (NCBI taxonomy): domain Eukaryota; kingdom Metazoa; phylum Chordata; class Mammalia; order Diprotodontia; family Pseudocheiridae; genus Pseudochirops; species Pseudochirops cupreus. Next base: position 14,782,339 of record CM053580.1, on the reverse strand, counting down.
TAGGGCACAAGTAGCTGCTGCCAGATCCAAGGTCATTTTCTTGGGAATGAGTTTCTGTAAAGTGCGTGCCTTTTGATGATGTCATCATTGCCTTTGTAGCCATCGAAGCCAGAAGTGATTTACAAAATTTATGAAGTTTGCAGCTGGAACTGCCTATGATACAGTTTTGTCATTATGCTATTGCCATAACCTTTAAATGGACATAAATGTTTGAAGAGGGAAAATCGTATTCATATTTTTGGGCAAATGGGTAGAAGAGAACTAAACTAATAAATAATAATAGTTACCCATGTAATGCTTCTAAGTTTGCAAAGCATGTTCCAGATACATCACTCGATCCTCACAACAGACCTACGAGGCAGGGACTGTTATTCTCCCCATTTTACAGGTGAAGAAACTGAGGCAGGCAGCGCTTAAGGGACTTGCCGAAGGTCACACAGCTAGTTAGTATCTGAGGCTGAACTCAGGTCTCTCTGACTCCAGGTTCAACACTGTCCACTGAGCCACCTTGCTGGAATCATAGAATGTTCGAACAAAAAAGAATTGTGGCAATCATAGGATCATAGATTTGGAGCTGGAGGAATCTGAGACGTCACTTAACCACTTTCTACTCATCCAGAGACCATTGGTCAGTCATTTATTTAAGTATTTCCTACGTGCCAGGTCCTTTGCTAAGTGCTGGAATGTCTGTAGGGTGACAATGATCCCAAATTCAGAGCCCAAAGGTAAAGAACTTGAGTGTCCCAGGGATACTTCTTGACTCTGGGAGCCCTGTCCTCTCTGCAAAGCCCCCACTAAGTTCACTGCTGGCAAATGGGTGACCCGCTTTGTCAGTTGGTCCAGCTCCTGACAGGACAAGGTGGTCTTGGCTGCTGGGTCAATCGTCTACTGAGCTGGGCCAAACAGGTCACTCACTCCTCAGACCTGGCTCCTTGTTTGACTCAACTCTTGGTGGCAGCACTGATTCCAGTTGCTAAAGGCGCCTCCGATGGCTCACAAGGTCATAACCTGGTCCATGCCATGTCTAACTACTCATTCTCCTAAGATCAGGAAAGAATAAACACAAAAGGAACAGGTACTATGAGTTCACCCCACACGTCCTACAGTGGGTGGGGAGATGAAGCACAGGCAGCCAAGCTCTGTGCAGTGGAGACTCATGATGGTGCTGTCCAGCTCAAACACCACAGAGTCACTCAAGACTAGAGGAAGGATTCCCCAAATTCCACATGTTGATTGAAGCCGGGCAAAGACTGTCACACACTCTAAGGACTGGCCCCAGTTACATACAGATAAGCCCTGAATGGGGTACTCAGTTGGAGGCTTGGCAACAACCATCAAAGACAGCATCCATTTTGTTCTCCACTTTGATAATTTGTCGAATAATTTGTCTTGTTGTTATTCAGTAGTGTCTGCCTCTTCATGGCCCCATTTGGGGTCTTCTTGGCAAAGATGCTAGAGAGGTTTGCTACCTCATTCTCCAGCTCATTTTACAGATGAGGAAACTGAGGCAAATAGAGCTAAGTGACTTGCTTAGGGTAAATGTCTGGGGCCAAATTAAAAAAAATTTTTTTTTGCCTTTTTTTGGGAGGGCAGTTGGGGTTAAGTGACTTGCCCAAGGTCACACAGCTAGGTTTTTGTGTTAAGTGTCTGAGGCTGAATTTGAACTCAGGTCTTCCTGACTCCAGGGCCAGTGGTGTATTCACTGCGCCACCTAGCCATGGGGCCAGATTTGAACTTGGGTCTTCTTGCCTCCAGGCCCGACATTCTATCCACTGTGCCACCTAGCTGCCCAAAAGATAGGAATTACATGCTGAGTTCAGGTTAAAGCAGACTTTTTTCACTTGCTTTTTTTTTTTTTGACAACATGGCTAATATGGAAACATGTTTTGCCTAACTTCACATATATAACTGATATTATATGTTTACTTTCTCAATGGGTAGGAAAGGAGTGGGAGGGAGAGAATTTAGAACTCAAAATTTTGAAAAATGAACATTTCAAAACAAAACAAAAACCAAAAACAAAGGGGTTGAATGAGAAGCCCTCACAACTCTTCATCTCTGGTCTCCAAATCTGCATACCCTTTCCCCAGCATCACGAAAGTGACTATGCTGCCCACAATCAGAGAAGAGGATGAAGAAGGAGGAGGGCATAGGTCATCAGGCCCAGGAGTGTTGGGGAACAGACACAAGTGGGCTGGAGGCAGGGTGTGAGTTTGCTTGCTTGCTGCTCACAGGCCCAGCAAGAGATCGGAATGGGAAAAGTGTCTCTCTTTTCTTACATCTGTTTAATTTAGAGGGTGTTACCCCTGGAGATCAGGTACTGATCTGTGTACTCTGGGGCCTCCTTGAACTTTAGAAGAATAGGGTGGAGCCCCAGGAAGCATAATCACACAGTCTGCAGCTTGGTAGGGACCTCAGAGGCCCCTCTAATCCAACCTCCAAGGGAAGCCTGGATCCTATCTAGAGCACCCCCTGTTATAGGGGGCAGGAGGTCACCAGTCTGTTTTGTTGCTTCCAATCACGGAGAACTAAATAACCTCAAAGGCAGCCCATTTCATTTTATAATAACTCTGATTGTTACAACAGTTTCTTCTTATGTTGAGCCAAAGTCTGCTTCCTTATAACTTCCGTTGGTCATAGGATAATAGACTTGTAATCTTAGAGGTCATTGAGTTCAAAATCTCCATTTTACAGATGAGGAAATTGAGTCTCAGAGAGATTAAATGACTATTTGGGGGTCTCAAAGCTAATAAGGGCCTGAGATGAGATTCAAATCAAGGTTTTGCCAACTCCAAGGCCATCGCCTACCCTTTGAGATGTGTCCACACCCTCTGAATGGCTGGTTCCTCTCTGAACTGCCATCTTAAGGAGGATGCCAAGGTGATTCCTTTCCTCCACAGTCCTGCCTCTCCCAGATTTTTCTACAATGCCCACACACTGGATACCTTCATCACCACCCCCCTTGACTTTCAGCTTGATTTTATGTCTTGTCTTCCCCCGTCGATACATAAGCCAGGGACAATCTTTCTTTCTGCTTGTTATTTGTATGCCCAGCGCTCAGCACAGAGCCTGGCATTTAGTAGGTGCTTAATAAATCTTATTGACTTGATTAGACTTGAAAAAGAAGAGCAAGGCCACTTCCTAGGAGGTGCATTTTGATCAGCTCTAATTTATGAAAAGCAGGGCTTTGGAGGACAGTTTATGGGGAGCGAGATCGTGTGTCTCCTCCATCAGGATTTTTGAATATTTCACTTTTGTCTCTGCTTTTTGGGAGAATGTTATTCCAGTCCCTTCTGTGTTTTTGTTCTGTTTTGTGTTGTGTTGTGTTGTGTTGTGTGTGAAGCATAGTCCTGTGTACCTCAAATTTCTTTTTCTTTGTATTTGAAGGTCTTTCTCTTAGTCACTTGCAAAATTTGCCGTTTGTCATAATTGTCCAGTTAATACACTATGTCTCTTGGAGTTTGAAGTAGAGAGTTGTTATTTTTTCCTGGAGGCAATTAGAAGATTCTTCCATTTGCTGCTTTGCTTTCTGTGCTCTGTATTTATCTATAGAATATGGGGGCAATCTATTGTGTTATTTCTTGCATTGTGGTGTTCAGTTGTTGTTTTTTTAAATATTACTTTCTCCGGGGAGCTCTATGATGCTAAAATTGTCCCTGCATGCCCTGCCTTCAAGATCAATGCGTTTCGCTTGGGTATCACTTTTATTTTTGCATCTCACATGCTCAGTACAGTCCTCAGCACATTGTAAATGCTGAACAAGGTCTAAATAATAAAACTTAATGTGGAGAAAATGCCTTGATGTTTGTACCAGCTTTTAAAATTAAGGTGATGCACAAGACAGAAAGAGGCCATCTTGTTCAGAGCAGCATTTTCTGTGGTAGCAAAGATCTAGAGACGATGTGGGTCTCCGGCTGTTGGGAATCAGCTAAATCACTGGAGGTATAGGCATGTTACTGGGCATTAAAGAAGTAATGGAATTCAAAAATACCTCTAATGACCAGTTTCTGTTAAATGATGTGGCATATTCCATTTTATCCCTAGAGCAATGAAAATAGGCAGCTCGGTGGGGCAGTGTATAGAGTACTGGGCATGGAGTCAGGAAGACTCAACTTCCTGAGTTCAAGTCTGACTGCAGATACTTACTAGTTGTATGTCCCTGGGCAAGTCACTTAACCCTGTTTGCCTCAGTTGCCTCATCTGTAAAATGAGCTGGAAAAGGAAATGACAAGCCATACCAGTATCTGCCAAGAAAACTTCAAATGGGGTCATGAAGAGTTGGACACTGCTGAAAACAACTAAACAGTAACGAAAGAAAACAGAAATAGTAGAATGAAAATGTATATTTCAAAGTAAAATTGGCATAAAATTTTGTGTCCAATGACGTGTCTCGTGCTTCTAGTATTAACAAAACATTAAACATGAGGAACTTAGAGAAACATGGGAAGATTTGTATGAAGTGATGCGGTGAAGTTAACAGAACAGAAGGAATAATGCAGACGATGATTGCACAACATAAGTGAAATGATCTGAAATCTAAGCTATTGAAACAATAATAATTGTCCTGGGGAAAAAAAGATGACGTAGCACAGAGGGCAGGACTCTAAAGGCCGAAGTGTACTGGGGTCTGGTTGGTTTTGCTTGACAAGTTTTCTTAGTTACAAAGAGGATCCCATTCTGGCATGGGGAGGTGGAGGAGGACATATCCAGAAACAAGGATGAAGTAAGAACAAAATGTATCACTAAGATACTTGAAAACAAAAACAGCTGCCACGGTCCCAGAGATTAGATAAAATGCCTTCCTTCTCTTGGCAGAGAGACGGGGCACTACCAAGGCCCAGTGCTGCTTGTGTCATTTACTGGGTACGGTCACTGTAATTTTGCCCACTTCTTTTCCTTTGTTGAAAGGGAGGATTCCATTTGGGGAGTGGAGAGGGATAACCTGAAATAACAGAGTGCAAATGACAGCAGTAAATCTTAATCAAAAGAAATAAAAATAAAATAATGGTTACTCTACTGTTGTCAAGAGACATCCTGCTTCTTCTTCTAAGTGGGCAATGAGAGTAGACAAGAGTGTAGTATCGTCCAGCCACCATTCAACCAGTCCCCCAGCTGGCCCCAAAATGAAGCAACTGTGTGTCCTAAAAGCTGTTCTTTTGGCAATTACAACAGCAAAAAATGTAAGATATTCAGGAATTACACTAACATATGTATGTGATCTCCCTAGATTATATGACCCTCCTAGATGTTCAGCTGTCAACCAAGGCCATCTTTCCATCTGGTCAACTTCTCATTCATACCTAGCTCCACACTCATCCCTTCTATTTCTTGTTCTGGGGACAATAATCCAACCTACCATTGCTTCTGTAAAGAGCGGGTCAATTGAGAGTCCTGTGGATCAGTTCACCATCACTGTGGCTACACTGACCAAAATTGGTGACCTGGTCACCAATCCACCTCTCTTCATTAGAATATAAACTTTCCTGAAAGCAGCAACTGTTGACTTTTTGTGTCTTCATCCCTAATTCTGGCCATAATACTTAGCACATTCATTGTTGTTCAGTCATTTTCTGTCAAGTCTCACTCTTCATGACCCCATTGGGGGTTTTCTTGGTGAAGGTACTGGAGTGGTTTGCTATTTCCTTCTCCAGCTCGTTTTACAGATGAGGAAACTGAAGCAAACAGCATTAAGTGACTGGCCCAGGGTCACACAGGTGTTAAGTGTCTGAGTTGGGATTTAAACTCAGGAAGATGACTTTTCCTCACTCCAATCACAGTGCTCCACTGAAGGCTTTTTGTTTGCTTGTTTTTGGAGTACAGGATTATGTGGTTGGGCCACAGCTGTCTTTTAAGAATGTTTATTGGGCAGTTGTGTGGAGAATGGATTGGAGAGGTGGAAGATTGGTAACAAAGACATCAATTATTTCAGTAATCCAGGGAGGAGGAGATAAGGAGATAGATTAGGGTGGTGACCTTGTGAGAAATGAGAAGAGGAGAGATGTGAGATCTATTGGGGAGGTAGAATCAACAGGAATTAGTTACTGACAGGATATGGAAAGTCATGGAGGGTGAAGAGTCAAGGATATCTCTGAACTTGTGATTCTGGGACACTGGAAGGGTGGTGGTGTTTTTGTTTTGTTTTGTTACAGAAATGGAGAACCTTCTCCATGCTGCTCTTTCTCACATTGGTGAGTTCCACCTAGGGCCTCCATTTTGAGGAGGAGCCCATGGCAACCATCTTTTTTACCCTCCTAGATTTGCCCCTAAATTTCTGGACTCTGACACTGCACCCCCTTGATCCCCTGCTTCTTTTCAGCTCCTTTTTGTGTACTGTCCTATCCCCATTAGAGTAGTAGCAGAACCTGTGACCTTGAGGCCACATGTGGCCTTCTAGGTCCTCGGTTGCAGCCTTTGGACCGAGTCCAAGTTTTACAGAACAAATCCTTTATGAAGGGGGTTCGGTCTGTGAAGTTTGAGGCTGCTCTGAGCTCCTTGAGTACAGGAAGTCTTTCTTTGCTCTTGTATTTG
>CM053580.1:14751064-14775711 GCA_028627135.1 Pseudochirops cupreus | reverse complement strand
TTTTTTGGATGAAGGATGTTTTAATTGAAATTTGAAGGATGGAAAGTATTTCAGAAATAGAGATGGTGAGTGGGGGGGAAGGAGAAGATATTCTAAGAAGAAGGAATGGTTTGAGCAAAAGTGCAAAGGTGGGAAATAAAATATGTTCAGGGACTAGAAATTAAGTTTTAAGTCGAGGAGGAGTAGGAAAAACAACTGGATTTGGGCCCGATCATAGAAGTTTGGATACCGTGTTAGGGGATTTAAACTTTATTTCCAGTGCAATCAGGAGCTATTGACAGGTTTTTGGTTTTTTTCAGGGGGAGTGTTTTGGGTTTTTCAAATTTATTTGGTCTTTTTGTTTTTGTTTTTGAGTAAGGATGTAACATTTTTAGGGCTCAATTGTAGAAAGATTAATTTGGCAACAATGTTCACAACAATGTGGAGGGAGGAGAGATGAGATACAGGAACACTATTTTGGAGACTGTTATACAGTGCACAGAATAGAAATTATGGGGGCCTAATCTAGAATGGCTGTGGTGAGAATGGAAAGAATAAATCCAGGTGTAGGACATCACAGCAGAGATTAATTAATACTTGGAACATGGGAGCCAGCAGAAAGGGAAGAGGCAAAAAATGACTAAGTGTTCCAATGGGGAATCACCTGTAGAAAATGAGGACCTTCATGTGTTTCTGTTTACAGATGATACTGTGCTGATCACATCAAGCCTCCAAATAAGATACATATGTAGCCTGAACATGATGTTGATACTACCTTTCCCCATTAAATCTTCCTTTTCCCCCTCCTCCTTCTCCCTTCTTTCCCTCTTCTTCCTCTGTTCCTGACTCTTTCTCTCTGCCACTGTAACTTGTAAGCCCCGACCAGTGAGCTTCCCGCTAACATAAAATCATCTTAATTATGAATGTGGACTGAACCAGACAGCAGAAGTGAGTCTAGAGTCGGGAAGACCTGAGATCAAATCCAGTCGCTGATACTTAACGGTTTCTTGACCCTTGACAAGTCATTTCATTTCTGTTTACTTCAATTTCCTTGTCTATAAAATTGGAGTAATAATAGCACCTTCCTCCCAGGGTTGTTGTGAGGATCAAATGAGATAATAACCGTAAAGCACGTAGCCCGGTGCCTGGCACATAAGTAGCAGATAGATGTTGATGTTATTATTATAATTATTAAATAATCAAAATAGGTCATACTTCCACCAGGGTACACAGCATCAGTGAGGAAGAATGGGGTGTTCACAGAAACAGAGCAGGAAGGAATAGGAGTGGGAAACTTGTGTTCCTAGGGTACCTTGTGACTCTGAATGCCAGGCCTTTATGTGCTTGGTCTCTTTAGAGAACATTCTGCATAATCTATCACATGCTAGCCAAAAGCACTTCCCTAGTATCTGCTGGTCTGACGCTCCCAGCTGGTCTGTTAGGCAGTATCTTTTCTGCAACCCTTGAACTGCTGAAAAAGTGCTGAGTTCTTTTAGCACAAAGCTGCCACAGGGTGCTGAGAGAATGTTAAGCTACTTCAGTGATAAACATTTTCCTTAAATCAAAAGATTCTCAAACTCCTTATATATACTCTGGTGCTCCATGGAATTTCAACAAGTAACAAACAAAGTATTATGCATGAAAGACAGCATAAAGGTTATCAGCAGAGAAATATATGGTCAAAAAAGAAAGTGGGCTGATATTCAAGGGAGAGATTAAGTGATCAAGGGAGAGAGAAATCCCCCGTGGTCCCTTGGTGGTCACACAGCCTCAAGAGAATGAGAGGAAGACCCTCAGTACACTGAGTGAATTCTCTTCATTGAATTTACATGGGGGCATGGACAAGAATGGGCAGTTAGGTGGTTTAGTGGAGAGAGTACTGGGCCTGTTGTCAGGAGGACTCATCTTCCTGAATTCAGATCTGGCCTCAGACTCTTACTGGCTTTGTGACCCTGGGCAAGTCACTTAACCCTGTTTATCTCAGTTTTCTCATCTGTAAAATGAGCTGGAGAAGGAAGAGGAAAACCCCTCCAGTATCTTGTCCAGAAAAACCCCAAATGGGGTCATGAAGAGTCCAACACAACTGAAAAATGAACATGGACAAGAGTAATGAAGGATAGGTTATATTCTGTATTGTTAATGGTAGTATCATTAACAGAAATAGAAAAATCAGAAGATCAATGAGGTTGGGATGGAGGAAGTCATCTGCAGAGTATCTGTAGGAGTCAGAGGAATTTTTTTTTTTAAGACAGGTTTTTGTTGTTTAAGCTAGGTTACTGGGGAAGTATCCTGATCTATATTTTGCCATTGGATGCCTATGGCTCAGAGGAGAAAGTGAGGCTGATGACTCTGCACAACCCTCCCTCACTTAAATCATCTGTGAGTAGTAGTAGGAGTTGCCCCACTGGGGACCCAACTGGAACTGGCCAGTTGAGCAATATGACTTTCTTCCTTCCTTTCTTTTGTTTTTTTTTTTTTTTTCATTTTCTTCCTGTCCCTCTGTTCACATAGGGTATCATACCCAAAGAAATGTAAATTTTGATTGCTAAAACCTTGAAAGATCTTGGGGTTTACAGGCTAGCTTTCTTTCTTAAAGTACCATACCTTAAACCCAAATCATTATGGTTCTCATTAATTGGTGGACAATAGGTCCTACGCCAAGTTCCACTTGATCACTGTTTTGGCCCTGCTTGGTGCCGAGTAAATAGCAATTGTTTCTGTTTTGGCCAGAAACCCTGAGGTTCTTCCCCTTCCAGATTAATTTTTTTTTGACCAGGTAAAAGAGGTCATTCATTCTTTGCCTCATTTCTTGCCTAGCCTTAATCACTGAATGGGTGTTGCCTCAGACAAACTAAGCCCTGGCAAAGATCTTGGCCTTAAAAAGGCCAAGGCATCCCACTGCATTTAGGGCCATCTGTAGTCATCCTGATCGATGTCTGGCCACTGGACCCAGATGGTTCTGGAGGAGAGAGTGAGGCTGGTGACTTTGCACAGCCCTGCCTCACTTACATCCAATTCCCTTGCCAATCAAGGCATCACCTCTCTGAAGTTTTGGTCCTCTTTGAGAATGAAGGACAAACAAGTATCCTATTAGACTGTAAGCTCCTTGAGGGCAGAGTCTGGCTTTCTCTTGTATCTGTACCCCAGCAGAGCACGGTGCCTAGTGCATAATTAGTGCTTAATAAATGTTTTCTTTTTCATTTTCTTATTCATTCATTATTTCTTGCAAATCCCTGTGAGGTAGTTTTGAAATGTGCACATTAGAGAATGTGGAATTCACAGAGGTCAAAGAATGCCTACCAAGAGTGGTTTAGAAGTGTCTGCTTGAATTTAATGGACAGATTTTTGTCTCATAAAGTAGGCACTAAGAATCAGCACAGAAAGGGAAGCTAGGTGGCATAGTGGATAGAATACTGGCCCTGGAGTCAGGAAGCCCTGAGTTCAAATCTGGTGTCAGACACTTACTAGCTGTGTGACTCTGGGCAAGTCACTTAACTCCAATTGCCTAAAAGAGAAAAAAAGGAAGACAGGGAGGAAGGGAGGGAGCGAGGGAGGGAGGAAGGAAGGAAGAGTATGAGACTTGGCTGTGAAAGCTCTCAATTCTAATCTTACCTTCTTAGACACTTAAGCTGTGAGATTATGGGAAGGTGACTCAGTTTCTCTGTCTGCAAAATGGTAGTGATAATATCCACACACACTGTCTCAGGGATGTTGGGAGAAAAATGCATTGTAAATGTCGAAGTGCTATACATGTGTGAGTTATCTTTAGGAAATTAGAAGAACAGATTGATAACTTGTTGTATTAGAAAAAGGTAGTTCAGAGAATAATATGGTCAAGCTGCCTTCAGGCCTGGCAAGGGAAGAGGATGGCCTGACCAGCCAACAGGAGTGTTTGGCAGTCATCTTTCTGGAGCAGAAGAGAGCGTGACTCAGCCCAGCCTGGCCCAGTGGGATGAGAACAGCTCAGGAGGAGGTGTTTTCTGAGCTCTGATTGCATGGCCTCACCAAGCAGCCTTTAGATTCTCTCAGCTGCTACTCTGAGACTAGATCCAAAGTTAAAGACAGAATCAACAGAGTGGAAAGACCTCTCCATTTGAATTCCAAGGAGTTAAGATTAAAGCCAAGTTTACTTGCTCACTTTCCATGTGACCTTGGGCCAACATTTTACTTGCTCATCTGTAAAATGGGGGACTTGGTCAAGATCACACCTAGGGTCCTTTCTAGCTATAGAGTTATGATGTTACCTCACAATCATTTTCATTGCCTAATGAATCATAGGAAAGGACTCCTGTGGTCTCCCTGTCTCATTCTGCAGATGAGGAAAAAGGCAAAAGGATTCTTGTGATCTCAACTCTCTCATTCAACAGATGAAGAAGGGCACATGGAGCTTAGGTGACATGCCCAGGGTGACACAGCTAGTCGGCGACTGAGTCAGAATTAGAACTCAGGTTTTCCTGACTCTCAGTACAACTCTCTGTCCAGTATGCCACCTAGTTACCTTGTAATGGTAGTGGGTTGTGTTCTCTGCCCATCCCCATTTCATAGATGAGAGAAATGAGATTCTGGGGAGAGGGGCAAGTGTCTGGACCGAGAGGAGAGGTGTTGGTCAGCACAGAACTGGAAACTTTATCAAACAAAAGTGCTTTGTTTGTTTGTCTCATCAAACGGCTCAGCTCCAAGGACACTGTCACCCAGGAGAAGCTGGGGGCAGGTGACTGTGATAATTCATCATAAAATTTATGAGAGTAAGTTTGACCTTTGTTTTTAAAAAGAAAATGAATCAATGCCTGGGGCCCAGGGATACACTCTGTCCAAGATCCCAGATTAGCGTGAGGACGGCACATCTCCCGCTGTGTGCTTTGGCGGAGCTCTCTGTTTCTTGCCAGTGGCAGGTGGGATTTCTCAACCATCATCGCTGGCAGAGACAGTTCTTCCTTCGGCCAAAGGCTGTGACCACATCCGAGCGTCAGTTGGGGCAGGTTTCAGGTTGTCATTCACTTGCTCTGGAATCCTGGTCTACACCCCCATATTGACAGATACACTTGTAAATACAGAATTTCAGGAGGTCATCTTGTCCAGTCTCTGACCTATGGGCAGGACTGTAGCTGGACCAGCCAAAAGGGACAGAGTCTGGGCACTGCAGATCCAAGGCAGAGATGTGCCATAAATGACCTCCAGAGGAATAAACGTGTTTTAATTGCCGAATAGTGTCCCCTGAGACCTCCCCCAGCTGTCTGGAAAACAGCATCTTTTTGCTCCCTGTCAGCTACTCAGTCACCACATGCCACAGTCTGAGGCGCATGAAGAGGGCTTAGGAATGGTTAATGAGCAGCATCTACAAAGAATTTTCACGGGCCTTTAAGATTCCACAGCACTCATTTCCATGACCTCTCATGAGACTCACAATAACCCTTTGAGGCAGGTACTTCTAGTATTGTGAACCTCACTTTATGGATTAGGCAAATGAAAGAAAGTGACCAACCCAAGGTCACCCAGCTAGGGAATATCAGAGGCAGGATTTTGGAAGCCCATGCTTTGTCTGGACTCTAAGTCTAGCTGTCTATACTACACAAAACTGCCATGGATTTGGAGTATTCCTAATCTATTCTGTCTTTCCTCCACTGGGTATTGGCCTTGGCCCATTCAGCTCTGACACTCCCATAGGGCCAGCAGGGTGGTCATGGGCTACCCTCAATGGGGAGTGTGTAAGCAAAACCTCCCTGGGTTAGCTGCTGGCTTTCTCAGGGGCCTCCTCTCCCCACCATGTTGGTTCCCTCTCCCCCCATGCTTCACCACAAACCCTTCCCCCCATGACTGTTCCCAACTCTCCTCGCGGTTACATGAGTGATCACCTGTGCCTCTCCCCATTCCCCTCGTCCTCCCCACGCTGCCCACTGCCTCTGCCTCTCTACCTCCTTTGGCTGCTTGTCTCTGTACTTCCTGTAATGTTTGCTCCTAATCTCCCTGTGCCTTACTAAAGTGGGATTGCAGCCACACTCCTTGTGCCGATCACGGTCTTTCCCAAATAATGGGGCATGACTGTCCCCATTTCATAATATCATAAACTAATTAGCAGTCGGTATTTCTAGTGCTTGACAGATGCTAAGCTTTATTGTATGTAGTATTCATTCATTCAAACAACTACCAATGAAGACTGAAGGCTTTGAACTAGAATCAAGTCAAGTAGATCCAATGACCAAAGATAATGGTTACAAGAATCTCCATCTTCAGGCAAGAAACAAGGAAAAATAGTGAATGTCAACAGACTTGCTGACTTCTGAAAGTCAAAACTCAGTGGTGCAAATGCATCCAGGATAATTAATGCCGTTCCAAAGCCAGTCTTACACTGTGTGTTTGGAACAGTAAAATGGATGACCATGGAAACTCCTGGAATATGAACAAAGCACAGAGCCCATCTTCCTAAGTGAGCGATTTCCTTGTCAGATAGAAAGAAGGGGATTGATAGATGTTCTCAGACCACACAACAAATGGGTCAAAAATTTGCAGAAATATTTTCTGAGCAAATAATAATAATAATAGTTTGCATTTCTACAGCTCTTTCAGGTTTGCACAGTATTGTACAAATATCGTCTCACTGGATCCTCACAACAACCCTGGGAGGTAGGTACTTATAATTATCCCTATTTTACCGGTGAAGGAACAGAGGCAGACAGAGGTTTAACTGACTTGCCAAGGGTTGCACAACTTGTAAGTGTCAGAAGCTGGATTTGAACTCAGGTCTTCTTGAGAGCAGATCCAGTGCTCTGTGCAGGGTGCCACCTGCCTGGCAACACTTCACAGCATATTAGTAAAAGCTGATAGTAGATCTGTTTTGCTCATGATATCCCCTGTGATTGATAGTGGCTAACCAGCTAAGAGGGAGGAATGGATCCTCACGTTGACGGCCACAGACTCAAAGCACAATAAGTTGAGGGAGAAGCATTTAAACGTCTGAGTTGAGTGGGTTTGTTTACTGAAATGGAGCATTCTGGGCAAGATGGGGGTTCAGGGAATGGCTGCCAAAAACGATACAAAGCTCATTCTTAAGGAGCCTGACCTCATTGAAAAATGGAGACCTTGGAAGGGAATCGTAGGAACTTGGCAACATCATATAGTGCTGCAGGTTGTGAAAATGGGTCACCTACCCAGTGCCTGGGAAGGTACAGTTAAGGGTGCACTGGAGTACTCCAACTTTGCTTGTTAGTCTTCACAGACGAATCCTCTCACCACAAACACAAAACTCAAAATATTCTCAAGAAGAAAAAAAATGAAAGGTCTGCCCAGAAACTAGAGCAGGAGCAACAATCAAAGCATCACCCACACTCGCCTGGATGTCATGTCTCTCCACGACAACTTCAGAACATTTCAAAGAGATGTTGTTGGACCAAATTGACACGGTGGCTGAGCTGCGTTGGGTGAAGAGCTAGAGACAGCAGAAGAAACAAAAACGGTGGGGGACAGGAAGTGGTTCGGATCACCTCCATTGTCCCGTCTACTACTGGGGTCAGCCAGTCAGTCAGCAAACACTTATTAATCATCTGATTTGTGCCAGGCCCTGTGCTAAGCACTAGAGACACCCGGAGAGGCAAACAGCAATCCCTGCTCTCAAGGGGCTTTCATTCTACCAGGGGAGAGAGAGAACATGTAAACAACTCTGCAGGATTAAGATATATACAGGGTAAATGGGAGGCAATCAACAGAAAAAACAAAAAATGAACAAACAAAAAAAGAGTTGGGGCCAGCTTTGTGGTACAGTAGATAGAGCACTGATACTGGTGTCAGGAGGACCTGAGTTCAAATCCAGTCTCAGACACTTAGTAGCTGTTTGACCCTGGTCAAGTCACTTAACCCTGATTGTCATATACTCACACACACACACACACACACACACAGAGTGTATGTGTATGAGTGTGTTAGTGTGCCTGTATACTTTCAGGATGGCATTGAATCACAACGGTGGTTATTCATTCATTTTGTTCTCCTGCACAATAATTTGCCAAACAAATCCACAAAGGGATAATAGCAGGATGTCCCAGGACCATTTCTCTTTCAATTCCATAAACATAAAGATGAGAAAAATGAAATAATAAGAAGAGCCATGATAATTCCCTGTGACATTGGCTTTCTTTTTCTCCCCAGCACTGAAAACAGTGCTTGACATTGTACAAAACACACTCCCCATAACACCCATGTGAATCTGGCAGTGCGAATATCACCAAATCCATTCTTCACATTGGAAATTGAGGCCCAGAAGGGCTCAGCAATTTGCTATTTACATGAATATATATAATTACAGAGCTAGGAAGGGCCAATTCTTCTGCCACCAAGTTCAGCACTCTTTCTGGCACAACACATACTGCCTACTGGTGCAAAGCTAAAACTCAGAAGTCTTCATAAAGCATGACATGGAAGATAGTTCCATGATCCAAACACTTGCCTTTGAGTTCCCTAGCTTCTGGAGAGTCACATTGCATATGCACTCCTAGAAAAGTCACAACAATCACTGGATGTGCATGTGCTTCCTGGCAGCTCTTCCCTCTCTCTCCTGATGCTTTATTCTCAGACATATCCTGGGGGGAAGCACTGTCACTTTGGAGCAAGTGAGTCACTTTCTTTCTGGAATAGGCCAACTCATGTGTATATGTTATAAGGAGCCCAGCTCAACAAAAAGGTCAGGAAACTTGTATCAACAATACAGTATTCACAATGCCTACAGTAACTATAAGTATGCTGATATGGGTATTAATCACAAAATGTAACAGGCTCTCTACATGGGAAATATAGCTAGAACATTTATTCAAATACCAGAAAACTTGAGTCCCAAAACCAGAAAGTCAAAGCCATCACAGTAGTTATGAAATTGGCACATGTAGTTAAAGTAGTAAACACCCACCTTCTCAAGCCTTCAAAACAGGACAGGCTACCTCAGGCAAAGATCCTCCTCCCCTCACTCACGGCAACTGCTCAGTGTCCAGGCAGCTTGCTTCCAGCAGCTCCAGCCCCACAGTTCCTGTCTCTGGCAGTCTTTGGCAAGAGTCCTTAACAGAGATTCTGGCTGGCTCAAAAAAAAAAAAGGGAGTTCGCGCTGTAACCCGCTGCTGCTGCTTCCAGTCACCATGGCATGGACGCTAGCTTGGCTCCGGCTATTTCTTGCTCCACCCTTTCCTGCTATGTCAGCAAGTTCAAGGGGTATGGAAGATCTTCAAATCCCATAACCATTACAAAACTCTAATGGGCTTTCTCTTTCAACAATCATCATTGATACTTGGCTAGTGGAAAGATGGGTGAGTCTAACTCCAGGACCTTCTCCACCACTCAGATGCTCTCCCTCACAACCTAATTCTCTCGATGAACCAATCACAGAACTGGAAGGGCCCTCAGAGGTCATCTAGTCCAATCCTCTGCATCACATTCCCTCAGAGTGATCATCTGGCCTCTGCTTGGAGGCCTCCAGTGAGAAACAGCCCATAACCTCCAGAGGCCTCCCGTTCTGCTTCAGGATGGAGGTCGCTGCTTGACATTGAGGCCAAATGGATTCTTTTGCAAAATCCCACCATGGCTCCCTGTTTTTCTCCCTTTTCCCAAAAGGAAAAAGCAGAATCCCTCTGCCATTTGGCAGCTCTTCAAAACCTTGGAAACAGTTTTCATGTCTCCCTCTGGGTCTTTTTTTCCAAGCTAAATATTCCAAAGCTGAAAATGTTTTCTTTTGGATAGATGGATGGATGGATGGATGGATAAATGGATAGATAGATAGATAGATAGAGACAGAGAGAGAGAGAGAGAGATCAATGATAGGTAGATAGATAGATCGACAGTATAGATAGATAAACAAATAAATGGGGCATGAGGCAAGCTCTGACTTTTACCTTTTTTTAGCGCCATTCTAATCCACATCTATTATTTCTATTACCTTCCTCATCTGGAAAATGGGGATAACATTAGTTCTGCCTCCCAGGGTTGTTGTGAGGACTAAATGAGAGAACAGATGTAAGTCACTACATACTCCTTTAAAAAGCTCTATAAATGCCAGCTATTATTATTGCTGTTTTATGCCCTTTTTATGGGTAGAGTGAACACTTTGCAGGGAACTTCTTCTACCAACTCAGATAGGAACCCGTTTTGTGAATTATGACCTTAGACAATGGCCTGAGGTATGGAAAAATTAAGTGACTTACTCAGGGTCACACTGTCAGTAAGTCAGAATCAGAACTTGTACTCCAGTTTTTCCGACTTATAGGCTGGCCCTTGAGTCACTTGTACTACATTTTCTCTCCATATCCATATGCATTTGAATTCTGCACTGAGTCCTAAATTTGGCATCTTGTACAGCAAAGTAACACAGTGAATAAGCACTGGGCTCAGAATCAGGAAGATGGATCTTCCTGAGTTCAAATCCTGCCTCAGACACTTACTAGCTGTATGACCCTCGCTGAGACACTTAGCCCTATTTGCCTCGGTTTCCTCACCTGTAAAATGAGCTGGAGAAGGAAAAGGCAAACCAATATTTCTGCCAAGAAAACCCCAAATGGGGTCACAAAGAGCCAGACACAACTGAAATGATTAAGGAACAACAACAGCTAGAAAATAAATCCCTGTCTTTATAATACCCAAACAAACCCATTTGGAGAATTGAGAATCCCCATTACATACATGTCACCTGCACTTAGCACGGTGCCTGGTACTTATTAAGTACATAGTGGTGCTTAATAAATAAATGCTTATTGATTGATTCATGTCTCTTCAACAAGTGATAGTATGGAAACACCATGGAACTCTATGTGTACATTTCACATATCATATAGAAAGGACAGGCACACGGTTTCTGGTTTCTTTTTCTGTTTTCTTTCATGTTTAAATGATGTTCTTTAAAAAAAAATCCCAATCATTTTCCAACATATGTCCAGCCCCACCCCCTAGCCAGATCATCTCTTGTTACCAAGAAGAATGCAAAAGCAAAGTCAAATGACCAAGCATCCCCATCTCGCAAAGGATGCACACTGTGCCCCTGGAAGCACCGAGCTCTCTGACAATAGGAGAGAGGGATGTCTCACCTTCTGCTCTCTCAGGAAGCAAGATCATTCAGTACAGCCATTTGCGGCATTCTCACCACACCTGGTATCAATCTAGCCAACCTTAAGGTTTGCAGAGCAATTTACCAGTATTATCCCCATTAATCCTCACCACAACCCTGAAAGGTGGGTGCTGCTCCTAGCATTGCCATTTTATAGATTTCAAGACTGAGGCAGATGGTGGTTCAGTGATTTGCCTTTGGTCACACAGCTAGTAAGTGTCTGATGTCAGATTTGACCTTGGAGCTTCCTGACTCCAGGTCCAAGGCACTGTCTCCTACAGTGCCACCTAGCCATTAGTTCAGTTGCCTTTTAGGGTCATTTTCAGTTACATTATTGGAGCCATTGTCTATGCTGTTCTCTTGGCTTTACATTCTTTGCTCTCCATCACTTAATGAATCTGGCATCATAGATTTGGAGGTGGAAGGGAACTCAGAGGTCATCTGGTCCACCCGCACTCCTCCATTTTACCAATGAAGCTCAGAGAGATTGTGACTGGTCCAGGGTCATTCAGATAGGAAGCCTCAGAGGTGGCATTTCAAACCAGGTCTTCCTGTCCCTCCAGTCCGGCGCTCCCACCACACTCACCATACAAATGTTCCATTATTTCTCTAAATTCCTCATAGTTGTTGGATTATAGGATTACAGACTTAAAGCCTGAAGGAAACCATCGAGTCCAGGTTCCTCTTCTACAGATAAGGAATCTGGGGCACGATGGTTACTTATGGGGCAAAAATATTCCATTCTATTTCCAAGTCCACAAGTTCTTCAGCCATTCCCTAATCGATTGTTTCCAGGTTGTTGTTACCGCAAGGGTGTGAGTACAAATGCTTTGTCCCATATGGGGCCCCTCTTTACAAGGATAATAATTGCACCCACATCAAAGGGTGTTGTGAGATGAGATGTTTGTAAAGCCCTGAACTGTGCCCAGAGTGTAGTCCATACTTAGCAAATCTGTTTGCTTTCTCTCTGATTGATATAAACAGAATTATGTCACAAGAGCATCTCATTCCATGTGGGTCTACCCATGCATGGAGATTACAGGAAATACCACAGAAATGTGTGTCTGTCTCTCTGTGTGTGATGTGAAATGTCCACATGAAGTTTGGGGCTTTATCTCTATTTCATGGAAGCCCTCCTTCTGTTATAATGGGCACCAGCGAGACAGGCATGCTTCAGGAAGGAGAACCAGCTAGGAGACACTAATGTGAGGAAAGGCTAGAAGGAGAGGAATTGTTTAGACAGGAAAGAAGGCCAAGGAGCTGTTTTACAACAGAATACCTAAACTTCAGATAATAGCAGGCCAACTTCTCCATCCTAAGAAGAGGAGATGGGGAGATGAGATTAAACTGGCTCATGCTGGAGGTTTAGAACGGTTTTCTGAATTGCTAGATGGCCCAGTGGATAGAGTGCTGGGCTTGGAATCAGAAGACTCATCTTCTTGAATTCAGATCTGGCCTCAGGCTCTTAATAGCTGCGTGACCCTGGACAAGTCACTACTCCCTGTTTACCTCAGTTTCCTCATCTGTAAAATGAGCTGGGGAAGGAAATAACCAACTATTCCAGTATCTTTGCCAAGAAAACTGCAATTGGATCACAAAGATTTGGACATGGCTGAACAATGACTGAATGTGTATGGCTTATCTGACAACTCAACTATGAGAAGGAAAAGTAGAATTTCCTTTATTTGAAATATGTAAAAATAGGATAAATTCTCTTCTGTCTAGAACAGCGGTTCTCAACCTGTGGGTTCTGTTTAATTTGTAACAATGAAAATACATCCTGCATATCAGATATTTACATTACGATTCATAACAGTAGCAAAATCACAGTTATGAAGTAGCGACAAAAATAATTTTATGGTTGGGGGTCACCACAACATGAGGAACTGTATTAAAGGGTCATGGCATTAGGAAGGTTGAGAACCACTGGTCTAGAATTATTTAAGTGTGATCTTGCCTCAAGGTGGAAAAATGGATGAGAACCCAGAGGGGCAGGGTGGTACAGTGGGACAAAGCCTGAGTATGGAATCTGAGGGCCTGCATCCAGTATTTATCTCCAATACTTACACCCTGTATGATTCTAGACAAGTTGTCCGACCTCCCTGGTCCTCAACACTGTCATCTACAAAATGAGAAAATTGGATTAGATAAATTATAAGGTCTCTTCTAGCTTAAAGGCCATGAGATGACCTTTCTTGGGTTAATTCTCTAAACCTGAAAAAACTCTTCCCTTCTTGCTCCTCTTCTTTGAATTTAATATCACAACTAATGGTGCTATGAAGAATGAAACAGTCATACACACACACACACATACACACACACACTTTTTCTACCTTTCTGCTGCATAATTGACTAGTTAAAATACCACCTGTTTGGAATGTGAGGAGATAACATGACTTAGACCAGGCCTGCACAAGACATGGCCCATGGGCCATTTACAGGCCACAGGCCTCAGATTGTGCAGGCCTGATAGACCAATTTGAAATAGTCAAAGTCTAGGGGGAATTTCTTGTTACATCATTGAAAAAAGGGTCATCCGTAACAGACTGACTCCTCTGTGTTTTGTTAAATGTTTACATTTAAACATGTGACTTTAGGATATGAGTCACAGTAACACAACAGACTTCTTAGGTATTTCTTTTTTCCCCTTTAAAGTTTTTTTAAAAGTCTTATTGATGTCTTTCATTTTTAAAATAGTCATTTTAAAAGTCATTTCCCAACATCATTCTTCCTCTCTCCCACAGTATCATTTCTTGTAAAAGAGGAAAATATTTATGTGAAACCAGCTAGCCAGGTGACCACATCAGATGTAATCTGAGGGCAGCAACCTTCAGTGTTGTCTTCTGTATTCATAGAACCAAGAAGTGAGAAGAGTGATCTCGCACCCATCCTCTGGACACCAAAATCTGCCATTGCTTTTCATGAGTTCAGCTGCATTGGATGCATTGTTTTCCTGACTCTGTTTTCTTTGCTCTGCATTGATTCATATTCTGGGGTGGGGAACCTGTAGCCTCAAGACCACATGTGACCCTCTAGATGCTCAAGTCCTTTGAGTCAAAGCGGTCAACCACACGTGAGGACCTAGAGGGTCATCTGTGGCCTTGAGGTCACAAGTTCTAAGTTTCCCATATTGCTCTGAATTGCTCATTTTCATTGTTTCTTATTGGAGAATAAAATTCCATTCTATCAGGACCCCACAATTTTCTCGGTCAGTCAATCAATCAATCAATCTCCAGTAGGTGACCGGCCACTTTATTTCCAGGTTTTTGGTTACCACAAAAAAACGTGCTTCTTTTGGTACTTTTTATATATTTCGGACCTTTCTTTCTGTTTGACCTCATAGGGCTATACATCCAGCGGTGGCATCTTTGAGTCAAGGGACATGAATAGTTAGGTAATTTTTCTCATATAATTCCAAATTCTTTTCTAGAATGGCTAGACCAATTCCCCACCCTGCCAATAAAGCTTGGCCACGCCTCCCAACCTGTCCAGCTTCTGTTGTCTTTGTCCGTTTGCTGCCGGCAAGCTGAAGCTGAAGCCTCAGAATCGCTTCAGTTGGCATTTTTTCTTATCAGTGGCATGGAACAAGTTTCCATATGTTTGTTGATGGCTTGTGATTTTTCTTTAGAAAACTGTCCATATCCTAGGTCCACTTATTCATGAGGCATCTTGGGTATTTCAAAGGAATTTACCTTGAGCTGTGATTTGAAAACGAACACTATATACAAAGAGGGTGGGGGTACTGAGACAAGTGAAAAGATGAACAATTCACAGAGCAGAAGGAGTTCCCGCATTCTCCTGTAAGCCTCTGGCCCTTTGTCTTTTTGCCTTATTCCTTCCCTCCTGTTTAAAATTCTTCTTGGATGGGCCTTGACATGAATTTCCTTGAGTTCTCCTGCCTTGGAATTCAGTGGCCAGAGCTGACCTTCACAGTCCTTCAGCCTCTCCAACCTTGACTATGGCATCTGGGCAGCCTGGCTTATCAGCAGGGACTTTCCTTTTCCATTCCCCTCCCTAGCTTAGTCATCTTGGGTTCTGCCCTCACTGATCCCCTGGCCGTAGCTTGGGAAAGACTGTCTTGCCCATATAAAGTCTTACTGAGCTTGGGCTCCCTCCTCTTCTGGCCTTGGCACCTCCTGCAATGTATCAGGGAGGTCCACTGCTCCCCCTCACACCTCTGGCTGATTTTATAAAGTGCAACTTTCCGAAAGCTTAGACTGATAAAAGAGGACGCATCTTCGAGTGACCCTAGGCAGCTGAGAGGCACAGTGGATACGGTGCTAGATCTGGAGTCAGGAATATTTGTGTCGATCTGACTAGGGATCCAGGGCAAGTCACAAACTCTCTCAGCCTTACTTTCTTCATCTGTAAAATGGGCATGATCATGGCACCTACTTCCTGGGGTTGCTTTGAGGATCCAGTGAAAAGGGTTTTCTAAACCGCAAAGTGCTATAGAAATGCTGGATATTGGTATTACCTGAGCTCTCTGAGATTCAATTTCCTAACATGCATCCTTTCTCTGCTGTTGCTAGGAATGTGCTTCACAAATCTTAAAGCATTGGTTTTGGTGTTCAGGTGTTCAGGTGTGTCTGACTCTTCATGACACTGTTTGGGGTTTTCTTGGCAAAGATGCTGGAGTGGTTTGCCATTTCCTTCTCCAGTTCATTTTACAGATGAGGAAACTGAGGCAAACAGGGTGAAGCGACTTGCCCAAGGACACACAGCTAGTAAGTGTCTGAGGTGAAATTTGAACTCAGGTCTTTCTGACTCCAGGCTACCACCTAGCTGTCCCAAAACATTGTAGAATAGGAGCGAGCCACATTTTCTGCTATACCACACATCACTATCCTTAAGCACACAGCACGGATGTGATCCATACAGTGTGATGCTAAATTTGGAGCCTGGGTTCTGGCTCTGGGTTCAAATTCTGACTCAGCCGCTTACTCTCTTTTTGACCTTGGGCAGATCAATTCTCATCTTTGGACCCAGTTGTAAAACAGGGAGTCCATTCCGGCTAGATCAGGGTCATTAACTTTTTTGTGGGTGACATGGACTCCTTTGGCAGTCTGGTGAAACCAATGGACCCCTTCCTAGGAGAGTTTTGGATGAATGATTTCAGTTAGAATTTAATGAAAATAAAGATACAGCTTTCCCTCTCCCCACCCTATTCAATTTCATGGACATTCTGAAATCTAGTCATGAATCAATGGGTTCATAGACCCCAGCTCAAGACCCTCTGATCTAACCCTATGATTCCAGACTGCCAACAAAGGATGGGAATATTCTTTATGGATATAGGACTAGTGGTGTTATTCCAAGTTCTCCTTATCAATGTTTCATTTTCCTCAAGAGGCAATCATGTACTTGAGGATCAAAGCCTGAAAGAGAAGGTTTTGGGCATGGGTGGTCAGAGAAGGAAGGTCTTGGTCCTGACTGGCTTGTCTACAGTTCTCCTCATCCTCAACTCTGCTCTTTCACTCCTTGGCCACATTCTGGCAGACTAGCATTAGCAATGTAAGGGCACGGGAGGCCCTTTTCCTCAGTCACAGGTTCACAATATTGCCAAACTGTGTCCTCTGCCCAATTGGAGGTATTTTAATGAGTTCCAAGGCCCGCAGGGCTCTTTTGAATGGGGTGCTCCGTGTTCTGCCACAGCTCAATTCCCAGTATTTTAATCCCTGATGGATTAGCCAAACCCAATTAAAGTTTCATTTAGATTGCAAATGGCCCCTGGCTGGGCTAAGTTTCATTCTAACCTGTCTCACCTGGACTGTGCTGTTCTGAGTTCAGAGTGTTCTGTGTTCTGCAGACACAGGCCATCTCCTGAGTGGGTGGGGAGAGGAATGGGATCTTGGTGTTCCAAACATGGTGTCTTGTTTCAGGGAGCAATTCCCCAAACCTGATGTACTCCCCCTATTCAGTTCTGGACCTGGCTCCTGGTCCAGCTGAGATAAAAGTACTGACAGACAAACTCATTGGGTTGCCCATCCATCTACTTGCCAAAATTTGGGCAATAAGTCTTTGTTCAGTCATTCCTTGGTCAATGGGCATCCATTTCCTTTCTGGTTCTTTGCTACTACCAGTTGGGTTTGCTATAAATATAACCAGGATAGACTGCCAGACCTGTAGTCAGGAAGTGTTATCTTCTTGAAGTCAAACCTGGCATCAGACACTTACTAGCTGTGTGACCCTAGGCAAGTCATTTCTCCCTGTTTGCCTCAGTATCCTCATTTGTAAAATGAACTGGAGAAGGAAAAGGCAAACCACTCCGGTGTCTTTGACAAGAAAACTCCAAATGGAGTCAAAAAGAATCAGATACAGGTGAAAATAATAATGACAATAAATATACACACGTGTAGATAAATATATGCAAGCATGTGTGTATGTGTGTCTGTCTACATATATGTGTATATACATATATATATTTTTTCCCTTTATCTTTGATCTTCTTCAAGTGTCTAGTATTGGTATAACTAGGTCAACCAGTCGATCAATAAGTATTTATGAGTCATCTACTACACACCAGGTACTGTGCAGATACTGGTGCAAAGAATGGAACTATCCCTACTCACAAGGAGCTTACGCTCTAACGAAGGAGACAGCAAGCACATAGATAAATGCACACATTATAAATGAAAATAAATAAATAAAGATGTCTACAAAATAGTTGAAGACAAGGTTATTTGTGAGGGAAGATACCAACAGTTAGGGAAAGGGAAAGGTCTCTTGCAGAAGATAGTGCGTGAACTTTGTCTTAAAGGAAGAGCATTCTATGAAGAAGTCAACAGGTACAAAGTTCATTGACTTTCTAAAAGTATAATTTAACATGGATAATTTAAGTATGAAAAGTAGAATTTTAAATCATTTCAAAAAAGATCCAGAATAATTAATTGACTTCCTTATGGTCACATGGGTAGTAAGCAGCAAAGTTAGGATTTGAATTCAGGTCTTTTTTCTTCCCTTGGGCTCCATTCAATGAACCCAATGGTAACCATAAACCTCCTTGTCAATGGGAAATAGCTCTTCTCTTTAGTCTTTGGGCAGGACGTCCTCCATGGCTCTGTCTCCTGGTTAATGCCTCACTGGAGGTTAATAGATGATGGATCATTCACTGAGCAGTTATGTCTATGGAATTTTGTAGGCTCTTAGCAAATTCATGGGAGATGGATATTTGAGACCAGCCTTTAAGGTGCTATTTTGCTCCATCAACTTACATGCTTTTGGTAATCAACCAACAATGGCTAAAGCAAGCCTTTTAGTCTCACAGACTAAGACTGTGAAGACTTATCTCTAGTCTACCTTTCCACACTTATGCCCCATTATATTCCCTTTCATACACTCTGTATTCCCAAACTGGCCACTTCCTATTCCCCATATATGCAATTCTCTCTTCTGCTTTGTGCTTTTGGAAAGGCTGTCTTCCCCTAACTGAAACACAGGGCCTGTGTGTTTTTTTACCCGACAAAGTGACAACCATTGATAAAATGATAAAAAAAAAATGACAATCATTGATAAAACTGTCACTTAAGCACATCTCTGGCAAACAGAGAAGAAGATGGGGGAAAAAGGAGCTTCCAAATTAAGGCAACATTTACTTTGAAATTCAGTAACCTCTTTTTGAAGGTGGGCATTGAGAAACACAATGAAAACTGTGTCCAAAAATATGGTCAGGGAGCATGAAGTCAAAGACGCTGAAGGTTTACCAACTACTCAGCAACCTCATGTCTTTATATCATGAATCTGACAAATCAGAAGGCAATGGGCATGGCATACAGCCAATGACATTTTTTAAAAAATGGAAATTGATTTTATTTTAATAGACAAGAAATGACTGATTACTTATGTGGGAGTTATTTCAGAATCAGCTGTGTGAGAACATGTCACCAACTATTTGAATCAAAAATGAAATCAATATTAAACTAAACGGACAAAGATGAGAAGACATTTCCTGTAATTACAGTAGCTCTAGCCTGACCTATTCAAATGAGCAGTTGACTTCAAAAACTGGGAAATGAACAAAAGTACAAACATTGACACTGACATCATTTTTTAGAGTTGTTTCCCTAACACAATGAGGCAGTCGAAAGGACCCAGATGCCTTGTGTCAACACCTGATCTCCTTGAGAAGTGGAAAGACAAGGCTTATTTGTAAGACATTATGGAAGAGACTGATGTCTCTTCTTACAAAACATAGAGAAGCAGTTGGGCAAAAAAATTAACATAGAGAGATCTTGACATTAAACCTAGCTGATCCAGATCGCCCCAAAGACATGTGTAAATAAGGCAAGGAGGACAACAAATGGATTTAAAATTTAACAAACCAGTTGGCATGTGCAGGGCATTTTCATTGGCAAAAAATAATGGGACCACATTTGGACTCCATCATCTCAATACACAATGCACTATTTGCAAAAGTTGGAATGTTAATTAAGAAAGTGAAAGAAGTTGATTAAAATGTCTGAACCTGAGCAAATACATGCAGTGGACTCTATGATGGAAATAACACGTTTTTAAAGGCATTCAGAGACTGATTTTAAAGATAATTCAAAGGGTAAATTCCAAAATAATGGAAAAGATCATTGAAGATAACATTATTATAATATAGAATAAAACTGCTAAGAGGGAAGGAAAGCAATCTGTTCAAAGCAATTCATTCTATGAAGTGAATGGTCGATAGCCTTGCATTGTGCTCTTTATATCTGCACTTAAAAGGGAAACCTTTCTTATGCAAATATATCTCTATTTGGTGCCTTAAGTAGTGGGAGACCCGAATTTTCCAGAGAACATGATGTTTTGGAAAGACTTGAAGTCAGGGAACCTGAGTCCACAAGCTTGCCTTGGAATCAGGAAGATGTCATCTCTCAGCTACAGTGGCTGTGTGACCCTGAACAAGTCATTCTACCTCTACCTCTCAGTATCTCCAAGGACCTCCCTATATTGTACAGCACAGATAAAGATGTCCATGAGTATACGAAAGGTGATGCTGAGGGATGGAGCACTGCCCTTGAAGTGAAGAAGACCTGACTTCAAATTTCACATGATCTATATGACCCTGAGAAAATCACTTAACCGCTTTGTACCTCAGTTTCCCCACCTGTAAAATTATAAATAACCTTTCAGTTGTTTCCACCTCTAAAGCTAGGATTCTGATAATTGAAGAAGGGAGAACACAATCAACTAATCTGCATTAATTAAGCCTCTCTTATGTGCTAGGCACTGGGGAATGGTCTCTGTCCTCAATAAGGTTCCATCCTAAGAGGGTATGAGAACTAGAGGGTTAAAAAAAGGCTTCCTATTAGAGATCACACTTGAGCTAAACCTTGAAGGAAGGTGCTGAGAAGTAATCCCTAATGCAGTCAATTTACATTTTAAAAATTCCAAGAATGGGTCCAAGAGTAGTCTGACTCTTGGCCATAAGAGTTGGCTGAGGTGTCTTCCTCTTTTTGTTTCAAGATGCTGCACATCTCTGATTGTGACCCATTTCCCAGGATAGCAGCCTGGTCATGCTTTTTTGAAGCAGCTGCTCATTGTTTCCGCCTGCCTTTTTTCTTCCAGGGCCAATTGGCATGAATCTTGTGCAACAGGTATGGTGTACAGGCCTTGTATAGTAATCCTTGTACAAAACACAGTGTGCTTTCAGGTACAAAGATGAGCAAATAGATCTTTAATTTGAATACTCATGTAGGCTTAGACACTCATGCTATCAAATGACATTTTCCCAGGATTGCAGGCAAATCTGCCCTGCATGCACCCCCTGATGCAATAGGGACCTAGCCTGTTGCCATCCAGTCTGAGTTTCTGTGAGTTGGGTTTCCGGGATTTGGGGTTGAAGATTTGGCTCAGCACAGTCTATAGAAGACAACTCCCAACAGGTTAATGCAAATCTAGAGGAAAACATTTGCCCTGCTATGCCTGCCCTGCCCTGCCCTGCCCTGGTCCACCCTGCCCCCTAGGCAGAGGCAGAGCAACCTAGCTGCACCGATTCTACTCCTACCTGGCCCAGGTGTTGGGCTCATTGCAGGTCTGGCCAGGCTGGGGAGCGGTCTAGCACTGTAAGTTACCAGGCATTTTAAAAATGGTTTTATTAACACTTTTTAAAATTATGTCATGTACAAATAATCTCTCCATAGTGTTGTCTCTTATAATTAAAAACAACAACAACACCACATTCATGTAAGACAAATCAACACATCACTTAGGACTGATAACATACGTAGCATTCTGTACTCACAGTCTCACTCCCTGCTGAGAACTAGGAAGCATGCTTCATCACGAGATCTTGGGAATCAAGATGAATCATTGTATTAGGGCAGTGTTGTGACACAGTGGATAGCGCCCCAAACCCTGTTCTGCTGATGAAGATGAAAAACCTAGTTTTGATGATGATAGACAGGCAGTGAGGGAGATAGGAAGCGTAGAGATTGAGCTAATGGAATGGTAAGGGGGAAAGACAGAATTTGTAGAAGTTGGTCAACAGATATTTATTAAGCACCTGTGTAAAGTGCTGGGGATACAAATACAAGTTTAAAAACCCAGTCCTTGCCCTCAAAGAACTAACAGTCTTTGCGGGGAAAACAACATACAAAAGGAAGCTGGAAAGTGGGATGGGCTGGGGTACCCAGTGCAGGGGCATGGTGGAACAGTCCAAAAGCACTGGTTGGAAATGGAGAAAAGTCTGTGCCCTGAAAATCATGGCTCTGCTTTCCAGTCAGAGGATCCAGTCAGAGGGGCAAAAGGTACTGCTGAAATGTGAGTGCCAGCCAGATTCGCTCTGTCAGCAGAATGAGATTTCCCAATGATAAGTTTCCTGGAAAGAGTAGACGTGATGGAGAGAGAGGTCCAGAGAAACCCCAAAGCAGGGTAATGTCACAGTACCACAAACTAACCACATTCAAGGCATGCAAGAAAAAATGTTATGTGGAATCTGAGGGAAAAGGTGACTACCAATGAAGAGCATTGGGAAAGCTGCATGAAGGAATCCCGAGGTCTGATGGGGAATTCAGACACCAGAGGAGGTAGCATGAAATCCACCTGAAGTGGCATACCATGTAGGTAATGTTGCCTTCACATGACAAAGAGAGATTCAATCAACCAAACCAAGAAAACATTGACTAAGTACCTACTGTGAATGAGGGGACTAGAGGTGAAAGTGAAAATAATTTCTACCCCCAGGAGTAACTTCTCTTTACATCTAGAAGAAGAATTAGCTTCTGACTTGGCACTCTGTCCTCCTACAATGGGCTGTTTATTGACTGACAGCCTGAATTTTCAGGGCTCTTTTCATATCAACTCAACCCAATCTAGACACAAATCTCTCTTGATCTCTGGTCTCCTACATGTTTGCTGGTGCAGAGACTCTCAAATTCGACAAATCCAAAATGGAAATTGTTATACATCTCTCTCCCTCAAACCTATCCCCTCTCCAATTTTCACATTTCTCTTGAGGGCCTCACCCTCCCTTCCACATCAATCTGTTTAGTCTGGCCAATCCTACCTCTTCCACAGCTCTCACACATAGTGTGGAGGCATTGATGGTAGATTTCTTTCTCAAGGAGATCAGCCATGAGAAGGAAAAGAAGTATGGAATGGTAGCTAGTGGGAACAATACAGTGGGGATTTTTAAGGATGGGGTGACAAAGGAATGTTCATAGGCAACAAGGAAGAAGCTAGAAAAGCCATAATGGAATAGGATCAAAGGTGTACATAGGAGGAGTCTGCCTTGGCAAGGAGATCTCTAATACGTAGACAATTGTCCTCATGAATTGCCATGTATGAAGAAATTCATTACTTTAGGTCAACTCTTTGGCAATGGGCCTCTCCAGACTTAGCTTGGTTCTGGGACATAAGAGCCATCACTGGGTCTACACTTGAAACTTGCCAGGATTCTTCTACTCCACTGACTTGAGTACCCATTATTACTTCCATGCCCCAAATGAGGCAGCAGTGTAGACCCTGGGAGGAGTGAGTTACCCACCAGCAGCAAGTCAGTGAATAGATAAGTAAATGAATAAATTAGCAATGGACTCCCCACCCCGTGTTTAGAGTTGCAATAAAACGTGACCAGCAAGACTTTGAAGAATAGCAACCTTGTGAAACACATGTACCCATCAGCTCATCAGGAACACCTACTGAAGGTAAAGGTTAAAGATAGCACTTCCTTATGTGATAAGGTCTTTTCTTCCCTTGGCAGAGGTTAGGGGTGAAGTTAACTCAACAAGCGGCACCTTCTGTTATTGCTACAGATTCTGGGGAAGCATCTACATCATTTTGGCATAGACATTGGGTGGTGGGTTGTTGTTGTTTTTTAAATTCATTAGCACATGAAAGCCTTCTGTGAAAAACAAATAGTCCAGTTAAATGCATGTTCAAAGGGAAAGCCTTGTTCTAAGCAGAGGCTCAGCCAGCTTGTGTTCAGTAAAAAACTCAAATTTCTATCAACAACATGTAGGGCTAATCAAACAGCTGCCCAGCTGGAAAGACAAACAACCTTGGATGCTTTATTAGGACTCATTATAGCAAATCATTGAGTTCTCTGTAGGACAGTAGAATTTTTCCATCAGAGAGTCTGGGTTCAAGACTTGCCTCTGTCACTTTGAGGGGCGACTTTGAGGAATTTTTTTAGTCTCTCTGGTCATCAGTTTCTTCATCTGTAAAATGAATGAGCAAAAAGGAAAAGACCATTCAAAAATAAACAGAAGAAAACAAAAAAATTCAAACTGGGCAATTTTGTTACTACCTCTTTAAATTTAGTGTTTAAATAACAAACTATGCAACAGAATTTAATCTGGTTCATATGCAATCCTCTCTTTATACATTGGAATGTTTGTCTTTGTTGATAATTGTTAAGTTCATAGTAAAGAGAAAGCAAAAACAAGCAAAGAAAAAAATTAATTTCCGCTCAAATTAAAATATTTTCTATTTATCTATAAGCATACAAAAAATGCTCTAAATCACTATTGATTTGAGAAATGCAAATCAAAACGACTTTGAGGCATCACATCTCACCAGTCAGATTGGCTAAGATGACAAAACAGGAAAATGACAAATGCTGGAGAGGATGTGGAAAAATTGGAACACTAATGCATTGTTGGTGGAGCTGTGAACTGATACAACCATTCTGGAGAGCAATCTGGAACTATGCCCAAAGGGGTATAAATAATTGCATACCCTTTGACCCAGTAATACCACTTCTGGGGGTGTAACCCAAAGAGATCATAGAAGTAGGAGGAAGACCTATATGTACAAAAATATTTGTTGCAGCTCTCTTTGTGGTGGCAAAAAACTGGAAATTAAGGGGATGCCATCAATTGGGGAATGGCTAAACAAGTTGTGGTATATGAATGCAATGGAATACTATTGTGCTGTGAGAAATGGGGAGGAGAGAGTCTTCATATTCACCTGGAGAGGCTTATACAAACTAATGCTAAATGAGAAGGGCAGAACCAGGAAAAATTTGTACACAATCACAGACACATCGTATGTGTGATGACCAACTTTGATAAACTGGACTCTTCTCAGAAACATACAGTTATAAGACAACTCTACAAGTCTCAGGATGGAAGGAGATATCTACATTCAGAGAAAGATCTAGAAAGAA
>CM053580.1:14662559-14750564 GCA_028627135.1 Pseudochirops cupreus | reverse complement strand
CAACTAGGAATTAAGATACACAGGCACTGTGGTAGGGAGATCCATCCTGCCCTACCGGAGAGTCAGAGGGGTGAGGGGGAGGACATAGGAGAGAGCAGACTGGGGGAGGGGTTATACAGGGGTATGGCTGTTTTGAGTTGTTGGGTAGGAGAAAGATGGGGAGAAAATATGTAACTCAAAATCTCGTGGAAATGAATGATGTAAACAAGAAAATAAATTAATTAATTTATAAAAAAAAATCAGTAGCCCCTCCTGGAGAAAGATTTATCAGTCAGTTACAAGAATTTATTAAGCACCTATTTGTGTCTGGCATTAGGACACAAAGAAAGGCAAACTCAGTCCCTGCCCCTAAGGAGCTTACAATCTGATGGGAGGGGAAAGGTAACAACACTGCTTACAAACCAGACATGGACAGGGTCAATGAAACAGGCCGTGGTGGCAAGGTCCTAAGGTTGAGGAGGGCTGGGGAAGAATTCTGCAGACACGTGTTTTAACTGAGACGTGAAGACCCTGGGCACCAGCGAGGTGGGCCAGTGAGTACTTGCCTATGATTGGAGAAACAGTTGTGGCTTTTCAGAGGCCTCAGCACTAGCAGAATGTCTGGTTCCCTCTTCTGTTTTTCACAGAAAAGAGAGAGAAGTTGTGCAGGTGGGGAGGTTGATACAGCGAGATAAAACCTTCCCTGGCATTGGCCAGAAATGGTTTAAGCAGGATGAATGGACCCCCTTGGGCTGGGAGGAAAAAGGCGCTGAGATGGCGCTGAGGGAGGCTGGCTCTGGGGCACCCTGACACAAAGCCAGCCCAATGGCTTGAGTGCCTGCTGAGAGAAGCTTTTAACTTCCAGCTATGATTCAGGGCTCTTGGCAGGGAGGGGATGAGGACAAAAGGTACCACATTATACTGCGAGGACTTACATATTCCATAAAGTTAAAGTTACTCTAAGAATATTACTGCCTGATTTGTTAGGCTTAAGACCTACTGTTTTAATAAACAGATTCTTTTTAAAAAAAAAACTTTTACCGATGCCTTTTGTTTTTATATCACTGATTTTCCTATATAGTCTTTCCTCCCTACCCCTATCTCTTTGCCTTATGAGTAAGAAAAATCATTTAAGCAAAATCAATCAGCCCATCATCCCGGATCAACCACCCCAGATGTTGGCAGCAGCATTCCTCTGCTGTAGCCCTTCTTTCCCCCAGACCCCACATCTCTTTAATGAGAAGAAAAGGGTACAATTCCTCATCTCCTTTTTCAGGTCCAGTTTTGTTTATTTTTCAGTCCTGTCCGACTCTTCTTGACCCCATTTGGGGTTTTTGTGGCAGAGATACTGGAGTGCTTTGCCATTTCCTTCTCCAGCTCATTTTTCAGATGAGGAAACTGAGGCAAACAGGTTTAAGTGACTTGCCCAGGGTCACACTGGTAGTAAGTATCGGAGGCTGGAATTGTCTCTGGGACAAAATACTAATTCCACAGATTAGCAGTTTAAATTCTTCACCACCTGACCCCAGCTTACTTTTCCAGATTTATCACAGATCTTGAGTTGGATAGTCCCTCAGAGGTCATCCAGCACGACCCCCTCATTTTACAAGTGAGGGGACTGAGGCCTCAGGAAGCTAAGGGATTTGCCTAAAGCGGCATGTCACAGTGTAGTGTGCGGGTTAATGCTTAACCACCGGCTCCTTGGGGGAAAATGTACAGAGGATGCGTGTTTTATTTTAAACTGCAGCGTTTGATGATTTCCAAGGTGTAAATGTTCACACTGAAGATTTAACCATCAGCTCTGGAACCTGCTGGAGCTGTCTCCTGCACCCCTGCTGGAAAGAGCACTAGATCTGGAGACAGGGGTGTGCGTATGTTCAGTCATTTCAATTCTGTCTGACTCTCTGTGAGTGAACCCACTTGGACTTTTCTTGGCAAAGACATTGGGGTAGTTTGCTGTTTCCTTCTCCAGCTCATTTTACAGATGAGGAAACAGAAGCAAACAGGATTAAGTGATTTGGTCACATAAGCAGTGAGAGGAGTCTTTCTGACTCCAGGTCTGGCACTCTGTGTGCTATTGTCCCACCTAGCTGAAGTCAGGGGACTTGAGTTCAAATCCTGGTTCTGTTATTTACCACTTCGATGACAATGGGCAAATCACTTCTTGAAGGGCCTCCTCTGTAAACTGAGGGCGATGGACTTGGCCTCTAAGATCCCTGCCAGTTCCTTCCATAATCTCATGTTTAAGAAATGGCATAAAAATTCCATCTAGGAAAGGGAGGTTCTCTAGAGACAGAACATGACTTATTGATCACTCGTGGAACCAAGAAATGGTTAAAAACAGAAACAACAACAGACCAGGGAGGGAGGCCTACAGCATTAGGCAGCTCCTCAATTTAGGGTATGGGGGAAAACCTGGAGAGTAATCCCTCAGGATTAGCGGGAGGGTTGCCCAACTGACTGGAGGGAGTGGTCACAGTGATGAGATCACTCAGCCCTCTGAAGGTGCCAAGAGATTCCCTTCTCTAAAGAACTGGGCTCTTTTCAGTAGAACACCACAAAGTCAATACCGTGTTCTAAAGGTTGAAGACAAATCCAATTTTTCTATATCAAATCACACTTTAAATGTCTTACAGGAGCTCATGATGTAAGAAAACTATAGTGAATTATTTTGTAATGGGATGAATCCTTTTGTAATGTGATTTTTTTTTCTTTTCATAAATCCAGGCTTGTAGAAGGTCATTGATCTAAGCATTTCCAAGCACAAGGTAAACATCAAGAGTGTTTCTATAAATGGATTGTTTGTTCCGCCTCCTGGAGGAATGAGCTGCCATCGTGGATGGCAAGAGGCTTCAGTCAATGTACCTCTGCTGAGAGCCTGCTCCTACACAAACAGGTTGCTCAACCCTGGGCAAGTCACTGCATTGAGTGCTCTGGGCAACTCTGGAAGACTGCAGATTACAGATAAAGCTTCCTGGTGATGAAATCACAAGAACTTGGAAATCCTCGAAGTGGTTCTCAACCTTCCTAATGCCTTGACCCTTTAATACTCGTATGTGGGTGTATCTGCACGTGGGTGGACCCTCCTGGAGATGGAGACGGAGAGAGGAGCAGTGTCTCCCTTCCTAAGACCATCGGAAATATGTGTTTTCTGATGGTCTTAGGCAACCCCTGTGACTCCTGTGAAAGGGTTGTTGGACCTCAAAGGGGTCGCGACCCACAGGTTGAGAACCACTGCCTAGAGGTCTGCACATGTGGTCTCCTTTATAGACAGCAGCATCTATAAAGGACAATGACATTTAAACTATGGATTTCATATATGTGCACCACAGAGCAAATTGGGAAGTTGAAGAATTTCCTTATCCGTGCAATTAAATGAACAGAAACTTTGTATCCGGATAACAACA
Source organism: Pseudochirops cupreus (assembly GCA_028627135.1). Classification (NCBI taxonomy): domain Eukaryota; kingdom Metazoa; phylum Chordata; class Mammalia; order Diprotodontia; family Pseudocheiridae; genus Pseudochirops; species Pseudochirops cupreus. The sequence goes on along the minus strand of CM053580.1, from coordinate 14,747,178 downwards.
CTACTAACCGGCCCCGACTTTGTGTGGGTGACGTGCCGGGTTATGTGCTGAGCACCTTGTAAACATTATCTCCTCCGCTGCTCACGGCAAGCCCATGAGATAGTGCTACGATTATTCCGGTTTTAAAGCTGAGGAAACTGAGGCAAAGGGAGGCCTAAACAAGACAGTATGACGCTCACAGCAAGAACACAGGAGATCTCATTACCCTTAACAAGAGTCTAGATTTCTGGCTTTTTATAAAGGCAATTTACTTTTAATTTTTTAAAAGCTTTTTTCTTAGCAGTTTTACTTTTTGTTTTTTAAAAAAAGGTGTATTATCTCTTTTGAGTCTCACAGAAACCTTGAGAGAGTAGATGCAGCTGTTAAAAAACCTTTTATAAATGAGGAAACTGAGTCAGGTTACAGTAACTAGGCCAAGGACTCAGCGGTTCTTTGACTCCAGGCCCCCAGGGCCACCCACACTCTCAGCCACACCCCATGCTGCCTCTCTGCACATTTCTTCCTGAAAGGGGAAAAACACAACTAAATCCAAGGGATTTAACCCTCTCTCTTTTCCTGGTAAATTCTCTGCTGACGGCCAACAAGGAAACTTGCCAGCAGGTCACTGCCTACAACAGCTGTCGGATTCTTCCAAGTGCCTGCAATGCTCCTTAGTCTTGCTCTGTTGTGGGCCATCCAGGACAGGATGGAGACTTGTTTTCTCTTCTTTAAAAAAAAATCTATTTTGTAGATGCTTTTTTATTTCTCTGACATAGCCATTTTGATCTCTGTTCCCTTCACAGAAGCACTCCTGTCTCTGCTCACTTACCTTTTATTTCCATTCTCACATGCTTAATCTTTTAAAATACCATTTAAGTATTTTATTTATAGAATAAAGCTTTTCTACAATCCATTGCATCCAACATTTACTTAGTGAGGCACTGGATATAAGGGACACAAGTTCTCCAGGCTATGAACCTCAAAGTTATCTTCAATTCTGCCTTCTTCTTCATCCTCCTCCTGTTGAGGTTTGGGGGCGCTAGGACCTCAAAACAGCAACACATGAGTCTTGTCCTAATGAATTTGACCCAAGGGTTCTTTCAGTCAAAGACAAGGTTTATTTAAACACTGGTTGAGGGTGGGTTGGATTCTAAAAGTTTGCCATATTGGCCAGACTCTTAAGGAATCTGATCATTTGTGACACTTGTATTGGCAAGTAGACCAGACTGAATCTCAGCACTTTCATGGAGGCAAGATGGATCTTTTATACAGAAGATGATGGGAACAGAGGATGGTTAAAGGGGTGGTGGTCTGGAGTAGGGCCAGGCACAGACAATGAAAGGGCAATTAATTAACTGGGAAGGGCTGATTGTCCCAGGTGAACGACAGGGACCTGAGCTATGTGGGACAGTCCAGGGGCTTTTCCTTTTTGGGGTCCAGATCCAAAAGACACGGTCTTTTCCTTTCCAGATCCCATCCCCAGCAGCCCCACAGCTTGCCAAGACCTGTTTATTCTCTCACCAACATCTGTTCCCTCTCTCATTTCTCCATCCCAACCATCCTAGTGTTGGAGGCATCATGTGCTTTGTTGGAAAGAGAGCGATGGATTTAGAATCCCAGGAGCAGGTTCGAATCCCAACTTTGAAACGAAATGACTGGGAAACTTTGAGCAAATGACTTAATTTCTCTGGACTACACCTTCCTCACTTGGAAATCCCGGATGGGGGTCTGGATGCCCTCCAAGATCCTTTCCAACTCACAATCAGTTCACTCTTTTCTTGCCTTGAGGATCAAGAATTAGCTTTCTATCTCCAGTCCTCCTTCAATTCGTTCTTCAAGCAAACATCCAATTATTCTATCCAATGCATATCTTTCTACTTAAATGCCTCCCCTGATTGCCAAACAAACCAAACCAAATAAAGTCTCAATTCTTCTGCTCAAGAGCCTCCATTGTCTGCTTTAGATGAAGACTTTCATTTTTATTTTAAACGACTCAATTTCAAGTACCCTGCCCTTCAGGCAAATTGAGTTATTCTCTAATGGAGGCTGGGATGCAGCATCCCAAGAGGGGTGTACTCAACCAGTCAGAATTGCAATCAATTCCTGGGGCTGTCTGCACACAGTCCCACCTACCTTGACCCCTTGTGATGACCCTACTCTGTCTCCTTCAGGTGCTAGCAGCCTCCCAATCTCCTAGTTTCTGAACTCAGTGCTTGGCCTTAAGGCAATTATCACACTTGTGCAGGTGACTGAGGAGAATTCTCCTCTCTAGACCTTTGAAGCTTGTGCTCTGTGCTTGAGAGCAATGAGAAGGGAGTAAGAGCTCTGCCTCCTGCCTCTTCAAATTTGGTAGGACAGAATAAGACCTTTTTCCCCCTCAAAGCGCAATCATCTCCTGAATTTCCCTGTTGGTTTCCAAGGCATCGCCTGCCATCTTTCCAGTCAAAACTTTGGTGTCATTTCATATTCCTACCATCCCCTCAGCTCCCCAGCTCCAAACCATGGCCAAATCTGGTTGGGTCTAAGCTCAGTATCCCTCCCATCTGACCCCTTCTCCCCACTCACATAGCCACCACCCAGGTGCAGGCTCTTGTTTCTTCTCACTGGGACCATCATAATAACCTCATAGTTGGCTGATCTTCCTACCAAAAGTCTCTCCCTGTTCCAATCCATAATTCACAAGACAGACTACAGTAATTTTCATAAGCTGACCATGTCACTCCCCCTACTCAGTAAACTCCAGTAGACTCTCTGCTGACTCTACGACCAAGTGCAATTTCATCCTTATCTCATTCTTTCTACATTTCCATTTAAAAAAAAAATAAGTTTGAATCTGTGATTTCATTGGTACAGGGAATTCCCAGGGAGGAAATTCCCTTTACCAGAGCAGATTGGTCCCTTCTCTGCCACTTAGTATCTTTGAGATTTTTCTTCAGTATTGAAAAGTTTTGTGTTGTCAAGGGGCTCATTTAGGGTTACATAGCTTATGTGTGCCAGAAGTGAGACAAACTCAGATCTTCTTGGCTTTAGACCACCTCTCTGTCCATTATGCCTCTTCTCCTCTGAACATTGTTAGCCCATTTGCACAGGGCAATATACACATATACACATTCAGCGCATGCTGAAAAATAAAGTACTTATAGGGGGTCTTGATGAAGAAAGCTTGGAGACCACTTCTTTAGTAGGAGGAGGAGAGTGGTTTCCTGATCCCTCCTCCACTCTAAATAATGGGAACTAGCTAGACTGTCCACATTCTTACATGCAGTTGAATGGCCAGCCTACTGAATTAGCTTACCAAATGCCTAGACCTCAGATCAGAACTGGAGAGAGAAAAATTGCCCAGTTAGATAACAATCCTCTCCCAAATCTATAATTTCTTTTATTGCTTGATCTCTCCCTCACCCATATTCTGGAAAGTCTTGTATGTTTTCACTCCAAACTAGATTTCTGTGAGAGGGCAAACTGGTCTCACTAATGACATCTTTTGCCAACATCTAACTTGAGGGTCAAACCCAAATTGATCTTCTTGTAAAAAACTTTGCCCTCCCCCGTGGCTTGTACCTAGGGTGCAAAGTGAATAAGATTCCACTAAATCATTAGTTGCTCAGGTTTTCTGTGAATCTTTAGCAAAAGAGATTGAAGTACTCCTGAGACCATAAATAGCCTGTCAGTGTTGGTGTTCTCTCCCAACACAAGTTTTCTTGGGTAACAGTTTGACAATCAACAATGCTCACCAAGTACTGATTCAGCTTTAACACCTTTCCAATTCCCTCCTTGTCCCCAGATCTTATCTCAGAGGCAAGAGTTCTTACTGGGGTCCTTAAGTTTATATATAAATTTATATATACATATATACATGTATATATACAATAACTATATATACAAATATATACATAATGTATAAATATAGATATTAATGTATAAGCATATATAATGTATAAAATACATATATATTTAAAACATGTATATGTATCTAATTAACTATATTTCAATATGATTGATTTCCTTGGTAATCCTATTCATTCTATTTCAAGCATTTAAATACATGATTCAGAGAAACCATCCATAGCCTCCCCTGGCCTGCCCAAAGTCCCCATCCCAGAAGTGAAGATTCCCTCCTTGCTCCTTGCAGAGAAAGAGCCAAGCATTCTATCTTCCTCTGAGTTTTCCTTCACAGACTGAAGACTTGTTGCACTGAGCAAGACATCTCCTAGAAGGCAGCTGCTCACTTCCACGGCAGTTCTTCAGGGCTTAGCTGTCATGAGAAGCCTTATGTGAAGCCCCCTGCCACCATCTGTGACTGCCATCTTGGACCCTCTCCAAGCCTTCCCAAGCCTCTCCAGAAATTTTACAGGCCTGATTTTCAAAAGCAGACTCCTTCCATATGTAAAGAGCTGGATAGATGCACAGACCGGCACATGCAAAGTATGAGTGCAGATGGGATGCCCGGTGTTTCATACCAAGGCAAAATGTGGATGAGGAAGATGCCTTGGAAGCAAGGCTGGGACCCTGCCCACAAGCAGTCTCTGGGTGCCAAGCCCAAGTTCAATTTTAGAAAGTGTCAGGGAGCTGTGGGAACATTAAAAAGCACCATTTGGGGGCCTCATTTTGTTTGTTGGGAGTGGGCAGGGTGGGTGCTGCACTCTTTATTTTCACGTAAAGGTAAAACAAAGAGGCTCCCACCTTTCTCCCCTTTATTTATTGCCAAAGTAGCGCTTTCATCTCAGGCCCAGACCAGGAGGGGAGCCTGAGAAAACTGAGAGGGTGCTCCGAGATCTGGATTTGAGTCTCACCTCTGACACTGACGCTTTATGTGACCAAGGGAAGCTGCCGTTTCCTCCTCTGTCATCATTGACAACAATGGTATCAGCTAAGATTTGTATCATGCCTTCAGGTTTTCAAAGTGCTTTGCAAATGTCATCTCTGTTTATCTCTCTGACCTTTTGGGCTAAGGGCTATAATCATCTCTGTTTTATAGATGAAGGAAGGAATAAGAATTGATATAGCGGGAGCCCTGGAGAAGAGATTACAGGACAATACCCAGCAGCAAGCAGCAAGCATGGAGAAGGTAGCCACTGGGATTCTATGGACTGATTAACCTCCAACGTAGCCATTGGGCTGGTGGATCAAGGATAGCCATGTGGTGGTTACAATTTCTACTATAGCCCCAAACTGCCTAATTAATGATGTAATTAAATGTCGTTATCAAAGGCAGGAGGAAAAGCCAGGTGAGGATGGGTATAGCTTTGCACCACTACGGGCACCCCTTTCATTCACTAAATATTTATTCCGATGTGATGACCATAGCTCTGTGCCTCAGTCATTCTCATATATAAAGCCAAAGGGAGTGGGAAGGGGGTGGGGAGTGGTACCAAAGGAAAAAAGAAAGTGAAGAGCTCCTCAGCCATCAGAAAATGGAACTCAAAGTCAGAGAAAAGAAGGTGAAATGGTGGCAGGTTCTCTTGGATGGGACCTACCATTGAATCCTTTCCCTCTGCTCTAAGAACAATTAACTATACTGAAAAGCTGGTGGAGCTCATGCCAGCCAGCAGCATATCATATCTGCCCCACCGGGGAAGAAAGAACATGGCCTGCCAATTCCCCATCCCTTCACCCTGAGGAGGAGGCAAGTGGCAGAGCCTGAGTCTGTCTAAAGAACAGTCTCACTGGAAGCTGTGACTTGTACATCCCTTGTGAACTGTAGGGTAATCCCTGCATCCAGTATGGTGGGCAATGATTAACAAGCAACTCTCCTTTTGGAACCCGCTCACCTCAGATTCCCTGCTGGCCCACCTTCCTCACTCACCCTCCCCGGGGTCTTCAGACTTCTCTGGATTCCTTTCTCGAACAGAAGGCCCAGCACTCACAGATGGGTTTAGAAATGCAGCTTTATTGTTACATCTTCTTTTCCCTTCTCTCTCTCTTCTCTCACCTCTTACTTACCTCTTACTCCTACTTCCTTCCCTCCCCTCGCTCCCCTTTATCTCCACCTGGGCAGACTAAGTCACGTGCCTCAGCAACAGGGGCAAGAAGAAAGGGGGGGCTATCCCATTGGATGATACATGCTCAATGTTGTTAATCCACATTCAGGTAAGGCAGACGGCCTTATCAGGGTTGATTAGGCAGAACTCATGTCGGGTGCCTCAAAGGCTCCAAAGCCTTTTTATTACCCTGCTCTGGCTCCTAGTGCCTTGGAATGCAACAGGCCACCCAGAGGGCAGCAGGAAGGAGCAATGGGGGTTGGGGGCCCAACACTCTCCAAAAATGCAGGACACACTTTTAACTTCAATCTGCCATACAGACATTTTCTTTAGTCTAGGCCAGGGGTGGGGAACCTGTGTCTTCGAGGCCACATGTGGCCCTCTAGGTCCTTGGGTGTGGCCTTTTGATTGAGTCCAAGTTTTACAAAACAAATCCTTTTATTAAAGGGATTTGTTCTGTGAAGTTCATATTCAAAGGGCTTCGAGGCCACAGGTTCCCCACCCCTGGTCTAGGCACTCAACAGAACAACTCTTCAAGCCCTAATCTGCAGCATCTATCAGTTCTGATGGGTAAAAGTTCACACTTTCACAATGGCTCTTGGGAGGGGACGCCAACTTGCCCCAATTTACACCCCAGGAGGTTAAACTGAACTGAATCTTTCCTAAAAATCCCTAGTTCTACTATTTCATGACAGCCTGCATCCAGGAGAAGCTGCAAGGCATGAAGCCTTAGCTTAGATGCCCTGTCCACCCTATATTGTTGGTCAGCATCTGACTTCCTGACTCTGTTTGGGGTTTTCTTGACAGAGATAGTGGAGATGTTTGTCAGTTCCTTCTCCAGTTCATTTTACAGATGGGGAAACAGTTAAATGACTTGCCCAGGGTCACACAGCTAGTAAGTGTCTGAGGCTACATTTGAACTCGAGTCTTCCTTACTTCAAGTATGGTGCTCTGTGCACTATGGCACCACCTAGCTCCCCTATCCTTTATCAGTGCCTTTCTTTTCCCATGAGGGAGGAATACATCTCTTTCTGGCAAGGTAACATGATGAAGATTCTGTAAAATCCAGCAGACTCAGGCAGGAAGGAGGATCTGGGGTATGGAAACAGAGGGAATTTAGAGCAATTTCTGATTAAGGAAATCTGTGCTAACCATACCCCTTAGACAATATGGTCATCCAGAGAGAGAAGGTCACTCGCTCTCTGAGAACCCTAGAGAGAGGGGCTTCCTTCCAGAGCCCTCCCTCTTGGTGGGATGGAGTGTATAACCTGCTGTATGTGCAAGACTTGACCCTTCTTGGCGAAGAGCATCAGGCTCTCCCAAGGCCACAGTGTGGTCAAGACTATTTGTGTGTGACACCCAAACTCAACTGTGGAGGTCGACTGACTAGCTTTAGAGCTTCAATTTACTCATGAAGTACATTTGCAAACAATCATATTTTTGGAGACTAGAAAGAAGGAAGGTATAGGTTAAACTATCCAATAATCCTAGCAAATGTTCATTAAATGTTTTCAAGGACATATTATTATCATTCAAGTACACGCTAGTACACGCTATTACACGCTATTACAGATTGCTGACATTTTAACCCTTCACAGAGTACACAGTAGGACTCGCAAGGTTCATCCATCCATCAGTGAATCAACATTCATCAAACACCTGGCACTGGGCTCTGTGGTCTCTATATTCATCCAGCATCTGCCAGAATGAAAACATGAAGGGCCTCGGCCCCGCGGGAGTTTTGATTTCTAAGCAACGAAGCTGGTTGCATTTTTTGTTTTTTCCTCTTCTCTCAGCACCAGGGAATGCGCTGCCTGTAAGAAGCGAGTGGAGTCTTCCTGCCCACCTCCTTCTTCGGATTCTCCTGTGTGGTCTAGCCTCAGCCACCAGCTCCAGAAATCCAGAAGGCAGCCAGAGAACCTCGGGGCAGATGAGGAGGGACCTTGGTTTCCCTACAGGAAGAATTCTCAGGCTTGTTCCCAGATTCCTTAGTCCCGGGAGAAGGAAGTGCCAATCTCAGGCTCCAAGGCAGCAATGGTTTGGCTCTCGGGCAGATGTCAGGAATCCTGTCTCTCCAAACTCCTCATCCTTCTACAAGCCGAGTCCTTGCCCCTGGGGCTCTATGACATGTTGCAATGTGCAGCTTGTACTTGGCATACAGGGGGCTCTACATAAACGTTTATTAATTGATTGATACCAGCAACACTGATTCAACACAATCCGAGTAAAAAAGGATATTTAAATGCTTTCATTGCCCTGAACAATGGGTGGGGCACCCCAGAGGGAGAGACAGACACAAGCAAGACCTGCCTAGTCCTAAAGGAGTTTGCAATCTAGTTTTCCAGGTCCAGACTAGGTAGTTGTGTGCCCTTGGCATGATCTAAAAAGTATCTCCCATGGATTACTGAGTAGGGGATGGAGGGAGGTAGGGAGACCTGACAGTTTCACTGCAGTGTGGACTAATGGTTAGAGTGTCTTTCTCACTTGAAGCCACAAAGACCTGAGTTCAAATCCAGCTGCAGATAACTTCCTAGTGGTGTAATCCTGAGCAAGTCATTTAGCCACTGTCTGCCTCAGTTTTCCCACCTGTAAAAAGAAGATAATAATAGTTCGTGTGATGCTGGGCTTTAACCCCTCTCGGATTTGTTTTTCTCATCTGCAAAATGGGAATAATAATTGCATTTCCTCCTATAATCACTGGAAGATCCAATGAAATAATATTTGTAAAACACTTTGCAAATCTGAAATGCTCTATAAATGCTGGTTCTTATTAGTATTCAGTTTTTCTAAGCTGACAAATACCCAGGAAGTCAGGAGATCCATATATTATATCTAATCCATAACCTTTTGTGACAAACTGAGAGTTTGTCAGCCAAAGCAGGCTACTCTCATCCAGTGCCTTTGATCGAAGACAGGACTCCCTTTGCCAGGAATACACTCCCATCGTGCCCTCTCTCTCACTCCTCCATCTCTACCTGGGTAGTCGTAGCCATCGTTAAAGTCCCAACTAGTGTTCTGTCCTCCCAAATCCTGACCAGCTTCCAAAGCCACAATCACCTTCCCTTCCTCAGACCTCCCGCAGGGCTGGTTTATGCAGCTACCATTTTGAATTTGGCACCTTGCTTATTTATGTGTATGGTCAGAGCTGGGACTAGGGCTAGACAAGGCTGGTAACCTTGACCACATGGGGGCTCCATATCCAACCAAGTATGGTCCCCTGCCTGAGGCCAGAATCATCAGAGCCAAGCAAGGTGAACAGCTACCTTGGAGATGCCTGGGTGGGGGGAGGAGCACAAGAAAGGACTTTTAAAAAGATGACCATCCACAATTGCAGTTTACAAAAGTTTTATAATGTCAACTGCTACTTATATGCCTGTCTGCAAAGTGCTTTCAACATCAGCTCATTGGAGCCTCTCAACAACTCTCTGAGGATGGGATTGTGGCTATCATTAGCCCTAGTTTATAGATGAGGAAACTGAGGCCCCAGTGTTTACAGTAATTTGCTCAAAATTATACAGGAATGAAGTCAGAGTCAGGATTTGAACCCATACTCTCTGAATCTAGGTCCAGCACTCTAATCTATTGTGAAACTACCTCTTGGTAGTCAAGGTCTGGGGCAGAAATCCTTCACCTTTTTTTTTAACTGAAGCCCCCTAGATGATGAAGCAATAACAAGAGATCTCACATTCACTCACATTGCCCAGAGTAGGGGTGGGAAACCTGTGCCCAGAGTCTTCTTTTGCCCCATTTTCATGGTATTTTACCCAAACCTGAATAAATGAAGCCAGGAATCTTCAATGCCAATAAAGCGACTTAGCCTCTATCTAGAAGTTGCTCTTGGTTTTTCCGTTTTATCAGTTTGTTTTAGCTCATAAGGTTTTTGAGGGCAAGGACTGTATTTCTTCTTATTTATTCCCCCAGTGCTAGCACGATGTTGGGCACAACGGAGGTGCTCTCTTAGTGTTATTTAGTTGATAAGTTGTGTCCTACTGTCTGTGACCCTGTTTGGGGTTTTCTTGGCAGAAATACTAGAAAAGTTGGCCATTTCCTTCTCCAGCTCATTTCCAGATGAGGAAACTGAGGCAAATAAAGTTGAGTGACTTGAGGCTAGATTTGAATTCAGGTTCTCCCAACTCAGTCCAGCATTCCATTCACTACACTACCTAGTTGCCCCTAGATGCTTAATAGATTTCTATTAACTACTGTCAAGTCAGCTCTAGTCTACTATGTGTCAGACGCTAGAGATTCAAAGGCAAAAAAAAAAAATCCCTGCCTTCAAGGGGCTTTCATTCTTTTGAGAGAGAAATGTGAGTAAAGAGGCTTACATATAAGTCATCTTACTGAGGCTTCACAACAATCCCATCAGGTTGGTATTGCAGCCTTTACAGAGGAGGACTTATAGGACCACAAATCTGCAGCTGGAAATGACCTTAGGGGTCATCAAGGCCAACATCTGAACATCTGCACATTACAGAGGAGAACACTTAGGCAGAGAAAGGTAAGGGACTTGCCCAGGGTGACTGAGTTCATAAGCACATGAAGCAGGCTTTGAACCAAGTTTGTCTGACTCTGAGTCCAGTGCCCTGTGTATTACACCAAGACCAGAGAGGTTAAGAGGGTTTTCTCATGATAACCAAATGTACTATGAGAGGAAGGATTTAATCTAAAAGCTTATTTGAGAAGCCAAGGACTGTACACGGTCTACTCCCCAACCATATGTTGACTTGAACCTTTCTCTCCTTTCATTTTATCCAACACTTCTCAAGGGAATGTTACCAATGGGAGGACCACATTCTAGTTCACAACAAAGGTCAGTGTGGTGGGAGCAACATCTATTGGATATGGGCATATATAGGCTAAGCTAGTGTTTCATTTAGAAAGGAACTAAGGCTTAAATCTTTGACATAACTCCCTGCTCAAATAGAAGCAAAAGGCAACTGGTAAAGAGTCAACCTTGACACATGCTTCTGACCAAACTGCCCCCGTGGCAAATGTGGAAAGCTGTGCCCAGCTGAATCAACAGTGCCTCCCTGTTGACTATCCTTTCCATGCTACTGTGAAGCTAATCTCCTGTTGCTACTTTTTGAATGTCTTATTTAATTTCAGTCCTGAAGCCTCCGAGACAAGCCAGGATTAGACTTTGTTTGGAGCATTTGTTGGCAGGATTGGATCAGAATGGCCTTGTAAATGGCCTCACTGCTGAAGTGAAGGAAGAGCCACTTGTGTGACTGGACCCCATTGGGGGTTTTCTTGGCAGAGATACTGGAATAGTTTGCCATTTCCTTCTCCAGCTCATTTCCAGATGAGGAAGCTGAGGCAAACAAGGTTAAGTGATTTGCCGAGGGTCACATAGTTGGTTCTAGAACTCTCCACCTCATGGTCCCAGAGCTGCTGACAGTACTACAGGCCACATACCTCAAATCCTGCGCATAGGACAGGGATGAGGACCCAGTGACCTGTTGGGATTAGGAAGTAAACTGTCCGTGATCATTAAGCAACTAGAGACAGATGGCAATGTGCCCTGAGCTCAGGAGAGCCATGTCTGGAAGATGAGAAATATTATAAAATGCTGTTTGTCAGATTTGCGTAACTTTGTATCTAGGAATGATTGTGATTTCCAAGCCCATCAGCTAAGGCAAGGCCTGGACACTTCCTAAACTAAAGAATTACATTTCAACATTGTATAAAAATAGATCTTGCTACAAATGACTCCAACCCATGATAGGGTTATTAAAAAGCTACCAGAAATGGCATCATTTGCAAGACAGCCCTGAAATTGCTGGTTCCCATCCTGTTCACTGTCACTGCTTGACATTGCAAATCCTATTGTGAACTTTAAAGTTCGGCGTCACCCACTGTGTGGAACAAATTGTTAAGATCCAGGACTCTGTCCTTCTGAAGGGGAATGCGACATGCGCTGCTCTGGTTTTTACCTTTCTCCGTATTTGGTCATTTGTTCCTTTAGGGCACCATGTGTTGTTCATTGTCTTTCTGGTTTTTTTTTTTGTTGTTGTTGTTTTTTTACTTTCATTAAACTCCTCAAATGCTGTCAATGTCAGCCTTCTGGAAATCTGGAGCTCAATGTTGTCCAGTAATGACATTAAGGCCATTGTCAAAGACCTCCCAGAAGAAACCTATGATGCTAAGCGGTATCAGAATGGGGAGTTCAACTTATCTCTGACACTCCATCCGAAACCAGGGTGCCCCTTTAGTTTACATAAAGCTGTTATGATACTGTGGCAAAATGTATAACTGGGAAAATCCCTTTCTAGTATGAACCTTAATTTACTGTGCCCTACAGTATTGCATCTATGATACATGGGTGATAACTCTTGTGTTTATGAGAAACTTGGGGAATTTGGGAGGTTAAAATATTAAAACCTCGATCAATGATTATTGGTATGATATATTTTCCCTAGATATGTCTCAGTTTCTAAAGCCATTTTATTGGCATCCTTAGGCATATAAATTATCTTTTCCCCCCATAGTCCATGTGTATTGGAATTGTCACTAATTTTGTGCCGTGTCTCAGTATTGAAATGGAAAAATACTTTTTGTCTTAAAATGTTAAAGTTTTTCTCTTTAAAAAAAAGAGACTTAAAAAGTCTCTTAAACTCAGAGATTCTAACAGGAAAATCTCCTATATGTTTTTGTTGAATTATATTCTTAGAAAGATGAGTTTAGTAATCCTGTAGTAAAGTGTACTTTCTATATTTTCAAACCATTAAGGTCACAGCGTGTTTGAATTCCTTGAAAGTAATTTACAGATCACATCATCCAGTCCTTCATTTTACAGATTAAGAAACCCAAATGAACTCGATTCAACAAACATTTATCAAGTGTTTTCTCTATGGATGGCACTTCATGAGTTAGGCACTAGGGATGCAAAGACAAAAAGAAGTATAGATCCTGCCCTCAAGGGACTTCAGTTACACTGGGAGGGGTTGGGGTAGGGAAAAGAATACACCATGTACACAGATAAATATATAAAATATATACAATGTCTTGTGGAAGAGAGGATTTCATACCCTGTCCCCCAAAGTGCATTTGATGTAATAACAGAGAAAATGAGATATTAATGGATTAATATGGTATTAACACCTCCTAGTCATCCCTTTAGGACTTGTAATTTAAATTAATTGAAGGTACGATCTCATTGGGCAAATACAAATTGGACATAACTTTGGAGGGCTTTAAATACCTAAGTCCTAAGAACTGCTTGAGATTTTGAGGTGTGTATAGATTCTGAAGTTCTTTGTGGAGGACTTCCCTGAAGGAGGGCATTTCTCTCTTTTCCCCTTTTTATCATTCATGATAAATTTCTAGTAGCTACCGGCCCAGAGGGAAATGACCCATTCATCAGTTCAAGAGTTCATCAATTCAAGAGAGTTTGAGGCACAGTAGAAGGAGCAGAGTTAATACACTTCAGATAAATATCCTTACTAGTAGGCCCTTGAGGCCAGAAACAGCTTTGAGGAAAGGAGCCCCTGGCAGCAGAGAAGAGAGCTGACTATGGACCCAAGAGAGAACTCTCCCTGGCAATGGAGAACTTTGGAGAGGAAGAGACCCTGGGATCCCAACTCAGTCACCCTTCAAGCAGAGATGGTATAACTAAAGGGTGTTGTATAAGGACTTTATGATAGGAAAAGCAAGTTTTAGGCCCTGTGGTACCTTCATATGGAGTTACGGTTTCCTCTGGTCATGTGAGTCTCCTGTGTGAGTGCCTCATTACTATTGTACTCTAAATTTGTTCTTACTTTTCCCACAGACTCTGTGAGCCTTTGTGGGGGAATTTATCTCAACTTATATGGGGGTGGGTGGGTAATTTTCTAGTTACTGTTTTTAACTATGCCATCTTCACAGATGCTTTTCTTTGCTAAGAGCTGGTTCTATCTACTGTTTCATGATTCCTAGGAAGCACACTAGTAGGGGCTAATGAGCAATCGTGTTAGGAATAATGATTCACAGAATGAATCTTGGATCCTCAGGAAGCCAGTGACTTCTGGGGGAGCAGCCCAGATGGGGATGCTACTCACGTAATTTGAAGAATGGAAGAGAAAGATCACTAACAACTGAGACAGCAAGAAATCACTGCTGTGTCTAAAGCCTCTGAGCTGGGGTTTGAAGGAAACTAGAGATTCTATCGGATATGCAAGGAGAGAGTATATTCTATATGTGGGGCCAGACTTTGCCAAGCAGGGGAGTGGAGGATGGAATGCCATTTAGAGGAACAGCTGGTAAGCAAGTTTTCCCAGAACAAGTGGGTGAAAGACGGTGTAAGATTAAATGAATATATGTAGATCCAAAGCTCACATTGGTAGGTATATACCCCATGTAGCTAAAACCTAGGAAAGTTAATAAATATATGTAGATACAAAGCTCACCTTGGTAAGTATATACCCCATGTAGCTAAAACTTAGGAAGGTTTCATATCAAAATATTGATGCAGTGTCAATTATGGTAGCAAAGACCTGGAAACAAAAGAAGTGCCCATCAATTGAGGAATGACAGCAATTGGGGGCACACAAATGTATCAGAATACTCTCATGCTATAAATAATGAGGAATATGAAGACTTCAGAGAAGTATGGGAAGATATGGTAAGAGCGACAGAGTTAAGTAACGCTACTACTACAACCGTGCAAATGGGAAAAAAACCCAGTAAAATGAAATGGAACATTTTGTAACTGAAATGACTAAACCCGTTGCCAGAGGGCAGTGGAGAGGATGTATCTCACATGCTGTCAGATACAGTGGATGTGTCACTTTGGTTGAACTGATATTTTTCCTTTCTTTTTAAGATTTTTCTTACACAGAAAGGCTCAGTGGGGGTGGGAAATATCAAAAATAAATGTGATATAAAACCAAAATGCAAGATTAAATATAAACAATAATGGAGAGGTAAGAGGGAGACAGATTGGGGGAGGGCTTTACACAGGGGTGTGCTGGAGCCAGTTCATACCTGCTTAGAGACCTTTGGTTAAATCTTCAGTGTGAACACTTACACCTCAAAAATCACCTAAGAATTCAAATTAAGACTTTGACTACTGTTTCGTTGATTGTCTAGACTTAAGGAAGTGATAGAGAACATGTTAATAATGCCAATTAAACTCAAAAGTGTGTTAGACTTTTCCAAGGCACAGCTAACCATTTACCAGCACACCCCAAGCTTTCCATACTGGGCTGAGGAAACCAAGGCCAGCAGAGAGAAGAGGACTTTCCCAAGATTGCACAATAAGTCTGATGGTAAAATGACCATCATCATTCTTAACACAACCATGGAAACAAGTACTTGTTCTCACTTCTTCTTTATAGTGGTGGGGTGGCTCATAAACGGGGGGAGTCACGATGCACTTACATAAGACCACAGCCTTTCCTTACCTTCTGTCCTTGCCCCCCACATGTGGAACTTTAATACTGAAACCATTACACTGACTGGAAGGGAACAATGTCTACATTGTTCATAATTCACTCAACTGATATTCAAGTGATGAGGAAAGCTTATTGGCCATGCTGTGAAGGGAAGGTGGAAGGATAGCTCCACCCTGTCAGTGCATCAGGACCTAGAGAAGTAGTGGACAAGCCTCACATCTGCAATGGCCTGTTTCTAGAATCGTCCAGGCCAGACTGAAGTGTCCCAACCAAAAACAAAATGGCAGCCATGTGACCTTCTTGGGGCAGGGGACAAAGGCCAGGATGATCCTACATGACCCTTTGCAGATCTTAAATGTGTTTTAGAAATGGGGGTTGTTACTATGTGCTGGGGAATAACAGTACAAAGACTGAAACAATCTCTGCTCACAGGGCGCTTCCATTCTAATGGGGTACCACAATTACACATACAATGACTTAGTTCTCTAAGGCTGGCAAAGTACCACACACATGGTACCTCATTCTATCCCCAAACTGCCTTGGGAGGAAGGTGCTACTGTCATCCATCACCATCTTCATCATCTTCATCTTCACCTTCATTTCGAAGACTGTCTTTTGCCTTTTTTTAATCTCTAGCACTTATTGCTTAATAAATATTTACTGAATGAATGAAATGAGATAAGGAAGCTGAGGCAGACAGAGGTTAGGTACTTTACCCGGGATCATTCACCTAGAAAGCCTCTGAAGTCACATTTGAACTCAAGTCTTCCTGACTCCAAGCCCAGCTCTCTACCCACAGTGCAACCTGGAATCTTTACCATATATGTAAATATATGTAAATACACATATAGCACACACAACGTTATCGATGCAAACAGGTACAAATGGTTAAATATGAGGTAGTTACAAGATACTAACTATAGTTAACATATACACATAATTATATAATTAGAAAATATTCAAATATATGTAAATCACAACATTAACACAAGTGGATACAAAGTAATTGAAAATATAATGATATATGCACAGAATTCTAGTAAACCACAAAATATTAAAATAAACCTAAATACACATAAAAATAACGTTATTAAACAAACAGATATAGTTAAATGAGGGTAATCTGGGAGGAAGAGAGAAGGAAGGAAGGAAGGAATGAAGGAATGAACGAATGAATGAATGAATGACTGCCAGAGTAGAAGAACAGAAGAACAAATCAAAGACTCTTGCCTAACCTGAGTTTTCACTCGTCCTCCTCCTTTCCTCCCCCCTCCTCGGAGAACTTCCATGTCAGTGTCTGTGACGCTTACTCTCAATAAAGTTTCAGAGATTTAAAAAAAAAGCCCAGCCACAAGTCCCTCCTCCCTCCCCCCTATGTGAGAGGCGCTCGCCACGTCGCTGCGACGCTGCACCGGACCCGGAAGCGAACGCCCCGGCCGCTCTCACACGTCACGAATGCGAAGACTGGCATTAGCGCCGCCCAATCGGAGTTCGGCTCTCTCCCCGCGGCGGCGGCGGTCCCGCCCCGGCCTGCGCCGACGTGTCGCTCTGGGGTAAGGCGGCCGCGAGGGGCGGGGCGCGGGGCTGGGCTCTCCCGAGCTTCGCGCCTGCGCCCGGGTGCAGCGGGTCGCCGCGGAGCCGGCGGCTTCCTCTCGCTTCGCTGTCCCTCCATGGCTCCCAAGGGTGGCCTCAAGCAGCAGTCGGAGGAGGACCTGCTCCTGCAGGACTTCAGCCGCAATCTCTCGGCCAAGTCGTCGGCGCTGTTTTTCGGGAACGCCTTCATCGTGTCGGCCATCCCCATCTGTGAGTAGGCCCGGGCGGGCGGCCTGGGGACGTGGCGGCCGGGCGGGGGCGGGGCGGCCGGCCCTCTGAGGCCCTTGTGGAGCGGAGGGTGCCTGTATGCAGTAGGCGCCCCGTACGTGCCGGTCGGGTGGCAGCGAGCTGTGTGTGTGTTCGGCATCGAGCCGGAGGGAAGCGGGAGGGAGACCCGGCAGAGCCCTGTGGAGGGCGGTGCCTGAGCAGCGGCGGGCAAAGGCGCGGAGGGGGGAGACGAGTTCTGCCGGGGGCTGCGCGGTGCTGGAGGGGCAGCCCGGCCCGGCGGGGCCGGACCAGACCGTCGGGGGCTTTGGAGCCGGGCTCCGTCGGGAGCCAGGGCAGGTGCTGGAGAAGGGGAGGCTCCGCCCGGCCTGGAATGGGCAGATTTGGCTGGCCGTTCCCCGAGCGCCTGCCCCTCCTCGGCCTCAGTTTCCCCCCGTGTAATGAGGTGGGAGGGGGGCCTCTTGGGGTCCCGGACGGTAAGCCTGCGGTGAAGTGATCCTCCCTTGGCCGCTGGGTCAGAGGGCCGGGGCGGGGGGGCGTTCGGGGGGTGGCAGGGGCAGGAGCCCCCGGAGCACCTGCGTCAGTGGGAGCGGATGGGGTGGCTGGGTGGGGGAGGGGAGCAGGAGGCGGGGCCTGGGGAGTTGTGGGGGCGGTGATCTGGTATCCGGGGGAGGCCCAGCCAGGCGGGCATTGGGGGTGCGGGCAGGGGCCGGGGGCCAGACCTGCCTCTGCTGGTGAGAGGCTGGGGCATCCAGGGTGGGAAGGGATCGATTCAGTTGTGTGCCAGGAAGGGAGCGAAGCGGGAGAGGCTCTGCCCTCAGGGGGCTGCCAGTCTAAGAGAGACCCCAGAGGCCCAGGAACGGGACAGGGCGGCAGTGATGGCCCAGCGCGGGCTGTGGCACCCACCATGTGCTGTCTGAGCCCAGGCCGGGGCCCCTGGTGAAGGCCGAGCGCGCCCGGGCCGCTTGTCTTTCCGCCCCATCTTCCTCCTCACCCGAGGAAGGCCAGGGCAGGACGGGAGGGTCCCTGCGGCCCTCCCAGCTCCGGGGGTCAGGGATCTGCTGTTAGCCGGGAAGAGGGATGGCCTTCCTGCCGTCTCTCCTTCTGTACAGAGCAGCTGTGGTAGGGGAAGGGCTGAAGGGGGGCTTCTGCCCTCCCCTCCTTCCCCCCATCCTTCTCCCGGACAGTGCCTGGGTCCCCTCCTTTCAGCGCAGCTCCTCTAGCTTTATTAAAGCGCTGGCTCTCGTGCTCTTTGACCAGCCCCTGTTGTGCTTCAGGACTCCCAGGAAGTCGTGGAGGGTAAGCCCCCGCCCCCCTCACTTTTTCCCTTTTTCTTTTGCATTTCAAGTGGCATCTTTCTTTTTCTCTTATTATTATGAGCTTGGCACACATCAGCAAATATGAACATTTCTCTATGCAAAAAAACTATCAGTTGCTGTTATATGCAACTTTTAAAAAAAGTACATACTACTTTTTGCATGGTAGTTCTAACACTTCCCTGCTTTTTTGTGATCCCTTCTGAACATGTTTCACTCCAGTCTAATTTACATTTTTACAAGTATCATTAACACTTCATTTCAATGTCACTGTCCACATTCCTCCATAATTCTCCCTCCCCTTAACATAAAATCCCTCTCTTAGAACAAATACACGTAGTCAAGCAAAGACAGACTCACTCATCTTTTCAAAAGGCAGGAAGAAGGAGGGAGAGAACCTGGGCATGGCTAACATCAAATGCACTTTTTCCTTTTGTAAACATGGAAAAAAAACCCAAGTAAATCCAGCTCCTTGTTCCCAGTCCAAGGTCACGCAGCCAGTCAGCAACAGCAGGCTCTGTTCTCTCAGACAGACCCAGGACAGGAACATCTTTGGGGCTTGGGAGAGTTGGGGCAGAGTCGTCCTCTCTGCGTTGGTGAAATCCTAGCTTTGAGGTCAGAAGGGCTGTGTTCCCCTTTGGGGTCTGCCCCTTGTTGGCACGATGCCAGCAGATGTTGGGGGGCTTGGCTTCCCAGTCAGAGGCCTTTGGGTTTAGTCGCAGTTCTGTTGCTTATTCCCTGATGACCTTGGGCCAGACGTGGCCCTTTTTCTCCTGGGCCCTGGTTTTCTCATCTGTATATTGAGGAGTTGGGCTAGATGATGGCTAGGGTCTGTTTCTGCTCTGACCCTTTGGTCCCAGGTTCTCGCGTTGCCTCAGTTCTCTCATCTGTAAAATGATGACGTTGGATAGAGAGATCACGATTCATCCCTAAGTCCTGTGAGCCTGGGACTCTTAGCTGTGTGTCACCCAAAATGTTACAACCCCAGTTCCCTCCTTTAGAAAATGGTTGTAATACTCAACACTGCCCTAGTGACTGCCCTCTTGCAAGAAAAGCCTTTTGTAGCCTTCTGCAGGTACAGAAATGGAAGCCGTTTGGGGTTTGTTGTATAAAAGGAGTGAGTTGGATCTCATAGACCTCCTCAATGTGTGGGCTCCAGTCTTGGTGTTGCCTTGCTTTCAGCAGCATGTGGGTCCAGGCTTCTGGGGGGGTTCTGCCAAACCTTAGTTAATACAGGGTGTCCCAGAGGTCTTAGTGCTTAGTTATAAGCTTTGATAACCCCAGAATTGTAAGTGCTGCAAACTTTTAAAAAACAACATTTGAAAGATTAATTTTTAAATGTAAAAATATTGATATTTCTTATTAAAATTCAGCATAACCACTGTCTTGTGGTATCCCTCACTCTAGCCAATTTTCAGACTTGGTGAAAACTTTCATCAGCTGCTGCTTAGTGACGGAATGGATTGCATTTGTAGTACTAGCCTGAAGACAATCAGGGTATGACATTTTGATGCCTGTATGACAGTTTTCACACAATCCCACAAGGAAAAGTCTGATGGGGATAGAGCAAGGTATGGAGGTGGCCAGGCAAGGACCTTTGGTACCAATCCAAAGGTGTGAGAAGGTGTCATCCAGGAAAACACAGTGCATGATGATGGAGTATGCCATCTGCTAAAATTTAAAATAAAAAATTTTTTATTCAAAGTTCACCCAACGAAGTGCAAAAGAAATTTTAATACATTTTTCTTTGATGTTTTCTGTAACTTTGTAGCATTTATACTTCTGAAGCTGCCCTAAGACTTTTGAGACACTGCATGTAAAGGCATGTTGTTGACTCCACAGTCTGTGCCTGGAGACTGGGTCACAGTCACTCACACCGGCACTTTGTCTGTTGCAGGGCTCTACTGGCGAATATGGCACATGGACCTCGTGCAGTCTGCAGTCCTCTACAGCGTCATGACTCTGCTCAGCACTTACTTGGTAGCTTTTGCATACAAAAATGTCAAGTTTGTTCTTAAACACAAGTAAGTACTTTGCAGATGAATGTTTATTCAGTCTCTTTTTAACCATTAAAAGCTTCTTAGAATTTTTTCTCTTAGTGGTGTTTGATTTTGGTTGGTGGCATAGTCCTTTTGATTAGTTATAGTTCTTATTGAAACTCTGACCCTGAGATTGTGAGATGTTTAAACACTACCCTGGGGATCGTTCCAAGGCAGGGAGGAGAGCCTCAGAAGGTTCTTATTTCAGTTGTGAGACTTTTCAGAAAAACAGCCCCTCCAAAAATCAAGAATGACTCCAAAGGGCACCCCCCGCCAAGTTAAGTGACCTTAATTTCTGACATAGTTCTTGCAGTTTTGTTTATAAATAAATACATGTTCTTAGAGAATGGCATCCATTGTGGGAAATGGCAGAGTGGGAAAGAATTACTGCCTTCTTTTTACTGACTCCTGACATTTTCGGCTCTTTTATGTCTTCGAATTTAGTATATGACTAGAAAAAATTAAGGAATTACTATTTCTCTTCTTAAAATGACTGTCCCTTGGACCTCATGAGCACTTAAAGCTTAGTTCATGCTTAGTTAAAACCAAAGTTGGTTCATCTTTTGTCTCTCTTGTGCATCTCACATTGATTTGCTGATGCAGGACAGGACCTAGGTCTCAATCATGTAGTCACTAAACCTCTGTTTCCTCGCCTCTAAAATGAGGAAGGGGTTGGCCAGGATGGGCTCTCAGGTCCCTGCAGCTCACGTTGTGTGAATTGATGAATCTTGTGAACTCGTGATGGCTCTTCCAGCAACAGACTCTCAGGATGTCCTTGGAAATCTTTAGGTGAGGACACCGAGCAGGTTGACTCTCCCTCTCCCTTTATGCTTCCATTACTAGTCTGAACAGACCTTCACTCCTCCAAAGAGGGGACTGTGACTGGTCTCTTCCTTACCTAATTCATCCTCAGTAAAGCTGCTGGAATAGCCTTCCTCAGTGGCCATTGGTGCCCTCGCACCTCCCTGTTTGCTCCCTGCCAGGATTGGGAGAGCATCAGTCAGCTGACTCTGCTGGGCCTCTCCACACTTAGCTTCGTTCCATCCTTTTGTTCACCTACACTTCTCAAGACTTGGCAGGAAACTTAACTGGAGGTGTCGGGGAGTCATGTTTGCGTCCGTCCACCACGGTGCCTGGCCAGGTCCAGCCCTGTGCTTTGTTGCCTCTGGATGTGTGTTGTACGCTCCTGAGAGCAACAGTCAAGGAATGCCCCTCAGTGTCCAGTTCAGTGCTTTGGACTCTCCAGGAATCTCATGTTTGTAATGGTGACTGCCATCATCCAGTTTGGGGTTTTAGTGTCCATTTTGGTCAGGTCAGCAAGTCAGTGAGCATGTGCTTCAGGGACCATTTTAGAACCAGTTTTGGTGCAAAAGACCCTAACAATTGTAAGACACTCTCCTGGATGAGTTCTAGAATATTGTTAGAGAGCCTTGGACTTCATAGATCCCCTGGCCCAATTTTCTGGTCTTCAGGAAGTTGAGTGTATGAATCTTTTGGACAGATGGTTGCCCATGTTACTGAAGATTCTCCAAGGTTAGGGACTCCATAGTCTCTCTTAGACCTTTCTTTTATTTTTTCTTTGTCTCCCTTCTCCATTCCTTCCTCTTTTCCTCCCTCCCTCCTTTCTTCCTTCCTTCCCTCCCTCCCTCCCTTCCTCCTTCCTTCTTTCCTTCTCTTCTTCCTTCCATCCTCCTTCCTTCCCTCCCTCCCCCCTCCCTTCCTTCCTCCCTCCATCCCTTCCTTCCTTCCTTCTTTCCTTCCTTCATTCCTTCCTTCCTCCCTCCCTCTCTCCTTCTCCCTCCCTCCCTCCTTTCCTACCTTCCTTCCCATCCATTTATCCTTTCAGGACCAGCACTCTATCCACTATCCTGGCTGCCTAGGTTAAATAGCCCAGTTCCTTTCATCTTCCCTAAATCTCTGGGGACTTTATTTTTCTATATCTTTTTTTGATGTATATATCTGGTTTTATTCAAAGCTTAGGGGAAAGATTACTTTCATAGACCTAACAAGGCATATTCCATCAGTACCAGACTGGTGTTCTCTACAGTGAATTATATTCAACTTTGGGTCACCTCTTCATTTCTTTCGGGTGGCTGGCACCCTCCTCTCCCCAGCTCCTTCTGCCCCCTTGTTTTTTTCCTCTGTGTCTTTGCCAAGTCAATTTTTCTTATGTTTCTGTGATTCTGGGTCTTTCTGTGGGCTCCGCACTCTGCCCCTTGGTCTTCATTCTGAGTTTTTGTATCCAGACTAGTGTAGAGCCTTCCACGGAGTTGGCTTTTAGTTAACATCTGTTGGTTTGACATGGCTTCTGTTATGACTATTTCACTAACTTGTCAAGTCATTTTGAATTTCAGTCCTTCCTGTCACTGCAGCTTTATTCCTCCCTGTTTCATTTTCTTTGCCTTGGGGATAGGCCATTGATCCGAGGCAGGGATCATACCTTATTTATCTCTACATTACCTCCTGAGTCCCCGCCATGTTTCAGATGGAGTGCAGAGTAGCTGCTTGATGTTTGTAGGAGGGTCCTGGGCTCTGTGGTGACCCTGGGGCAGCTGCAGCATCCTTGGGTCCGTGCCTCCGCCCTCTTGAGATTGCCATGTGGGGTCCATGCCCAATGGTTATTTAGACCAGTGGAGGTTATGTTACCTCCCCTTTGTCCATGTGGCACATCATAGAAAGAATTAAACATATTAATGGTAGGGCAATGGATTTTTATGCCTATCATTTATTAGTCAGATGAAGAGGATTTGAGGTGTCAGCTTGCCATTTTAGGTAAAAGTAGTAAGTAGAATTGGCATTGATTGAAACGCTCATGACGTTGCATTTATAGATCTGTTGATCTGTAAGCTTTGGTACATTTTCTGTTCTTTAAATAACCCAAACCAAATCGCTATTATATCTTTGGAAAGTGCTTTAGCAGTGTGGTGACTTGGCCTGCCTTTGGCCTAGTCCAGATCATGTTTTTAAATGCTAAATTTGTGACTTGAGCTCCAGCTTCTCTTCTAATGTAAGGTATCCCACAGCTGCCAAGGCTAACTGTGAGGACAGATTGTTTCTCAAAGGGTGTTCATACCTTGGGTATGTGAAAACTGTGAAAAGCTTGTGAAAAGTGTGTGTTTCCCCCTCCAGGGTTGCCCAGAAGAGAGAGGACGCTGTCTCCAAAGAAGTGACTAGGAAACTTTCTGAGGCTGATAACAGGAAGATGTCTCGGAAAGAGAAAGATGAGAGGTTGGATTTCTTAACTAAAGGGTTTGGGAATTGAACAAAGATATAAAGGTATTTTGGGAAGATAATCTGAAGGTCTGTTTTCAGATTTTAGAATTTATAACAAAAGGAGGTGGACATTTTCTGTGCGGGTACCCTGAGTGGGGCACGTGGCCTCCCCTAAACTCTGTTCTCATTTCCTTCTCTGTAAGAAACAAGAGATTGAAACTAGATGTCCCCCCAGTTCTTTGCAGTCTGAAATGCTCTACTCTCTCCCTGCCAGCTTGTGGTTATCTCTGTGTGCATGGGGAATGGGGAGATGGTGCCTGCTGTTGTTGCGGGCTCCCTCTCCCCCCGGCTTGGCCAGAGCTGCCGACAGTTAGCAGTGAGGCCCATTGAGCTCTCTCTCTCTCCCCCTTCTCCTGCCAACTTCTGATTTAGCTCCTAACGCTAAGAACAGCGTGCTGCCAAAAGTGTGAGCAGCAGAAGGGGGGAAGAGGTCTGGATAAATCAGTCCCTGAATAACAAAGTTAACTGCCTAAGAGACGCCAGATGGTCTAGGGGAAAGATGATTTATTTCTGTACCTTCCTTGGCACCTAACGCAGGGACTGCCCCACCCACCTAATACAGGTTTGGAGAGTTG
Organism: Pseudochirops cupreus; assembly: GCA_028627135.1. Classification (NCBI taxonomy): domain Eukaryota; kingdom Metazoa; phylum Chordata; class Mammalia; order Diprotodontia; family Pseudocheiridae; genus Pseudochirops; species Pseudochirops cupreus. The sequence continues at coordinate 14,722,826 of CM053580.1, read as the reverse complement.
GATGGGGGTGGGTATGTGTGTAGCAGCAAGCACCCTTAACATACTCAGGATGGCTGCTAGCATAGGTTCTTTGATCTGCTTTTCTAAAGGGAAGCAACTCAAAAAGGGGTTAGCCATCCAACTTTAATCAAACATATATCATTTAACCTAGTTCAGGGGCAAAAGTCAGCACTCTGAACGTCAGGAAACACAGACAAATTACAAGCAGACAAAAAATACAGACAGAGAAAATCACAGTTCAACATATCAACAGACAGGGCTTCCAGTTGTCTCACCATTACATACATACCTCATTAATTACTGGAGAGAGAAGCACCAACATCTGGGTCTTCAAAGCTTAGGGGGCTCTACAACTATCCAGGGTCTCACCTGGCCAAATCACACAGCTCTCCCCATAAGTGAACCCCAAAGCAAACCATCCCCTCCACACCCCTTCTTCAGGGTCAGAGGACATCACAACCTTTGTCAGCCACTGCCCAATTAAAAAGTAACAAAAGGTATGGGCCTTCCTCCTCTTGGGTTCCTCTTGATGCCCATTGAAGGGCCAGGAAGATCTTCAGATTACCATTACCATTATAACGTGCTATTATCCTCTCCTGGTCTCCCTGCCTCCTGCTGGCTGCCAAAGGCACAGGATCCAGAGCACCTTGTGTACCCTACCAACCCTTCCAACTGGCTGCCTCCCCTCCCTTCCAGGTTAGACATGTGACTTTTCTCTCCAGCCTCACCCCTTTGCGTGAGCTGCCCCTCTGGCCTTGAAGGCCCTCCCTCCTCACCTTTCTAGCTGCCTTTCCTGGCCCCATCCGCACTAGAATCACTGTGCAGAGGTGGTCTCCCCCAAGAGAATATAAATTCCCTGAGGGCAAGAGCAACTTCATCCTTCATAAGTGCTGATGATTGATTGGCCCAGCCCTGCTAACAAAGACCTATAAGGCATGGTTGTTTTGCTCCTGTGCAGCATACATACCCCTCCAGACTCTCAGCTCCTTGATGGCACATTGCCTGCCCTCTGTGGTAGAAAAAGGGACGCTCTGTGAATTTTTATCCCCTGGAACACAAAGCCACAGCATTGCCAGGTTTCTGGCCAGCATAGACATCACTTCTGTCCCGTCCCCTGGGTCCTGTCCTGTCCCTGGGTCCTGTGCAGAATCCTCCCTCCCCCAAGGCCCTGGCATCCCTGTTCCACGTGCTTGGAGCCTTGACGCTGCCTTCTCTGTGTGTCTGCAGAATCCTGTGGAAGAAGAATGAAGTGGCTGATTATGAAGCTACCACCTTCTCCATCTTCTACAATAACACCCTTTTCCTGGTCTTGGTCATTGTTGCTTCTTTCTTTATCCTGAAGAACTTCAACCCAACAGTGTATCCTTTAAGGTGCTCAGGACCCTCCTTTTCTTGGGCTTGTGTGTGGGGTGTGACGGGTCCCCCAGGTGGGAGACCCCTTTGTCATGGATCTCCCTTAGCTCCTCCCTGGTGAGGTGTTGGGGCTGGATTAGATGATCCTTCCAGCCCCAGAGTTCAGTGGTTTAATGGTAAGAATCAGTACCAAAAATGGGATGGGACTCCTGTTTCTGCAGGAATGTGTAACACGATTTTGAAACTGAAGCGTGCTTGTCAGCTTGGCTGTCTGGGAGCTCCAGATTGTCCAGCCCAGGACTCTGCTTGTATTTTCAGGCTTTGAGATGGGCTGGGCCGCAAGGGCTTTGGAAGAGGCCCATGTCCTAATCCCATGCAGTGCCTCAAGCTGTCAGGTTTTGTTTCATGTTATAATGGAACCTTTGGGCAGGAAAAATACCTTGTTTTTATTAACTTATTAAAGGTATTGTCCAGAAGTGTGTGCTTAAGTTATACTGTCAGAGAGGGGCCAAGCCATTCAGCCAGGCATAGCCTTGTGGGAAGACCACAAGGCTGGGAGACCAAACTCTCTGAGAGCCCTGTGGGCCAGGGGACCACCCTGAGGGCTGCTAGCCTCCTTGACTCCGGGAGAAGACCCATCGTCTCCTCCCTTTGCACTGGCCCTGGGGCTTAATGAACTGTCTCTTTAACGCAGTTAGATGAATCAATGGCCATCCCTGTCTTCTAGGCTTTCTTTAAAGTGCTGGCAGCTTTTCTGCTGATGTTTCTCACTCCCTCTGCCTTGGGAATTTGTTTCTAGTCTGCCAGATGCCAGTTCTGATTAAACACTGGGGAGAAGCTCCTCTGCTTTTGGCAGGGTATGATTGGAGGGGTTTGAATTCTTCCTTAACAATTAACCCTTTTCAGGAACTACATCTTATCCATGAGTGCCTCTTCAGGCCTGATTGCCCTGCTGTCCACTGGCTCCAAATGAAGAGACAGATACTTCTTTGGAGTGGGCTGTGACAGGCAGAAGGGGAGGGGGATGAGCAAGGACTGTTTTTGTAGTCAAATTTGACAGGTTGTGTGTGTGTTTTTTTAAACTAAGAAAATGTAAAATAACATTTGTTTTTTGGGCTCCTTTTGACAGATTGTTGAAATAAATAAATTGACCAGAAAACTCGGTGTCCCAGAACATTTATTAAATAGCCAAGAGTACTTTGTAATAAGCGATAATCACATTTGAGTAGAAAATAACTTGTTTCCTTGACCTGTCAAAGGTCACAGTAACCTGAGCTGTTCTGTTGTTTTTATAAAAGCAAGAAGTTAATAACTGGTTCTCTGTGTTCCCAGTAGAAAATTAGAATCTTTTTAACAGCAAATGCCAAAATGAAATATTTTTTCTTTCTTAGTTACGTCAGCATATTTGTACTTTTATGCAACAGACCAAAAATTGTCCCAGATTTAGAGTTGGAAATATTTCATTTAAAAGAAAACGTGGACACCCACATTTTTTCATGGGGGAAAAGTTATAATTACAAGACATTGTTGTCTAAAAGGGGTGATTACAAACACAGAACTGTCCTGCCAGGCACGTAGGAGACACTATTAAATCCCTCGCTTTTTTATGATCGTTAGCCCCATGGGGTCAGAAACTCGGTTGTTTTGGCCATGTCAGCCCTCTTGGTTCAACTTCTCGGGCTTGAAATTTCATTGACATCCCTGGAGGCAAACATGAACAGACTTCTCCCCGGAATCCCAGTGGCCTTTGAAAGTCCGAAGGAAGCCTTGAGCTCTTTGTTAGAGGATTCTGAAAGTGGTCTGGAGAATGGTTCTTGTGGCTCACTTCGGGATCTGCCGCCGTGTTGCCAATGGGAATTGTGTCAGTTTGACCCACTGGCCAGTAATGGGACGACAGAGTCACCGATGCTGATGGTTTTGTGTTCTGGTTAGCTTTTGCTCACATCTGGTAATTCTTTAAATCCCTCAGTGCAAGTGTATCAGAGGAATGTAGCTTGTGCAACTGAAATACTCCTATTAAATTTGGAATTTGAAAAAGAAAAAGTTATATTGACACCTGGAGTCACTGTGCTATGGTGTAGAAAAGAGTTGTGGGTTTGGAGTCAGGACCCGAGTTCAGATCTTGCTCTCCTAAAATTGGGCCCATCACTTTTCTAGAAATTTTGTTCCCTTGTTTGTGACATGAAAGAATTTGAACTAGATTGTAACCTTTTAAAAAGAGCCTTTCCAGCTCCATGGAACTACTGTGAGAAGCTAATGTATCAGTCATTATAACTTGTATTGTGATAGGGCAGCATTAAAACGTTATGTGAAAGGTAGCATAGTTTGAAAGAAGATATTTCCTGGTGCCCTCTCCCTTGGTTGCTGATCATCATTGATCCTCAGTGAAGTTACAGAAAAAATGCACAGAGAACTCACTGGTGAGATGATTGAGGTAGGTAGTCTCTTTCCCACACTATGAATTTCTTTTTTTTATTTGCTATTTATTTTGCATTCAGAAATATGTGTGTCTTTCTGCACCTTGCATCAGCCTATTGCCTCCTCTCAGGAGGTGGGCACTGTGCTTCACCCACCTTCCCTGGAGACATGCCCAAGCTCTGCTGCTTTAATCAGGGCCTTAACACCTTTCAGAGCCATTGTTCCAAACGGTTCCAGTTGAGCTCACCTGCTTCTACATCAGTTCATCCTTCCCAGGACTTTTTGGTATCATTTCTTACAATGCAAGAATATTCCCTCGGAGCTGTTAAAAGTCAGTGCAGTTTTAAGCCTTAATAGCTTATGTTCTAAGGGATTTAAATTTAAAGCTATTAAGGCTTAAAATTGCACTAGGTCTTTGGGGACAGCCTGTATTTATATGCCACAATTTGTTAAGCCATCCCCCAATTGAGGGGCGCCTTCCTCCCCTCACTGGTGTTTTCTTTTAATTTACCCTTCACAATCAGGGAATTTGTCTTGCTTGTACCTCTTCCCCTGCTTTAAGCTTCCCGCTTAAGGCTCTCCCTATCTCCACGTATTTCACTGTTGGATGTAATGCATTTCTGTCACAAATTTTGTGTTGTGACTCTTAAGTATCTGTGTTTTCAGCTCTCCTTAGGTTCAGGTAAGAGTGTGAGGTTCATGAGATGCCTACTCCCCCAATCCTTTCTCTGTCTGTATATTCTCATGCAGCCCATTCTGAGAAATCCAAGTTCCATTTTCTTCCTCAGTTCCACAGTACCCCTCCATTCTCTCTGTATCTAAAACCCTCAGTAGAACCAAGACACTCAGGTTCTGCCTGTTTTTCTTATTTATTTCCTTTGAAAAATAAAATTCTAAAGGGATACTTATACTGTCATCATACAGCCCCTTACTGTTGCTTACAGAACTTCCCCTTTCTAGAAGTCCATTGATTCTGTGCATTTCAAAGGCTCTTCTCAGCTCTGGGCTTTTCATTGGAAATACTTGAAAGTCTTCTGTTCCATTAAAGATCTTTTTTTCCTGCCTTCAGGATTAGACTTGGCTCTCCAGAGTGAATTATTGGTTGAAAGCCCATGTCATTGGTCTTTTGGAATATTGTATTTGAGTCTCTTCTTACAGTGTGAGCTGTCAGTAAATGCTATAAAAATATAGTTATAATGTAAAAATATAGACAGTGCTGTAAAAACTTACATGATCCTAACTATGGTTAATACTTCACCTCTTTTCTGGATATTTAACAGCATTTTTGATGTGGAAGCTGCGGATTTTGACTGACATTTCTTGGACTTTTCCTTGTAAGGTTTCAGGAGGTAGTAGGTGTATTCATTCTATATTCACTGCCTTCTGGTTATAGTAGATCTGGGTAGTTTTAATTTGTGATTCCCTGAAATACAGTGTTTAGGTTTTACAATTTATGATTATGATTATTAAATTATCTGACTTGTTTTCCAGTTCAGTGTGTGTATGTGTGTGTGTGTATATCACACAGCTATCTTACATTTTCTCCTACTTCATTGATTTCCCTTTGATCTGTTCTGAATGCAAGATGTCCCATTTCTGAGGTAAAATTTGCTACTTTCTGATCTAAGCTGTTTCATTTCTTTGAAATTTCTTTCCTGGAGCTTTTTCTTTTCTTTCTTTCTTTTCTTTTTTTTTTTCTGGAGCTTTTTCTTGTCATTAAAACAACAAAACTTCTTGTTCCTTTTCTTCTAGTTGTTCCCGTAGACCTTATGGAAAGCCCGTTTTTTCTTTGAGTCAATGTTTGTGGTTATAATACTCTTTCTAGGTTGGGTTTTTGGATATCACTGGCTCTGCAATAATTTTCTCTCATATTAGGTGTTTTCTTCGGTTTACTGCTTATCATTCTAGCCTAGTTCTAGACCTGGGGCTTTGTGCTAGGCTTCTGGATATAGTGGTCATCAGCCCTCTTTGGTCTTGTCCTCAATTCCTTTGCCTATGTCCACCTTCTGTCCTTACCCTCTTGGATCCATGAAGATTGTTTCACCTGATTTTCAAGGCCCTCTGTGGCATCTTGGGATAAAATTCTAGGGACGTTAGAGCCTGAGGGATTCTGGGAGCTTCCAAGGGCTTTCATGGAGCTCTGGTCATTGAGCCTTGTAGGTCACACGTTTCTCTGGTCTGTCTCAGTTGTACTCAGAGGCTGTGGGCTTGTTTGCCTATTCTGGTGGTAGCTCCTTTTCCATCACCTGGGGGATTCTGACTGACTTTATAGTTCTGAGGTGGAAGCTGGCAGTGGAGGTCTGTGGGGAGCCAAAGAGGCCGAAACCAGGACTCAGATAAAGATCTTGATGGTGTACCTCTCCAAGTGACTGCGGCTTGAAAAGGCTGGCGCCCTGGGCATACACTGTAAAGGACTTTTGTTTGAGACCCTGACATCAAGGCCTTTGCCTCCAAAACTTCAGACACCTAAAAAGATCTGTTCCTTTAATTAGATTATCCATCCTGTGTTGGTTCCAGGATATAACAGACTAAAGACAGTGATTACACCTAGACAAACCTAGATGCTTGGAAGCCTGCTTTCTGCATACTCTTTGTTTTGCCTTTTAAGAGGTTAACTGACTTTCCAAAGACCTGTTGACTTTCCCAAGACTTTTTGGTGCCCAGGATTAAGGAGCCTGATTTTATCTGAGTTACTTCCAGGAACTAAGGCTTAAGACAATGATAGTAAAACTTGAATCCTTTCATCTTTCTGTATAAAAATCTTGCTCAAAGAATCATTAAATGGAGTTCTTTCCTATGAACTATCCACCTGGTTAATTCTCTCTCACGTCTGTGCTCACACTTGGGGCTGGTACTCAAGGGGCCCACGACAGAGGTCCTCCTTGAATTTCTCGATCATTATTTGCCATAATGTGATTTTTAGGTTTTGGTTGCGTAGGTGTGGGGTGGCTGATCTGCCTGCCCACTGTTCTGGCTGTCACTTTATCCAGAAGGCTTCTCATTGATCACAATTAGAGTGTAATGAGAGCTTGATCCAACAGGGATAGGAAATAACCAAATCTTGTGCCATATACAGATGCCACATGATTTTCTTAGCTTCTAAGGAAGAATATGAACCATTGACTCAAATATGGGCTTAGCATTTTTATTACTGTCATTTCAATGATTGAATCAGTTATTCCACAGTTGGACCAAAGTCACTTTGAAAATTGCAGGAAATTTGCCACTAGATGGCATTCACTGAGTTAAAAATGAAAAAGTGTCACGGCTTTTTCAGAACAAGTTGAATGGGCAAAGTGTCAATTGTTAGCTCAGGAGTCGTAAGGTTTGATTTTGAGCCCCAAGTTCTTACTGTAGTTTCTGTTGAAACAGTCACTTGACTCACGAGAGTAGGAGGTAGGGGAAGTTTATTCCTGGACCTGATCTCTCCTTGCAGCGGTGGTTTGGTTTTTTCCCTCCTGAGAATCGTCTTTTCCTAGTCTCTTTCCAATGTATTGCTCCCATGTTTCTTTACGGAGCCCCTTTCTGAGAGTGTGGCATTATCCTCTGGGTGTTAGCTTGTTTTTGTCAAGGTCTCGTCATACTGGCATTTTGTGCTAGTGATTACTAACCTCTTATTGCATAGTGGCATTGTTAGAGAGACTTGAAACCAAAAGACCTGAGCTCAAATCCTCAAAACACATTAGCGGTTTTTCCTGGGGGGAACCATTTAATCTCTTTGTGCCTAAGTATCTGTAAAATGGAGGTGGTAGCTTCTACCTCCCAAGGTGGTCATGCGGATCCAGTGAAATCATATAAATAAACTGGCGTATAAATATATTGACGTGAAATTGTCATAGACACCACCTCCCCACCCATTTAATACATTTTCATCATCTTCCCCCTCCACTCAAAAACAGTGGCACCGTATTGGTTCTGACGTAAGTATTTCCCTTGGAGTCTGACTTTTTTTTAAAAAAAAGGGGGAGGCCTGGGGGTGGCTAGGAAGCTCAGTGAATAGAGCACTGGCCCTGCAGTCAGGAGGACCTGAGTTCAAATGCGACCTCAGACACAACACTTACTAGCTATGTGACCTTGGGCAACCCCAATTGCCCTGCCTTCCCCCCTCCAAAAAAAGCCAAAAAAAGAAAAAGGAGAGTGGGGTGTTAATTGGATCTTAGTACTACAGACAACAGCTGGTATGCACCATCCCTCTTCTTCCTCCAGATAAAAACAATTTTTTTCACTGGACTGTGCATTATATAGGAGCCTATGGCCAGAAGCCCTGAATGGTGCCACCCCAGCAAGGTAAAGAAGGTCACTACTTTCTGCTCAGCTGGTGCCTTCGTTCTTGCCTCCTGTGTGGGACAGGAGGTTCTTTACAAGGCCACCAGCCTCTCCCTCCTTCCTTCCCATTGCCATCCAATCATAGCTCACACTTATGTAGTGCTCCAAAGTATTCGATCCCCACAACAACTCGGCAAAGTCAGTACCTTAGTCCCATTTTACCACTGAGGAGCCTGAGGCTGAGAGAAGGATCACAGGGTCACCTGGCTAGTGTCAGAGGAAGGATATGAACTCGGGTCTTCCTTAAATCTCAAACCCAGTACTCTCTCCCCTGTGCCACCTGCCTGCTTCCCAAATATATCTCTAAGGCCAGAGACAGTCTCTAGGAGCCATAAGAGATTCTGTCTCCCAAAGACTGAACTCTTTGACTCAGTGTCTAGGCTCAGCCTCTCCTGGGAGGGAGGGGGGGTGCTTCTTAGATGCAGAGATGGCCTGGTGGAATTCCTGGATGCTGGGGGCTTGGACAGCCAAAGTATGTGAGGGAGCAGATCCTCTGATTTTCAGAGTTCCGTGATTTTGTGCCTGGCTGCCCAGGTGGGGAAGCGGCGAGTGGGAATGGGGGCATGGAGTCAGGCTTTGGAATCCCAGGTTGTGACGTTAGGTAAGTCACTCTGCGTACCCCCTGTAAAATGGAGATGGGTGAGATGGCCTTGAAGATCCCTGCCATGCTTTATGACTCTGCATGATGCCACCCTGTGCGCCAGGAGATGTGCAGCCTCCATTTTGGGGGTCCTAATTCCCTCACTTTCCTGGTTTCCCTTTAACTTGATAAAGGCTTCTCATGAACTCCATCCTTTTAGCTACAATATGACCCTGCCAGATTACTGAGAGTCGTGTGTATGTGTGTGTGTGTGTGTGTATGTGTGTGTGTGTGTGTGTGTGTGTGTGTGTGTGTGTGAGTGATGACATCCCTAGATGAGGATGGGATCTGGTCTCTGTTGGTGTTTGTATGTGTCTGTTAGCTTAACTTTGCTGACAAATTATGGAGAGGAGGAGGGAAAGTTAGTCTGGTCAGAATAGTCTTGGAGGAAGGCTTTTGACCCTTTTTTGCCATGGAGTGCCCCTGATTCCATCATCCCCATTGAAAACTCAGCCTTAATATCGAGGAGTGTTCCATTAAACTTCAGCTTTCTTTAAACCCTTAACATTTCCAAATCTTGGACTTTTAAAAAGCTCTTCTTTAGCATTAAGGATGATTTTCATTTGTAAAATTAAATCTGCATCTTAATTTTGGGCATGCAATTGCATTTCCAAGTTTTGAAGTGGCAGATCACAAGACCCCAGAGAATGATGAGAGTCGCATATGAAAATGAGCAGGCACAATTTCATAGGCAGACAAAGGTCAGCAGCATCAGCCTGCATCTGCCGGCTCTAGTGACTTTTTTGCACTGAGATGGTTGAGACAGAGCCAACCTTGGACCACACCTTGGCACTGTTGGAAGGAGGTGAGGAGTTAGTTAGGAAATGGACTGGGATGTATTGCAGTTCTCTTTACTTGCCATCTTGGCTGTGAGTTTGAGGTCTGAGATGGCTAATTTTGCTTCCAAGAACAAAATGTTCTCTGTACGTGGATTCTGTCCTTTTAAAAAAGAAAAAGTTATTGGAGATCTTTCTTAAGTGTGTCACAGAAAACCCATGCAATTAGAGCATAAGTTTGTCATCCAGGGTCCACAGACCTCTAGGTTGCAGGAGAGTTTGCAATTTAGATGAGTAAGAGATAACCTCTAATTAAAATTTAGCAAGTCCTTCAATTATGAATGCAGTTAGCAAAAACCATCATTCTGAGATGGAGTTTGTAGGCTTTACCAGACTCTCAAAGGGCTCCATGATGCAGACATGGTTAAGAATTAATGTAGAGTATTTTTTTGGGGGGGAGGGGGGAAGGGTTGTGTGAATGGCTGTCCCAAGTACTATTCAATAACAACTTTGCCTTCTTTTTGAAAGCCCATAAGCAAGTTGGGGCTTTATGTTATTCATACAAAATCTCTCCAAGCTCCTTTCATTTGGAAATTCCCTAAGATTTTCTTTATCTTTAGGATTCTCTTGTCAGAACTATAGTAATTCTCAGGCTTCGGATGTGCACCTCAAACTCCAGCTGATTAAAGCCTTAAGAATCCCACACTTGTAACTAAACTGTTATGAATTTACTTCCTCATCTATGTAGATTTGGACTAGATTTTCTTATTTGAAAAGGAGCTGTTTCAAGGGCTACGGAAGTGGAGAAAGACATCACAGCGTAAAGCTGCTGCGTGGGGAGGGGAGAACTTGCCCCAACTCCTTGCCTGGAAGGTTTATATTCCATCCAACACTTACTGTTCTTATGTTGTTCTTACTACTATTATTACTGATCCCGTTTCTGAGCTCTGTTATTTCTTGGTTGTGGAAGGACCCTTACAATTTGGCACCCTGAGACAAAAGCCCAGTTGTCCAACCCTGGTTCTGTTCCTAACTTAGATGAATAACAGGATCATAGTGTTAGATCAGAATGAACTTTAGACGTCATTGAGTTTAATCCCTTCCTTTTAAGGGGAGGGGGGGCAGCGTCATGAGAAATTAGATGATTTGCTTAGGGTTACACATCTAAGAAGTGTCTGAGACAGGATTTAACTTCCCTTCTTTTTGACCCCCCACCCCAGTGCTCTCTCTGTAAGGAAAGGGAGCAGCCTCCAAGTCACGAGGTCCCACCAGAATCTGAACCTGTATCTCTGGATTCAAAATTCAGAGTGTTTATTGACCGACTAATTATGATGGCTCCTAGCTAAGGCCATGGAGCATAATTGTGTCCTTCCTTTTCCTGTTCATTACCAATCTTCCCATTGGTACTTAACAAGAATAACGTATCCCTTTGGGTGGATTGTTTCCTCTTCTGTGATGTTATGTAAGTTTTACCTCACAGAATATTGAATAATGAACTTTCTGGTTGGCAGATTAGATGCACAAAATACTTTTATTATCTCCAAGCAAATGTATATTGAGTTGATTGCAGTTCCTTATACGTGGCACCACAGTTCATTTATACCCATGACAGACTGCCAGATGAAATACAGAATGGTTTTTAAAGACATTTTTATCATGACTCTGATACGCTGCTTACAGTTGATGGGGGTGAGAGTGGGGAACAAAATCATCTCCATGAAATAGTTACAAGTTGACGATCATCGAGAAAGAATAGTTGGTGCTCCATGTTCATCCTCTAAGATTTAGCGCTGGACCGTTCATTTCTGTAAATGACCATAGAGACAAGTCTACACGAGTAATACAATTTTACTTTCTTTGGGTTCCAAGTGTTTCATGTGAAAGTGACACAATCCTATTGCTGAGAAAATGAAGGTGGAAATTTTTTACTTCTTTCTGGTGATCTGATCATTAATGGGCCACCAGCCAAAACACATGTTTCTTCCCCTCTGAGGGATAGGTGGGAGTTCACGGCATCTCTGTTAAGTGGATGCAGGTGGCAAATATGACAAGAATAGAAGAGGTCATTCAGCAACAGGATTTATCACAGCTCAAGGTCAAGGTGGACTTGTGCCCAGCCAAACCATTTGCTTTTAGGTCATGCTGTGTCTCATGCATACTATGGCTTAATGTACCTATTGGGGTACCAGAGCCATCAGGAAGTTTTCACCTGTTTCTCAATGGGTCAGTGAGGGACTTCACATTAATCAAAGTCCCCTGCCTGGGTGACCCAGTTCCTCTATGAAACACACGACCTGCATCGTGTTGACATCTCTCCCCAAATACTAAACGTTAGATTGATAGTAAAACCCCAGAACTCATCTTAGTGTGGAACATTTACTTTTTCTGGGCATTTTTATACTATTAAATTGCAACTGAGCATACATATATCTTAAAAGCTCACATATTGAAACTTTCAGAAGCTGTACCTACAAGCACTCAAATGTATGGAACAGCTTTTAATAAAATATAGACAAAAATGAATACTTTGCACATACACTGGTTTATGATTTATTCAGAACTAAGATTCCTTAGAAGCATACATTTATCTCCCTTTCATAAATTCATCATAACATCTCTGATTAATTATTATGTGATACAACCTCTTATCAACTATTTATTTAATCTGTAAGTGAACATAACAGGAACATAGAGAAAGGTGTAGAAGACGGTCTTTGTGGTTCAAACTGCAGCTGATATTTAAAAGTAAAGATAACATAGACAAGTGAGAGGCTGCCCTCGGAGCCTTGGGTGCAAGTCCTGCCCTAGACACTACTAACTGTGTGACCAAAAAGCCTCAGGGAACCTTCTAAGACTGGGTTACTCACAAAATGCCAATCTGCCTCAGGGGAGGGAGTTTCTATGCTGGGGGTACCCTATGCTGATGAGATTCCCAGGTCCCCATCTATAATAATGACAGACAGTTTTGTTAATGGCCAAGTGAAAGAAAACTCGATTTTAGGAAAAAAAAAAAGACTTGAAATTACTCCTGTTTCCTCGTCAAGACTCTGTAGCTAAGACATTTTTTTAATATCTTACAATCGCGTCTGTGGATTTTGTTCGTTTGAAAAAATATATCTGTACAGCCTTCTTTGTTACCAAATACCTGAAGGTTATACATTTTTTGTTTTTGTTTTCCATCTACTCTTCATTGCATAAGCGTGAGGTACGCAGCAAGAACGCAACGATCAGCGGTCATAGATAAGAAAATAGAATCGCTCTTGTCGGGTGGTGCTTTCAAACATCCGCGCACAGTGGGAGCGACAGCAGACACCTCGGAGGATAGAGGCTGAGCAGCAGGCTGCTTGCTAAGTGACTTGGATGGCTGGATAGTGGAACAGTTCTGAACTGGGCCCGGGCCCCTATTTGAACCATGCATTTCCAACACCTCATGCAGCGGATTAGGAGCGATAGTCCTTTCTACTGTAGGGCTTGTTTCGCAGAATGCTGTCGATCTCATTCACTACGTGCGTTGTCATCTTTGGGAGGACCTGAGATGGAGAGAAAAGGAAAGCAAATGGCGAACTGTCCTTCCAAGCAGAAGGGAAGCCCCTTGATTCAAAGGCAGAGCGCCTCCTTTGTCTTTGTACAAAAGCAAGGACAACAACACCATAGCGATAATAATTTCTATGGCCCTTTCTGCCATCTCATTTGATTCTTGCAGCAAATCTGGGAGGGAAGTGTTATTATTATCCCCATTTTACAGATGAGGAAACTGAAACAAACAGGTGCAAAGACTCCATTATGGTCACACAGCTAGTCACTGAGGCATAGATGAACTTTATGATTTCCTGTTGTACTTAATTGAATTGAAAAGTCAGAATTGAGCTTCATTTGTCCTCCATTCTTGCTATTAAACACTTAAGTAACTCTCTCCTAACACCCTGTAATGCATTTTCATGGTGAAGAGATGACCCTCAGTTCCCAGGACCAATACCAGTAGACCACAGGTTCTGACAGGACCTACCAAGGCAGAAATAGTCGATTAAGAAGCATTTATTAAGTGCTGACCAGGCACTGGGCTAAGCATTGGGAATACAAAACAAAGCTCCAAAAACTGGCTCTTACCTTCATGGAGTTTCCATTCTAATGGAAAAGAAATATAGAAGTTATATACAAAGAAGATAGAAGATAACTTTAGGTCTGTTTACAGATTGTACATCACCTGGAAGAGCAACCTGGCTAAGACTGGTCAGCCACATTGCTAGAAGGTTGGTCACTGGGTGATAAAATTTGAGTGCTTCTAGAAATTTGGAAAGGCAGTTGAATAGAATGTTAAGGGGCTGCAATCTGGACTTGGAGAGAGACAGTCTAAATGGACAATCATAGATCTCTGAAGTGTCAAAGTAGAGAGTTCTACAGAGTGCCACAAATGCATTTGACCAGATGTTTTTCCTGGACAGCTACTGACTAAATCTATCCTCATATGGAGAATCTTATTGTGTAGTACCAAGCACTATAATTACCATAAGTTCTCCAAATGCATTAAAAAGTCTAAGTATAGTTCATTTAAATGATTACTCTCCTTTGTGAAAGTATTAACTTGGAAGAGTTAAGGATGATGTAATCTACTACCTATGAAGTTTCGAGTTGTCACAAAGACACAAGTAAAGACATATGTAGCCTATAAAAATTAAAAAATGAAAACTAAAATTACAGTTTTAATCTTGAGTTTATATCTTCTCTTAAATGATATGATGCCTAATAAAAATTAACCAAGTCTTTAAACACCTAGGTATTTAAGAGGAACATCTATTTTATATATAACCAGTAGATGGCGCTCCTCCCTTTGACCGCCTCCTTTGGAATTTTGGGGGCGTGGCCATTCTTCCCAGACCAGGCTTTTCTGGTCCTACCAGGTGGGTTACTTCTCAGCACTGCCCATATTCCACTGGGCGTGCTCAGGAGAGGACATTAGAAGAATGAGACATAGCTCCCAGGTGCTGGTCCATCCTTCTCACTAGACTACTATGGCTGCCTGGCTTGGCTTTTTAACCTCAAGACCAGAAGACAAACCCTGGATTCAAATTAAATTATCATTTTAGGAAGTTCACCAAAAGTTATTAATCAAAATTAATAAATGACAACATTTTCACAATTAGAATACAGAGCCCCTAGGCTAGGATAAAACACCCAAGCTATTTTAGACAGATGGGTCAGACCTCTACTTCTCTCTCTGTACCAGACTCTACCCATTTATTAGCCCTATCTGTGGTCTCTCTCCCATTTACAAATTAATGACTGATAAAAATCACATGACAGTCATGACCAGTCCTCATTGTACATTATAGTTCCTTAAGGCACTACCAACAGAATCAGAAAATAGGGACAACTTAAGCAATGGAGAATTCTCGTAGTAATATTTGCAGTCGTCTAGGCAGTCGTGGAGCTGGGGAGTGGGGTGGGGGAGTGTATCATCATCATCATTACCATTATATCCACATCTCATTAGCCCTTCCCTCAAAAGAATCAAAGCCTTTGGACTGAGCTCTGGATCTGAATCTTTTGGATTGGAAACAGCTGATCAGTTACAGGATGGGAAGTGAGCTTGGGATTTCATTAGCAAATGGAACTCCCAATGCAGGTTAGCACCTTCTCTGCAACTTATAGTTTTAGAGAATTGTCTAGGACATTGAGAGGTGGAGGGACTTGCCCAGGGTCACACAATCTCTAAGTGTCAGAAGTGGGACTTGAAGCCAGGTTGTTCTGGCTGTAAGGCTGGTTCTCTTTTCACAAATGTCATGTTGCCTGTAAGCTCTGGTTAGTAATTCATTCATTAGAAATGAAACAGTGAAATCTATTTTAGTATCCTTGTTGTCTGAGATATTTAAAAAAAACCTAAAGAAGCAAACTTCAGAAACTTTGCCTTGATTAGCCCTGACTATAACCAGGTAACCAAAGAAGGAAATCAAGCTCAAGTAAGAAAAATATAGCAGGAACTCATTGGAAGAGGAACAAAAAGTAAGCTCCATTTCTCAGATAGTATCTTCCCTCAGTAGCAAAGAATGTGAAGTTCTCAATCTGTGGTTAATTGATCACCACTGATGACCACAAGAACAACATTTTCTTAATAAAGAAGTTGAGGAATGCTTAGGAACATTAAGTAGTCTGGGGAAATCTCAAAAGCAGGTGCTGATAAAATCTTTTTGTAATTAATCCCACAGTACACTCACTGCTAAAATGAATCTTTTGCTGGAAAACACATTTCTAGGCTATGAAATAAAACCCAAGGCATTGTGAATCTAAAAGAAATGCTTGACTCCAAGAAGGAAAATAAAATATTCCCAAAAGATAAATGATCAAAGGATATGAACAAATAATTTTCAAAAGAAGAACTGTAGGGTAATCACAACCAAATGAAAAAATGCTCCAAATCACTAATAGTAAAAGAGATACAAATCAAAAGAACTCTGAGGTTTTACCCCATACCCAGCAAATAGGCAAATATTACCAAAAGTGGCAGCAGTTAATGTTGGAAAGGTTGTGGAAGAATGGGCGCATTAATACATTGTTGGTGAAGCTGTGAAATGGTATAACTATTTGAGAAAACAATTTGGCATTATAAGGATGAAGTGACTGAGATGTCCATACCCTTTGCACCAGAGACTCGATGGAATTTATACTCCAAGGAAATCATTGGCAAGAAAAATATCCTTTTAAACTCCAAAATATTTATAGTAGCACTTTTTGTGATAGCTAAGAATTAGAAAAAAGTAGATACCCTTTGATTCATGGCTGAAAAAAACTGTGGTACATGAATGTGAAGGAACATGACTGTGTTGGAAGAAATGATACGTGCGATGAATACAGAGAAGCCTAGAAAGATCTATATAAACTAATGCAGAGTGAAGTCAGCAGAACCAAGAAAACAATCCATAAGTAATACAGCAATGTAAATTCAAAGAATGACCACACACCAAAGAATCAAAGTAAATGCTAGAAGACTATGATGATCCAACAGGGCTCAAATGAAGAGGTATGAGAAGACACCCCCAACCTATGCCTTTGTGATGGCAGTAAGTCCATAAGTGTAATACACTGCACGTGTTTCCTTACTTTTTCAATATATCAATCAGTTGAATTGATTTTTTCCTCTCTAAAAAGTACTATTTGTCACAGGGCAAGGGAGAGGGATACTTGGGGTAACTATGGTGATATAAGAAAGAAAATATCAATAAAAATTTATTTTAAAAAAGACAAAGCAAAAACGTTAAATAAAAAATAAGGAGAAGCATCACACACATTCCACTTCCGTCTTCTCTACCTGCCTAGCTCCTGCACTCTTTTTTTTGTGAGTTATATTTTTGCTTAGTTTAGGGGTATGGCCAATTTGAGAAGGATGAATGGGGATTTCTTAGTTGTTTGGAATGTTTTAAGCATAATAAGGTGAAGAGACACGAGATACCCTTGTCACTTAGAGCTCCTCTTTAAAGAAAGATTTATTGTAATGTGACTTTTTTCACCTTTAAATTAGAAATAAAATTCAAAGCCCAGCTCTCCTCAAGCCAATTCTATGCCAGATACATAGTGGGTGCTTTATAAATGTTTAATTTTCATTGATTTATTGATTAAATTGATTTTTATTGTTCAACCTAAAATAGTGTTGCTGTGAAGTGGAAAAAGTAACTCAAAAAACCTTCAGACCTCAGACTTCCAAGTCAAAGTCTACAGATGAAGTCAGATGAGCTGTGTTTATAAATCTTGAGACCCTCAAGCTGTTGCATTTCTCTTGAATTTGTCATAAGGGAGAAAAAATCTGAATCTCTGGAATGCAATTAGGATGAATTATTGTTAGTTTTTGCAAAGATTTCTTTATGTAATAAAAATGACATTTCATACTCTAAGAATATCATAGTGTTGGTTATGGATACTCTTTCCACCAACATGGATTGTAGCTCCTCCATCACTTAATAGGTCCTCAGGCTCCCAGACTTATCATCCCGAAGTTATCCTGGTATTAAGTCTCTGACCTAGATAGGATGGTCATCAGGCAGCAGATGGACAGTCTATCCTTGGAGATGAAGATAGACAGACATAATGGCATAATGGATGGGGCACTGGACTTAGAGCCAGGAAAATCTTGGTTCAGATCTTGCCCTAGACACTTACTAGCTGTATGACCCTGGGCAAGTCACAGCTTCTCTGATCTTCAGTTTCCTGATGAATAAGATGAGATGATTGAACCAAATGGTCAATAAGCTCCCTTCTAGCTCTGAATCTATGATCCTAAGATGATGTTGGGAGGAGTGGAGGGAGAGGAGTGGGGAAGGGAGAAGAGGGAAGATAATTTAAAAAATTTTAAATTTATTTTAATTTTAAGCTATTATTTGTTTTTAACATTCATTTTTAGATTATTTGAGTTCCAAATTCTCTATGTTCTTTTCACCTTTCCCCACTCATTGAGAAGATGAAAATAAAATGTTAATGTGAAGTGACATGTGATGTGTAAAGTTACACAAAATATATTTCCATATTAGCAAGGTTGTGAAAAAAAAAGAAAAGAAAAAAGAAAAAGCAAGAAAAACAAAGTGAAAAAAGTCTGCTTCAGTCTGCACTCAGAGTTCATCAGTTCTCTCTCTGGGGGCAGATGACATTTCTCATCATGGATCCTTTGGAATTGTCTTGGATCATTGTATTGCTGAAAAGAACCTAGTCATTCACAGTTGATCATTGTACAACATTGCTGTCACTGTATACAGTGTTCTTCTGGTTCTGCTCACTTCACTTTGCATCAGTTCATATAAGTCTTGAAAGAGGACAGTTTATACACTTCATTTTCATATTCTCAACACTGGAATTGTAAAGGCTTCACAGTTTCTAGTCTGACCCAGAGCCAGATTGTGCAGGAGTCAGCTTGAGCCAAGCCAATTGTTAAATTTTCAGTGTGAGCATTTACACCTTGGAAATCAGCAAAGGCTACAAATCAGAGTGCCATTGATTGTTTCATTGACCATAAGTGCAACATCCTCAGCTTCATGTGGCCCACAGAACTACAATGCAGCCCAAACCAGATTAAAATATAGTTGGGAAATATTTAACAAAATAAATTTAAAAATGTGATAAAACATAGATAATGTCACATTTAAAAACAATGTCAATACATAGCTCAGAGATCCTTGTGTGGGAATCCCTTAGTGGCCCTGTTTCTATTTTTGTTTAAACTTAAGAAAATGATGGCAAAAATGTTAATAATGAAGATTAAACTTAAAAGTGGGTAATGCACACATACACTCACACATAATATTGTTTCTTTTGAAGAGTCTGTTGTTAACTATTTACCAGCACACTACTGATCCAGACCCTCTACATTGTTGTTCTCTAGCCATACTAATGTTATGCTTTCATCAGCATACCTTTCTTCCTTCTCCCTCTACCCTGCCCTGGGCAGCCCCCTCTTCCCCTATCAACAAGTACCATGGCTTTCCACCTTCATCTCTGGGAACAATAATAAAATTCAACATAGTCTTTCTGGGAAAGGACATGGCAATTAATAGCTTATTTCTAGTTACCATCTCTCTGACTTCCTTGACCAAAATACCCCTCCCTGGGCACCATTCCCTACATGTGTTGTCTTCTGCTATTAGAATATAAGCTCCTTGAGGGCAGGGAGCATCTTGCTTATATTTATGTCCCCATTTACTTAGCACAGTGCTTGGCACACGGTAAAAGCTTTATAATGATCTTTTCATTCATTCATTCATTCTAAGCTGTGAAGTGCAGCAAACAACAGGAAGTAATTTATTTTAAATTGAGATAATACTGTTGTATATCTAGGATTTCTCTCCAATCTTCTTGATGGAAACAGAGTCTACCAGACTTACTGATGATTCATTGGTAAATGGACCAGAGTTGTTTATTGGCTAAGATTGATGCTTAATATTATAATTGCTTACAAATTAGATCTAACTCATTCTTGGAGTTTGGGGCTTTCTGGCAACTCAAAGGTTATGATTTTCTGAGGCATAGAGATGAGGAAAATGAAATCACCATCTGAGGAGAGCCTCAAAGGAACTTCATATCACAAGAAATCATTCTTGATAGAACTCATTGATAACAGGTCTACTTACCTGTATGGCACCAAGGTTTTCTATAAGTTGCTCGGGATTGGAACACCCCAGGAGAACAGAGCTCACTCCCTCATTCCGCAGGCACCATGCTAGGGAAAAAGAAGAATCAATCATGCCTTCTAAGCACTTATGAAAATTGTCAGAGGAATAACATATGTAATGTGATTGTTAAACTTCAAAGTACCATATAAGTATTAACAATAACAACAACAACATTTTATTTACAAAGTGCAATCCTGTAGGGTAGATAGACCAACTTTTATCCCATGGGAGCTGTGGCACTCCATGTCACCTCCCCTTTCACAAGCCCCTATACCTTGGACCCTCAGATCATCTCCCATTTCTGCAGGTACTTAACTCTCCCCTGGCAGCTAATTCCACTGAGGTGTCACCATTCCTAAGAGTTGTTAGGTTTTCGTAGGGACTTTTGATGGTGATGATGATGATGGGAACTGACATTTCTTTCAAACTTTAAGGTTTACCTCACATTTTATATACTGTCTCCTTGGAGTGTCATGACAGCCTAGGAGATGGGTATTATAGCTCAGAAAACCCCCATTTTACAGATATAAAACCCAAAGCTCAGAAAGGTAACTAACTTCTCACCATCACACAGCAGATAAGCACCTTGACTGAAGCAACTCTATTGCTTTCCTGTTAAATCTGAAGAGGTTTTCTCAGACCTCGCCCTTTGGGACCTCTGTGACGTTTGACACTGCTCATCACCTTCTCTTGGAACACCTCCTCTTTGAGTATTCATCACTTTTTCATCACTCTGCTCTTTCCAGTTTTCTCCCACCTGCCTGACCGTTCCCTCTCAGTCTCCTTTGCTGAATCATCATCCATCCCCTGCCTCCCAGTGGTGAATCATCCCCATTTCAAGCACCATTTCCTCCTGGAGGGTGTCTCTCTAGCTGCTGGTGTCTTCTCACCCCAAGAAGATATAATAACTGTATCATTATAAATTTTGCATTTATTTTTATGTATATATGTTTTCACCCAATAGAATGCAAATCCTTCAAGGCAGGAATTATTTTTTCTTTTAATTATGTATACCCACCCTCAGGCAGCAAGTAGGTGCCTAATAAATGTTTATTGACTGAATGACATTATAGGTGTAGGTACAGAGCAATGACAGGCAGTATGGTGTAGTGGAAGGAACATTGAACCTGGAAGCAGTCAATAAATATTTACCAAGCACCTACTCTGTGACAGAGACTGTTAAGATGCTGGGAATACAAATCAGAAAAAAGATAATCCTTGTCTTTAAGGAGCTTGTACTCAAATGGAGGAAGTCAGTGTACAAAAGACAGCTGAAAAGGAGGAAGGGAGGACCTCAAGACGTCAAGGGTGGGGGAGCAGCAAAAGAGCTGGTAGGAAATGAAGAGCTGGTTGGACAATTCTGAGCCCTCCCTAAGGGAGGCTATGGGAGTCCTCTGGTCAGAGGGGAGAGGCAAGTGAGGGTGTTAAGGAGGTGGTGAGTATCAAAGCAGAAGACATCTTCCTTGATGACAAGATTCCCAATGATGAGCTTAGCCTATGGACGGGACAGCAGGATGTTCGTGGAATGAGTCAGAGTAGCTGGTGGGAAGAGACCTCAGTTGGAATTTTTGCTTAGACATGTACTAGGTCACTCCCTAGACAAACCCTTTCCTGTCTCTGAATCTCATTTACCTCATTCTGTAGAAAGAAGGCCTTGGACCAAGTGACCTCAGAGGTGCCTTCCATGTCTAATATCCTCTGATTTCTCCATATAATAAAATTTCATGGATATTCCAGAGCAGCTGTTTTTTTTTTTTTTTTTTTTTGTATCATGAGCCCCTTTGGTAGTCTGGATAAGCCTAGACCTCTTCTCAGATTTTAAAATTTTAATCACAGTGGAAGAAAATGCTAAATTTCAGTTAGAAGTTGGTGAAAATAAACATATATATTTTTCCCCAAGTTCATGGAGCTCCATAATTCTATCCTGGACCCAACATTAAGAATTCCTGTTCTCTTAGAGACCACTAATTCCAAGAAACCATTGGATCTCTGCTGCAGTGAGAGGGCAGACTCCTCACTCATTGCCCTGCCAGTGGACAGCTCTGTTCTGTAGACTTGCCCAAATTCATGAGTAATGACACCTGTAGATGATTTGTGATAATTATTAGTGGAATGTCACCACAGAAGTTGGTGAAGATTCAGACTGTCTTGTAAACAACCACAGAAGGTGCTTGTCACCTCCCAGGACTCCCAGAAACCCGCTCTGTATGCAGGTGGAGGCAGCAGGGTGCCAGGGGACAGGGATGTTTATTTAAATGGCTCATTTCCTTCTGGAGCTGTGGTTTATCTCTGGGCACCACAGTAGATCAAGGGCAGCGTGACCCCAGTTAACTTCCCTCTTATTACCTTCATAGATTTGTGGTGTAAACTTGTTCATGAAGGATGGAAAGAATTGAGAGGTCAGAAAAATGTATGTTTGCTCTGTGCTTCTGGGGTGGAGGGAGGGGACAGCGGTAAGCTATA
Organism: Pseudochirops cupreus; assembly: GCA_028627135.1. Taxonomy (NCBI): domain Eukaryota; kingdom Metazoa; phylum Chordata; class Mammalia; order Diprotodontia; family Pseudocheiridae; genus Pseudochirops; species Pseudochirops cupreus. Next base: position 14,700,702 of record CM053580.1, on the reverse strand, counting down.
GAAAGTCATGGAAGTGAAGATTGAATTATCCATCACGACTGTGAGGCAAAGTTTAAGTCAACAGAGACTCCTATCTCTAGGCATAAAAAGCTTTTCCACACTTTCAAAGTTCAATTTAAAGGATCCTGGATCACAAGCAACTCAATTACTGGATTAAGTGGGTGTTTTACACTTTTCCCCTACTGACTTCTCTGCTAGATAGAGAGCCTCTCATAAAGACTTCATACAACTGGAAGAATAGGCACGTAGGTTGGTAGTTACTGATGTTCTTGGTTGGTTTTTGTCTTAATGAAGATATTAAGAAGATCAAGATTTTGATATTAATAAGGACCACTAGATTCTCCACACACTGAGTGTTGGCTCTCTAGAGAAATGTTAGGAAAATCCCTTTTAAACTTATTTCTCCTGAACCTCATTACCCTTCTTGGCTGTGCTAAAGACCTCCATAGGCATGCATAGATAACTCTTGTAAGATGTTGTACAGATGAGAGGGTAGGCATATAGGTCAGTAGTTAGTGTTTCATCCTGGTGACTTTCAGTGGATATTACTAAGATTTTTTTCATGCTTTTGGTATCTTCATATCCAGATAACTTAAATAGTAGTCCATCAATGTCCTCATACTTATATTACCTTTGACACAGATTTCTCTCCTTTATTTGTACTTTGTACAGTTGGCTGGCTTTTTTCCTATTTTTTCTTCTCTTTTTAGTGCTGTTTCTACCTACTCTTCAAGCACCTTAGAGAATGTGATGTTAAAGCTCATTTTTTAATGTTATTTTTCAATTAACAAGTCTTTATTTTCTCTGTCTCCCACAAACCCTCAATTTCAAAGAAAAAATAAAAACAAAACCTTTGTAACAAATAAGGATAGTCAAGCAAAACAAATTCTCACACTGTTAGTGTCCAAAAATGTGTCTCATCCTCCACCTTGAATGAACGTAGCACCACTTTTTCAGTAGATGGGGCACACAGATCATCACCAGTCCTTTGGAATCATGGTTGGTCATTGCATTGATCAGAGATCTTAAGTATTTCAAAGGTTTTTTTGCTGTGCAATATTGTTATTATATAAAGTATTCTCCTGGTTCTGCTCACATAACTCTGTATCAGTTCATACAACTCTTCCTAAGTTTCTCAGAAATCATTACTTTCACCATTTTTTATGACATAATACTTTTCCTTTACATTAATATCCCATAATTTCTGTAGCCTTTTCCTCCTTTTTTCCAGTGGTTGGCCACTACAGAAAGAGTGTTCTAGATGGTTGTTTTTAACTGTATAGTCAGCAACCTTCACTTAAGCTCTCAGTCTCAGTAAGCCATCTGTAGAACAGAGGAAATGATAGCTCTGGCATTTACTTTGTGGGGTTGTGGTGGGGTTCAAAGGAGACAGTGTGTGGAAGGCAAAGCTGCTCTTGAAATGTCAGCCATCTTCTCTTGATCTTATCTCTCCCCCACCCCAATCTCCCCATCTGCCTATGCACATCCCATCACTTCCTTCAAAGCTCAATTAAAAATATTCTTTATTCTAGGATTCTTCTCTGATCATCCCTCTGGTTTTACTTACTCTACATGGCGTCTTTCAAGTTAATTTTATGTGATTTTCACAGTAAACTTCCAGTGGGGGACTCATTTAGGGAAAACCTCTAGTGTTCTGAGTGGATGACAGTGTAGGCCAGGTGACTGGACAGTGGGGGAAGAGCAGAGAGTTTGACAATAAGGGGAGGGGGCTGTCGGCTCATCTTGGCCCCTAAACCCCGCCATCCTGTCTCCCACTAAGGTCACGTGAGGGCCCAGCAGATGCAGGTGGTTTTTCATCTTCTTCCTCTGCCTGCTGGCTTTTCGCTGATAAATCAGTTTAGCTCCTCTCATTATACCTTACAAAGTCTAAGGGGATATTCTCTCAGAGCAGCTTTGGTGTGCTGGTGCTTTCTGACAAAATGATATTTCTGAAATGCAAATCTGATCACGTTCCTCTTCTACATGAAGATCTTCCCTGGTTCCCTCCTACCCTTAGGATAAATGATAAAGTCATTCACAGCCCGGCATCTGAAGCCGCCATAATCCGACTCCCATCTACTTTTCCTTATCTTACTTCTCATGACTTCCCTTTCGTGAATTCGCACTACATTTGACTCCCCATCTTGGTGACTTTGCATAGATGGTCGCTCACATTTGAAATTCACTGTCCCTTCCTAGAATCCTGGCTTCCTTGGAAACAGCTCAGCCGTGAGCTTCTGCAGGCAGTGTTTCTGGTCAGCATTCCTGCCCCCAGCTGTTAGGGCTCCCCCCCTCTCCAGTTTGCTTTGTGAGATGTTGTGTGTGCTTACGAATCCCCCGGGAGAACAGACACTCCTCTAGGACAGGGACCGATTCCTTTCTGCCTTTGTGCCTCCAGCACCCAGAACAGTTTCTGGCAGATATGACTGACCCTAAACAAATGTTTGCTGAACTGAATTGAGTTTCCCCTTGTTTCTTTATCATTATCGGATGGGCTGTTTACACAAAGGTGAAAATACATGAGAGGGAATGACGAGACCAGAAAGGCCAGTCATCACCTAGGTTTTTACCGCTTCTTTCTAAATGTGAGTGTGTGTGTGTATGTGTGTATGTGTATATATGTGTGTGTGAGTGTGTATGTGTGTATATGTGTGTGTGTATATGTGTGTGTGAGTGTATATGTGTATATGTGAGTATGTATGTGTGTATGTGCATGTGAGTATGTGTGTGTGAGTGTGTGTGTATATGTGTGTGTGAGTGTATGTGTGTATATGTGTGTATGTGTGTGTGAGTATGTGTATATATGTGTGTGAGTGTATGTGTGTATATGTGTGTGAGTGTGTATGTATATGTGTGAGTGTGTGTATATGTGTGTATATGTGCATGTGAGTATGTGTGTATATGTGTGAGTGTGTATGTGTGTGAGTGTGTGTATATGTGTGTGAGTGTATGTGTGTATATGTGCGTGTGAGTATGTGTGTGTATGTGTGTATGTGTGTATATGTGTGTGAGTGTATGTGTGTATATGTATGTGTGTATGTGTATATGTGCATGTGAGTATGTGTGTATATGTATGAGTATATATGTGTATGTGTGTGAGCATATGTGTATGCATGTGTGTGTACCTGAACACGTGTGTTATTTAATATAAGCCCCTTGAGGTCAGAAATAATTTAATTTTGGGGTCCTTCTATCCCCAGGGTCTAGGCCCATAGTAGGTACTCAATGAGGCCTTGTTGAATGAATGAATAAGGTCTGAGGAAAGAATCATGTAGGACTGGAGAAAATGCTTTGGATTTTTGGAGCGCTCGCCTGACGGAATATCAAAGGGCGCCTGCGACTGGCCCCACAACAAACAGCAGAGGGGTAGAGGGCCTGCAGCGGGTGGTTGTGGCGCCCAGGAAGGCGCAGCTTCTCCCAGCCCCTGGCTCTTACCCACTGCCAGCTGAGGGAGGGTGCAGCCCAGGCGCTCCGCGATCGGAGAAAGGTCCTTAAGCTTCGTTTGCTGCTTTCTTCCCTCTTCACTTACGATTTTTTCCTTCAGCCACTGGTAGCACTGGGGGTGAAGAAGAGCAGAAGTTAACACTCCCTAAATGCTTGCTGTGAACCATTGATTGGTCAGATTGGGTCCCAGCTGATGTTTCTTGATCCCTCCCAGAATCAGTTCAAGTCACAGATGTTGGCACTCCAATAGGATGGCCCCACAAGGTCCTGCACCCGGGCCTCATTGGCTCAAGTGGGTGACGCTAGGTCCTTGATGACCACCCTAAGCTGGAGCGGGTTCAGCCAGACCAGAAGGGCCTTGAGCGTCATTCCAGCAACAGACTGAAACTGCTCTCCCAAGGTGCTCTAGGCAAACACAGAGAGACTCATTATTAGCTGGCCACTAGGTGATGAATTCTTTGGCTATCACAGCCAATAAAAGAAAATGTTTTTAAAATGACCCCTAATCCTGTGTGCCCCCTTCTACTTCCATAGTCATGGCAGACTGGTAGAAAAGGAGGCACGAGGCCAGCTAGGTGTTGCAGTGAATAGAGTACCAGCCCTGGAGTCAGAAGGACCTGAGTTCAAATCTGGCCTCAGACACTTGACACAACTAGCTGTGTGACCTTAGGTAAGTCACTTAACCCCAATTGCCCTGCCTTCCCTCCTCTTTTAAAAGGAAAAGAAAAGGAGGCACAGGGTGCTAAGAGGCTGCTCTAATGTGAGCACAAAGCCACACTTGACAAAGTTTACCATCGAATGGAAAGCATCGCCTTGACTCTTACACCTGAGACTGGACTGAGTCCTGTGGTCTGCGATAAGAAGGAAGACCTGTCTCCTGAATGACTGTGATCCCTAACATCTCAAAACAACCATTTTTAAAGTTTCAAAGCCTACTGATTTTAAAGGATTTGTGTTATCTTAAAGCATAAACCAGATTGTTTTGAAAATTTTGGCACACTCAGTTCTGTAGAGTAGAAGAATGAATACTTATATATGAACAAAACCTAATTTTAAGATGTAGTAAAAAAAAAAGTACACAATTTTATCTCCCTAAACTTGTGAAAACGATTGTAGAATTATTCCACCCTAGTCAAAGCTGTCAGGTTGAGAACAAACTCGTTAAAGAGCAAGGAGGGGCTGGGTGGCCCTGCAGAGCAGCCTATGGGCTCAGCTCTCCCTCACCCAGGCAGGGGCCCTCTGAGAGGCAGCCCAGAAAGCCTGCCAGCTGGGAAGTCAGGGATCAGAGACTGTAGTCCTGGCACTCCCTCGAGCTTCAGGCCCTGCATGGCCTGGGATAATAACTCAATTCACTTCTTCCCTGGCCTTCAGCTTCCTTATCTGCCAAGTGAGGAGGTTGGACCAGATGATCTCTAAGGGTCCTTCCCCATCCAAGCCTGCAATCCTTTTCATGTAGAAACTTTTCATTTTTTCTTGCTTTTCCAAGGTTTCTCTTTGACTGTGGCACAGGTAACAATGGAATCTTTCAGCCAAGGTAAGAACAGCTCAGCTAGAAGGACATTTCAGCATATGTAACTACTTTTTTTTAGTGAAACTATGAAAAACCATGGCCCCCAGTGACTCTAGGCTCCAAATTTCTTTGGAGAAAGCATTTGTCAAGTTATAAATACCACTGACCTTTAGTTTACCCAAGGAAATAAACGGCACAATATTCACCTGTGGCCAGATCCGGAGCACTCCACCCACACTATTTTAATGGGTTACATATTTCCACCAAATGTTTTTCATAATACAATGAAGCCTCCCCAGGAATAGCTGCAAATGAACACCATAGCTATATTGTTGTTTTATCTATGTGAGTGTGTGTGTGAGTGTGTGTGTGTGTGTGTGTGTGTGCGTGTGTGTGTGTGTATGTGTGTGTGTGCCCATGTGTAAATTTTGTTAATAGTAAATATTTTCAGGAAGAGAAGCAGAAAGGATGAGGTGTACCAGTTCTAGTCACCTTCTCCTGTCTTGTAGGCTTGTGGTCAGGATAAGGTGGGTTGCCAGTCCAAGCCCTGCAGTTCTTCAGGGGTTACATTTAATGCCAATGATTTCAGGGGTGCAGCCATCAGTGGTGAAAATCGGCACTTGAGCCTTCCCAGCAGATTCCTAGAGATGCTGCTGACTGCTGGAGTGTGTCCTCCCACAGCTCATTTTTGTTCTTACCAGGGAAATCAGTATTGATCCAGATTTGGTGGAAACTTCTTGCTGACATTTCCCAGGGACCCAGATCTCCAAATGTGACACAAGGGCAAACCATCACTGGCAGAAGCCCAGGAAATGTTTGCAGCGGTTCTCAATCTGTGGGTCGTGCCCCCTTTGGGAGTCAAGTGACCCTTTCACAGGGGTCTCCTAAGACCATCGGAAAACATATTTCTGATGGTCTTAGGAACCAAGACACTGCTCCTCTGTCTGTCTCCAGGCAGGTCCGCCCACATGCAGATATGCCCACATACAAGTATTAAAGGGTTGAGGCATTAGGAAGGTTGAGAACCTCTGTGTTAGAATCTGAAATGTTCGCATCGGAATCTGTCATTCCACGGTGTACTTGGCTACACTGATATGGTTCTGCCCTTGATGGTGCATTCATTATTGGTTTATCTATGTGTGTTCTCTTTTAGATCCCTGAACATTATGTGGACACCATTGGGGCACATGAGATATCCTTTGAGCTCACTAATTGACTGGCCCATCAATGAATGAATGAATGAAAAAAAATGTATTGTTTTCCTGAGTGAACCAGACACCATAGTAAGTGCTGGAGACTCAGTGATAAACAAATAAGGCAATCCTTGCCCTCAAGGAGTTCACATGCCAATAGCGTAAGACGACATATACTAGGCAATGATGTCCAGGGAAGCCAGAGGGAATGGGCATTGGCATCCTAGTGTGATAGATTGACATTTCCTTTTCAGGAATGGTAGCATAGATTGGATGATTTCAGAGCCAGAATCAGAAAGCTGAGGAGGGGAGGACACAGACCGAGCAAGGCATGGAGATGGCCAGGAAGTGTCCACACAGGACGAGGTAGACATTCACTAATCAAATGCCAGAGTCCCCTACATTTTCTCTGGCCCCACAACTTCCCTTTTCTCGGGTGCCATTCTTCATGGACATTGCTTTGCCGCATTCTCATGCTCTTCATTGCCCTCTAGGTGACCCTTGACTTGAATTTTTCAGTGGTATGCCATGACTCACGAACAGCATCCTCCAAAGAATGTTGTGAACCAAAAATAGAAGGCTTTGTTTCAGAGAAATGTTTGAGGTCATGGCAAGGGCTGTGTAAGTTGCCATAGCTACAGAGTCATATGCCCACTGGCACATGTGTGACAGTTTTGAGAATAATGTACAAGCCTATGGAGAACATCCTTGAAGGCTTGAGAAGAGAACTAGTCTATAGTAGGTCCCATGATTGACTGACAGGTGTAGAGAATGCACTTGACTGGCAGAGCACAAGGCTTCTGTAAAGCCTCTCTTCCAGCAAAAGTGTCTCTTTGTGCAGATGATTCTGAAATACACCTTTCCAGTCCTAAACCCCCTCCTATCCTCCAGGATCTTCTAGCCACCTTAAGCAACTGTCCTGTAGATGCCTTAAACTCAACATGTCCAGAACTGAACTCATTATCTTTCCCCCCAGAACTATCTCCTATCAAGACTACCACCATCCTCCAGCCAGCCAGGCTCACAACCTAGGCATCATCCTTGGCTCGTTTCTACTCTCCCCACATCCAATCAGTTGCCAAGTCTTGTTAATTCTACCTTCTGAACATCTCTCCTCTGACGCTGCCATCACCCTGGTGCAGACCCTGATCCCTTCAAGCCTGGACCATTACTGTAGCTGCTGGCTGATCTATCTGCCTCCAATCCATCCATCCTCCACTCAGCTCTCAGACTTGTCTTCCTAACCTCAGGTCTGGCCACATCGCTCCCTATTCAATAAACTCCAGGAGCTGTCTGTTATCTCCAGGATCAAATATAAAATCCTCTGGCTTTTAAAGTGCCTCCTAAGCCAACCCTTCCTACCTTTCCAGTTTTCTTTCACCCTCCTCCCCTCCACATAGTCTGTGATCTGCTAGCACTGGATTCCTTGCAGTTCCCCAACCATGACACTCCATCTCCTTTTTGCCTGCCTTCATGCTGGGTATACCCCCCCTGAAATACTCCCCTTCCTCATCTCCACCTCTTGGCTTCCCTAGTTTCCATCAAGTCCTGGCTAAAATTCTAACTTTTACAGGAAGTCTTTCCCACCTCCTTTTCATGCTAATGCCTTCCTTCTGGGATCATCTCCAATTTCTTCAGTCTGTGGCTTGTTTGTACAGAGCTCTCTGTTCTCCTATCAGAATGGGAGCTCCCTGAGGGCAGGGACTCTGGTTTCCCCAGACCTTGGCACATTACCTGGCACATACTAGGTACTCAATAAATACTTGCTGATTTAACTTGACTTCCACACGTATGTCAAGTTTCCTTGGAAGTTTAACATCAATGACAACTTTGTTCAGTTACCCTCTGATTATTAATACTGGGAGGCACAAAATGGGGAGATGTGTGTTTATTAAAGAATAATGTCTGGTTCAGAGTCCAAATGGAAGGGGAAGTCCCTATAGATTAGCACAGTGTGGTAGGTGATTAATAAATGATTATTGACCGGCTGCTGGTGAAGTCTTTCAGATGCCCCTGTTTATAGATAGCATTGTGTTGATTGTGCCAAGCCCCAGAACCAAAGCAGAGCCTTCTAAATGAGGTACAGTATCACTCTAAATCAGTGGTTCTCAACCTGTGGGTCGTGACCCCTTTAGGGGTTGAATGACCCTTTCACAGGGGTCGCCTAAGACCATCGGAAAACAAAATTACAGTTATGAAGTAGCAACGAAAATAATTTTATGGTTGGGGATCCCCACAACATGAGGAACTGTATTAAAGGGTCGCAGCGTTAGGAAGGTTGAGAACCACTGCTCTAAATAGTTTCACCTACCTATCCCTGCAGGAACACTAAGATGGATGAACAATGATCGATTATTAGCTAACCTATGGTATATACAGTTGGGTGGGCAACTCACAGAGTTTGTCCAGTCCATATATGTTTGACAGAAAGTGAGATGAATAATGAAATAGGCTCTGAGTTAGTTATCCAGTCCTTTCTATGACCCCAAGCTGCTTCTTCAAATAAAGGGTAGCTAAGTATTTTTTTTCCTCTTTTTTTCTCTCCCCCACCTCTCTTTCTGTCTCTCTTTTCTTTCTCTCTCTCTATTTCTCTCTCTCTCTCAGTCTCTCTCTCTCTCTCCCTGTTTTTCTTTGTTTCTCTCTGTCACACACACACACACACACACACACACACACACGAAATTTATCATTCCTATCTGAGGCTCTTTTGGGGTTGGGCCTCATGGTGTTTTTCTTGGTGTTGAAGAAATTTTTACAAGATATTACTCTACTTCAGACAGAACTCTAATAGGTTTTTAAAATGCATGTGGGTGGGTATGGATGTGGATGTGGGTATGGGTGTGTTGGGCAGTGTTTAAGGAGGTGGATCTGTGGCACCACCAGAAACCTTCTTAATGTTTAGGAAATAAAGATTGGGTAGAGACTAAAAATGAGAAATTGGATAATTGTGATAATTCCTTACTTATATTTAAGGAGATGAAAATACTTTGAAAATCAGTAGCAGTATCTGTTTATAGAGATGGGAAAGGGCCAGAGCAGGAAGGGTAGAGGGCTTATTTCTAATTTTAAGTGAATATTTGTCAAGTGCTCCTTCTCCAAAGGAGGGTCTGGCAGGGGCAGTGTTGGGATTCTGAAGGGCCCTCCTTGACTCTTGGAGGTATTGTTGTTCCAAGAATCACAGGGTGAAGCCTGAGAAATGGGTCTGGCAGAGGGAACCTTGTGGAGACCTTGGCAGCAGCAACCAGCTCCAAGCTTGAAAGACACAGTTCTAAAAAACACTTCCCTCCAACCCAAACCTTGCCCTTACTTCTTACAATTTTAACTACTACAAATCCGAAATCAGAAATTATTCAGTGGTAGCTTATAGAGAGAGCCTGACCTGAATCAGGACTTTTTGGTACACCACTTTCTGTTCCTTAGCCAACATATTCTTTTCTTGCAAGTGCTTATAGAGGACTTTAGTGGTAAGATCATCAATGCTTTGCATAACATAAGTATATTTTGAAGAGTCACTGGTATTGTGACCTTTGAATATGCGTTGCCTTTTGCTAAGACCTCTCTTAGTTTTATGTCTAAGAAGAAACTGATAATGTGCTTTGCCAAAACTTCATTTGCAATATTAAAATGTTTTATATGTGGCCTGAAATGATGAAAGGGTATAGGGGAAATATGAGTTATGTTTTAGATGTGTTGAGGTTGAGATAGCCCCAGGACATCCAGTTAGAGGTGTCTGAAAGGCAATTGATGATACATGACTAGCTCAGGAGAGAGGTTAGGATCAGATATATTATAGATTTAGCTATCATTTGTCTAGAGATAATAATTGAACCCATGGGATTTAGAGAATGAGAGAGTACAAAAGAAAGAGAGAAGAAAGCCTAAGATAGAGCCTTGTAGCACACGTGGTTAGTGGTCATGGTAAAGTTGGAGCCCCAGCAAAGGAGACAAAGAGAGTGCTCAGAGACACAGGAGAACCAGAGCAACATCAGGAGAACCTAGAGAGGAGAGAGAATCCAGGAAGAGAGGGTCAGCGAGAGAGTCAGATGTTGCAGACAAGACAAAAAAGCATCCAGACTGAGAGGTGGCCATTCAGCTTAGCAATTAAGAGATCACTGGTAGCTTTAGGAAAAGGGAACTGCATTAAAAGGGATGCCATGGGTTTTAGTATCCTGATGTTTGTAATGAGGAATCAGCCTCCAAGAAGTTAAGTGACTTGCCTGTGATTAAAACTAGTATGTATCAGAGTTGAGATTGAAACCAAGGCTTTCTGATAACCACTCTGCAGTTCTGCTTGCTGTAGAGAGAGAAATCTCTGGGTGAATACTGCATCTAGAAATACTCCCATTTAACTGGACATCCAGAAAGATTCTAGGTTGCTTAAAAAGTCCGTCTGGTATACTTGGACCTCCCCCACTGCTTGGATGATGGATGTTATTTTGATGTGACTCAGTTTCCATACTTCTTGGGTCCTTTCCCACTCCTGTATACTTGTGTCTATGTTATTCTGCATAGCTGTTGCTTCTGTGACTGTTGCCATTTTGGCAATATTTCTACACAGTAGGGGCTGACTCAATCAATATTTTCCACCATTACTTTTATAACAGTCTGACTGCTTTGTTTGGCCCCCGGTGTGTTCGCCTGATTTTATGGTTTGAGGACATCTGGTTCATACTAAAATGGCCTCAGGCGCATACGTACAGTACAAGGTTAATCTATTTATCAGCGTATAGTGCAGGGTTTGCTCCATGTGGATCGTCTGAGTAACCTCAAGATGCCTATTGGTAGGATTTGCCGTAGCTGGTGTTTGCCATTTCCTTGAGTGACTGCCATCTTCTTTTTATTCCTCCTCATCTCCCCATTCCCTCTCAGAGGGGCTACATCTTTTACTTCTTACTTCATGCTCCTGATTGAGTTATTGATCTTGAGCTGTGCCCACATGCCGTTTCAGAGGACACTCAAGTCTATCGTTAGGAAGCGTTGGAATTCCATTGGTGCCACTGAAGAGCTCTCCACAAACCTGCTTTCTGATCATCAACCTTTTCAGCTCTGAAGCTTCCCTTCTGTTTATTGCCAAGGGAGCTTCAGTGGTCATTAAGTCTGCTTTATAAAAGCAACAACAGAAAATAATTCTCAAGTTGCTATTGGACTCAGTTAAGCTAAGAATGTGTGTGTGTGTGTGTGTGTGTGTGTGTGTGTGTGTGTGTGTCACTTATTTTGTGGTAGCAGTGGCCAGGGCTTTTGTAGCTGCTGAGTGGCTTCTCTCTCTCATAGTTTGAGGTCCACAAATCATCCTGAACAGTAGATATCTTTTTTTTTTTTGAGTAAAAGTGCACTAGTGTCATGAGTAGATAAGTAAAGTGAGAAACAGGAGACCAAAGTTCTCATCTCACCTTCACTCCTGAATATTTTTGCCTTGGTCTGTTGCTTAATTACATTAGGCCTCAGTTTCTCTATCTCCAATAACCTTTGCCCCTCCTTATCTCCCAAGGGCATTCTGAGTTTAGACAGACTGAAGATATGATGACTTCTTGGAGTTCCCAAGGACCATGATTCTTGAGCACTGGACATCTTCTTCATTGAAGATACTTTGAGTTTTAATTTCCTAACATATTCTTAATTTATTCTGGGATTGGGAACAGGGACTGGACTTATGTTTTCATTGGCATAGGGAACTTGCCAGTGAGGAAACTCCCTCTATCAATGCAGGTCAGCATCTTAGAGTTGCTCAGATCACTGAGAGGTTAACTCACTTGCCCAGGGTCACTCAGTCTATGTCAGAAGTGAGACTTGAACCCATGACTTCCTAGCTTTGAGGCTGACACTTTATTCATTATGCCAAACTGCCTTTCTACTTTGCTCAGAACAATCTAAAAGATTTTTAGAAGCAAATATTTGCTTTCCAGATTTGGGATAATTTCTCCAAGAATACCAAAACAGAAAAGAATCCAGCATCTTGGAACCATCAATAGACCAGCTTTAGAAATATTTGCTTTAGAAATACATCAATAATTTTCACAAAAATAGACTCAATGATTTGCTTAAATGCTTTACTAAAAATCTAAATAAACTCTATCTAATACATTGGTTCTTGACTTTGAACCCCTTTGGCAGTCTGGTGAAGCTTAAGGACCGGTTCTCAGAGAATATTTTTAAATGCATGAAATGAAATACATAGGACTACAAAGGAAACCAATTATATTAAACTTTATCAGACTGTAACTGAGTTCAAAGTTCCCAAGTGAAGAACCCTTATCTAAAAGCATTCATTGGATGTACCAGCTGAGTAATCCTCTTAAAAAAGGAAGTCATGTTGATCTGGGCTGACTTGTTCTTTATACTGGCTCCTTAGGGTCTCAGCTTCCTTTGCTGGATGTTCACTGGTCATAGGATATTCTGTAAATTTGCCATAAATATCTGCTTTGTCAGGTAGAAAATTGCCTGCTAGGAATGGAAATGGTAAACTACTCCAGTATCTTTGCCAAGAAAACCCCAATGAGATCACAGAGTCGAATAAAGACATATACTTTTCATACTACAAGTATCAAAAGATGTCACTGTGGTCCCCAAATGTAGAAATGCATCAAACTCAACAGAGAAACAAGTGGGGTAAGGGGTAAGGCTTAAAGGGAGGCTAATCTTAGGGAGAGAATAGTTGGAAACAAATAAACTTACTAATCATGAAAGAGCAATTAAAAGGAAAACAAAACAAAAAAAGAACTAGAACCTAAATGGGAATGCCCATCAATTGGGGAATGACTGAACAAATGGTGGTAAATAAATATAATGGATAAGAAATGACAAAAGAGATTTCAGAGCATCTTGGGTGGTATGAGCTGATATAGCATGAAGTGTGCAGAACCATGAAAACAACATATATGTCAACTACACCATAAGGACAACAGTTTTGAAAGATGTGAGAACTCTGATCTCAAAGCAATAGCTAACCATGCCTCCAAAGGACCCAAGATCAAAAAGCCCAGTAGATTCAGAAGCTTGCATGTTAATGTCTAACTGCAAAGCCATTGTCATCTACCATTTGACTCTTCCTCCCACCCCCACTCCTCGCCTTAGGCCATTGGAAGAGAAACTTCCATCATAGAAGTCATAGGAAATACCTTGAGTGATGCTCTGGAGCTTTCAGGCACACCGTTGCCATATTTCCCCGAGATGATCCCACAGGCGAGGGGGGACCAAGTCATTGCCCCAACCCCTACAGGAAAAAATGAATGTAAATAGAGCTTATGAAAATAATCAGAGTGTGGGTGTTTAATGGAACTTTTTAAAAAGCGAGAACTTTTGGGGTGGCTAGGTGGTACAGTGAACAGAGCACTGGCCCTGGAGTCAGGAGGACCTGAGTTCAAATCCGGCCTCAGACACTTGACACACTTACTAGCCATGTGACATTGGGCAAGTCACTTAACCCCAATTGCCCTCCCAAAAGAAAAAAAAAAAGCAAGAACTTTACATTCTATTTAATTTTCATTATGGCAAATCTCTTTAACATGAGCAAATATCTTTCATTAAAATAGCCACACTTGTGTCAGACCATCTCCTACATGAGCACTTTGATGATCCCTTCAGCTTCTAGTACTTCCTCCCACAATTATGGATTTCAATATGTACCTGATGTCTCCCTCAAGAGAAGGTAAGCTTCTCGAGGTGAGTTCATATTTTTATAGAGATTTTCTACACTGTTTATAAAATGCTTGAAATTTGTTCACTTGAAATCTCTTAACTCATTGAATCTTATGTGATTCTCAGATACATAAAGGGTTATATTTTTCAAATTTTATTGATCACCATCAATCAATGAATAAGCATTTAGTAAGTCCTACTATGTGTCAGGTACTGTCCTAAATGCTGGGAAATCAAGTTAAAAAAAGTAGTCAAGCTTATATTCTATATATATTCTATTGGAAGAGCTCATATTGTTTTGTGGGAGACTTCATGATTAGGAAAATGCCCACCTTCTAATCAGATGATCATTTATGAAGCTTTCAATCAATCAATCAATCAGGCATGTATTGAGTAATGATATATACCAGACATTTTGCTGTATACTGGGGAGACAAAGACAAAAATGAATATCCCTGTTCTCAAGGAGCTTACATTCCATTGAGGGAGACATCAGGTACATGCTCAAGTAAATGCAAAAGTAATCCATGCTAATTGTGCAAAGAATTCCTAGAAGCTAGAAGGATCGTGCAAGTGCCTGTGTAGGAGGTAGTCTTTGACATAAGTGTTGAAGGAACTGAGGGATTGGAAAGAAACCTAGAGATTGTTAAGTGGTTTTTCTTGAGGATCAAGTCTATAAATATGGCTTCTTCATGTTTCTCAGATACAAAAATAAAGAAATCCGTGTATGTTTTGCCCTGTGAAAAAAAAGCTTCCAGTCACGTAAAAGCTTACAACCAGACATGTTGGGTCCAATCATTCTCTAACTTATAATAAGCACAGACTGTAGCCTGTATCTGATAACTAGGAATAATTTCACTCACTCACCCAGCAAATATCTAAGAATTGTCTACTACATGCAAGGAATGGTGTTCAGTGTTACCAAAGGGTTGATTTGCATCCATCACAAACACTTCACAGACAAGATGTTGCCTTATTTTATGCTTGTTAAACTCCTTGGCCCAGGTGGATTTTGTGATCTATATTCTTAATGGAGAATAATTATGAAGGCATCTTGGTGATACTTTGTATGTACACAGAGTATGTGTCTTCCACATCATTGGCCTTCTCTTGGCTGAAAGAGAATGAATGAGCTCCATTTTCTACATTACCTATCTTGTGGTATAGTTCCGGCAATTGGACCTCCACCTTCTCTCTTTGGAAAAGATGATACTCGGCTTGTTCACAGACTGGTGGAATCATGTTGAACTGTCTCGCTACAGAATAGGCTTCCTACAAGGAAGAGGAAGTCAGGTCTGATGGAAATGTTCTAATACATATTCATGCTAAATCAGGATAGACTACTGGATTATGGACAAGTCTCTTCACCTCTTTGGCTCTCAGTTTCTTCATTTGGGATATGAAGAGATTACTTCAGAGATTTTTAACCTCAGGAATGTGAACTTAAAAATATGTAGATACTTGTATTTAATATAATTGGTTTTCTTTGTAATCCTAAATATTTTATTTTCTGCATCTGAAAACATTAGTCTGAGGAGGCAATCCATTGGCTTCACTAGGGTGCCAGTGGGGTCAATAGCACACAAAAAGGTTAAGAATCCTTGGATTAGAAGATGTTTAAGGTCCCTTCCCCATTTAAATCAGTGATCCTATGATAATTTCCACACTACAAAATGGGCACATTCGTGGTCTCCTATTTCTTTGTCAACGATTGGAGATAAACAGTTAAAAACCTAATAAATTTATACTCAGGAAAAATAGAATTAGTAAAACAAAATTATGGAATATAGAATAAGAAGGCAGAATTTTTAGAGAAAATAGAGTTCCATTTCAGAAACTGGAATTGGGATATTTAAGTGTGGACTAATAAAGGTCATTAGAGAGCCTGCTTTAGTTAAGGTATTAATGAATAGACAATTATGGTCATAAGTGGGATTAGTCACTGATTGTCAAGAGGTATTTTTTTTTCCAATACTAGCAAACCCCTGAGTCTCTTAACTTCAAGCTTGCTAGAAAACTTACTTGGTTTCCATTGGTCAAATAAGCTCCACGTAAGATACTTCCTTTACCCCTGCAGTGAGCACCTTCTGCATAGCTTCTAGCCTGGGTCACAGAGAGGTTCAGTGACTTCCCCAGAGTCACACAGCCACTGTGTATCAGGAACTGGACTGGAATACGTATCTCTCTGACTCCCTAGACAGCTCTCTACCCATTATACAATAGTCTTTCAGAAATACTCCATTCTATTGATTTCCTCAGCAAATCCTTTTCCATATTTAGTTCAAAACTGGCTAACTCCTGTTCAAAGTCTCTGAAATCCTAAAGTAGTGCAGGCTGACTTAATGAGATTTTATATGAAATCTTTTCCAAACGTCCTTATGATGTTTTGATCTGCACACAATTTCAAGAAGTCATGTCTCTTAAAGCAGGATAAAAAGTCTCAAAAAACCACTTGACTAAAACCTGGTAAAGGAAATTATAACCAGACTTCTTTATTATTAGTTTTTCCTTTTTTATCCTGAATTTCCTTGATATCAAATAAAACATTAAATAAAGTGATCATTTTCATTTATGTTGCATGGCTTGCTTTTTAAAATATATATATATATATATATATAAGAAATTCAACATCTAACTTTCTAAGTTATCCTGTGATTCTGGGCTTCCTTCTGTTTTCTTTTGGGTATGAGGGGCAAGGCGTCTTCCTTCCCTCTTATCTTTCTTTCTACCCCCTCTCCCCAACACTGAAAAAAAACCAAACCATTGTAACAAACACGTTTGCACAGTGGTCACATTCAAAAACAATCTATGTCTTATCCCGCACCCTGAGCCCTTTCCCACTCTGTCCAGAGGCGGAGAGCATCTCTCCTCATCAGTCCTCGGGGATCGTGGTTGGTGATTACTTTGATCAGTGTTCTTAAATCTTTCAAAGTTTTGCTTTTTGTCTTTTGTATTGTTATCATTGCTATCCTAGGTCTTTATCAGTTTAAGTGAATCTTCCTAGGCTTCTTTGAAACTGTTCCTTTTGTCTTCTCTTATGGCAAATAATGTTGGTTTTCCATGAAGTTATTCTTTACCTCATCAAGGTGTCTTTCTTCCTTACAGACACAGTCAAGATTTAGTTCTAATTTCCAATGGGTTAAGTCCAAATGAGTTCTAATCCCCTCTCTTCCAAAAACCAGCAGCATGAATTTGAGCAATTAAATCCACTTCCTTGATACTCCCTTTATTGCCTTATCTCTGAATAAGGCAGGAACTGAACAATCTCTGAGGTTCCTCCCAAGTTTACATTACATGAAATTCTTTTAAACTGGACACACTTTGCAATGTTCTGTGTGTCAGGAACCAACCCCCCAACTTCACAATGGAGAGTCCAATGCCTAATGATTCCCTTGCTTTCTCAGTAATGAAAACTAAAAAGTGGCGTCCCATTGATAGTGATTCCCTCATGTAAATTTAGATGGAACCATCTCCTTCACATAAGCTGATTTATTTCATCTTTTTATTTCCAGCCATTGAAGAGAAGCTTTTGACAACACGTGACCTGCATATATGCATCCTACTTAAGTAAACTACTTGTAATTCTCTATAAAAGTGTTTTATGATTGGTGTTTTTCAAATACAAATTCTTAAGAGCCTGAGGGTCAGAACTGGGAGAGACATCAGCAGTCATCTTGTCCAACTTTCTCATTCTATGTTTTAACAAACTGAGGTTTAGGCAAGGGGAGGAAAAGACATTTCAAGTGACTTGTTCAATGTTGCACAAGGAGCAAGAATCAGAAGGCAGGATTTGAAACCAAATCCTTTGCATCCCCAGCCAGTCCTAAGCTCACAGTACTACACAGTTGAAAGTCTAAGTTTAGGAAAATCCAAAGGAAAGGTTCTCCTTGACAAATGTAGTAATAGCATGTGGGTGAAGAGAGTCAAGGGAGGCTCTCGTAATCCAGAATAAAAGGGCAGTCCAACAAATTAAAAAAAAAATTAACAGATGATATTGGAAGAGGATGGAACCTCATCATTAGTCATGATCTTATCACAATAAACAGTACCGTGGCTCAGTTGTTTGACCTTTCAGCCATCATTGGGTCCACTCTTGTGTGAGATATCATGTGCTGATACTTGATCTATCCACATTATGATTACAGGATGAGAGCCTCATCCCACAGAGACCATGGATATTGTTATTGTATCTTGATTGGGGAATATAATCTTTGGAGAGAGTCATTTTAACTCTCATCTAGAGATTTTACTTTCATAGCTGAGGGAGATTGTTTTAGGGCAGAGAGAAAGGATTAAGAGAGGGACCTTCTTTATTTGAGAGACTTCATTAGGTGGCATCTTCAAGGGAGAATGAAGAGACTTTTCCTGAGAGAACAGTTTCACTCTTATCTTGAGATGAAACATTGTGAAGCTTGAGAAGAGGTTTCACCTACCATACTGACAGAGCCCAATGGTAGGACCATGTTTGCAGCCTGCAGTCACGGCTGATGCTTAGAGCTAACTCTATAGCCATGATCTACTTTTCTTAATGAAATACATTGTGGAAATATTGAGATACATCTCTGTATTTTTGTTAAATTGTTAATAGATTAAATAGCTAATAATATTACAATGTTAATTTGAGCCTAGAATTTGTGAGATTTTGTTTACGGCCAATCTGTACAGAAATGTGGAATTACCAATAATTGGCCCAAACCATCAAGGCCATTTGCCCAGGCGAGAAGTCTTTATAGTTGAACTTCTGTCCGGAAGAAGATCAAACAGAGGAGAAAGGGTCATGGCTTTAGAACTGGGCCTTAAAGATCAGCTAGTCCAAATTTCTCATCTTACAGAATAGTAACTGAGGCTCACAGAGGTGGAAAAACTTGACCTCACTCAACTATGGATGTCATAAATAGCAGAACTAGGATCTGAACCTGGGTCCTCTGACTTTAGCTCTAGTCTTCTTTCCACCGCATGAAGCATGTATTAACTGAGCCAGGTACACCAGGCCATAAACAAGGAGAAACCATATGGACCTATCACAAAGCAAACTTGGTACTTATCTTTTGGGAAGTCTTGTATAAAAGGACTCAGGAAAATGAGACTCTCCAGGATGCCATCAGCATTATAACTGAGTCTGCGAAGCATTCAATAGAACCTCTCTTGTGGTTACCGCAGACAGACTACTCCTCAAGTGTGCTCCTTGACTTAACACTGATTATGAATTGTGTATGAATGGTGCCAAGTACAGAGGGCCTGCCTTGGACTCAGGCAGACTCGTGCTAGACCCACCTCTGATGTCTCTGTGTTGTGTGATCCTGGGAAAGTCACTGAGCTTCCGATTTCCCAAGCTACAAATGAGAGGTATATCTCTATTATTAGTGGAGGGAGTGTCTACATGTAGAGTTTCCCACACTGAGGAAAACATAGTATGTACGTATGTATGAATAAGCACATTGTACATGTAGGTGATATCGTGTGTGTGTATGTGAGAGAGAGAGAGACAGAGACAGAGAGACAGAAAGAGATGGAGACAGAGAGACAGAGATACACAGAGAGAGACAAATAGAAAAAAGATAGAGAGACAGAGAGATGGAGACAGAGACAGAGAGACAGACAGAGACATAGAAAGACAGAGACAGAGAGTCAGAGACAAAAAGACAGATGCAAAGACTGGGAGACAGACAGGAGAGAGAAAGAGAGAGAGAGAGAGAGAGAGAGAGAGAGAGAGAGAGAGAGAGAGAGAGAGAGAGAGAGAGAGAGAGATTGTGTATTTAGGGGTTGATGGAGTTTTCTTTGAAAACAGAAATATTGTAGTGGCAAGGTTCCTTTCACAGCACCCCACATCCTATACTTAGGACCAGGGATCTTTTTCAATATGGACAGAACATGGCCATTCTCCATAGCATGGACAGGGTGGGTCTATTGTTAGATCTGTCTTACGTATTCGATTGAACAAAGAGCTTCAAACAAATAGTTTGAAGTCTAAAAACTAATTTAGTCAAGACCAGACAAACAACACTCATGGCTTTCCCTAAAACTTGTATAATACTGTTGTTTCTTTCAGGGATAACAAACACATCATTGGCTAGAAGTGACTACACCACTTTTTCTCTTCCATGCTATAATACATTTTAAAGCAACATTGCTGGTATTTAATACTATTTCTGTTTATTTTTAAGAAACTGCTAACACCATGCTCCTAAGCCCTGTGAACGCTGATATTCTCATTAGCCTTTTGCTAACAAGGATCAACAATCCTTGTGTATGGTTCTTGTTATTACCGTTTAGCCCTAACTGACTGGGCTTCCTGTGTGTTGGGATCGTCCTTTTAGATCATGTTCTCTGTAATAAGGTTAGCTTTAAGAAAAGAACCTTTCCCTACTGCTGAATCATAATGGAATTAGCTGCTTGAGATATTGTCACTTTCAGCTTTTAAACTTGATTTTGATGGCAGTGTATTTGTAACGAGTAGAATGCTGGTCTTGGTATCATAAAGACCCAGATCCTTGGACACTTACTGGCTAACCTTGAACTAGTCATTGAACCTCTGTCCACTTTCTGTGTCTTACATGGAATGGAGCTTCCTGCAATAGCAGAGGGAATTCCCACACCAGGAGAGTACCCACATAGATAGAACACACAAATCATTTCCAAATTAACATTCAGATTTCAGTAGGTGATTTGCAAAGGATAATAGTTGTTTTGTTTTGTTTTTAAATAAACTTAATGGCTCTTTCAAAGAAGAAGTCAAGTTACCATAATCTCCATGGCACTCCATCTTGATGTACCCCAGTACATGGCCATTCCCTGGTTTATCACGTGGGTCATCGCTCGGACAATTTCTATGGAAGATGGAACACATATGCAAACTGTGAGATTTTATTATTCTCAAGCAAAGTATCAAAGCTTTTTCTTTCACCTTCTGAAGTCCCTTCCTGCTCTGAATCTGAGATCCTGTAATAATAACATGGAATAACATTGTTTGATGGCTTGAAGGCAATCTAATAGAGATCAATTATTTGGAGGCACACAGGAGCAGAGTATTTAGAGATGGAGGCCCACATTTGTCAAGATTAGATGATGGTGCTAACAATACATCCCACATTTATCAATGAATGGGAGACCTGTCCTGGACCTCCCTTGGGCCCCTCCTGTTGGTCCTGCAGTAATTAATCTGTATGTACTTACCTGTGCATTTGTTATTTCTCCACAGTAGAACATAAGCTTCCTAAGGATGGGAATTATTTCATTTTTCTCTTTTCTATCCCCAACTCTTGCCAACAGCCGTGGCACACATAGTGGTAGCCAGATAAATGCTGGCTGAACTGAATTGAATTGGATACGTGACTTTATAGAATTATAATGTACTTTCCTTACAATGACCTCATGGGATAGATAGTGTGGGTATTATTATTCCCATTTTTACATATGTGAAAACTGGACTCCAGAAAAATTATGTCACTTGCCCACAGTCACGTACATATCACGTGAATGATATGGTGGGGACTCATACACACAGCTGGGGCATAGAGCAACGTGATCAAAGTTATCCAGCTTCATGGAGCAGAGTTGAGGCTCCAGACTAGGTCTTCTGACTCCAAATCCAGAGCTTTCTGCCAATTTATGTTCCCTGAGGGCCCTTCCAGCTCTAAAATCCCATAATTCTGTGATCCCATATACTCTAAACAGATTCATTTTATTGGTGACACTAATGTTGGATGGTGAAGAGACAGTCTAAAAAGAAGCTTGGCGTATGGACATGAAACCAGTTTTGTGATCAAAGGACTTGGGTCCTGAGTCTGCCTCTTCCACTTAGCACCTATGGGCAAGTTCTGCTTTATTTCCAGATCCAAGGGTTTCTCTCAGTGCTTCTTAAACCGTGGGTCATGACCTCATATGGGGATTCCCAAACCACAGTTTAAGAAGCACTGAAGGTGTTGCAAGTGGAAAAAGTTTAAGAAACTGAATACAAAGAGAAATTTGGATGAGATGATTTCTAAGGGTCCTTTCAGCCCTGGATCCCGAGAACCTTCCTGAGTGAGAATTTAAGTCTTTTAGTCTCCTCCTCCTTGATGGTGCTTGTCCACATATAAGCTTAAGGAAGGTTACTCGATACATGTATTTATAGTTTAGGCAAGAACCTTCTACAACCTCTGGACATACCATTAAACAGTGGGAAATAAAATTAGTTACAGACACTCTAGAGAGAAAGGAACCTAGGATCAGGATTTGGAACCTGAAAGAACCTTAGAAATCATCCTAGACAAATTCCCTCCCTTTACAGATGAGGAAAATAAGGCCCATATTTATTCTTCAAAGTGAAAAACCATTGATGGTAGAAACCACTTCTCTGGTCCATTGGTTTAGCCATACTGTGACTATCTAATGTGTGAGCTATCCAGTGACTGACTCAACAGCATTTTTCTAAAAGGTAGACATGGGTGTGGAACAAACCACTATATTGAGAGTTCCCCTTTTCATCTTGCTCCACATGGGATGTCAGGGGCTACTCTGGTTTCTCTGAACCAAACTTTGATCTCAAGCTTCCTAGTAATTGATTTCACTGGGAATTGTATGATGGATGTGGTCCAGGTTTGCTGGATCCTGCTGATTCCATGCTCCTTGAGTAGGAAAATGAGCTTGCTTCCTAAAATTTTTTAGTTGAGCTAAGCATAAGCCAACCAGTCATGTGGGGTTGGCTCCTGCAGGACTGGAAGCCTTGGAGAGTCTCACTTTTGATTTGGCAGCAAGTCACAAACTGGGTTGGAATTCTTTCTCAAAGTAGGTCAAACAAGGCAGGCTCCCCCAGTGTGAGGCTACTTGGGAACAGTCAAGGGCTGGAAATTAAATTAATTGACAAATGTTGAGGTTTTAAATAGGTGGTTACTGAAGTGAATTTAACTTCTTACATTTCTACTAGGTATTTAGCAAGAGGTCGTTTAGCAGGATGGAGACAACAGCAGCCTCCATGTCAGGAAGCATTGGACTGAAATTTTGCCTCTGGCTGTGTGACCATGGGCAAGTTCATAGGCATTTAGGTCTAGAGCTAGAAGAGACATTGGAGGCCCATCTAGAGAGAGTCAGTGACTTGTCCAGGGTCATACAGCGAGGAAGTGTCTGAGGCCACATTTGAACTCAGGTTTTCCTGACTCCAGAGTGAGTTCCCTAGCCTCTGTGCCCCCTAGCTGCCTCAGGAGACATATGCTTTTCAAAGGCCCAAACCCAACAGCTGAGACCACTTTGTTCACCATTACCTGGCTGCCATCTCTTAATCTGAGAGATCACATCATGGCAGCACTGGGGCAGGAACATTAGAGGCCATTGAGCTCAATATCCCTCAACTTATAGATGAGGCCTTTGAACCTTGGCGAGGAGCCTTGTTCAAGGTCATGCGGGCCAAGCTTCCTTTTCCAAATCCAGCTCCCTGCTTCAAGTCCAGACCTTTCCACTCTAAGGTGTTGCACCTCTGAGAACAGAGACACCATCATTTAGAAGCTCAAGATTCCCATCAGTGAGAATTGAATGACTATTCATCCAGTGAGGAATGGGGCTGCCTTGGGAGGCACTTTCTAAAGGAGGCTTTAGTGGATGATAGCCAGTACTGGACTTGGGAAGTCCTGAATTCAGATCCTGCCGCAGGCAGGGCAAGTTCTATGACCTCTCTCTCTAAGCCTCAGCTTCCTTATCTGTAAAGTGGGAATGAGGACTGCACCTCCCTCACAAGATTATTGTGAGGATAACATGAGATAATTATGTGGAGAGCTTCATAAACCTTCCAGGGCTATAATAACACTGACTATTATCATAGCGGGGATTCCTCTTCTGGGCTGGGCTGGACTGGAAGACTGCTGGAGCCCCTTCCAATCCTGCGACCCTGTGAATGTGGTCTCTTTTTAACATTTCACAGCCGATCTCGTGGCGTTATTTTGCTGTGGTCCAAGTCAAGGATTTTCTACGTGCTCTAATCATTGAGGCCGCAAGAGGGCAGCATTGCTAAAAAAATCACATTATAGTTCCAACACAATCTCATTTAAAATTATGCTCCGGATGCTAGAACTGCAGGGTTGAAAATGTCCTGAAGGGTTATTTAGTCCATTTCTCTGTCTTACAAAAAGACAAAGAATATACTGTGATCAGCTTATAGAGATGGGAATGCAGAGGGGTTTTCCCAAAAAACTTGAGGAGAAGATGGGACTGTTTCCCCTTCTGTAAGAGGGTGTTGAACCATAAGCATCGAGGGCCCTAAGGGCCCTCTAAGCTCTGTGGGGGGAGAGGGTCTTTGAATGGTCAAATTTCTAAGTTTAAAGGATCTTAATTACTCTCTTCAACACTTGGTTTTCCTGAGAAACAACATACTCTACCAGATTTTAAAACTTCCATCTGCCTTAAATCCCTCATGCCTCTGAACTAATTACATGAGGGCATGTGTGAAGGAGACGGTGTGATCTAATGGAGAGAGCCCTCGGCCTGGGGTCAGGAAGACCTCGGTCTGACTCCAACACTAGCCCTACGATCCTTGGCAGCAATGATAACAGCAGGAATGATTGGCATTCATGTGGTGTTTGCAGGTTTATAAATGTTCATCTGCTTTGATCAGGTCATGGAACCTCTCCTGGCCTCTGTTTCTTCACCTGTATAGTGGGAATAAGACTAGCAGCCACATCACTGCCTTGCAATGACCAAATGAGATGCTTCCCTCCTGCCCTCAGCCACCTACGAGTACCTCGAATTTATTTCATTAATTTTTAATGAATTGTGTTTATAAGATGTATAATAATTGTTTATAATATATGGATATAAAATGCATATATTTATACACATAGACATGTACATATGTCTCTGCGTGTGTATATTATATATATGTATATATATGACATATATATATACAGATACATGATATCAATAAAATTGATAAAATCTCTCAATAAAATTTTAGCTTCTCGAGGGCAGAGACTAATTTTTGTCTTCACATCTCCCACATCTGTCGGAAAGTAGGTGTTTAATACACGCTCGCTGTTGGATTTCTCATGTGCCTGCTAATGCATGTAACGGGCCCCACAAGCCTCATATGATGGCTTTGCTATTATCTTTACATTATGGGTCTTCCGGGGGAGGTAGATCTGACTGTAGGAAGGGCCCCTGGCTGTGGATGGCCTCCGAAGAGCCCTGGAGTCCTCACTAAAGATGGAAGGCCTCCCTGCCACCTGCCCTGTGGCTTCCCCAGTTTGCTTTCAGGAGATCGTGATGATAAGAATGTTTACTTGATTCTCCCAACGGGGCTATGTGGCCTTTATTTCTCCTCACATGCTACTTCCCAGAGGAGTCAGATGTATAGTTTCATAGGATTACAGAATTTTGAGCCAGAAAGAACTCTAGAGATTATCCAATCCAACCCTTTCATTTTCTCTATGATGCAACCCAGCCCAATAAAGAGTAGGGTAGGGCTCACTTGCTCCTATGGGTTTTCCCTATTACTATAGAACCAAGCTGGTCTTTAGTGAAAATGAGTGGTGAATAAAGTTGTAAATACATGTTTCCTTACATCATGAAGCACCCAAATTATTTTCTGTTTCTGAAGGGGGCTCAGGATGCTAGGGAAGAGCTTGGCCACCAGAAAAGAGACCATGATTAAGAAAGAAGTGTGGATTTGGAGGGAG
This sequence comes from Pseudochirops cupreus, assembly GCA_028627135.1. Lineage (NCBI taxonomy): Eukaryota > Metazoa > Chordata > Mammalia > Diprotodontia > Pseudocheiridae > Pseudochirops > Pseudochirops cupreus. Next base: position 14,675,278 of record CM053580.1, on the reverse strand, counting down.
GTGATGGAGATAATAAATTTGGTTTTAGACGTGTGGAATATCATACGTTAGTGGGACATTCAAATGGAGATAGCCTACAAGAACCTAGAAATGCAGGATTAGAGCTCAAGAGAGAGGTCAGGGCTTGAGAGAGAGATTTAGAAGTTAATTTTGGTGATGGACATTATCTTTGTGGAGGTGAGCAAGATTGTCAAGGGACAATAGGGAAATAAGAGGCAGTCCCCATCCCCACATTCCATCAGGGAGACACCATTAATCTTGTTGGGTTGGCTAAGCTACTCCTGGTCACAGCTTCTGCACATTCACAGTATGTTAGAGCCAGAAGGGATTGTGGTGATGACCCAGCCCAACTCTCTAAAATTTACGGATAAGGAGACTGAGAACCAGAAGGGAAAGTGTTTTATCATACTCCATTAATTGAGTGCACATTTATGGAATACAAGCCTTGACCCTCCTGTGATCTGCTGAAAGGGAGACGGGGGCTTTGGCTGTATTGACTTTCCCTTAGGAGTGAGGACACCTCACTTCAAGCCCTGGTTCTGCCATTAACTAACTGTGTGACCCTGGGTAAGTTGTCTCCTTTCTCTGAGCCCTGACTGAGTAATTGATTACATGCTACTTCTCTCTCCTGAATCTATGCCTCTGAACATTACCCAACTGCTCACCAACCTCCATTCCTGTCTCCATGTTCAGAAAGAAAGTCTCTGAAAACCTTTATGTTATTAAGAGCTTAAAAAATCCCTCGCACCAGAGGGGAGAAAGCATGGGTCACTGGATCTCCCTGACTAGGCAGATTGAGCCGAGCTATTTCCATTGTTTCATTGGTTTATCCTTGGTATGGAGGTCAGAACTTCAGCAGAGTGGAAAGAGCCTTGGATTTTGAAGTCAAGGGACATATATCTGAGTCCTACTTTTCAAATACAGTACCCTTGTGACCCTGAGAAAATTAATTAAATTTGCTGGGTCTTGATTTCCTCCTCTATAAAATGAGGCTGTAAGAGCTTAGATTTTGAACTGAAAAGGGCCCAAGAGGTCTTTTATCCTAGCGGTGTCAGACTAGTGGCCTGAGGGCCCCAAGGGGCCTGCAAAACCCCCAAGTGCTTCCCAAACCAGATTACGATGTAATTGGGAAATGTTTAGCAAAATAAATAAAAAACATGGTACAAGATAGATAATATCCCTTGGGGTTTTCTAAGTCAATCCACGGTCCACAGGGGCCCATTTCTATTTGAGTTTGACATGGTGGCTCTAGGCCACTATTCTCCTTTCACATGGAAGGAAATAGAAGACCAGAGAAGGGAAGGGACTATCACACATAGGAGTACAGTAGAGCTGGATGTTGAACCTAGGTTTCTCACTCTAAATCCAGTTGCACGATGTCAGAGAAGTACCTTTACATTCTATGTAATTGGGAACTACATATTGTTTGGTTCAAAAATACCCAACCAAAACAAAGCAGGACTAGATTATGGCTAAGAGCTCTTCAAGCTCCAGATTCTGGCTCCCCATATGCGTGACTGGCCACTTTTACCTTACAGGAGCCATAGGTGCCTTTTAGGCAATGATTATCAGCTGAAATTCCATGCGTAGCAGAGAATTTCTCAACAGAGGCACAGATTCATAGAATCTCAGGCGGAAAAAAAAATAAAACCTGAGAATCGCAAAATTAAAAAAAAAATCACAAAACCTCAGATTTGGAAGAAACTTTTGTACTTGAAAAACAATCCTAGAGCAGCGATGTCTCCAACAAGTTATAGAATCTCCTTCTGAGTCTATTTTCCCAGCTTTTACTCGCCATGCTGGCGGGACGGGGCTCAGCAGCATGACTGAGCACTTCTTTCAAGAGTAACCTCTGGTGTTTGGTTTCTTTTTCTTTTCTTTTTTCTTTTCTTCTTCTTCACTCTAGCTTGTGAATCCCCACGTGGAGTGCTTCTCACTGATTTCCAGCCAGCCGGACTTCATTGGCTTTTAGCAAAGGGCATTTACTAAGATGCTATAACTGTCACAAAATTGCATTGTCCCTAAAAGTTTTTGACACACTCCCATTGCACACACAAGGTCCCTGGGGAGCATGAGTTCAGACTTAGAGATCCCATGTGGTCAAAGGGGAACTCCTGGCCCCTAGTCAATGGAAGTTCTGTTTTCCCTTTGTGGAGTCTGTTCAAAGTGCTCCACGAATTTCCAAAAGGAAATGATAGTGGAGATTTCTCTAGTAGGATAATAACTCTCCGCTGGTCTCTGAACATTGGTGACCTTCTACATTCCAGAAACTGCTTTTCCTCACTGTGTCTGCAGCCTTGGCCCATGCTGTGCCTCCAGTGAAGGGAAGTCTGAGTCTTCTGACCTCTCAAAGTTCACAAGGTCACCTTCTGATCAAGCAGGTCAGGGAGATGTAATCAGAACGACTGATTGTCTTCAACCGACAAGGACACATTTCCTATGTGAAGTCATTGCTTTCATTCAATTTGTGCCAAGTTCTTGCCTTTCCTGGACTGGTTGACGTGAGGTGTCTGGGAATCGTTGCTGCCTCGGTTCCATCTTTAATTGATTGATTGAAGTGTCTAGGAGCTGTTAATGTCTGATTTACGCCTTTGATTGACTAATTGATTCTCTAATGCAAAAAGGCATTCTTCCCTGAAAAAGGTACCAGGGGCACAGAATCTGATTCACTATATTTCTTGGACTGAGGGATGTGGGGCACCCATCTTTGTATACTTCGAGGGTGGTACCATCCATGACCTCCCAAAGCACTCTGTTAGACTTTGAGATGGCTGCCACTGCCAGGAAGTTTTCCCTTACAAGCCTAAACTTGGATCTTTGAAACTTCCACCAATTTACTCCTCGTTCTGCCTTCTGGAGCCAAGCAGAGCTAGTTTGGTCCACGGAGATAGTCCTCCCAGCACTTGTAGACAGTCCCCCTCCCTCTGTCCTCTCCTCTCCTCTCCTCTCCCAGCCTGCCCAGGCTTTCTTTGCTCCAGGCTAATTATCTCCACTCGTTCAAAATGGGATATTTTTTGCATAATTTGTAGCACAGGTATTACATAATAGTGAGGGCCTTCATCATCCTGATCACTCTCCTCTGAACCGTTGCTGTTTCAACGTCCTTTCTAAAATGTGCTACTCAGAACAGAACGCACAACATAGGCTGAGTATAGTGGGACTATTAACTTCCTTGTCCTGGACCCCAGGACCCATCAGTGCAGCTTAATATTTTGTAATCTTTCTTAGCTGCCATATCATACTGTTGAATTCACTCAAATACTGTCTATTCAGATTCATTTTTTTAAGAGTCTATTCAGATTCCCTTTAGCCTGGTCAATACCCTCATACTTTACCCAGCTTGTACTATAATATTGAGGTTATTTCTTTTAACCCACCTACAAGGCATTCTCTTTTTTCCTATTACATCTCAAACTATTACAATTAAGCAAACCTTATAGTCAGTAGTGATCATTTTGATTCCTTCCAGTTTTTCATCATCTGAGTGTTTGATTATAATGTGATCTATGTCTTTAATCAAATCACCTATAAAAATGGTAAACAAAACGGGACCAAGGACAGCTCCTTGGGGCATCTCCTGGAGACCTCTTTTCAAGCTAACATCAATCTATTAATGATTACTCTTTGGATCCTTCTATTCAACCAGTTTGTAATTTGCCTAAATATACTAAACTGTACTGTCTGCTCCACATCTAGGTCATTTTAACAAGAAGAACATGTCAGACTTAAAAAAATAAAGGCAGGGAGTGGGAAGAGAAGTTTACTCTGGCATGTCCTGTTCTTACTGACAACATATTGGTTTTGTAGAATTACTTTTTCATATTCTAAAAATTCACTCACCACCTCTTGAACAATCTATTCAATTGTCAGCTTCATAAGGGCAGGAACTGTCTTTTGTTCTTTTGTAACCCCAGAGACTGGCACGGTGCCTAGTTAGTACGTAGTAGGTAGCTAATAAATATTGACTAATTGACTGATTGTATATACTATGGAATGTAGACTATACTGTATACTATAGATATACTATACTATACGCTGTAGAATTTTGCCAGGAATCACAGTCAATTTCACTGGTCTATCATTCGCAGAGTCCACATTCTCTTTCCATATCTGAACAATGGGGCATTTGTTCTTTTCTGATGCTGTTTCTCTCCCAGTTCTTTGACATCTTTCAGAGATCACTGACAAGGGCTCAGTTATATTCTCTACCATACTTTCAATAGTGCTGAGTATAGCTCTTTGGGCCAGATGACTTGGACTCATCAAGGGCAGCCTTACATCTCTTAGGTATCAAAGCTCCATTAGTCACTTTTGTTTTATCTGTTCCAATCCATGGATCATTCCCCTTAATAGAAGAACAAAAGAAAAAGTGGAGTTGGACAGCTTAACCTTCTCACTTTTGTCAGTTATCATTGTTCCAAAAAGCATAAGTAAGGGTCCTGTCTATTCTTTATTCCTCTTCTTTTCCATGTCCCAAATTCCCCTTTTGTTGTCCCTGGATTTTCTACATCATTTTGAGCTTCAGCATCTTTCACATTATTTTCAGAGGGTCGCCCACTTTTGTGTTCATCCCTCCTATCTGTTCTTACTTTTTGTCTTCAACATGTCTTTAAAAAAGGTTCTCTGTGCATCTACACAGGTTTCTGTGGGTAAAAGATCTCCCCTTTCCAACTCATAATTGTTTTTCTTTCTATTTCCAGTTTTTTTCTTTAGTTTTCTCTGTCCCTCCAGCCTTGATATCCCATTTAGAATCTTAATCCATGGAAGTCTACCAATCCTTTCTCTGAACCCTCTGAGCTGAACACTTTGCCAGATCTAGGAAGCATAACAGACTATTCCTGGTGCTCCTCCACTTTGTTAGCCAGATTCAAAGATGGAATAGTTACTTCTATCCAAACTTTTCATAATTTCCATCCCATAAATGAGCTCTTACTTTTGGGTATGAATCAAATCAACAATAGAATTAACCTTTTTTGGTTCTCTACCTTTGGAATGATGAAATTATCACTATGGCAAATCAAGAAATCATTAGTTTATTTTGGCAGAAAGAGTTCCAGTGGTTGTTTGGATAACTGAAGACCCCCATCCCTCATGTGCCATGCTGATGTGCCAGGCTAGTGTGCCAAGCTGTTTCCTGATCTCTTCATCTATTCTTTATTTCCATGGACTCTGTAGTATACTTAATAACATGATCACTTCTGTTTCTGACAATAATAATGGGGAATATTCATCTAACAATTTAAGGTTTTCAAAGCACTTTACATGCATCATCTCATTTAATCTCATTCCATTTGATCTTCACTGATCCTCACCCAAATACTCTCTACTTGACTTTTCCCTTGGGTTCCTTTATTTTCCTTTTAAAATATCAAATGCTTCTCCCTCCCTTCTTTTCTGCCCCTCTTTAACCTCTCTCATTTCCTCCGAATAAGGTCTATCCTTTTGGAGCAGTGAATCAGTCCTAGGTCTCATCCCACTGGGCCTCAGTGACATGTACTAGACCCAGTTGGCCTCCTCTCATCAGCATCATCGTTCATCTTGCTTGTTCTCCAGGAAGTGTTCATTTGCATATACACTTTTGACACCATGGATATTTTGACTGCCTTCCTTCCAAGGTTTTGTCACTTTTGAAATTCTGGGTATTTCTTCTATGTTGTAATTATGTACAATGATATCTAAGAGTTGTTTTTTAGTTGTATTCGACTCTTTGTGTCCCTACCTGGGGTTTTCTTGGCAAAGATACTGGAATGAATTGTCATTTCCTTCTCTAGACCATTTTGCAGATGAGGAAATTGAGTCAAACAAGATTAGGTGACTTGCCCAGGGTCATACAGCTAGTAAGTGTCTGAGGCTAGATTTGAAGAGGAGTCTTCCTTCACCAAAAGGAGTCTTCCTGACCCGAGGCCCAGCACTCTATTCACTATGCCACTAGCTTAGGGCATATGAATAAGCAGTTTCTTTCCCCTGTCTTTTCAGTTTTTTTAAAAAATCCCTTTGATTAGATTTGCAAGACCCAATTCTTGTTAGCCTTTGTTAGTTATTAGCCTAACCACCCTTGGTCAGGACCCTGTAATTCCTGAATTTTATTCTGTGATCCAGAAATCCAAATCTTATTTTGTCTTACACTACACTGCCTTTTAAACCAGCTGTTTAATTCCCAAATCTGCTTCTCTTGCAGACCCTTTATCTTCCTTTGATAGAGAAAGACCTGTTCTACAATCACCCCTTGTGCCCCTATGGACTTCAGTTTTTTCTTACTCAAGACTTCTGGAAGCTTTCTAGGCTCCTTGTGGTAATATCACTTTGTGCACATGTGAATCACCAGAAGTGGGTGGCAATCTTCTGTCTTTACAAGTCTTGGACAAATCTGTCATGTCTTACACATACATTTCAGGGAGGCAGAGACCTCTGTTTTGTTGTTTGGGGGTTTACAAGTGCCTCAGGACTGCTTTTGTAGGAAGGCACCAACACCTTTATGTGTCTTCTTCCACATGCCCTTACTGGATGGTCTCTCACCTACTATCACTCTTTGGAGGAGAAGCAGTTGTTTCCTCTCCAGAATATCTAGTTATCTCCTGATGAGGAAGAGGCTTTTCACTGTTTCTTTCTCTAAGGGTTCAGGGTTCTTTCCTTTTCTTTCTTTCTTTATTCCTTCCCTTCCCCTCCCTTTCCCTCCCTTTCCGTTCCCTTCTCCTTCTCTCTCTCTCTCTCTCTCTCTCTCTCTCTCTCTCTCTCTCACTCTCTCTCAACATGCACCCTGTCTCCTCCTGGCAGATCAGGATTGTCATCTGCCTTTTTGTATCCTTTTTTCCCCTTTTGTTTTTTATACTGAAGCCAGTCCTCCATTTTCCTGAAGCCCATGCATCTTTCCTCTTAGGAAAATGACTACTGGGCACTTTATGCACAAGTACAGTCACTTTAGTCACAGCCAAAATTTAAGTACTACACATTCTAATGCAGTTCACTCCAAAATGATACTTGCTCTCCATATTTGCTAAAGTGAGAACCTTTACAGTAAGGTGTCTCCAATCTTTACATCAAAATCATCCAAGACTTCTTGAAAGATATTACAGGCTATTCCATTCGAGGATCCTCTGATCACAAACATCAGATGAGGCCCAAAATGAGAGGTATGCTAGTCAAATATATTCACCATTGTTATGGGGAAAAAAAATCTAACATAGAATCAATGTTGAGAAGAAGGTTCATGTCAATGATGAGGTCTTCCAGATGCTCCTCTTTATAGATGACTTTTTGTTGTTTATGTCAAGTCTCAGGGCATTAGAGATCTTCCTGGAAGTGATCTGGACTCACTCAGAGGAGATTGGCCTGACCATCCACACAGAAAAGACCTAGTGGATGGAAAATACTTATGGCTCATATTATGACATACACAGGGATAAACAAACTACAGTATGTAGTTTGGGAACATCAATCAATCAGTTGGATCCAGAGTTAAACAAGAAGAGGAAGGTAGGCTGGATTGTCTCCAAGGATTGCAAAGATCTTTAATGATCACAAGTTTCCCATGAAAACAAAAACTGATCTTGTTCATACCAACATTTTGTAGATATTGCTATATGGCAGCAAGACATGAAATTTAATAGTTTACAAACAAATAAAAATTAATACCACTCAGAGGGCAAGAGAGAGGCATATGGTGTCTGTGGAAAGACTATAACATGTAACAAATGAGAAACTCCAGTGAAGGATGGAAGTAAAAGATGTCACTTTCTCTTTCTTCAACTGCCTTTCCGATTTCCCAAATTTCCCCTTCCCAGTTCCAATCTGTGGCCCTATTCCCAGTTCCTTCTTCTCTTTCCTTCTTTAGCTCACATCTTTTTCCAGCTCCTTCTCCTATGGCAACCAGGGTTTCGTCAATATTTTACATACTCATACTGTGGCTCTAATCGTGACAAAGATTCTTACTTATTACTCTCCACAATACAACTAATAGAACTTTAATGCAGGGTTTGTTATATCTAATTTTAAGATTAAGAATCCGTCTTCCTATGGAAATTAGCCTCTATTTGGACCACAGTCACAACAATTTTTTTTTTAGTTGTTTGTGAACGAGAAAAATCATTCCTTTATTGTAATTATGGTCAAGTTCTCTCATCTTTGTGGCCATTTTCAACATTTATGAAATAAGGAGTTATAATTGAATTTTAAACTATAAAGTGGCTGCTTCCTATTTAGAGCCCAGAGTTATTTGGAGGAATAATGAGTTTCTGTCTGCAAAGTACTTTAGGTCCTATAAAACCACAATGAACATCTTATTTTTACAATGGCAAAGTAAGCTAATTTGAGGGCCTCTAAGTCAGCAATGAAAAAAAATATAGTATCATGAAACTGAGTTAAAAACTGTTAGCTCTTGCAGGTAGTTTAGAGGCCAGAGGGCAAATCACTTCTTGGAGAGCTGTACTCTTAACAGGAAGACCACAACTTTTACATTAAGTATGCCCAGAATACACATGAGCACACAAATTTAGCTTTCATGTCAGACTACATAAAACACTTAAGAAAGAAAACTGCAAAATATAGAGCTGACACTCTGAAGCACTTACTCATGCCTTTTAATGCCCTGATCCTTCCTGAGAAAGGTTTGGGTTGGAGATGGGAAGAGGAAAAAGCTTATGTTTTACTGATACCTTACCATACTCTACCATGCAACATATTTTTTAAGGTTCCATGTGTCGATGGCAACTGTCTTGGATACTGGACTGCATGCAAAGTTTGGAAAAGGCTTGGCCCTTCTGTCAAGGAGTTTATAGTCAGGGGATGCGTGACACCATCAGTAAAAAATGAAATATACAATATTATGATGTATACATTAAAGGGTTACAAAGCAAAATGCTGTGTGTGTTCTGACAAGGAAGGTCATTTGATACTGAGGGGATCAAGGAAGGCTTTGTGGAGGAAGCTGAGTTTGAGCTGGGCTTGAAAGGGTGGATAGGAATTCAACAGGGGAAGAAGTGTTATAGGAGAGCCTATTCCCAGTGGAGAATATGGTATATACTAGTGAAGGCAGGGAGGTTTGAGTGTAGCATCTGAAGGGCTGTCAGACGGAAGAGGGGTTAGACATTCTGTCTGGTCCCAGAAGGAGAAAGAGGAGCAATGTGTAAAACAGGAAAATTTTGGCTCGATGTAAGAAAAAACACTTTGTAACAGTGTGAGCTGTCCAAAGTGGAATGAGTTGCCTTGAGAGGCGTTGGGCTTCCTTTTCTCAGAGGTCTTCAAGTAGGGATTGGATGATCACTTATCAGGTACAGTGCGGATTCTTTTCATGTATGAATTGGAACCGTGTCTAGATAGGCCCTTTTCCAATGTCCAGTCTTGTGATTCTGTGGATGAAATGTCCAAATTATTGGAAGTATAGAGTGGGAAGAGAAGTTCTGAGAGAAAGCAATAGAAGCAATGGGGGCTGAGTTTATGAAAGGCCATATACACAGGCAGCAGAGTCTGGACTTGAATCAGTGGGCCATAGGAAGGGGAGGGAGAGAATAAGCATTTATAAGGTCTCTACTGTGCTAAATGCGTTACAAATATCATGTCATTTGATACTCACAATAACCCTGAGAAGTGGGCGATGCTATTATCCCCATATTACAGTTGAGTAAACTGAGATAAACAGAGGTTCAGCCCCTACCCAGGGTCCCACAGCTAGTAGGTGTCTTGGGCCAGATTTGAACTTAAGTCTTCCTGACTCCAAGTCCAGTGCTCTATCCACTGGACCACCCAGCTGCCTCAATAGCAAGCTGTTTTGGTTTTTAGCAAGAGAATGATATAGTCAGATGTATGAAGAAGAAGGACTATGTTGAAAGTGATATGGTGAATGGTTTGGGAAGGGGGGGTGGAGTTGGGAAAACCTATAAGGAAGCTGCTGAAATCGCCCAGGTGAGTTGAAATAGCTGCATACACTAGGTCTATTTTCCCATCATTTTTCTCAACTTTTTTTGTTGCTTTTATTGGTAGAAAGGAGAATTCAATGTGGGATTTTAGACAGAAATGATTGTGATGGTTTTAAAAGGTGGAAGACATCAATTTGAAAAGAAGACAGACATGGACGAGAGTTATACCCAGTGAGAAGAATGATAGGGTTGGAGCTTGCTTTGGTGGGGAGTGTCCTGACATCAGTGATGTCACAGATCTGCCATGATCTTCCCCAGAAGAGAAAAACAGAATGTCAGTGTGCACCGTGTTTGTCCCTGTCCAAATGAAACTGCCCTCAATCAATACCCATCACAAAGCTATTATTGACTACATTAACATGGGCAGTATTAGTGAGCAGATGGGCTGTTAGAATTCTGATACACTTAAAAAAATAGGAAATGATGGTTAAGAACATCAACTGAAATTATTAGGCAGTGCCTTTTTCCTGAGATACGCTGCCTTTCTTACACAGGACCTCCATGGGCCGTCTGCTCTAAGCCCAAATCACTGGGGTTTCTTTTGGCAGGTTTAAATGCTTAATCAGGCAATCTTCAAAACCTAAACTCTAATGGTTTGCACACAGGGACTCTCAGATGTCACGAAGATTGGACCAGTTTGAATGGAAAATTTGTAAAATCAAAATGGAAAGCATTTAGCATTTTTCAAAAAATCCAGTTGAAATCAGCTCCATAGCTTTACTGGCTCTAACCTATTTTTCCAGATTTTTTTTCCATTATTGCTCTTCATGCACTCTATGTTCAGAGCCTATTTGTTGTTTTCCAGATATAATACTCTGTCATCCTACTGCCAGGTCTTTGTGTTGGCTGTTTCCTCCATGCTCAGAATGCTCTCTGGGCTTCCTGCTGTCTCATGGAATCCCAACAAGGTTTAGCTTAGGTGTCACCTCTTAAAGAAATCTTTCCTAGTTCCCCACAATTGCTGGAGGTTCCTCATCCCTCTGGAAATGGTTTCTTATTTATTTTGTATAATTCACTGATCTGTATAAATGTTGTTTTCTGCCAAGAGAATGGAAGTTTCTGGAGGGCAGGGATAGTTTCATTTTTATCTGTGTAGCCCTAGTGCTGAGCAGTGTCTGGCACTTAATAAAGACTCATTGAAATTCATGATTTGCCTGATTGAGAAGCTAACTTGGGGCCATGGGCCCCATGGGCCCAGTGACAGTCCTGGAATTGCAGGACTCACCATTTGGGAAGCCTGATTTCAGGCTAAAGTTGTTCTTCACTTTTATTGGCCACCAAAGCTTTTGGATCTTAGACCTAAGATAATAAATTTAGAAGGGAAATGAAGAGAATTTGGAAGCAATCAAGTCTAACCTCTTCTTTTTACAGATGAGGAAACTGAGGCAGGTAAGAGACTTGCCCAAGATCACTCAGGTCATGAGAGGTGGGATTCAAACCCAGTTCTTTTGACTGCAGAGCCGGTCGTTGGGTAGCATGTATCACCTGCAATTCATAGATCAGGAAACAGATACTAAATGAATCGTCAGGTCCCATCTTTAGTCACCATAGTGTATCTATACCTCATGACTCTTCATTGCAGCCTTTTCACTGAGACTGCACCTTGTATCTGCCCCCATCTCACCAGAGTCCTATTAGGGGCCTGAAGCAGGAAGAATACTTTTACGTGCAATCCAATTATTCATGGCCATCAGAGTGGCCTCTCAAGCTGAGAGTTCCATTGCCTTTCAGACTACAATTCAGCTCAAATGATCTCAATTACCCAGAACTGATAATAAGAATGCCTGTGTCTATACAGCACTCTAAGGCTTAATAATCATATTAAAACAATAGCTTTTATATTGTGCTTTACGAATATCTTATTTATCTTCACAACCACCCTGAGAGGTGGGTCTTTTATTATTCCTACTATCTTAGTGGAAATAATTCTGGGGTTAGAGTTGGTGGACCTGGGTTTAATGCCCAGCATTGCCTCTTACTGTCTGTGAGATGTTGAGCAAATAAGTCACTTCAGCCTTCTAGGGCTCAGTTTTCCCACCTGCAAAACAGTCTAGATGTCCTTGGGGGCTTTTCCAGCTTTAAAACTACTTTAAAATTACTTGTCAAAACAAGACCCATGCCCCTAAAGATTAAATGCCTTATCTAGGATCCCACAGCTGGCAAGTGAAAGAGTCTGGATTTGAACTCAGGTCTCCCTGCTCCCACTTCCATCAATTACATGATGCTGCCTCTCCCATTTACAAATATGGACCTTTGATCTAACATAGATTCCCAAAGTGGGTGATACCACCCCTTGGGGGGAGCTGGAATGATCTAGGGGATATAAGTAGTTTAAAATGATGCAAATTGGGGGGCGGAGCCAAGATGGCGGCGTAGAAGCAGCAACACATCGCAGCTCTCACATAGCCACCCCAAAATACCCATAAAATAGGACTCTAAACCAATCCTAGAACTTCAAAACGCACACAAAGATACTTCCCACTAAAGTCAGCTTGGCTACGAGGAACCATATCAGCACTGCGAACCGAAAACCAGCCTGGCCTGAAGCCGTGGCTGTGCCCCGGGGGCGGCTGGACCAGAAGAGCTCAGAAGCTTCAGGTGAGCAGATTAGCGGCAGCTGTGAATGGGATTTGTGAAAGGGGGAGATAAGCAGTCCGGCCAGAAGGCCTCCAGAGCGGAAAAGTGAAAGGCAGAGGTTTTGCACCCGCTTGCAGCTTCCCGCCGCGGCCTGCAGACAGCAGGGGGACTGAGCGACTGGGCTAGCCAGGGCTCTCGCGTTGAGTGGCTAGATCCGGATAGCCGTCTTGG